>JBBDGP010000401.1:217500-817500 GCA_037952835.1 Lithobates septentrionalis | reverse complement strand
TAGCTGAGACCGGTTCTCACTAAAAGGTCCCCTGGTTTTTTTCCCTTTTTTTGTTTTTTCTCTTACAGGCTAAAAGCTCTGACCCAAAGAAGAGATGTCCTTCTTGCAGGGCCAAAATGGGAGAAAATTGGAAAAAAGTCTTATGCAGTACATGCATCACTTCTTCAGTAAGAGCCCTTGCACACTGGGGCGGGGGGGCGGCGTCGGCGGTAAAACGCCGCTATTATTAGCGGCGTTTTACCGTCGGTATTCGGCCGCTAGCGGGCGGTTTTACCCCCGCTAGCGGCCGAGAAGG
Organism: Lithobates septentrionalis; assembly: GCA_037952835.1. Lineage (NCBI taxonomy): Eukaryota > Metazoa > Chordata > Amphibia > Anura > Ranidae > Lithobates > Lithobates septentrionalis. The sequence continues at coordinate 817,205 of JBBDGP010000401.1, read as the reverse complement.
GGTTAAATACCACCGCAAAGCGCCTCTGCATTGCCGGCGGTATAGCCGCGCCGTCCCATTGATTTCAATGGGCAGGAGCGGTATACACACCGCTCCTTCACCGCTCCGAAGATGCGGCTAGCAGGACTTTTTTTACCGTCCTGCCAGCGCATCGCTCCAGTGTGCAAGCCCTCGGGGAATGTGACTGCTTTTATTTCCTGCCATGCAGGGACACAAGACCACCATATTTCCGCTAAGGATCCAATCAGGTGCGCCTGAAAAACTGACAGGCGAACCTGATCAGACAGCCCGTGTGAAAGGGGCCAAGCAGGGAGATGACAAATAATAAATTCATTTTAATTAACCACTTCCTTCCCGCAGGACGACTATATACGTCCTGTCTTTGAAGAGAAATACCGTTGTTATGGTAGCAGCTAGCTACCATAACCCCGGTATCTTCTTCAAGAGCCGGCGGTTCTCTTTCTCTGTCCCTGGCCTGACATGGAGAGGAGTGAGAGGAAGATGGGCCCCCCCCCCCCCCTGCCCATCTCCAAGTCATTGCCGGGCGGAAGCGACGTCAAATCGTCACTTCCACCCATAGGTCTTAAAGGGACATTTTATTATTATTTTTTCAAATGACAATTTTTTTTTTTAATGCATTTTAGTGTAAATATGAGATCTGAGGTCTTTTTGACCCCAGATCTCATATTTAAGAGGTCCTGTCATGCTTTTTTTCTATTACAAGAGATTTTTACATTCCTTGTAATAGGAATAAAAGTGACTTTTTTTTTTTTTTTTTTTAAAAAGAACAGTGAAAAAATTAAAAGTTAAAATAAATAAGAAAAAAAAAAAATTTAAATGTGCCCCATCCCTTGTAATAGAAATAAAAGTGACAGAATTTATTTATTTTTTAAAAACAGTGTAAAAATAAAAAGTAAAATATATAAAAAAATTTTTTTTTTTTTAAACGCGCCCCGTCCCGCCGAGCTCGCTTGCAGAAGCGAACGCATATGTGAGTAACGCCCGCATATCAAAGCGGTGTTCAAACCACATGTGAGGTATCGCCACGATCGGTACAGCGAGAGCAATAACTTTAGTCCTAGAACTCCTCTGTAACTCAAAACATGCAACCTGTAGAATTTTTTAAACGTCGCCTATGGAGATTTCAAAGGGTAAAAGTTTGTCGCCATTCCACGAGCGGACGAAATTTTGAAGCGTGACATGTTGGGAATCAATTTACTCGGCGTAACATTATCTTTCACAATATAAAAAAAATTGGGCTAACTTTACTGTTTTCTTATTTTTAAAATAAAAAAAGTATTTTTTCCCAAAAAAGTGCGCTTGTAAGTCCGCTGCGCAAATACGGTGTGACAGAAAGTATTGCAATGACCGCCATTTTATTCTCTAGGGTGTTAGAATAAAAAATATATATAATGTTTGGGGGTTCTAAGTAAAGGGAAGGAGATGAGCAGGCAGGGGAAGCTCCATTAGCATTGGTGGATGTCTTGTCATACCAACGGCCACCACCAGAGGGCGCCCGATTGCAGAAGGAACCATAGGACTGCAGTAGGCCGCAAAGCCGCGGCCTCAATTACCGGCGTGGCCCAATGCGATCCCGCCGGGAGGGGGGGGGGTGTCGAACGGACACAGGATACCCCAGCTGTGCCGCCCCAGGCGCCAGGTCGCTAATTCTAGTCGCAAATGCGACCTGGCGCCCGGGGTTTGTCGAGCCCTGCTTTAGTCAATCCAGCTGCTAGTCAGCCATCCACTTCTGAGGCTTCCCAGGGTTCTATTTCCATCCCCATGGTAGAAGCTTTACCTGAAGGCCCCTCTATCAGGGAAGAGCAGTCCCCTACTCCTTCCGTTAAAGATTCGGAGGAGGAGGGTGAGGAAGCGGAGGTGGCTCCTTCCAAGTTTAAGCTTTCCCTAGAGGAGGTAGACGGACTCCTTAAGGCTATCCATGTTACACTTGGCTTAAGTGAGGAAAAGAAGGAGTTATCTCTTCATGACCGCATGTATGCAGGGTTAAATGAGCCTAAAGGGCGAACATTTCCGGTTCATTCGGTCATTTCTGACGCCATTACTAAAGAATGGCAAGATCCAGAGAAGAAGCCCTTTTTTTCCAGAGCCCACAAAAGGCGCTTCCCTTTTGAGGAGGACCCTTCTGCGGTGTGGAATAAGGTGCCCAGGTTGGATGCGGCCTTTTCACAGGTCTCAAGATCCACAGACCTGTCTTTTGAAGACATAGGGGGTTCTAAGGGATCCAATGGACAAACGCATGGATCTTTTGCTCAAGAGATCATGGCAATCAATCATGAGCAATTTAAAACCAGCAATGGCCACAACTTGTGTAGCCAGGGATCTGGAATACTGGGTGAACCAACTTAGATCTCATATAGTGGTAGATTCCCCCAAGCAGGAGATCTTAGATTCCTTTCCTACCCTGATCTCTGCGGTTGCTTATATTGCAGATGCTTCGGCTGAAGCTATCAAAATGTCAGCTAGGTCTGCAGCTTTAGCAAATGCTGCGAGAAGAGCTTTATGGCTAAAAACCTGGCCAGGTGATACAGCTTCAAAGAGTAAACTTTGTGGTATTCCCTTTTCAAGTGACCTTCTTTTTGGCCCTGATCTAGATAATATCCTAGACAGAACTGCCGATAAGAAGTCCTTCTCGGTCAAAAAGAAAAAGCAGACCCAAAAACGTCTTTTTCGACCTCCAAAAACTCAACAGCAACAGCAGGAAAATAAGTTTCAGGGCAGGAGGAAAAATTGGTCCGCGCAAAAAGCGAAGGGCAAAGGCGGAATTCTCTTCCGTCCTCCTTCACAGGCCGAAAACTCACAATGACTCCTCTCTGCGGGTCGGCGGAAGATTACGAGAGTTTCTTCCGTAGTGGTCAGGGATAACTTCAAATCAGTTTATTCTGACCACTCTCTCGCAGGGTTATACTCTCGAGTTTTCCAGAAGCCCCCAAGAAGGTTTCTGATAACAAATGCTCCTCGAGATCCAATAAGGGCCCTGGCCATGAAGTCCTCTCTGGAGAAACTGATGCAACAGGGTGTAGTAATCCCAGTGCCACCAGAAGAATGGCACAAGGGCTTCTATTCGCATGTCTTCCTGGTAAAAAAACCAACAGGAAGATTTAGTTTAATTCTCAATTTAAAGCCACTAAACAGAGCCATCAAATACAGAAGGTTCAAGATGGACTCAATTTTCACCGCCAGAAATCTTCTGACTCCAATTTGTTTCATGGCGTCAGTGGATCTAAAAGATGCATACCTGCATATTCCAATCTCATCCCAGTCCCAGAGGTTTCTCAGGTTGGCGGTAAGGTTGGAAGGCAGAATTCAGCATCTGCAATTCAGAGCCCTACCCTTCGGGCTATCATCCGCACCCCGAATTTTCACCAAAGTAATGGCAGAGGCCCTAGCTCCGCTGCGTCTTCAGGGAATCACAGTAATTCCTTACTTAGACGATCTGCTATTTTTAGCCCCCTCAAGAGAGGAATTGAGGAGCAATTTAAGCAGAGCATGCGGCCATCTGGAGTCTCTAGGTTGCATCCTAAATCTCCAAAAATCTTCCCTGGAACCATCTCAGGAGATTCGGTTTCTAGGGTATGTTAGAGAAGAAAGGAAAAATCCAGGATACAGAGTCTTTCTTGCAGACCAACCAGCAGCTGACGGTAAGATTGGTCATGTCAGCTCTGGGTGCTCTGACTTCGTCAATGCCAGCTGTTCAGTGGGCAAGACTACACTTCAGACATCTGCAGGCCTTTCTTCTGAGATCTTGGGATCACAATTTGGAATCCCTAGAATCAGAGGTAAAAGTTCCAACCCAAGTGAAGAGGTCACTATGGTGGTGGAAAAGGCAGGATATCCTATCGGAGGGGTTAGTCTGGGCCTTTCCAATCGGAAAAAGGCTGACAACCGATGCCAGTTCCTGGGGTTCGGGAGCCCACCTAGAAAAGTGTTTCACTCAGGGAAACTGGTCCAGGAAAGAGGCGACAAAGTCCTCAAACTGGAGAGAGCTCAAGGCGATCGACTTGACTCTGAAGTCATTTGCTCAGGGGCTCCAGGCCCAGCATGTTCAAATACTAACAGACAATGCCATGGCCGTGGCTTATATAAACAGGCAGGGAGGTACAAGGAGCAAATCGCTGCAAGTACTAGCCATGAGCATTCTCCAATGGGCAGAAGGACACTTGCTGTCTTTATCAGCAGTCCATCTAAAGGGATCCCTGAACGGGGTGGCGGATTTCCTGAGCAGAAACCCCATTCAGGAAGCAGAATGGTCGCTGAACCCAGAGATTTTCGCCATGATTGCTGAAAAGTGGGGGCTGCCAGAGGTGAACCTGTTCGCCTCAAAAGAGAATGCCTTGGTTCCACAATTTTTTTTCCTAAACAATCACGACGGGTCACTAGGAACAGATGCCTTGGCGTATCCATGGAGATTCCATCTTTGCTACGCTTTCCTCCCATTCCAGTTAATTCCCTTAGTATTAAGGAAAATTCAAAGGGAAATGGTACCGGGTATCCTACTCACGCCCTTTTGGCCAAGAAGGGCCTGGTTTTCAACCGTTCTGAGAATGGCGGTCAGGTCTTATTGGCATCTGCCCCTCAGGCACGATTTACTATTTCAGGGTCCAGTAAATCACCCAGAGGTAGCCACTTTGGCGCTCACAGCCTGGTATCTGAAGAGCAGCTCTTAAGGAGCAAGGGTTTTTCCGACCGGTTAATCTCAACACTATTATCCAGTAGGAAAAGGGTGACTAGAAATATCTATTCCAAGGTCTGGAAGGTCTATAATACATGGTGTAATTCATCTGCCCAGGACCCAGGGAGTCTTGTTACCATCCTGGAATTTTTACAAGTTGGAGCTGACAAGGGACTAGCAGTTAGTACCTTGAAGGTGCAGGTGGCTGCGCTAGCAGTGTTCCTAGAAAGATCTGTGGCCTCAGATCCGTTGGTAACCAGATTTTTCAGATCCCTTACAATATCCAGACCAGCACCACTTAAGTTGTTTCCCAAATGGGATCTGTCGATAGTTCCTCAGTCTCTAACAAAGAGTCCCTTTGAACCCTTGGAAAAAGCACCACTCAGATATCTCACTTTTAAGTCTGTGTTTCTGATTGCCATGGTCTCTGCACGCAGGATCAATGAGCTTAATGCTTTATCAATTAGGGAACCCTAATTGTCTATCTTCCCAGACAGGGTTATACTTAGAACAGATCAGAAATTCTTACCAAAGGTAGCTTCAGTGCAGAATCGTGTTCAAGACATTGTACTTCCGACCTTCTGCCCCAACCCAGCAGGGGAGAAGGAGACTTGTTTTCACATGTTGGATGTTAGAGTTTTGGTATGTTACTTGGAAAGGAAAAAAGCTCTTTAGACGTTCAGATTCTCTGTTTGTGCTATTTTCAGGCAACAGGAAAGGTTGCCAGGCTTCTAAGATTTCTTTAGCAAGGTGGCTGAAACTAGCCATTTCAGAGGCTTGTTCGCATGCAGGTGTGTCTCCACCAGCAGGAATTTCTGCACACTCAACAAGAGCATTAGCGGCCACTTGGGCAGAGAGAGCTGGTGCCACCCCTGAACAAATTTTCAAGGCGGCAACATGGTCGAGTTTTCACACATTCGTGAAACATTACAGGCTGGACCTCGCATCTGCTAATGATCAGGCGTTTGGCAGAAAGGTCCTGCAAGCTGTTGTCCTGCCTTAAGGGGGTAAGTCTCTGTTATCCTCTCAGGTGCTGTCCTGAAAGACGCCTTGGGAAAAACCAAAGTTAGACTTACCAGTAACTTGTTTTCCAGAAGTCTTTCAGGACAGCAACATCCCGCCCTATTGTATTGTATATACTATGCTGTGACTAACGTATGTGTTTATGTGTTCCAGCCGGGGCCGGAGGTCTTCTCTACTACAGCTAAGGTATGGTAGGGAGGCGCCTCCCTTTAAAGTTTGGAGGAAGAAGGTGTTTCCTGTTTCCGGTGGGTGGAGTCGCTATCTCTCAGGTGCTGTCCTGAAAGACTTCTGGAAAACAAGTTACCGGTAAGTCTAAATTGTTTTTTTTGTTTTTTTCACAATTTTCGGTCTTTTTTTCATTTATAGCGCAAAAAATAAAACGCAGAGGTGATCACATACCACCAAAAGAAAGCTCTATTTGTATGAAAAAAAGGACAAAATATTCATTGGGTACAGTATTACTTGACTGAGTAATTGTCATTCAAAGTGTGAGAGCACTGAAAGCTGAAAATTGGACTGGGCAGGAGGGGGGTTTAAGTGCCCAGTAGGCAAGTGGTTAATATGTAAAGTTTAAAAAAAGCTTTTTTTCTAATATATTCGTATGCAGTGGTAAATATAAATAACCAACTTTATGGTTGGGGAGCAAAATCTCTAGTCCACTCTGAGAATACCAGACTAAAGAGATATATTGTATATACTATTTTGGGGCGTACACGCGACCGGACTGGTCTGACGGACGCCGACGGACCAAATCCGGCGGACAATCCGATCGTGTGTGGGCTTCAGCGGACTTTTCCAGTCGCAAATCTGACGGACTTTAGATTTGGAACAGGCTTCAAATCTTTGCGTCGTAACTCCGCCGGACCCAGAAATCTGCTCGTCTGTATGCTAGTCCGACGGACAAAAACCGACACTAGGGCAGCTATAGGCTACTGCCTTTCAACTTCCTTATTTTAGTCCGGTGTACGTCATCACGTACGAATCCATTGGACTTTGGTGTGATCGTGTGTAGGCAAGTCCGTTCGTTAGAAAGTCTGCTGGAAAGTTTGTCGGACCGGTCCGGTCGAAAAGTATGCCCGTGTGTACGCGGCATTAGTGGTTGAATCTGGTAAATATCATCAGACTCAGATCAAATTTTTTTTATATAAAGAAACAAAAAGTTAAACGAGCGTTTTGCAGATTTTCAAACAGAACTGTAATATATATTATATGCTGGCCATACAAAAACAATTTCTTCCTTCAAAAAAAAATGCCATTTTAAGAACGTTCGTTCGATTTTTCTAATCGTTAGTGGGGTCAAATCGACATTCGTTTTCAACCACAGTGAGGAGGAAAATTTAGAAATAATAGAAAACTTCTTGGTCAAGGGAATTTTCAGACAGTAAAAGAGGAAAAACAGACAGCGCCAAACCAATCTTAACATACAGCAGCTGAACACTGAAGTCCAATATAAAAATCCTTGAATATAACTATCAAAACAAAGCAGTGCAGCACTTAGAAGAAATAAATGTAATAGATATAAAGCCAAGTCCCCAAAATATATCTTGATCCGAAGGAATGAATAATCATCCACAGGCATAGAGGAAACTCCTCAGATGGTGAGAAAGGTGCTGTGATAGAATTAAATTAGCAATCGTGTATCCACACCAATGTGTTCCACCACCAGAAGTCTAGGCCGCTCACCTTATTGAGTAGACCTTCTGACAGGGCTGGACTGGGACAAAATTTTGGCCCTGGACTTCCTCATGACCGGCCCACTTTAATTTTGAGTGTCCCCAACAGGGTCCCCCTTACATCAGAGTGTCCCCAACAGGGTCCCCCTTACATCAGAGTGTCCCCAACAGGGTCCCCCTTACATTAGAGTGTCCCCAACAGGGTCCCCCTTACATTAGAGTGTCCCCAACAGGGTCCCCCTTACATTAGAGTGTCCCCAACAGGGTCCCCCTTACATTAGAGTGTCCCCAACAGGGTCCCCCTTACATCAGAGTGTCCCCAACAGGGTCCCCCTTACATCAGAGTGTCCCCAACAGGGTCCCCCTTACATCAGAGTGTCCCCAACAGGGTCCCCCTTACATCAGAGTGTCCCCAACAGGGTCCCCCTTACATCAGAGTGTCCCCAACAGGGTCCCCCTTACATCAGAGTGTCCCCAACAGGGTCCCCCTTACATCAGAGTGTCCCCAACAGGGTCCCCCTTACATCAGAGTGTCCCCAACAGGGTCCCCCTTACATCAGAGTGTCCCCAACAGGGTCCCCCTTACATCAGAGTGTCCCCAACAGGGTCCCCCTTCACATCAGAGTGTCCCCAACAGGGTCCCCCTTCACATCAGAGTGTCCCCAACAGGGTCCCCCTTCACATCAGAGTGTCCCCAACAGGGTCCCCCTTCACATCAGAGTGTCCCCAACAGGGTCCCCCTTCACATCAGAGTGTCCCCAACAGGGTCCCCCTTCACATCAGAGTGTCCCCAACAGGGTCCCCCTTCACATCAGAGTGTCCCCAACAGGGTCCCCCTTCACATCAGAGTGTCCCCAACAGGGTCCCCCTTCACATCAGAGTGTCCCCAACAGCGGCCCCCTTCACATCATTGTGTCTCCATCAGATGCCCTTTACATCAGAGATACCCCACCAGCAGCCCACTTCAACATCAGTGTGTCCTCCCCCTCCCACATGTACTCAGTTTTGAAGGCAGCTTCTGGTTCCTCTCTCCAGTCATGTGATAACAAGTGATAGGGGAGAGAGGAAGGAAAGTCTACCGTTGGTCTATCTCCCCCTGCAGGCTGAAGGGAGCAGAAAGCCTAATGCTCTCTCCAGCATATGACGGAAGCTGCTCCTCCTGACAGGAGTGAAATTGCGATCACTCACTGTCAGAGAGGAGCGGCTCCAGGACCGCACCTGACTGGCCCACTGAGCCATCGGCCCACCGGGAATCTGCCGGTAGTCCCGATGGCCAGTACATGCCTGCCTTCTGAGCTAACAGGTCACTCATGCAGTCCCTTCAACAGGGTAATCCTAAAGATGGAAAGGCTGGCCACATATGTTGTCCACCAAAACTTGCAGTATACAAATGACATTAAAGATGGCACTGGATCCCAGTGCTGGAGTATAAGACATATAGGAATAAAAAGGCAGGTAGGTGGCTGTACTGACGTCACGTAGCCCCTCGCACGCGTATCATCCGTGGGTAAGGACTTCCTCAGCTCGGTTGTGGTTCAACTTCCGATTATCTCTAAATTATAAGAGATCTTCTAATGCAAGAGGTAAGAAAATGCCCAATGCCTGGCCACATCCTCAACGCAACGTGGAGCCAAAGTCCAGAGTGAGAGGTGTTGGGACGCTGAGCCTGAAGCTGTCGGATCCATCCATCTTGGAGGTTGGGAGACACACAGAGGAGTTTCCTCTCTGCTTATGGATGATTATTCATCCCTTCGGATCAAGATATATTTTTGGGACTTGGCTTTACATCTATTACATTTATTTCTTCTAAGCGCTGCACTGCTTTCTTTTGATAATTTTCAGACAGTGTATGTGGTTTTCGATGAGAAATTACATTCATCTTAAAACAGAATGTTAAAAGCAAGTGAAAATTACAAGCAACATTCTTTCAGCAAATCTACAAAGATTTTTCGTATGAATATTCGTCTGAAAATTGATCCGCGTGACCAGCATAAGGCTCGGTACACACCTATGCAGTTTGCTTTTGATCTGTTTCTGCAGTGCTTTTTGCTGTGCGTTTTGATTTTTGAGCACATGATTTTGCTGCGATTTGTGTTTTTTCATTTTTTGTAATGCTTTTTTTTTTTTTTTTTGGCCAATTTGTTGTTGGGCAGATTAAAATGTACATGCGATTTTTTTGTTTTTTTTGTTTTTTTTGTTTTTTTCCATTTGAAATCTTTGCAAATTTATTAAAAATAAAAAAACTTCTCAATCTCAGCTTCCTCACGGTACTCAGTGGTTCTGATTGAGACGCACTTTTGAAAAGTCTTTATGCAAAAATAATATTAATATGCTACTGTATGTTTGTTTTTTGGTGTATGTCCTTCTCTATTTCCCATTACAGGTAACCCAAACAAGCTCCTGAAGAAGCATTCAAATTTGCGAAACATGTAGAGCCATACCGAGCTATATCAGTTTGAGGTTATTCAATGGGAACGGAAGGGGTTTATCCCTCCCTCTGGTATAGGGGCTATTCCCCGATCCGTTCTCATACATTTATGTAGTGACATTTAATACCAATTTCCGCAATGTACTGCGTTTTTTAAAAAAATGTTTACGTTTTTGTGATTCTTTTTAAATTTGTGTATAAATAAAAGTTTACATTGATTTTTATGATTGGTGCCTACAAAGTCCATCTGTTTCGTTCTCCTGGGTATTTAAACCCCCCCCCTTCCCCCCCTTTTTTCTAAGACTTAAAATAGGACGTTGGCACTGCTCTACATATGAGACCTCCACAGTCCATCCTGTGATGAGATCCAATAACCCTCCAATCTTTCACTTCAGCAAAGTGTTTATATGGGAAATATTGTTTCAACTTACAGATCAATTTTGTCCCTTAACAAATTCACATCATTGTGGCGTAATCTTTCCTTATCCAGTTATTGAAAAATAATATTAGAAACATGCAATACAAATATCCCCAATTAATTACCCCTAGAACCCACCCCCCCTCGCTACACCCAATTCCCCACCCAACCCCCCCAACCCTACCCCCCAGCTCATCCCACTGGAGTCATGACTTGTACCTATCACCATCCTCCTCCTCCTCTTTTTTACACTGTTTGAGTGTGAGTCATCTAGTTAAAGTCTATGTTTAAATTTTTAAATTTATGTTGGGTGAGTTATCCGGCTAAGTTTCCCACACCTCTGCTGCCTGAAGTGAGGACTTATATTTTACCCATTCCCTCCACGTCTCTTCATACGCTTCCATATCTAACCTTTCACTGTATCTCAAATATTCCAGGCAGTGAATTTCATTTTATTTTATTGAACCACTCCCGAAGTGTGGGTCTCCTATCTAACCAGTGTCTGGGAATAAGACTTTTAGCGGCATTGAGGAGATGCGGTATCAGTGATTTCAAGTACCTCTTAGTGGGCATATTACTCCCGTGATGTAGACATACCCAGGGGTCGTCCGGGACCCTCATACTGGTGATCTTGGATATAATTCTCCTTTATCGCCCCCCAAAATTTTTTATTTTCCGGACACAGCCACCATATATGCGCCATTGTCCCTATGTCCCTACAACCCCTCCAACATAATTGCGATTGATTCTTTCTGTAATTTATGTGCTCTGTCCGGGGTAATATACATTCTCGCCAAGATTCTAAAGTTCATCTCAGATAACCTGTAGTTCACCGAGGTAGCGTTCACCCTTTCCAAAACCAGCCCAACCTCCCTTTCACTGATCTTGTTTCCCAGTTCCTCCTCCCACTTCTTAAGAAATGTCGGACACTCCACCTCTCCCAGTTTAATCAATATTCTATAAATCCTAGATACACCTCCCCTCCCTTTTTTCTCCAGAAGCGCTTTTTCCAGGGGGCGTAGGTCTTTCATCGACCTTATTGGCTGCGAGAGTGAATCAACAAAATGTTTCAACTGCCTGTACTTCCATATATCCATAGTAAACCAATTATCTTTAGCTCTTAACTCCTGATATGTACACATCTTACCCTGTCTCATGATATCTTTTAGTTGGAGCTCATCCTTCAATATCCACCTCCCAAACAGATCTTCCCTCCCAGGCAAAAAGTAATCTGTGTCCTTAAGCAGGATTAACGGTGAATTATATCCCCATTGCTCCCTGTCGTGTAATTTATCCCAACGTAGTTAGTGCGTGTTTAGTGATATCCAAGGTTTTCGTGCTCAGTTTTCTATACTGTGGAGGTATCCACACATTCTTACCCAACTCAACACCACTCATTATACTCTCTATTTTCACCCATTGTTTTTCTTTATTGTTTTTTACCCAATCTAAGATACGTGATACAACTATAGCTACATAATATTTTTTAATATCAGGTGCCCCCCACCCCCCATTCCTCTTATCGTTAACTAATTGTGCAAACTTTATTAGTGGTTTTCTTCCCCCTCCATATGAACTTTAGAAACAAAGTGTGCAATTTATTAAAATAAATCTGCGGGATTGAGATTGGGAGCATTTGAATTTTATAAATAATCTTTGGAAGGATTGACATTTTGAATAGGTTTATTCTGCCTCCCCATGAGAGTTGGTTACGTGGGAATCTGTTCAAGTTGGTCCTGATCTCATTAAGGAGTAACATAAAATTAGCTTGGAACAGTGACGCTTTTGCTGTAGTGATTTTAACTCCTAGGTAATTAAGCTAATTTATCCCCCATTTAAATAGAAGACTCTTTTGGTATGCCTTTTCCCCTTCTTTATCTTCAACTATTTCCAAAATTTCCGACTTAGTTGAATTAACCCGGAAATTGGATAGTCTGCCATAAGCCTTAATAGTCTCTAACAGGTTCGGAAGGGTGATCCTCGGGCGGGTGACGTAAAGTAATATGTCATCCGCAAAGGCGGCTATTTTGTACTCTTCTTCCCCTATTTTAACCCCGCTGATGTCCGGGCTGAGTCTTATCTTCGCCAGTAAAGGTTCCAGCGTCAGCACGAAAAGCAGTGGGGAAAGTGGGCACCCCTGTCTAGTGCCGCTCTACATTGTGAATAGTTCGGAAAGAGTACCGTTCATCTTTACTCTTGCTGTGGGGTAAGTGTATAGGGCCTTTATCCATCTGAGCATTTTATTACCTAGACCAATCTCCTCAAGAGTGTCCCACATGAAGCCTCAGTCTACCCTGTCGAAGGCTTTTTCAGCGTCAATCGACAGGAGTAGACCTGGGGCTCCCCTATCCTTCATTTTCTGGGACACCATTAACGTTTTAATGCCATTGTCTCTCCCTTCTCTACCTGGCACGAAGCCCACTTGATCTGGATGGATAATCTCATTGATTATCTTTTTCAGCCTGTCGGCTAAGATCTTAGCAAATAAGTTCATGTCAACGTTCAGGAGAGAGATGGGCCTATAGCTGGAACATAACGTGCTGTCCTTCCCTTCTTTTCGGATGATGGCAACGCTAGCTTCTAGTGCTTCTTTCCTCATCTCCCAGTTCTCCCCTATCCCGTTCATATATGAACACATTATAGGAATCAATGATTCCTGTAATTTTTTATAGTAAAGGACGGTCAGCCCATCTGGACCTGGGCTTTTCCCATTTGGGGCATCCTGTATAGCTTTCTTAAGTTCCTGTTCAGTTATAGGGGCATCTAAAATAGCTTTATCGTCTTCCGCAATTTTTGTTAAATTTACCTCTTTTAAAAAAATTTTGTTGTCCTCTCGCTTGCGTCTATTAGACTCGTGTGAGTTATTTAAGTTTATTGCGTACAACTCTCCATAGAATTCTTGGAATGCTTTCGCAATGTCACATGTTTTATATTTAATTTCCCCAGACTTGGTCTTTATTTTTTCTATATAGTTAGTCATTTTCTTTTTTTTTCAAGGCCCTGGCTAGGAGTTTGCCCGGTTTGTTACCGTTGATATATCTTAACCAAATTATAAATTTTGCGCATTTCCTGTTCTGTGCAAGCCCTCAGCTCTTCTCTTCTTTGTAAGTTTATCCAAACCTCCCCCCCCCCCCCTCCCGATGATTTGTGTTGCTGTTCAAATTCTTGGATTTCTTTTATCAGGGCTATCCTTTCTTTTTTAAATCTTTTATTTTTTCGGAGCCTACCATCATTAGTATGCCCCTGATATATGCTTTATGGGCCTCCCAGACTGTAGCCTCATTTTCCTCCCCGGGCACATTGATTTTAAAGTACAAATCCAGTTCTTCCTTAATTCTCTTTAGGATATCTTTATCTTGGAGCAGATCTTCATTCAATCTCCACCCTGTATATGAGGTTCCCCTATTTTTATTTGTAAGCTCACCGGTGCGTGATCAGAAAACGTCATGTTACCAATAACCACCCCCATCACCACCTCCAGTAACCGATGTTCAACCAGGAAGAAGTCAAGTCTCCAGTATGTCACATGCACGGGGGAGTAAAAAGTGTAATCTCTTGTATCTCCATGTTGTATCCTCCACACACCGACCAGCTGGAGCTGGTGCAGCTTCTTTTTGAGTTTGCCTGCCCATACTCCCCCTGTCCCCCGTACATGTGACGAACAATCTTTTTCAGGTTTTAAGCATAGATTAACGTCCCCCGCTATGATAGCCCTCCCCCTCTTAAATTCTTCAAATTTTGCCAGGATACCTATTACGTTTCTATATGTGTTCTTGTTTGGCCCATAGATGTTTGCCAGTGAGCACTTCGAGACGTTAATTTTACCTTTTTAAGAAGAGAAACCGACCATCAGGGTCGGCCAGTCCCTCCTCCAGCTCAAACCTGACCTCCTTGGCAAACCCTATGGCCACTCCTCTTGCCCCTTTAGTCGGTGAGTCACCGTAAAACCATACTGGGAAGTCCCTAGAGTAGATTTTTTGATTCTTACTAATGCTTAAGTGTGTCTCTTGAAGCATTGCCACCTCGGCTTTCAGGAATTTCAGTTCACATAACATATTGGCACTTTTTATGGGAGAGTTCAAGCCCCTGACATTATAAGAGATAATTTTTAAGCTAGACATCCTCACTTACTCTCATTTTTTGTACTTCCCTGTGTGCTTTAAACTCATGACTCCATTTCATTAATACTCCCCTCCTTTTCCCCGCAACCCCCCCCCACCCAACCCCTCAAAACCCATCCACCTTCCGACCCCCTTCCCCCCGTGAATTTGGGGGAAAAACGGGCCTCCCATGTGCCCAATACAAAAACCGTGGCCCTCCGACTCCTCCCGGCCCACCGGTTGTCCCCCAAGAGGTTGAGCTCGGGGTGGGGTCTGATCGGAACCGAAAGCTTCCCACTGGATTGGAGATTTACCTGTCCCAGTCGACCCTCCCGCACACGCGGGACGTCACCCCTGATTTCCGCTGGCTTTCTGATCCTATGCACTCTGTCAAGTTTTAATTTACAGCTGGCGTCGCTAGGATTCATCAGGTCTTTGAAGATTACCTCCATTTTTTCCTGTAAATTCTCTTTTTCGCCTTGCGTTTCCGGGAGGCCTCTAATCCGGAGGTTTTTCCTTCTGCTACGGTTCTCTTAGTCTTCCAATCTATCTTATATTTCTCTGTTCGATCTGCAATACTTCCATCTGGTGCTTCAAATCTTTTATTTCCGCCTCTTGCTTGTCCACTATAGTTTCTACTTCCTCCACTCTTGTTAAAATGTGGCTCATATTCTCGTGCACGATACTAATCTCCTCTTTGATCGAAGCCTCCAGTTTGGCGAACATTTCTGCGATTTCTCCCTTAGTGGGGAGGAGCTTTTCCTGTTGGGTTTCCACTGGCATTTCTGCCTCTACCTCACTACCAGAGGGTCGTATTTCAGTGTCGCCCAATTGTCTTCTTGTCCCGATTTTGGATGGACGATCTGGGGTTTTGTTTTTAGCGCCTGTTGATTTACCCAGGCTTTCTTTACTGCAATCATTCACCATATATTTTCTGATGGTTCCTGGACTTGCGCTTGTTCTAGGCGGGTTGGCGTTTGCTCCTTTTGTTGATTTACCTCTCATTTTTTCCCTTCCTCTCATCACTTGGGAAGGAAAGGAAGTAAAGAGAAAGAGGAAGAGGACGGCAGATAATTACGTGGTACACTTTGCCCCTTCACAAGTCCCTCTACACCCGCCGATTAATGGCCCCCTTGCTTCTTTCCGCTAATGGGTTTTAAATGGCTTTTACGAATCTTTTACTACAGGAATGCTGTGTAATCTGTTTCTGGCTGTTTCCCCTAGAACTAAGGTGGCAACAGTTCCCTCAAGGCCACCTGGTAAAATATATCACACAGCTATTTGCGTCGTCCACTAGTACATATTCCTTGTAAACAGTCCACCATCCGTATCGTACCATATTACCAGATATTGCAAATAATACCAGATTACCAAATTAATCTCACTTGATTGTTGGTCTAATTTATATTGTAGTACAGTATGCCGAAATAGTAAAAAAGCAGTCACGTGTGAGATAAATTCCATGTAGCTCTTAGAAGTATCCTAGAAGTCACTTACCCTTCTTCTTTCCAGGTTAAGGCAGATCAAAATCTTACCCACTGTGTGACACCTGCACCTCTCCTATTAAACTCCTGGGGCTTTCACCTATTCCTTGCGTCCTTAGATCTCCCTTCCAGCTTCTGTAGCTTTCTGTCTTCGGCTCCTAGAGGACGGTCGCCTCCAACTCTGCTACGTGCGGATTCATGCTTTTTTTCTCTCCTCTCCCCGCTTACAAGCACCGGCTCACGTTGGGGAAGGCTCGGCGTACCCGACGGAACTCCCAACTGCAGCGACCGCTTACAGCTACGGGCTCAGGCACACCATTCCCACCGCCTCCTCCCTCCGCGGCCGATACTCGGGGCTAATATGCAGAGTGGAGGGACAGCGGGGACCGAGAGCGGCGCTCCGGGGAGGGGGGCGGCAGAGGGCTAGCGTGCGGGCCATGAGTGAACCCTGGCGTGCATCACAGATAGAGGGACGCCGAGCATCCCGGGCTCAGCAACGGCAGCACGACCTCGCCCACATCCGGATCCTCCCTCCCTGTGTCCCCAGAATCTGTCCCCTTTTCTATCTTTGCCATACTGGTTGGTGTTGCGAGCTGTATTGGCCACAGCCTTGGTATCTCAGACGCTTACGGAATAAGTTAAGGTTCTGCACCAAAGTTGGCCCACTGGACAAGTGAATCAGATGTACGTGGATCTGGCAGACCAGTTAGTCCAGGGCCTAAAGTATGTTTGCGATGTGTCCTTGTATTCTGCTTTGGCTCAAATGCTGATCTGCTGACCCGACTTCTAAAAAGCCCTTGGTTGATCCACTGCCCCAGGAAAAATGTCTCTACAGTGCTACCTTGGATGACGTCAGGAGCCTCATGGGAGACAAGAGTACCATCCTCCCACAGGCCAAGAAATGTATTGAACCGCATCGAAGTCTGGGCCTTGCTTTACTGCCCCAGGAGCTTTTTTGTTCCCCTGGCACCTCTGACAAGTGCTCCAAGCCCTTCAAGATCCCTGTTGGTGGTTCCAAGGACTCCTGGACACACAAGTCTACCAAGATTGCGGACAAGCCCTCTTCAGTATGACAGTTCACCTCCATGCTTTTCCAGGGTGTGGGATCGTCTCTGACGAGAGCTCTGCAGAAGCAAATTCTGTTGCTATCAGACAACCAAATTCATCTGGGCCTTCCTCCGTTGGTGGCCTTTGTTTCCTTTGCCGCCTCCACTGGGTGCCAGCCTGTCAGGCTGGGGAGGTGTCCTGGGTTCGAGATCGGCACTAAATTGCTGTACTCCAGAGGAGGCTCGGCTACCCATCAACGTCCTAGGACTGCGAGCGCTCAGGCTGCCTCTGGAGCATTGGACTGATCTTTTCTGGGGGCTTCCAGTCAGGAGCCAATCGGTCAATGCCATAGCATTTGCATTGCACTCCTGGTATGTGGTCCAGGCGGTTTGTGTGTGCCTCTCTGCTATGTCTTCCTTTTTGGAGGTTGGATTCTCTCTGTGCTCACAGAGGGCCCAAGAAAAGACCTGGTGGCCTCCTCTGCTTCTTTATTCTGTTTGATTCAGCAGACAATTGTTCTGGAGTGCATCATTAAGGGTCGGGCTCCTCCCTCGCCCGTTCCGGCACACTCCACCAGGATGATTAATGCCACCTAAATATTTATTTGTTATCTGTGCACACTTTTAAAAAATACATTTTACAAATTGATGTGTTTGCATCGTTGGATGCTTGTTTTGGCAGCAGGGTTTTGCAGGCTGCCGTTAAAATTCCTTGTTTTTGGTTTGCCCACCCCTTCTTGAGACACTGCTCTGGGGCATCCCTATGGTCAAGAATCAGAAGAGTTGTGTCCGTCAATGAACGTAAGAGAAAACAGGATTTAATTTACGGGTACAGCAGCCACCCCTATTTTTTGGAGTTTATACTTCTGACACTGCTTTAACCACTTAAGGACTGGAAGATTTGCCCCCTAATGACCAGGCCATTTTTTGCGATACAGCACTGCGTTGCCTTCACTGACAATTGTGCGGTCATGCGAGGCTATACCCAAACAAAATTTACATCCTTTTTTCCCCCACATATAGAGCTTTCTTTTGGTGGTATTTGATCATCTCTGTGGTTTTTATTTTTTGCGCTATAAACAAAAAAAGAGTGACAATTTTAAAAAAAAACTATTTTTTACTTTTTGCTATAATATCCACAAAAAAAAAATTCTTCATCAGTTTAGACCAATATGTATTCTTCTACATATTTTTGTTAAAAAATTGCAATAAGTGCATATTGATTGGTTTGCGCAAAAGTTATAGCATCTACAAAATAGGGGATATATTTATGGCATTTTTATTATAAGTTTTTTTTGTTTTTTTTTTACTAGTAATGGCAGCGATTTTTAGTGGGACTGTGACATTGCGGCGGACAGATAGGACACTTTTTAGGGACCATTGACATTTATATAGCGATCAGAGCTAAAAATAGCCACTGATTACTGTATAAATGTCACTGGCAGGGAAGGGGTTAAGTGTTCCCTAGGGAGGTGTTTCTAACTGTGAGGCGAGTGTACTGACAGGTAGTAGAGAGAGATCGCTGTTCCTGGTCACTAGGAACAGCAGATTTCTTTCTCCTCCCCTGTCAGAATGGGGATCTGTCTTTTTTTTAACAGTAAAATAAGTTTTTATTTAAAAAATATTAGAGCTGACAATGACAGTGCATGGACATTACATTGTACATAAGGTCATAAAGATCAAAAAATAGCTTCAATTACAGCTGATAGTTATTTTCCCAAGTATGTAACAGTCTCTCTCAGTATTAAGCAATATAGCACCCTAATTTGTGGTAACATTACTGGATTCAGGAAGGGAAAGGAGGGGAAGTGGGATGAGGAGGAAGGGGGGGAGAAGGGGTTAAGAGAAGGGGGGATGGGGAGGAGAGAGGGGCGGGGGAGGGGGGGAGCTGGGAAGGGAGGGGGGAAAGACAAAAAGGCACATAGTAATTGAACTTATCCCGATATAACCAAAAAGGCACTTTAAAAAACAGTACTATTACTCCCTATGCATTGATCCACTGGGACCAGACCTTATCAAATTTTTTAGGGCAGTTTCTACTCTCATACGTTAACTTGTATAGTGGTAGGACAGAGTTGATTGTGGCAATCCACATTTGATGCGTGGGAGGGGTGGGCAGCTTCCATTTGAGGAGAATCTCTCGTCTAGCATAGTATAGAGCATAGAACAGAAATAACTTTTCATGTCTAGAGGTCTCAACATTTTCCATACTACCAAGCAATGCCATGGCCCGGTCTAAGCTGAGGGATCAGTCCCCATAGGACCCCAGGGTCCCCATTACGTTTTCCCAATACGAACGCAGTATAGGGCATGACCATACCATATAAAAAAAATGAGCCGGGGGATGAGCCACATCTGGAGCAAAGAGCACTCTATCCGGGGTATATACTGGCTATTCTAACTGGGGTGTAATATGCTCTGTGCAAAAATTTGAGTTGAATAAAACGGTCTTTTGCTGAGATCATTTTGGTAGTATAGTCAGATGCCACATCCTCCCAGCTCTCGTCTGTCAGTTCCGGGATGTCATTCTTCCACTTATTGTACACTTTAGTCAGAGCTGTCATATGCGCAATGGAAAGATAAAAGTAGAGGGAGGACAGGGGTTTGTCGTTCCACAGCGTCAGTCTGGAGGGTCAGGGGATCAGGGTACTGGGCTTGGATCGCATGTCTGAGTTGATAATACCTAAACTTCATAGAGGCAGGGATGGCAAATTTGGCTTTTAGTGTCTCGAGGGAGGAGAAGGACCCATCAGTATAGATATGTTTGACTGTGATTATCCCTCTAGCTGTCCATAACTGGGGGTCTGGAAGGTTGTAGAGGTGAGATAGCATGGGGTTGCCCCTTAAGGGTGTATGGGGTGACGTGACAGAGTTTGTTTTGTAGATAGCCCTAGCCCTTTGCCATACCTTTTTTATGGGCTGGTCAAACCACCACCAGATCGTCACCAGGACTGCTGCCCAGTAATAGAGCTGGAAGTGAGGCATTGCCAATCCACCCTGTGATAGGGGGAGTTGGAGCGTCCGCTTCGCCAGTCTCTGGGTTTTCCCAGACAAAGGCAGAAATTATGGAGTCCAGTTTTTGAAAAAAGGATTTAGAGATAGGGTACGGTGCGTTCCTAAAAAAGTATACAAACTTAGGGAGGTATACCATTTTTAACAGGTTCACCCTCCCTACCGGGGACAGGGGCAGTGTTTTCCAGAGATGGCATTTCCTGCTGAACTGGGTCAGGAGGGGGGAGAGATTGTCCTCCATGTATGCCTGAGGGGATCCTCTGACAATCACTGGAGTGGCGTGTTAGTGACCGCCCTGTGACCCGACTGGTGGAGAGAGAACAGGACCGATTTGTCCCAGTTGACGCGAACCCCGGAGTATTTCCCAAACTGGTCTATTATCTCAAGCGCGGCACTTATGCAGCGTACACACGAGCGGACTTTGACCGGACTTGTCCAACAGACTTTCCGGTGGACTTTCGACGAACTTCCGACTGACTTTTTAATGAACGGACTTGCCTACACACTATCACACCAAAGTCCGACGGATTCGTACGTGATGACGTACACCGGACTAAAATAAGGAAGTTGATAGCCAGTAGCCAATAGCATGCCCCAGCGTCGGTTTTTTGTCCGTCGGACTAGCATACAGACGAGCGGATTTCTGTGTCCGGCGGAGCTACGACGTAAAGTTTTGAAGCATGTTCCAAATCTAAAGTCCGTCAGACTTTCGACCGAAAAAGTCAGCTGAAGGTCAGGTGAAGCCCACACACAGTCGGATTGTCCGCCGGATTCGGTCCATCGGACCAGTCCGGTCAAAGTCCGCCCGTGTGTACACCCGCTTAGAGAGGTTCCCGCATCTGCCAGGTACAACAGAGTTTCATCGGCATAAAGTGAGATTTTTTCCTGAAGTACCCCAACCTGTAGGCCCCTCACCCTCTGGTCCTGACGTATTCGGATTGCCAAAGGCTCGATCGCCAGGGTGAAAAGCCTCGGGGACAGAGGGCACTCCTGTCTGGTGCCCCTGTGTAAGCTGAATGGGGCTGACAGTAGGCCATTAACGCTAATTTGGGCGGTCGGCTCTCTATAGAGGAGTTGAATCCAGGAGATGAACCTGGATCCAAAGCCAAAACACTCCAGCACCTTCCAGAGGAAAAGCCATTCGACTGAGTCTAATGCCTTTTCAGCATCTAGCGCAGCCACTATTCTCGTGTCCCCCTCTCTAGCCAGATCAACGTGGGTAAACAGCCTGCGGATGTTGATATCCGTTCCTCTGCCCGGCATGAAGCCGGACTGATCCGGGTGAACCAGAGCCGTGATCACCCCGTTCAGTCGGGTCGCCAATATTTTGGCCAGCAGCTTGGCATCCACGTCGATCAGGGAGATCGGGCGATAGGATTTGCAGAGTTCGGGGTCCTTACCCGGCTTGGGGATAACCACTATCACCGCCTCCGATATGGAGGCTGGCAAGGCCCCCTCCCTCAGTGAGGACAGGAGCTGAGTAATATGATGTGAACCAATCATTAATTGCTTTAGAGAAGGTCTGTCTGACTTCGTCCTTGTCAATCAGCGAAGGGACACTCATGGAGGCCGATTCTTCTCGGTCCAACCAAGCCAACAGCTTGCCCCCTCGTTCGCCCTCCTCCTCAAAGATTCTCTGGGATTGCTGCAGTAGTTTATTTTTGGTTAGTGAAGTGCGAAGTAACATCACCTCTCTAGTGCATTCCTGGAGCTTAGTGTAATGTTCCGGGTCTCGGGTCTGGGTGTATTGGCGTTCAATGGAGGCGGCACTGTCTTCAGCCTTAAGTAAGTTTGCCTTTAGCTGTCTACGAACTGCCCCAATAAGCATTTGGTACTGTCCTCTGGAGGAGGCCTTGAAGGCATCCCGCACTACCGCCGCTGGGGCTGACCCCGGGTTTAGTGCCCAATAGGTACTCATCTGTTGGCGAAACTCTGCATCCACCCCAGGGTCAGAGATCCAAAATCTCGAGAGTCTCCACAATTTATCCGCTGGAGAACCCTCCAGTGTTATCTGGTGAAGGAGTGGTGCATGGTCAGATAGTCCCCTCGGTAGGATAGAGATCTGCTGGATTCTGGGTAATAGAGGTCTCCCTGTATATATCAAATCTATGCGCGAGAGAGTCCTATGAGTGGCAGGTAAAGGATCTGTCCGTGGGGTATCGCCACCTCCATAGGTCCGTCAGCCCGTACGTCTCAGCCCAAGTGGACAGGTCTGAGGTGGACTCCCCCTGCGAGTTAAAGCGGTCTAGCCCAGTGTTCGGTGTCATGTTGAAGTCTCCCATAAGCATCAAATTGTACGTACCATAGTTGGCAATGAGAGGTCCCAGTTTGTGGAGCAGTTTAGTCGAGGCGGGGGGAGGTATATAAACACCCACCAGTAATATCTCTAAGCTTTCCACCATTTATTATATTATTATATACCGCCCATCCGGGTCAAGCACCAGCCCCAAGAGTCTAAACGGCAGAGACTTACGTACTAAAAAACCCCCCCTGGCAAAATTGGAGTATGTTGAGTGATACTGGTGACCAAAGCAGGGTTTTTTCAGGCTAAGGGTCTTCCTCCCCACCAGGTGAGTCTCCTGAAGGACACATATGTGAGGGCTGTATGTTTTCAGGAACTGGAACACCAGTGACCGCTTCACAGGGGAGATAAGGCCCCTGGTGTTCGTTGAAATAATTGTCAGCGATGCCATTCAGCTGTCCTATGCATCAGTGTAGGAGATTTTCCACGGGGCAAGCCCAACCCGGATGGAATGAAAAACAAACAAACAATCTTCTTACACAAAGAGAGTAGCTCTTAAAGGGCGGTAAAATTGCAGGCCCATATGACTGTGTCAAATATACATTTGGGTGATAAACAGTAAAACGGTAACTAAAACAAAAACCATAACAATCCCCTCCCCCCCCCCCAGAACAGTGGGTGGCATTCCTTCACAAAAACCGCTCGGCAAGACGCCAAGTCATGGAGGTATCACGTGCAAGAGGCTTACTGTAAATAAGTTTGCTGACCCATAACAGCTAGGGTCGTCCAGATGATAAGTGAGGTGCCGGTCTCCCAGCAAGCTGGGGGTACAAAACTTGGTGCAGGCAGTCGAATATCCCTGAGGCAGTCATGGTCCCCTGGCTTTAGCTGAGTCTCCCGGTAAAAGGGCAAATAGGGAAGGAGGGTGCATGGAAAGATGATGGTAAGCCCCCATCAACATGGAGGCGCTGGGTTGTGTGACTCCGCATCTCCAAGAAAGGGAGAACAGTTGGGGTAAAAGAGGAGGCTACTTCTCCCTCCGAAGCCGTGATGCCACAAGGGGAGATAAAGTCCATCGCCAGGGAAAGCCAAAAAGCCACAGATGAGTGATCAGCAGGGAAAGATCAATTGAAACAAGAACTGTAAAACATATACTTGCTTTATCCTGCATGGATCATATCGAGCCAGGAAGACGCCTACTCTGGTGAAGTGAAGAATCTCAGTCAGTCGCAATCTTGAACCCGGAGTCTGGTGGGAAATGGCATGCTGTATTTCAGATTTTTGGCTCGGAGGCGGGAACGCACATGGTCGAATGGACCATGTGGACCATGTCGAATGGATCCCTATGCTCTGGAGGGGCCCGAGGAGCAGCGGCCTTGTGACTCGCCTCCTCTCCCTGGGATGCCATGGTGTGCTGGACGGCTGCGGCCTTTTCTCCGGCGTGGTGTGCGGTCCCGGCTTGTTCGTGGGACTCTCGGCACGCTGGTCCCCCCCCCCCCTGTTTGTAGCCAGGCATGGGCAGCCGGGTCCGGGGGTTGAAGTGGAGGTGTTATAGCGATGGATAGGCTCCTGGCACCGTGGGAATGGAGGATAGATGGTCTGGACAGCGGAGCGGAGCTAAAACACGTCCACTCCCGTCGCCATCTTGGACACGCCCCGGATCTGTCTGTTTACATTGACATATCACCGTTCTGGCTCTCTGAAGAGTGATCGCAGGTGGCCGGCAGACATCGCGGCCACACACATCGGCTCCTACATCAGCTAGGACTGCCCATAGGTGATGCTGTTCTTTTTCTGCCTTGTGTCCTACTCCTGTAGGTGGCGCTATAAATCTATGGTCAAGAATCAGAAGAGCTGTGTCAATTCATAGAAAGGGATTTACGGTGAATTTTTTTTTTTTTTTTTACATTTCTTCAGTTGCTTCCTGGTTTCACCCCATTTGGGTGAATAGAAAAACTTACAACTTGTCACATACTTTGATTGTTATGTAAACTAGCCATTTTTTTAATCCTTATGTGTCTTGTTATCATACAATATATTTTTTCTACATGTCTTTTAACCACTGGAAGGATTATTTGCCCCCTTAACCACTTCAATACCGGCGTATAGTCATATGACGTCCACAGATGGGATCTCCCATCCTGGGTGGGCGTCATATGACGTCCTGGGATTCCCGGCCGCCTAGGGGGCGCGCGCCCGCCGCATTCCTCGGGACCCGGTGCGTGTGCCCGGCGGCCGCGATGTCCGCCGGGCACCCGCGATTGCCGGTTAACCGGGGCGGACCGTGGATCTGTGTGTGTAAACACACAGATCCACAGCCTGTCAGCTCTGAGGAGAGCGATCTGTGTTCCCAGAACGGAGGAACACTGATCGGTCTCCTCCCCTTGTACGTCCCCTCCCCCTACAGTTAGAAGCATTCCCTAGGAAACATATTAACCCCTCCCCGCCCCCTAGTGGTTAACCCCTTCACTGCCTGTCACATTAACACCGTAATCAATGCAATTTTATAGCATTGATCGCTGTATAAATGTGAATGGTCCCAAAAATGTGTCAAAAGTGTCCGATGTGTCCACCATAATGTCGCAGTCACAAAAAAAATCGCGATCGCCGCTAAAAAAATAAATATATTTTTTTTAAAAACGCCATAAATCTATCCCGTATTTTGTAGACGCTATAACTTTTGCGCAAACCAATCAATATACGCTTATTGCGATTTTTTTTTTTTTTTTTTTTTTTTTTTTTTACCAAAAATATGTAAAAGAATACGTATCGGCCGAAACTGAGGAAAAAATTAGTTTTTTTAAAAAAAAAATTGGGATATTTATTTTAGCAAAAAGTAAAAAATATTGTGTTTTTTTCGAAATTGTCGCTCTTCTTTTGTTTATAGCGCAAAAAATAAAAACCGCAGAGGCGATCAAATACCACCAAAAGAAAGCTCTAATTGTGGGCAAAAAAGGACGTCAATTTTTTTTGGGTACAACGTTGCACGACCGCGCAATTGACGTTTAAAATGCGACAGCGCTGAAAACTAAAAATTGGCCTGGGAAGGAAGGGGGTGAAATTGCCCTGTATTGAACCGGTTAATGACCAGGCCATTTTATGCGATACGGCACTGCGTCGTTTTAACTGACAAGTGGGCAGTCGTGCGATGCTGTACCCAAACAAAATTGACGACCTTTTTTTCCCACAGAGCTTTCTTTTGGTGGTATTTGATCACCTCTACGGTTTTTATTTTTTGCGCTATCAATAAAAAAATGCGGACAATTTTGAAAAAAACAATACATATCAAGGATAGATTTAGGGACTTTTTTTATTGTTTCTACTGGTAATGGCAGGAATCTGTTTTTTTTTTTTTGTTTTTTTTTTTTTAGTGGGACTCCCAACATTTCGGCGGACAAATCTGATCCCAAGTGACACTTTTTGGGGACCAGTGACATTATTACATTGATCAGTGCTATAAAAATGCACTGATCAATGTAAACATTACACTGGCAGGCAAGGGGTTAACACTAGGGGGCAATCAAGGGGTTAAGTGTGTTCGCTCAGCATGTTCTAACTGTATGGGGGGTGGGCCGCCAGGAACATGACAGAGATCACTGTTCGCAATGACTGGGAACAGAAGATCTCTGTCATGTCACTAGGCAGAACAGGGAAATCCCTTGTTTACATAGGCAGTTCCCTGTTCTGCCTGTGTACAAGGCGATCGCGGGCCCCCAGCGGACATCGAGTCTGTGGGACCAACGGCACGCTCCCGTGGTGCGCACTCGCTGTCCTTCTACGGACTGACGTACAGGTGCGTCAGTTTGCGCAGGAGAGCCGACATGCTGCAGTATATCTGCGTGTGCAGGTCGGCTAGTGGTTAACCTTTGAATAAATTGATATTTTTTACCTCAGGTTTCATTTTGGTGTTTTTGCTTGCCATTAAAATCTCCCTTACTATGGGGGTTCAATTTTGTTACTATTATCCTGCTGATTGCTGAGACATGGTGGGGGCAAAGATGAGGGGGTGCCACAGCTGCAGTAGTGAGTGTATTAGTAATAGTAGTAGTAGTAGTGTGAGGGCCACATAAAATGGCCTGGAGGGCCAGATTCAACACATGGGCCTTGTGTTTGACACATGTACTCTAGAGCATAGTTTACTATAGATGAATAGGAGATATACTTAATCATTTCTACCTTGTTCTTCTATTTGTTTCAGTTTCAAGATGGAGACAGGTAAGGACCTGCCTTGCATACTGGTGCAGGAGATAGGAGGATCCTTTGGCGTTATGGAGGAGCATGTGGACTACTTGGAAGAGCGATTTACTTTGATCACTATGAAAGAGTTAAAGGAGAAGAAAGAACAGGTAGCAGATAAGATAGTGTGCATCTTTAATTGGGCAAACAAGCCTGATGTTGACAAAGAGCTTCTAGAATGCCTTCCTCAACTGAAAGTGATTGCAAGTGCGGGAGCAGGAGTGGATCATTTAAACCTAAAGATGATATCCAGCTATGGGGTGAAAGTTGCCAACACGCCTAACGCGGTGACCAATTCTACAGCTGACTTGGCCATGACACTGCTGCTTGTGTCTGCCAGGAGTTTTCTGGAAGGTAATATTCAAGGCTTTTAAGATCTTCACTTATGTTAATGTGATGTCTCCTACCACCCAAAGATGAAAACCGTAAAAGTGATGACTCCGTCTTATAATGTAAGGCCAGCCATAAACGGTTCAAATCCCGGCCAGTTCAGCTGGAACCAGCCGAGATTCGAACCCTGTGTAGGTACCGTAGACTGAATGTACCAAGTTGATTGATCAACCAAATTAGGTATAACCAGCCTGCCGGATTCGCTTGCGATTATCGCTAGCGGCTGCTAACAATAAATACTGTCTTATCCCGACAGGGACGGCTGCCCCCGCCGGGAGCAAACAATTGCTCGGCAGGAGGAATTCCTTTGTCAGCACTGTCTGTTGATGGGGGACTCATGCGAATTTCTTTTCTGCAAAAAAATTTGCACTATCTTCAGCCTGTCTTAGATTAGAATATGTATGGTTTTATTATATATGGGGAAACAAAAGTGGGAGCCATATGAAAGGAGAAGTAAAGCTATTTTGGCTATGCATCTTCTATGGATCATATGAGTGCACGTTATTCTGCACTACTGTGACCTGTTTTGGGCTAAAGCTTTGGAAAGATCCTGACTCCACCCAGATGCCTGGACTGGCAGCTGGCGCAGCCTCTCAGCGAGCTGTTGGGAGGATGAGCTAGCTGCTCCCACCTACAGCCCAGCCCTCCAGGAAGACAAAATCTAAGCAGCTTAAACTTCAGCTTCAGTTACCACTTTTATCTCCCTTTTAAAGCCAGTCCAGTTAGACAGAAACATAAAACTATATTTTTTCTATGAAAAGACTTTCAATAAGATGCACAGCAAATTACAGTACACACTTAAAAAATATCTTCCTTTTGAATAGGTCACAAGATTGCAATGTCTCCAGACACTGATCATTTCCATGCTAACTGGGTATCTAGAGGGGATATAACAGGGAATACTGTCGGCATTGTCGGAATGGGAAAGATTGGATATAAAATTGCACAAAGAGCAAAGGCATTTGAAATGAAGATTCTGTATCATAACAGACATCAAAGGTAGGAAGGTTTGAATACTTTTCAAAGGCTTTTTATCAACTTTATTATAGAATGTATTGATTTAGCTTTGCCTGCTTGCTTTGCCACATATTCTTTATCGTATTTAAAGAGGGGCTCCAAGCGCCACCAGAAAAAATTAAAAGTCAGCATCTACAAATACTATAGCTGCTGACTTTTAATATTAGGACACTTATCTGTCCACGAATCTAGTGATGTCTTCACCCGAGCCGATTTTTCAAAAGGTGGCAAATGTGGCAGTGGAGGGGGAGGGAAATAAGCAGAGCCTCCCCTTTTTGGGTGGAGCTCCGCTTTAATATCTGCCACTATCTAAACCATAATCAACATACTTACTGAAAGACTCCTGAAAGAAAATCACATGCAGGCTAAATTCAATTCCTGCTGAATCAGACAAAATTTGAGCCGTGGGTGGCCCTGCAAGCATCACCTTCAATCCAATTTAAAAATCAAGCCAGGTGGAAAAAAACATTAACACAATTTGAGATCATTACAGCTACGTATGTTTTACATCTGAGGCAAACAAAAAAGTCAAATGCTGTTAATACTTTGAAGTACACTGTTGGATGAAAAAAAAATGTTGATATCTAATACTGTATAAAAGACACCTAACTAAGCAGGAAACACAAGTGTCTGTGTTGCCTATATCAGCATATCACTTTTCCTACAGCTTTTATACTGGGCCAATATGCCTGAACTTCTCTCGGCACTGACATTGTGGTCAAGTACAACCTCTGGTAATCATTAGTCATGCTGATCATTATTTAACCGAGGAAGATGCTAAGAAACCTTTAATCCTTTAAACCCAACAGCAATGAACTTTAACTGAGTTAACCAAGAACATCAGAACAGAAACTGTTCCCAATAATTATTAGTATTAGCAAAGGGAACTGATCCCTCAGCTGACTTGCACCATGCTGAGTATCGGGCAATTTCCATAGAGGTCTGTAGGAATAACTTCTGCCAAATGACACGGGATCGTTGGCTCATCAGGCAGGCATTAGTAAGCTGTGTTTCTTAGAATGTACAGTAGAACATGGCTTTATGCTGAATTCCCCTAGACCTAGGACATTCACTTTATTAAAGTTCTGCTCCAATTTAAACTTGTTAAAAATAAATTTATTGATGAACTCAAGGAAGACACAAAAAAAGATACAAAAAAGGCAGCTCAGTAATTGAATACAGCATTCTTTTTTATGTTTAATGGAAGCACTAGTATAGGCACGTGCATCTGACTTGGTATCAGCTTCTTGCAGTCTTTTCTACAGTCTGTACAGCAGAGCTCAGACAGGGGGAGGGAGATACAGTTCAAGAAGGCAGTCAGCTGTGCTGCAGTGCAGGGAGCATGCTGGTGGGAAGAAAGAGCAAAGAGCTCATCAATGTGCTACTTCTCTTTTCACTGTCCAGTAACAGAGTGGAAATGGATAGAAGATCTGTAGTGAAACTGCAACAGAGAAAGAACAAGTTCCCCCCTTTTCTATCAAGGATGTGCTATGTAACGGAGCTGAGTAAATCTCAGGTCTGAATGGCCAAAAATGCAAGTCAGGAAAAATGGCTCTTTTATATGTAGCTTATCTATGTTTAGTTGTTTGCCTGGTGTTCAGTTCTAAACCAAGTTAGCCAGGACAGGTAACAACGCTCCCCTGAAATATCAGAATAATATCAAGTTAAATGTAATGATAGATTGTAAGTTAATGAATTCATAAAAGTTATAAGAGTGTAACTTTGGAGACAATCATTTGCATGGGCAATTCTTTGTGTTTTGTAATAAAAACTGCACTATATACTCCTTACAGGGACCCATGCGTGTGTGTTCCAGGATGGCTCTATGGACCAGTCTTCTTGCGTCCATAGAAGCCGATAGCTCTGGTGCCAAGAAACTCTCCTGCTCCTCTTCCAGCTTCTAATTTGACACCATCTGGATTGTGCACTGTCCTTGGTGCACTTTTTGGAAAATTGAGGAAGTAGCACTGTGGAGCTGGAGCCAGGGGCGGGGAGCAGGGATGGTATGTAAGGTTAAATTCACGTGATGGAAAATCAGTGGCTGCCAGCAAGGATTGGTATATTTATCCAGCTCTGAATGCTACAAATCCATATGTGCCCATGTGAGTGTAGCCTCACGTGTTTGAGGTTACGCTCAGGGAAGAAAGGTACTAGGGAATGTTGCACTGCTTGACAGTAATCTATTTATGTACAAAACACGAGAATTAATACTACTTTCAATTATTTACTGAAGATAAGTTCTGTTTGGCAAATGTAAGACTAGGTTCACATGTAAGCAGCTCTGGGCTCCTGCGCCTGTGTTTCATGCATGAAAAAATTTCCTGCACCTTTTTTTTAAATGCAGCCAGAGAGAAATCACATGATGCTTGTGCACCATGCAGTTTCCCACAACCAAAAATTAGGAATTCATTAATTAGGAATACATGGAAGCCCCGCGCATCTGCAAAAGAGGCAACGTGGTTTATTAGCAGGTGGGTACGATTTGCACGCTGTCCTGCATCCGCAACCACCCGCGCAAGTGTGAATTTAGCATAAAGTAGTAATGCATACAAAAAACTGCTTGTGATATATTTTTGTAATATGTTTATTTTTTCATCAAATTGCGGTCTGGTAGACCTCCCTACCCACCCAGCATTAATGTACTCTGCTTCAGTGATGCATGGCAAGATCATAGAGTTTGATGGGCAACCGCCCACTGTTGAAGCAGAGAGCCTCACTTCTTAAAATTTCTTACAGACTGGAAGAGGAAAAGTCAGTTGGGGCCACGTACTGTGAAAATCTGGCAGATTTGCTCCAGCAGTCAGATTATGTAATACTGGTTGTTAACCTAACTCCACAGACAGAAAAACTGATTGGGAAAAGAGAATTGAAACTAATGAAGCCTTCAGCAACTTTGATTAATGTCAGCAGAGGTTTGTATAAGTCTGCTAGTCCTGGTCTTTGTGTGGTAAAAACTACATAAAATAACGACTTTCATTGTATAACTATATGATTTTTCCTGTTTCTTTTTTTAAAATGTGTTTATAGAAAAGTTTTACAGAAATAAAACTCAAAAAGAATAACTCTGGCACTCAATATATATGAAAGATTAGTTCTTTAAGGCCTGGTTCACACTAGTGCGATTTCAGATCCAACAACGCATGAGAAGGGAAATCACATTATTTTCAGTGATGTCCATTCACATCAATGCGACTCAGCGATTTGGAAAAGGTTCCTGTACTACTGTGGTGCAATTCCAGTGCAATTTTGGCCCAATAGAATATGCAAACCACTTTGAAGTAGTGTCCAAATACCATCCAAGTAGCACTACATAATCACACTGAAAGTCAGATTGTAGCAGTGTGAACCTAACCTTAAAGGGATTTGGGAGTTGCATACACAAGCCTAGTAGACACATATCTCCCACAGGACCTTGAAGGATCAGTACTGCATAAAAATATTACATAGTAATGTACAGGGTAAATTAGAAAATAGAGTATATTTTTTGAATGGTTGGTTGAGCCAAATCGACTGTCGTTCTCTATCAAACTGATTGAAAATCTTTTCTCAAATGAATTGCTTCCGTTGTATGTGGTTTTCCTTCAGAAAATTAAATTTATTTCAAAATCTGTTAATAAAATCAAATTACATTTTTAGAGAACTTAAGAACAACATTCATCAAGTTTCTGTAAGCATTGTACTGGCGAGATTTTTCATATGAACGTTCATAACAAATTCTACCAGTGTAAGGCCAGCCAAACTTTTTTTTTTTTGTTTTAGTTTGATTGGAGTCCTGACAGGAAGTGAGGGTTATTTTCTCTAATAGGGACACAGATGGCAATAAAAGCCTCACAGAGGCTCTAATCCATCCTGCTCTGTCAGAAACAAAATTAAAATGTTTTTGCTAGAGCTGGGATTTGGGGGTTTGCGTCTGTGCAATAGCAACAAGTGAGGAAATGTGCATCGATGCAGTGAAAGAGGACATGAATGTTGGTACAGTGGGTGCTAGTGGAGTAGTGTGCTTCGGCGCATTGGCTGTGAGTAGGGAAGTGAGGGTCGGTGCAGTGGTAGCAAATGTGAAAGTGCACATCAGTGCAACAGCACTGTGGCGGTGAGTGGTGTAATTCCTTTTGGTGCAGTGGCACAGAGTGGGTAAGCGTAAGTCGGTGCAGAGACGATAGAAGGGAAAGTGCATCATTATAGAGGTGGAGAGTGATAAAGTGTGAGTTGGTGTAGTGGTAACGAGTAGGGCAGTGGTGGGAAGGTGCAGTGGCAGAAAGTGGAGACATGCACGTCAGTGCAGCAGCATCGGATGGGAAAGTGTGTGTCAGGGCAGGGAGTGATGGAGTTAAATAGGTAAGAGAATCTTGTCATTCATCAGACTGTTCCCCATTCAAAAATGGAGTTACATGCAGTGTATTTAATGGACAAATTTTTCTTAAGAGGGAGGTGGGGAAGGCCACTATCCATTTTTTTTCACTGCAGCTCACAGAAGAACTAGAGCTATTAACTCTGAAAGTTTAACAGCAGGATAAGAACCTGTCATCACTGCACAGAAGATTTCTACAGGATCCAGATGCCTGACAGATGTGGGACATAGTTCATTAGAGATAAGTGTTGTGCAGCTATAGGAGCAAAACTATTCTTATGCCCCATACACACGATAGGATTTTCCAACAGAAATTGTTCTAGGGGAGCTTGTCGGAAATTCCGACCGTGTGTAGCCTCCATCGGACATTTTTCATCAGAATTTCCGTCACACAAAATTTGAGATCTGGATCTCAAATCTTCCGACAACAAAATCCGTTGTCCTAAATTCCAATCGTGTGTAAACAATTCCGACGCACAAAGTTCCACGCATGCTCGGAATCAAGCAGAAGAGCCGCACTGGCTATTGAACTTCATTTTTCTCGGCTCGTCGTACGTGTTGTACGTCACCGCGTTCTTGATGTTCGGAATTTCCGACAAGATTTGTGTGACCGTGTGTATGCAAGACAAGTTTGAGCCAACATCCGTCGGAAAAATACCATGGATTTTGTTGAAAATCCTATTGTGTGTACAGGGCATTTGTCTAAACGTCAGCTTTAATAATGACTGTATGTTCAATAAATTGTTATTGTGCATTTTTGTTTTTGGAAAAAAAAACTTTACATTCTCTTATGCTATATGTCCTGTAGTTTAAGAACCCCTGTCAGGCTTTTTACTGCTATAAAGGGCTATCTTAGAAAGATAACAATGAAGTGAAGGGAGCTCTCCAACAGCAACAGGTATAGAAATAAAATGCTTTGTTACAGATCTTTCCTTACTTCCTGTATTGTGACATTGTAAGCAGAACAGGAAGTACAGGTACATTTCTCTAACTGATCCCTGGATTGCAGTAAAAACCTGGCTGGGGTTCTGATTCTTCCTCATGCAATCCAAAATGAGAAAACATGTTTTGGCTTGACATACAGTATATGTTTTAAACTTCTACTTTTAACACCATTTATCATTTTTAGTCTGAACGTTTTAGAACTATTTACACTGGTCACGTTCTTTGCACATAGGTCCAGTCGTTGATCAGGATGCTTTGGTGGAAGCCTTACAAGTGGGAGAAATCAAAGCTGCTGCACTAGATGTTACATATCCAGAACCCTTGCCTAGGTAACTTCTTATGCTTGAAAATTCTATACTTGTAGCCTTATGTTTTTTTAACAAAGCCTTAACTAAGGCCTGGTTTACACTAGTGTGATATGATCTTGATCCGCTTTCCAGTGATATTTTGTAGTGCTACTGCAGTGCGCCTTTGTGCATTGTTGGCGCCTTTTTTATGCGTTTACTACTGGGATTCATCCCTGCTGTCAGCAGCAGGTTGTTAAGGAGATGGTACCCACTAGTGTCATAACAACCGTGAGTCATCTCTTCTGTCAGTGGGGGAATTCCCCGCTGATAGCAGAATGTAAAGGAAAGAGCCAGCAAAAAAAACAAGTTGATGTGGGGGTCCACCCCCAATCTATACCAGACCCGCACAAAGAAAAACAAAATAACGCGTGGAGTCCCCCAAAATCAATATCAGACCCTTTGGTCTGGTATGGATTTCAAGGGGAACCCCACGGCCAAAAAAAAGGCGCATGGTCTCCCAAAATCCATGCCAGGACCTTGCTAGGATTAGCGCAGCACCACCTCAATATTGCATGCCAGAACCTTATCCGAGTATGCAGCCTGGCAGGCCCTCCCCTTAACCATTCCAAGCCACATGCCTTCAACATGGGGGTGCAGGGTAGCTTGCCAGGGAAGGGGGGCGGATCTGTCTGCTGACCAGAGCAGAGCGGGCAGATGAGAGGTACGTGTCCACTCAGTTTTTTGCAGAGCAGACACAGACGAAGCCTGCTCTGCTGTATGGATGGCCGGTAAGGATGAGCCCAGGCGTGTTCGCAAGCCGCATGTGCAGAGCCCACCAGGAAGTCGGCACTGCACAGCTCTAATCACAGGCAGTGAGACATTTCGGGATCTCTGCAGCCGCGGATCGGGAAAATGTCTCACTGCCTGTGATTAGCGCTGAGCAGTGCCGACTTCCTGGCGGGCTCTGCACGTGCAGCTTGCGAACACGCCTGGGCTCATCCTTAATGGCCGGGTGTAAACAGACTCAACTGTGCGTTTACACCCACCATCTCCGATCTACCTACAAATCCCCTTTTGTTTGTTTATATCTGACCGGATCGGAGGTAGGTGGGTTTAAACCAACACAAGTCCGTTTACACCTGCTGGTCCATACGGAAGAATGGACCTTCCAATCAAGCCTGCCTAAAAAACTGACAGGCGGACCTGATCGGAACGGTCTTGTGAAAGGGGCTTTAGTGTTTGTAAAATTAGCTTTGTGGCAATTGATTTACATTGTGATATTGTGAATGCAGCAAATAGACCAGCAAGGGCGTATGATATTTATGCTACATTGAGCGAAACATTTAAAGTAGATAGTTGTATTTCTGTTGACTCTGCATTGCTGTTGTGGTTATACAGATTTTGGAACTCCGACTGTCTAATTAATTTGTTGACATGTTGAGTCTTTAGATGTTTTAATTTGCTAAATAGAATAATATAGAATAAATCTTTTACACAAGAAGTAACATAATCTACAGTTGCAGTTTAGGAAGATAGAGGTGCATATAACATATATTAAAAATGGAAACAATTTTTTTCCATTTTTATATTTTTTTTATATTTTTTTAGTTTCTTGAATATAATCTTTAACTGCTTGCCGTCTGCTCACAGTAGATATACTGCAAATGGGTGGCACAGCGACGTTCCTGTACAACGCAGTGTACTTGCTTGTTTTGGCAGCTGCAGACCTGTGCTGTGTCCAATCACTGAGTTTGGCTGAAACTTGCTGATCGGCTGTGGCCAGTCACAGAACTAAACCTGCTGATCGGCTGTGGCCAGTCACAGAACTAAACCTGCTGATCGGCTGTGGCCAGTCACAGAACTCTTTGCACAGACAGCAATCTGTCTGTTTCTTCTCCCTAAAATTGACCCTGAGTTCAGGGAGAAAAAACAGCCAGATCTGTTGGTAAAAGCAGCACACATTACACTTGTTAGGCACACAGGTTGCCCCTTGATGTTAACCCCTTCCCAGCCAGTGTCATTCGTACAGCGTACAACATTATCACTGTATTAGTGTCACTAGCGACGTCAGTGTCTGTCAATTAGACCCTCCCAGTCAGTGTCTGTTAGTGCAAGATTGCCTGCCGCACAGTCACACTATAAGTCGCTGATCGTCGCCATTATAGTGTCTATGGATCAGTATCTTGATCACAATCAGAACTATACTAGCATCCCCAAAAACGCAGTTTCGTTTTTAACAAAGGCATGTAGCAGAATACATTTTGGCCTCCAATTCATGAAGAAATTTGATTTTATTGGATATGTTTTAGAGCAGAAAATAGAAAATGTTTTATATATATATTTTTTTTTTTTATTTCAGTATTTTTTCGTTTATATATTAAAATTTAAAACCCAGTAGTAATCAAATAACACCAAAAGAAAAAGCAAAAAGCTTTATTTGTGTGAAAAAAATAGAAAATTTAATTTGTGTAGTGTTGCATGAGAATTGCAAGTTAAAGTAACAGTGCTGAATAGTCATGTAGGGGGTAAAACCTTCCAGACAGTGGCGTAACTAGAACCTTCAGGGCCCCGATGCAAGAGATGATGAAGGGCCCCCCTGACCCCAGACTGGGCCCTTCCTTCACAAACATTTTATTTTTTTACCATTTGTTTTATTTTTTTACAATATTTTTTTTAAATATTATTTACAATTTTTTAGGAGCCCCGTTGGGGGGCTTTGATGGGATATCAGGAGTCTAAACAGACCTCTGATGTTTCACCTTTTGAGACAGAGAAAGGAGATGGAGGACACAGCCCCCCATCTCCTTCTCTGCAGCCTCTGCCTCACAATGAATGGAGAGGAGTAGTTCTGTACAGAGGCTTCCCGTTCATTCATAAACTGAAGCATAGTAAACACAGTTTACTATGTTTCAGTTATGAGAAGACAGAGTCGGTGATCCTCATGGATCACGGACTCTCCATTCAGAAAAGGCTTCATCTTAAAAAATTCCCTGCAGCAGCCGGCAGGAGAGGGGAGAACCCTGCAGAGCTGTGGGGACGAGGGGAATGGGGGGGGGGGGCTGGAGAGCACACGGGCCAGCAGAAAGAAGCTGCATAGGAGGAGCTGTGGGAGTGGCTGCATATAAAGGAACCGATCTCTCAGCGGCTGCAGGAGGAAAATGGAGAGATCGGTTCCTCTATGCCAGTGTTTCTCAATCTTTTTCCAGTCAGGGCACCCTTGAAGTATACCCCTAGGCGAATGGGGCTGCACTGCAACCACTCCACAACTGTGCGCATTACATGCAGTTGCAGCATAGTGATGATGCATTTAGGGAGTTAAAACAGACAGTCAGCAGGCAACATATTGCCTCTTTACTAGCTATCAAATGCCTCTGAAAAATGATCTGAGCATGGATCGCTTTTTCAAAAGAATGGCATTTTCTTGCTGGTACTACGAACAAGCGGTAAAAAAAAAAAAAAAAAAAAAAAAAATCATATAGGGGATCAGGATTAAAAGCACATATACATACATGTAAACACACGTGTACGCACATACATACACATATATAAACACACACATACACATATACTGTGTGTATATATATAAGCACACACATACATGTACACACATATATAAACACAGACATATAAATGCATATTGTAGCGAGGTGCGTGTGAAAAGGAAAAGTGATTGATGGGATATATGTTCCTCCACGGATTCTTAAATTTGCAATCTAAGATAATAGCAGCCAAGACTTCAGGGTAAAGAAGGATAGTTCTTTACCCTGTATTGGTAAAGTTCTCTCTCTCTCTAGAGAGAGAGAGATGTCAGACTACGGACACAGTAAGTAACGCTCGGTAGAGCAGGCGTTTATTTTTGATTGATGGCAAGATGCCATTTTTCTTCTGTTTGGGAATATCCTGTGAATTAAACATGATGTTTTCCTAAAGAAATTGTGAGTTTGTTCCTATCCAGACATACAGGGGGCCTGTATGGGGACCCTGTCACAATGGAGACACCTGTACATCCGCCCCTGCTTCCAGAGTTCAAGTAGTAATAAATATTATTAAAGCATTATATGGAATACCTGTAAGGCCCCTTTCACACTTATACGACTTTTCCCACGATTTTGTACTGCAAAATAGTATGACAAGTCATTCTTCATGATTTTTAATGACTACCATTCATATTGACACGACTTTAAGTCGTGCCAACTTGAAAGTAGTCCCTGCACTACTTTGGTCCAACTTGTTTTCCTTTCGCGATGAGCGACAGGCAGTGCTGACAGCTGTCTGGTATGAATTCTGAGGGGGAACGCCGCGCCAAGTTTTAAATGAAAAAAACGGCGTGGGTTACCCCCCAGGGGCATACCAGGCCCATAGGTCTGGTATGGATCTAAGGGGAACCCCCTACGCCGAAAAATCGGTGTGGGGGCCCCCCCCAAAATCAATACCAGACCCTTATCCGAGCACGCAGCCCAGCCGGTCAGGAATGGGGGTGGGGACGAGCGAGCGCCCCCCCCCCCTCCTGGACCGTACCAGGCCGTATGCCCTCAACATGGGGGGGTGGGTGCTTTTGGGGCATGGGGGGCACCCTGCGGGGCCCCCCCCCCCAAAGCACCTTGTCACCATGTTGATGAGGACAATGGCCTCTTCCCGACAACCCTGGCCGTTGGTTGTCAGTGTCTACAGGCAGGGGGCTTATCGGAATCCGGAAGCCCCCTTTAATAAGGGGGCCCCCAGATCCCTATCGGAATCCGGAAGCCCCCTTTAATAAGGGGGCCCCCAGATCCCGGCCCCCCACCCTATGTGAATGAGTATGGGGTACATCGTACCCCTACCCATTCACCTAGGGAAAAAAGTGTCAATAAAAAACACACTACACAGGTTTTTTAATTAATTTATTAGGCAGCTTCGGGGGTCCTCTTCCGACTTCGGGGGTCCTCTTCCGACTTCGGGGGTCCCTCCGGCGTCTCCTCCCGGTGTCCTGATCTTCTGCCGGCTCCTCCGCTATCTTCTGCAGCTCAATTGCTAGCGGTGGCCTGGACTTCTGCCTTCTGCCTTCTTCTTTTCTTCCAATGTTGACACGACGCTCTCTCCAGCTGCAATGGTCTCTGAGCTCTCCGCAATGGACTTATATAGGCGGTGACCCCGCCCCCTTATGAGGTTACTGTCCCGGGGCATGCTGGGACTGTGCCGTCATAAGGGGGCGTGGCCATCACCCGGTGACAACGCCCCCTAAACGTCACAGTCCCAGCATGCCCAGGGACTGTGATGGCATAAGTGGGCGGGGTCACCGCCTATATAAGTCCGTTGCGGAGAGCTCAGAGACCATTGCAGCTGGAGAGAGCATCGTGTCAACATCTCTGGAAGAGAAGAGGGAAGAAGACGATCCAGAAGTCCGGGCCACCGCTGGCAAAAGAGCGGCAGAAGATAGCGGTGGAGCTGGCAGAAGACGCGGACACCCGGAGGAGACGCCGGAGAGACCCCCGAAGTCGGAAGAGGACCCCCGAAGTCGGAAGAAGACCCCGGAGCTGCCTAATAAATTACTTTAAAAACCTGTGTAGTGTGTTTTTTATTGACACTTTTCGATAAGCCCCCCGCCCGCAGACCCCGACAACCAACGGCCAGGGTTGTCGGGAAGAGGCCCTTGTCCTCTTTAACATGGGGACAAGGTGCTTTGGGGTGGGGGGGGCCTGGTACGGTCCAGGAGGGGGGGGGGGGGGGCGCTCGCTCGTCCCCACCCCCATTCCTGACCGGCCAGGCTGCGTGCTCGGACAAGGGTCTAGTATGGCTTTTGGGGGGACCCCCACGCCAATTTTTCGGCGTAGGGGGTTCCCCTTACAATCCATATCAGACCAGACCTACCAGACCTTTTTTATTTAAAACTTGGCGTGGAGTTCCCCCTTATGATTCATACCAACTACTGTATGTTTTCATTTGTTAATGCCAAAAATGTGGCAAAGTCGTACAAAGTAGTACTGCTCCCAAATCACGGCCGCAAAATTGCGGTAAAATCGCGCGACTTTGAAGTCGTATAAGTGTGAAAGGGGCCTAAAGCAGTGAATTTCACAATCGCCGCCAAACATTTATTGGAGTCCAACACAGCAATTTAACATACATGCAGTAAATGTCACATTTTTGCTGCTGTGATCTGACTTCCTGTTAGAGAGTGGCTACATTTGTTCTCTATGGTCCCGCTGTATGTAGGAACTTAGCCACCCTCTCTTGCTTTTTTTCGAGATGAACAAAAGAATGTGGACTATGGGATGTGTAGTGTGCATAGAGCAGTGCACATGAGTGCAACTCATGTGCACTGTTTGTTCCAAACAAATGGAAGTGAGGGCTAAAAGGAGAGGTTCAGGTGCAAATGAGGGGGGAAAGAAGAGGCTCAGGTGATCAGAGAGAATATTACAAGGAGGAACAAAAACCCAATAGGAAACAATTTAATGAAGAAGCCATTTAAGGCTCCTTTCACGTTTGTGCGACTTTGGTTCCGACTTGTGAGACCCAGATTTGCAGGACATGTGAAATGCCATGTATCTCTATGAGAGCCGTTCCAATTGACACTACTGAAGTCTCTGCATTGCGGGTTCATTGCCAGAGAGTGTAAAAGTCTTATCAGGGTCACTTCAAAGTCGGACTCCAAAGTTGCTCTAAAAATATCACAACTTTGGAATTGGCTAGTGTGAAAGGAGCCTAAGTAGTGGATGTGTATGGATTATTTTTGGACAATATGGATCTTATTTAGTGCCACTTCAATACCAGGAGCATAGTAGCAGTCCAAGACCATGCAGGAACAACACTCTAGCTCAAGGCAGACACACACAGGAAAGCAGGTACAGGGTCAAGCAGTGCACTTTAGTTGTGGTCATGTGCACTGCTCTATGCACACTACAAATCCTATAGTCCACAGTTCACTTCTGAAACAAGCAAAAGAAGGTTGCTATATTCTTACACATAGCGGGACCATGGAGAACAAACTTAACCACCCTCTAACAGGAAGTCAGATCACAGTAGTTGAAAAGAAAAATGAATTTGGAGATTTAGAGGAGGCTGAGAACAATAGAAAATGCCAATACATACCTGTATTAAGCTGGCCATACATGGGTCGAATTCCGAAATGAATTTTCTTTCGAAAATCGTAACTAAGAATTATAGTTCTAATTTCCCACCATTAGTGGGCACAATTTTCGTGCGGCCATCGAATTTGAGACATCGGGTATGTTGGAAATTTTTGCAAAAAACAAACAAATTTCTAATGCATGATGACAGAATAGTGTTAGAAATATAATCAAAAAATAAGTGCGCATGAGCCCTGACAAGAAAAGATTCCCCGCTACAAAAAATTATTTTCTGTAGCAAGATGAGGTGAAGTTGAAGGCTTGGTTGGTCGATAATGGCTACTATTCCCTTGCGATTTTTGCTACAATTTTGATAGGTCATGTGGCTCAAAAACACACACCCCCAGTTTTGCAGCATTTTCAATGCATTTCAACGGGGAGGTGCTTTACAGCGCAACGGAAGTGCATCTAACCAGTGTGAAGACATACATAGAATTTTTAAAGGGATGCATTTTATTTGAGCTTTTCTTGCGCTTTTTTTAAATGCAAAAGTGATTCAAAAACTACTAATTAACCACTTGACGACCGCCTCACGCTGATTTACGTCAGCA
This sequence comes from Lithobates septentrionalis, assembly GCA_037952835.1. Lineage (NCBI taxonomy): Eukaryota > Metazoa > Chordata > Amphibia > Anura > Ranidae > Lithobates > Lithobates septentrionalis. The sequence continues at coordinate 776,212 of JBBDGP010000401.1, read as the reverse complement.
GAATGGCACGGGCAGGCAAAATCACGTACCTGGTACGTGATTGCCTTCCCACGGGCGGGGGGTCCGATCGGACCCCCCCCCCAGTGCCTGAGGCGGTCGCCGTTGGTCTGGGAGCGTTCAGTGATGAGGGGGAGGCCATCCGATCGTGGCCCCCCCCTCGCGATCGCTCCCAGCCAATGGGAATCCTCCCCTGCCTGTGTGTACTGATGTGATGTCATCTCTCCTCGGCTCGGCAGTTTCCGTTCCGGCGCCGGGGAGAGAAGACTTCACTGTGAGTGCACAACACACACACATACAGTAGAACATGCCAGGCACACAAAACACCCCCCTTTACGCCCCAATCACCCCTCCCTGTCACACTGACACCAAGCAGTATTTTGTTTTTGTTTTTTTGTTTTTTTTCTGATTACTGCATGGTGTCAGTTTGTGACAGTTACTGTGGTAGGACAGTTACTGTTAGCCCCCTGTAGGTCTAGGGTACCCCCCTAACCCCCCCTAATAAAGTTTTAACCCCTTGATCACCCCCTTTCGCCAGTGTCGCTAAGCGATCATTTTTCTTATCGCTGTATTGGTGTCACTGGTGGCGCTAGTTAGGGACGTAAATATTTAGGTTCGCCGTCAGCGTTTTATAGCGACAGGAACCCCCATATACTACCTAATAAATGTTTTAACCCCTTGATTGCCCCTAGTTAACCCTTTCACCACTGATCACCGTATAACTGTTACGGGTGACGCTGGTTAGTTTGTATATTCTTTATAGTGTCAGGGCACCCGCCGTTTATTACCCAATAAAGGTTTAGCCCCCTGATCGCCCGGCGGTGATATGCAGTGCCCCAGGCAGCGTCAGATTAGCGCCAGTACCGCTAACACCCACGCACGCAGCATACGCCTCCCTTAGTGGTATAGTATCTGATCAGATCTATACTAGCGTCCTCAGCAGTTTAGGGTTCCCAAAAACGCAGTGTTAGCGGGATCAGCCCAGATACCTGCTAGCACCTGCGTTTTGCCCCCTCCGCCCAGCCCACCCAAGTGCAGTATCGATCGATCACTGTCACTTACAAAACACTAAACGCATAACTGCAGCGTTCGCAGAGTCAGGCCTGATCCCTGCGATCGCTAACAGTTTTTTTGGTAGCATTTTGGTGAACTGGCAAGCACCAGCCCCAGGCAGCGTCAGGTTAGCGCCAGTACCGCTAACACCCACGCACGCACCGTACACCTCCCTTAGTGGTATAGTATCTGAACGGATCAATATCTGATCCGATCAGATCTATACTAGCGTCTCCAGCAGTTTAGGGTTCCCAAAAATGCAGTGTTAGCGGGATCAGCCCAGATACCTGCTAGCACCTGCGTTTTGCCCCTCCGCCCGGCCCAGCTCACCCAAGTGCAGTATCGATCGATCACTGACACAAAACTCTAAACGCATAACTGCAGCGTTCGCAGAGTCAGGCCTGATCCCTGGGATCGCTAACAGTTTTTTTGGTAGCGTTTTGGTGAACTGGCAAGCGCCAGTGGCCTAGTACACCCCGGTCGTAGTCAAACCAGCACTGCAGTAACACTTGGTGACGTGGCGAGTCCCATAAGTGCAGTTCAAGCTGGTGAGGTGGCAAGCAGAAGTAGTGTCCCGCTGCCACCAAGAAGAAGACAAACACAGGCCCGTCGTGCCCATAATGCCCTTCCTGCTGCAATCCTAATTGGGAACCCACCGCTTCTGCAGTGCCCGTACTTCCCCGATTCACATCCCCAACCAAATGCAGTCGGCTGCATGAGAGGCATTTTCTTTATGTCCTCCCGAGTACCCCTACCCAACGAACCCCCCCAAAAAAGATGTTGTGTCTGCAGCAAGCGCAGATATAGGCGTGACACCCGCTGTTATTGTCCCTCCTGTCCTGACAATCCTGGTCTTTGCATTGGTGAATGTTTTGAACGCTACCATTCACTAGTTGAGTATTAGCGTAGGGTACAGCATTGCACAGACTAGGCAAACTTTCACAGGGTCTCCCAAGATGCCATCGCATTTTGAGAGACCCGAACCTAGAACCGGTTACCGTTATAAAAGTTACAGTTACAAAAACAGTGTAAAAAAAAAAAAAAAAAAAAAAAAAACACAAAAAAATATATAAAATAAAAAATAATAGTTGTCGTTTTATTGTTCTCTCTCTCTCTATTGTTCTGCTCTTTTTTACTGTATTCTATTCTGCAATGTTTTATTGTTATGTTTTATCATGTTTGCTTTTCAGGTATGCAATTTTTTATACTTTACCGTTTACTGTGTTTTATTGTTAACCATTTTTTTGTCTTCAGGTACGCCATTCACGACTTTGAGTGGTTATACCAGAATGATGCCTGCAGGTTTAGGTATCATTCTTTTCAGCCAGCGGTCGGCTTTCATGTAAAAGCAATCCTAGCAGCTAATTAGCCTCTAGACTGCTTTTACAAGCAGTGGGAGGGAATGCCCCCCCCCCCCACCATCTTCCGTGTTTTTCTCTGGCTCTCCAGTCTCAACAGGGAACCTGAGAATGCAGCCCGTGATTCAGCCAGCTGACCATAGAGCTGATCAGAGACCAGAGTGGCTCCAAACATCTCTATGGCCTAAGAAACCGGAAGCTACGAGCATTCTATGACTTAGATTTCGCCGGATGTAAACAGCGCCATTGGGAAATTTGGAAAGCATTTTATCACACCGATCTTGGTGTGGTCAGATGCTTTGAGGGCAGAGGAGAGATCTAGGGTCTAATAGACCCCAATTTTTCAAAAAAAGAGTACCTGTCACTACCTATAGCTATCATAGGGGATATTTACATTCCCTGAGATAACAATAAAAATGATTTAAAAAAAAAATGAAAGGAACAGTTTAAAAATAAGATAAAAAAGCAAAAAAAATAATAAAGAAAAAAAAAAAAAAAAGCATCGGTCTGGCGTCAAATGTAAACAGCAATTGCACCATGCATGTGAGGTATCACCGCGAAGGTCAGATCGAGGGCAGTACATTTAGCAGTAGACCTCCTCTGTAAATCTAAAGTGGTAACCTGTAAAGGCTTTTAAAGGCTTTTAAAAATGTATTTATTTTGTTGCCACTGCACGTTTGTGTGCAATTTTAAAGCATGTCATGTTTGGTATCCATGTACTCGGCCTAAGATCATCTTTTTTATTTCATCAAACATTTGGGCAATATAGTGTGTTTTAGTGCATTAAAATTTAAAAAAGTGTGTTTTTTCCCCAAAAAATGCGTTTGAAAAATCGCTGCGCAAATACTGTGTGAAAAAAAAAATGAAACACCCACCATTTTAATCTGTAGGGCATTTGCTTTAAAAAAATATATAATGTTTGGGGGTTCATAGTAATTTTCTTGCAAAAAAAAAATAATTTTTTCATGTAAACAGAAAGTGTCAGAAGGGGCTTTGTATTCAAGTATTCAAGTGGTTAGAAGAGTGGGTGATGTGTGACATAAGCTTCTAAATGTTGTGCATAAAATGCCAGGACAGTTCAAAACCCCCCCAAATGACCCCATTTTGGAAAGTAGACACCCCAAGCTATTTTCTGAGAGTCATGTTGAGTCCATGTAATATTTTATATTGTGACACAAGTTGCGGGAAAGAGACATTTTTTTTTTTTTTTTTTTGCACAAAGTTGTCACTAAATGATATATTGCTCAAACATGCCATGGGAATATGTGAAATTACACCCCAAAATAAATTCTGTTGCTTCTCCTGAGTATGGGGATGCCACATGTGTAAAACTTTTTGGGAGCCTAGCCGCGTACGGGACCCCGAAAACCAAGCACCGCCTTCAGGCTTTCTAAGGGCGTAAATTTTTAATTTCACTCTTCACTGCCTTTTATAATTAATATTTTATTAAACTTTTATCACATTCCAATCTTAAATACATTACAAAGCCTTTCATCCTACTTACATAATATATAAACATAATATATAGACACACTCTCTGTTGGGTAATTCCCTCCCCCCCCAAAAAAAGAGAAAGGGAAAAAAAAAAAAAAAATCTTGGATGTGTACATAATTAAATATATATATATATTCCCCTTAATCCCCCCCTCTTCCCCCCCCCCCTCTCATCACCTCCAACCAAAACATTCACCCCCTTAAGTTATCTACATTCCAAGTCAGTGTGTTCACATATTTCACTTTTACCAGATCACCTAGTATTCTACAAGTGGAACAAAAAAAAAAAAAAAACCCCACCCCCCCAACTCAAACCCCTCCCCTCCCCCTACTCTTCTCCAGTCTCCAATATATGGGCAAGTCCATGCCTTGCCTCAATCCCCATTCTCATCCTGGGCATCCCCCACTAATATCTTTGATCCCTTTTTCTCCCTTTTTAATCAGAGCGACCCTATTCTATCCAGTTACTTTCTTCCGGTTTATACTATCTTAGCTGATTGTTGTTTCCAGGTTTTCCATATTTCCTCAAATTCCTCTTGTCTATCCTTGATCCTATATACCCATATACTCCAATATATGGGCAAGTCCATGCCTTGCCTCAATCCCCCTTCCCCATTCTCATCCCGGGCATCCCCCACTAATATCTTGTGCATGTCCACCCACCATATGTGGAGATATGTGCCTCTCTCCTCACATCCCCTCCAACAACGTGCTTCTCCCTTTGGGAGCATTTGTGCTATGCGGACAGGGGTACGGTACCATCTGGCCAGGAATTTATATGCCATCTCCTGTGTATGTGAGCTTATTGAGGAGGTATGAGTTGTTTTAAACAATCTCTTTACCTGCAAAGTTGAGAACCTCCCTCCTATCTCTCTCTCCCACTCCTTAATAAAATAGGGAATGGTAGTACTATTGATGTTGAGTATTAATTTATACATCCTGGACAGTAGATGTTTGGCTTCTGGGATTTTCAAGTTCCAGGATTCAAAAACAGTGAGGGTATTCAGAGGTCTAATCAGGGACTTCCTTTTATTATAAAAATCTGTAATTTGGAAATATCTCCACATAGACATCGGAATATCCCCCCAATCCTCTATCAGGTCCTTTTAAGGGGATCAATTTGCCCGATGGCGCTATCCTCGCACAGGTTACCCCTCCTTCTCTTCCCTCCAACCAAAATATTCACCCCCTTAAGTTATCTACATTCCAAGTCAGTGTGTTCACATATTTCACTTTTACCAGATCACCTAGTATTCTACAAGTGGAACAAAAAAAAAAAAAAAAAAACCACCCCACATCAAATTTTCCAGTGTCGACCAAAATTACACTCTCCACTACCATTGCTCATAGCCTTTAAAGCCCAATCCTTCTTTAGTTACCCCTGTGATTCTGTTTTCATTCCTTTCCTTGTGTTCACACTATTTCAACATTCCGAATTTTCCTTTTCTTTCCCCCATTCCCAGTGTGCATTGTGATCATCTTATTTCTTCATTCCCCTTTACCCTTTCTTTCCCCAACCCCAGTATATTATACACCCCCCTCCCTCTACCCCTTTACCCCACCCTTATTCCGGTTACAATATTCTCTTTCCCCCCTTGTGACCAAAAAAAAGTATTACAAATGTTCACCCCCATCCTTTTTATGTGAGTATCATACGCAAACTCGGGCTTAGCCCTAAGAAAAAAAAAAACCCACCCCCCCAACTCAAACCCCTCCCCTCCCCCTACTCTTCTCCAGTCTCCAATATATGGGCAAGTCCATGCCTTGCCTCAATCCCCATTCTCATCCCGGGCATCCCCCACTAATATCTTTGATCCCTTTTCTCCCTTTTTAATCAGAGCGACCCTATTCTATCCAGTTACTTTCTTCCGGTTTATACTATCTTAGCCGATTGTTGTTTCCAGGTTTTCCATATTTCCTCAAATTCCTCTTGTCTATCCTTGATCCTATATACCCATTCTTCCGCCTCCATTATTTTATCTACTTCGTTTTTCCATTCTAACATTGTTTGGCATCTAATGTTTTTCCAGTACCTTGGCACCAGTGCCTTTGCCGCATTCAACAAATGGGGGGTGATACTCTTTTTATAAGCTTTGTTCGGCGATGGCATCCCATGGAACAGGAAGTGCAATGCTGAGAATTCTATATGTTTTACCGTCATCCTCCTGATCCAGGGGGCCACCGCTTCCCAAAATTTTTAAATTTTCGGGCATGTCCACCATATGTTGAGATATGTGCCTCTGTCCTCACATCCCCTCCAACAACGTGCTTCTCCCTTTGGGAGCATTTGTGCTATGCAGACAGGGGTACGGTACCATCTGGCCAGGAATTTATATGCCATCTCCTGTGTATGTGAGCTTATTGAGGAGGTATGAGTTGTGTTAAACAAAACAAAGTTTATCTGCAAAGTTGAGAACCTCCCTCCTATCTCTCTCTCCCACTCCTTAATAAAATAGGGAATTGTAGTACTATTGATGATGTTGAGTATTAATTTATACATCCTGGACAGTAGATGTTTGGCTTCTGGGATTTTCAAGTTCCAGGATTCAAAAACAGTGAGGGTATTCAGAGGTCTAATCAGGGACTTCCTTTTATTATAAAAATCTGTAATTTGGAAATATCTCCACATAGACATCGGAATATCCCCCCAATCCTCTATCAGGTCCTTTTAAGGGGATCAATTTGCCCGATGGCGCTATCCTCGCACAGGTTACCCCTCCTTCTCTTCCCCACCCTTCTAAGTTCTTCTTATCCTCCCCTGGTTGAAACCAAGGGAATCCCTCAAGTGGAGCCAGAGGGGAAATCATAGGTGCAATTTTTCCTTGGGCATTTACCTTATCCCATACTGATAATGTTGTTTTAGTTATAGGCGATGTCCATTCCGACAATCCCCTATTTGCAGTTGGAATCCAGGGTGCCCCTTCTAGATCTCTACCAGCTATTGTTTTTTCCAGGTTTACCCATATCTTGTTTGCAGAGTCATGCCGCCAGTTTAAAATTCAGACTAGCGCCATGGCTTTATAATATAAATTCAAGTCTGGTAATCCTAGCCCTCCCTCCTCTTTATGTCTCCTGAGTATATCATATGATATTCTTGGATGTTTGTCCCCCCATACAAATTTCGTGAGGGCCCTTCTTATCTGCCCAAAAAAAGTTTGTGGGAGTGTTATAGGGATGGTGTATAGTATATAAATAATTCTCGGTAAGACATTCATTTTTATTGCATTCACTCTTCCAAACCAGGTCATCAAATGCCCTTTCCAGCTTTTCAGATCTCTCTGTATATTTGCTAACAATGTGCCATAATTGAGCTCATATAACTTCAAGTTCGCTGTTATATTTATCCCCAAATATCTCAGAGAGTCCGTGTTCCAAATAAAAGGAAAGCCATCTTGTATGGCCTTCCTAGTCTTGGGGGGGGACATGGCTTGGCATCAGAATTGATTTTTCCGGGTTTATCCTAAAATTAGATAGGGCTCCAAACCTCTCTATTTCCCCCATCAGTTCCTTTAAGGATTCCTGTGGTTTAGATAAGTAAAATAAAAGGTCGTCCGCATAGGCCGATACCTTATGCTCAACTGCCCCAATGCGGATCCCATTAATTCCTCCTTATTTTGCACAAGAAGGGTTCAAGGATCAGGGCAAATAACAGGGGTGATAATGGACACCCCTGTCTAGTCCCATGCCGGATCTCAAAACTCTCCGATAACCCTCCATTTACATTGACCCTTGCTCTGGGATTATTATACAATGCCAGAACCCACCCCATCATACGTTCTCCCAGGCCCACCTCCCTCAAGATTTCCGACAAGAAGACCCAACCAACCCTATCAAATGCTTTTTCAGCATCCATAGAAATCAGTACCCTTGGAATTCGCTCTGGTCCATTTTGACCCCAGTGCAATATCTGTAAGGCACGAATTGTATTATCTCTGGTTTCCCGTCCTTTTATAAATCCAGTTTGGTCTAGTTGTTGTATTATTTTTGCTATATGATCTTGCATCCTAAGGGCCAGGATTTTGGATAGGATCTTCGTATCGGAGTTCAAGAGGGAGATGGGCCTATAATTAGCACACACCTGAGGGTCCTTCCCCTCCTTTGGGAGGACCGTCACATGTGCCATCAATGCCTCTGTAGACAATGGGCTAGAAGTTTTTATAGAGTTGAGGTAGTCGCAGAATGGCTGGGCCAGCTCTGGGAGAAACTTTTTATAATATATGTTCGTAAAACAGTCAGGGCCCGGGCTTTTCCCCAATGCTAGTCCTCCCACCACTTTTCCCAACTCCTCCACTGTAATTGGTTGTTCCATTTCCTCCAGTGCTGCAGTTGAAATTACTGGTAGTTCTGAAGTCCTTAGGTACTCCCTGATCTCCTGCCTCACTCCTCCCCCCTCTTCTCCTCTTTTGTCCCCCTCTATATTATATAGGGATCTGTAATACCTTTGGAATTCTGCTGCTATTTTATGGGAATCAATAACCTGTTTGTTGCCTACTATTAATTTATGAACGTGCCTTGATTCCTGTTGTTTTTTTTAATTGTCTCGCTAGCAGTTTTCCCCCCTTGCTACCTTGTTCATAAAAACGATGCGCAAAGTATCTGCTATTTGCTTGTTTTTAACTTTCAGATCTAAACACTTGGTCAACTTAAGCCTCAGCTCCAGCAGCTTATTATCATCCTCCGAATCCCGACTGTTTTTATGTTTTATCTCATTTCTATGTATCTCCTCTAAGATATCCGTGATTTCCTTTTGTTTTTCTTTCTTAAGGCGTGACCCCTGCGCAATCATCTCTCCCCTAATAACCACTTTATGTGCTTCCCACACTACTTGATTGGACACCTCATCTGTTCTATTGATCTCAAAATACGATATCAGACCCCCCTTCAGGGTTTCAAAGGCCCTTTTATCATCCAAAATAGATTCATTTAGTCGCCAGTTCCTTTCTTTTTTGCCTACACCACCCATTCGTAAGCTCAAAGCAACTGGCGCATGATCTGATATCGTAATTGAACCAATTACTGAAGATTTCACAAGATGTAAGTCAAATTGATCAACCAATAATAGATCAATCTGTGAATAGGTATTATGTATTCTTGAATAGTTAACTATAATCCCTTTCATGGCTATGCAAAATCCTCCAGCTATCTACCAAATGTAGCGCTCTAAAACTCTTTTTTAAGTGTCTCTGAGCTCTAAATGATAATACTGTCTTACCGGATGAGGTGTCCATTTCAGGGTCTAGAGTGAGATTAAAATCCCCTCCCAATATCAGTATACCTTCCCTCAACTTTTCCAGTTTTTTCATTGTTTTTGATATAAAGTCTACTGTACCATTATTAGGGGCATAAATTGATGCAAACGTGTAACATTGATTCTGTATTCTTCCTTTTACACACAAAAAACGCCCTTCCAGATCCCTCTCCACTTCTACAAGTAAGAAAGGAATTGTTCTATTAATTGCTATTGTAACACCTCTAGCTCCGCGAATAGGTGAAGTCGAGTGAAACCATTGATTAAATGGAAAACATGGCAATCTGGGGGTCGACCCTGCTGTGAAGTGCGTCTCCTGGAGGAATACAACATCTGCCTTCTGGCTGCGCAGTTCACACCAGAGGCGCCCCCTCTTATTTGGTGCTCCTAAGCCCCTTACATTATACGATACTATCTTCAATTCTGCCATTCAATCTGTCCATATACAGCCCCCTGTACCTGTCTCCACGATGCTCCAGGAGGACCCCTTTTTTCTCCGTATATATCCCCACTCTGATAGTAAGAAAATGTACGATGCCCGGGATGGATGAAACATACTGCGGAAACTGAAGAAGAGCGAGGGAGGGAGAAAGAGAGAAAACCCCCCGAACCTTCCCCCAACAGATACACATACACACCTTATATTTCCTATCATCTCCCCTAATTGGTGGATCAATCTCCCTATAGGTATACCTCCCATCCCTGAGATTGGCCTCCCTTCTGCCAAACTGCAGGAAAATTAGTCCCCCTTTTGGGACTTTCCTATCGGGGCAAAGATGTTTCACGGTATGGATTAAGGGAATCCGGTTTCTCCCTGGGCCCCAAGAGCAGCAGGAGCCGTTTTACCCTGTAAATAATATTAATTCTAAGGACAAGAGACAGACATATAACTGGGACTCTGCTTGCAAGTCGGAAAGGTTATCCCATCCCAGGGGTCCAGTGACAAGAGGGAGAGAGGGGGAGGGGAGGGAAGAGAAAGACCAGACAAGGGAAACCCCCCCCCCCAATCACCCCCCGCCCCCCCCCCCCCCCCCCCACCCCGCCACCCAACATCACTCCTTTATTTATAGTCCTATAATCATATTTGTCCATCTCTGTTATTCTTCCTTCCTCTGCTTCTACTTGGGACTTGGTTCCACTGTTCTGGGCGTGGCAAAGGAGCTCTGGAGCTATTCAATCTCCAATCTGGGAAATCGACCGGCGGTAACCCCAAAACTTCTGTAAATTTTTTTAAATCATCCTTAGTTCTCAGAACTGCAGATTTTCCCTCTCGGGATGCCTTTACACAAAAGGGGAATCCCCATCTATATTTCACTTCCGCCGCTCGCATAGCTTCCAATAGAGGTCTAACTGTGCGACGTTGCATTAATGTCCGATATGATAAATCCGCAAAAAGAGAGATCTGGTGCCCTTCATATACTATCCTTGGGTTTTTGCGTGCTGCATTCATAATTGCCTCTTTCAAAGTAAATTTATGCAGTTTACATATAATATCTCGGGGCCTGTCCATACTCTGATTGGTGAGAGACGTTGTACGGTGCACTCTGTCTATTTCAATAACCTCTGGGAATTGTGCCCCCAGTATTTGACGGAACAACTCAGTCACCAATCTGCAGCCCCATTTCTCTCGTTTAAACCTCTTATACGGATATTCTGCCTGCGTGTTCTATTTTCTTGATCATCAGTTTGATCTAGTAGTGAATTTAGTTTTTCCTCAGACTCCTTTACTACTTGAGTATCCACCACTGCTTGCTTGAGATCATCCTGGGTCATCTCAATTTCTTCCACTCTGCGTCCCAAAGCTATTGTATCCTCCCTGACCTCTTCAACCATTTGTTTGCAGGACGATTCCACCATGGAGATAAGTAGTTGTATATCATTTTTAGTGGGGAGAGATCTCAAGTGCTCTCTAAATTCCTTGTCCAGGTTTATCCTCACTATTTCAGGCTGATATATTTCTTGCTCTGTATTGGGGGATTGGGTCATGGGGGTCGTAGGGGTCCATTGCTGTTTCTGTGCTACTATGTTACTATTAGCAGCTTCCATTTCTCCTCCATGCAGCTCACTCCAACCTCCACCCTCCCCAGCCTTCTCTCCCACGACAGTTCTGGGTTCCAATCCCCCATTTCCCCTTGTATCTTGTCCGCCCCGTCCTCCTTCCAACTCTTGGCCATCTCTGTGGTTCTCATTATAACACAGTTCCACCACTTCATGGTTGCCTTGCTCATAGCATACCCCGCTCTCAGCCCTCTCCGCTCCCCCCTCAGCCAGGTCACCCATCCTCCTTAGGCTCCGCTGACCCTTTAATGGCGTCTCCTCACCTTGTTTCTGGCTGCTTCGGGCGTCTGACACCGCAGACCTCGCCCCTCCATGTCCTGACAGCCTCCGTTCAGCCTTACTTTGTTCCGTGTTCTGCGGTGACAGGTAGGCTTTCATACTGCCAGACTGTGCCTTCCCCTTTCCACAGGGAGGTAATGCATTACGTCTTCGGGCCGACATCTCTTGGCTGAGTGGGGCGCGCCTTCTCTCCATACCACGCCCCCCCACTCTTCACTGCCTATCACAGTTTCGGAGGCCAGTTTCGGAGGCCATGGAATGCCCAGGTGGCACAAAACCCCCCCAAATGACCCCATTTTGGAAAGTAGACACCCCAAGCTATTTGCTGAGAGGCATGTTGAGTATTTTGCAGACCTCACTTTTTTCACAAAGTTTTGAAAATTAAAAAAAGAAGAAAAAAAATGTTTTTTCTTGTCTTTCTTCATTTTCAAAAACAAATGAGAGCTGCAAAATACTCACCATGCCTCTCAGCAAATAGCTTGGGGTGTCTACTTTCCAAAATGGGGTCATTTCGGGGGGTTTTGTGCCACCTGGGCATTCCATGGCCTCCGAAACTGTGATAGGCAGTGAAGAGTGAAATAAAAAATGTACACCCTTAGAAATCCTGAAGGCGGTGATTGGTTTTCGGGGCCCCGTACGCAGCTAGGCTCCCAAAAAGTCCCACACATGTGGTATCCCCATACTCAGGAGAAGCTAAATGTATTTTGGGGTGCAATTCCACATATGCCCATGGCCTGTGTGAGCACTATATCATTTAGTGACAACTTTGTGCAAAAAAAAAAAAAAGTGTCACTTTCCCGCAACTTGTGTCAAAATATAAAATATTCCATGGACTCAACATGCCTCTCAGCAAATAGCTTGGGGTGTCTACTTTACAAAATGGGGTCATTTAGGGGGGTGTTGTGCCATCTGGTTTTGTGCCATCTGTCTAAAATTTTAATTTCGGTGTACTTCTAACCTTTTTTTTTTTTTTTTTTTTTTTTTTTTTATGAAACCAGAGTTTAGAGTCAATCTAGGTCCCTTCTTTCTGGGAGTTTCCTTAACACCTAAATTTGCCCAGCATTCCCTGTTACCAATGGCACTAACATTGTTACTGTAGTTATATTGTAGTTACTTCTGAATGAGGCAAGACATGTACAGTATGCATGATCTGACCAACCTCAGGCTTTTGCTGTATTGCTGTCAAGGATGACCAGCTCAGTGAGATACTCTTCTTTTTATGAATGTGGTGGTTTGAGGGAGTCAGGACCACTAATCCAAAGGAACAATCGCAATTTGGGCAGCTTTTCTAATCCCCATTTAACTGTTACTGCAGGCGGTGGCCAGCAGAAATCACACCTGCTGAAGAGATGTAGGGAAGGCCCGGTCCGTTTTAGAACAAAGACACCTTGTCATGTGAGTGCAGCAGTACATTGCTAGTAACCCAATGACTGAAGCCAGCCCTTCAGAACAGATACACATACAAAATACAAAGCCGGCAGCCAATCATAGGCGACAGAGGCATTCCTCACTTGCAGCCACATGTATGCATGCCGCTTGCATAAGTGCAGCTGTCGAGCAGGCAATGCCTCTGCCAACTATGACTGACTGTCCGCTTTGACAGCTTCCCAGCGGGATAGCTTAGGCTGGTTTGGACTTGTGTCAGAACATGCCTGAGCTCATCCCTGGGAGAGACACAAACAGAAGGGAGCAGAGATCTGCACACTACAGACTGAAACTGTCAGATAACTTTCTTTCTACTGTTCCATGCTGGAGTGTGGTGACTATATCTCTGCAACAGAATGGCAGGAGCCACTCGCATTGAGAGAAGACTGCATACAGTGCCTTGACATTTTCCAAAAAAAGTAAATGTATTTTATTGGGATTTTATGTGATAGACCAACACAAAGTGGCACATAATTGTGAAGTGGAAGGAAAATGCTAAATGGTTTTCAACATTTTTTACAAATATCTGAAAAATGTGGCGTGCATTTGTATTCAGCCCCTCTAAGTGAATACTTTGTAGAACCACATTTCTCTGCAATTACAGCTGCAAGACTTTTTGGGTATATCTCTACCAGCTTTTCACATCTAGAGAGTGAAATGTTTGCCAATTTTGCAAAATAGCTCAAGCTCTGTCAGATTGGATGAAGAGTGTCTCTGAACAGCAATATTTAAGTCTTGTCACAGATTCTCAATTGGATTTAGGTCTGGACTTTGACTGGGCCATTCTAACACATGAATATGCTTTGATCTAAACCATTCCATTGTAGCTCTGTCTGTATGTTTAGGGTCGGCCTGCTGGAAGGTGAACCACCACCCCAGTCTCATATCTTTTGCAGACTCTTAACAGGTTTTCTTCTAAGATTGCCTTGTATTTGACTCCATCTTCCCATCCACTCTGACCAGCTTCCCTGTTGAAGAAAAGCATCCCCACAAAATAATGCTTCCACCGCCATGTTTCACAGTGGGGATGGTGTGTTCAGGGTTATGTGCAGTGTCAGTTTTCTGCCACGCAACGTTTTGGTTTTAAGCCAAAACTTTCAATTTTGGTCTCATCTGACCAGAACACCTTCCACATGTTTGCTGTTTTTCAGGGCTGGGCTCTCAGTAGCTCCCTTCTCTCTGCTCGGGCTCCTCAGCTGTCTGATAATTGTCGGCACTCATTCCACAGTGGCTCACCTGGTTATCATTTGCTGCTAGTCAGTCCCGCCTACAGCTACCCCCTTCTGGCTATTTAATCTGCCTTGTTTATTTCTTTCGTGCCTTCGCCTTGGTCAATATATCTTCAGATTCTCTGCTGTGTTTCTGTGAAAGACTTTGCCCAGCTGACGTCCCTTCTGGTTCCTGATCCTGTTCTTCTGCCTCCGACTACGCTGATTTCTGGTTTCCTGATTACTGGCCTGTCAGACTACCCGCTTTGGCTTATGTTTTGACCGCGTTTACTGATCTGTACCATTTTTACCATTATATTAAAAGGTGTGATTTTTTTTTTTTTTTTTTTACTGCATTTCTTTCTCAGTCTGATTCATGGTTCCTGACACTGTGTCCCCCCACATGGCTTCTTGCAAACTGCAAATGGAACTTATTATGGCTTTCTTCTTGCCTCTCTTCCATAAAAGACAGATTTGTGGAGTGCACGACTAATAGTTGTCCTGTGGACAGATTCTCCCACCTGAGCTGTGGATCTCTGCAGCTCCTCCAGAGTAACCATGGGCCTCTTGGCTGCTCTCCTTGCCCAGCCTGTCAGTTTAGGTGGACGGCCATGTCTTGATAGGTTTGGAATTGTCATACTCTTTTTCCATCTTCGGATAATGGATTCAACAGTGCCCTGTGAAATGTTCAAAGCTTGGGATATATATATATATATATATATATATATATATATATATATATATATATATATATATTTTTTTTTATAACCTAACCTGCTTTAAACTTCTCCACAACTTTATCCCTGACCTGTCTAGTGTGTTCCTTGGCCTTCATGATGCTTTTTGTTCACTAAGGTTCTCTAAAAAACCTATGAGGTCTTTACAGAACAGCTGTATTTATACTGATTTTATACTGAGATTCATTTACACACAGGTGGACTCTATTTACTAATTAGGTGACTTTTGAAGGCAATTGGTTCCATTAGATTTTGGTTAGGGGCATCAGAGTAAAGGGGGCTGAATGCAAATGCACGCCACCCCTTTTTATATATATTTTTTTGTAAAAAATTTGGAAAACCATTTATCATCTTCCTTCCACTTCACAATTATGTGTCACTTTGTGTTGGTCTATCACATAAAATTCGCCCTCTAGTTGCATAAAACTGCAGCCCAAATCGGCTGCTGCCCAATCGCTAAACCTCTGCAGTTTAGAGTACGGGCAAGTGTGAACAGACTCAAAGGACAAGGAAAAAGTGGTTACTTTTGTTTCCAAATATAAAGCCATTGGCTACTTTTGTATCTGACTACATACACTTATTTTAAGCACTTCCATACCGGGCCTGTTCTGGCACTCCTCCTACATGTAAAAACCATCTTTTTTTTTTTGCTGCAAAATTACTCAGAACCCCATATATATATATATATATATATATATATATATATATATATATATATATATAAATAATTTTATTTATTTATATTTATTTTTTTATTTATATATATATATATATATATATATATATATAATTTATTTTTTAGCAGACTCCCTGGGGAATAAAATGGCGGTTGTTACAACTTTTTATCTCGCACGGTATTTGTGCAACAATTTTTCAAACGCGTTGATTTAAAAAATAACAAAACAGTAAAGTTAGCCCAATTTTTTTGTATAATCTGAAAGATGATGTTATGCCGAGTAAATAGATACCCAACGTGTCACGCTTTAAAATTGCGCACTCTTGGAATGACGCCAAACTTCGGTACTTAAAAATCTCCATAGGTGACGCTTTAAAATTTGGCTGAAGTCTGCTGTCTGCTGACGTCACAGAGCTGGTCCAAGCTCGGGCAAGATCGCGACTTTGAGGTCAGGATCCACCCACATGCCTGGGCCTGAGCCGGGCGCTCCCGACCCTCCTGCCCCTCCATAGTTTGCTCGGTTCTCAGTGTTAAAGCCGACGGGGGACAGATCCAGCATCTGACCAATACTGCATCCACCTAGATAAGTATAAATCTGCAAAAACCCCAAACTCCATACTTCTCTTTTAAAGCTATAGGTGTCTTTTTGTGTGGATATAGTTTTTCTTTGCAAAGATAGTGGTTACTCTTTGTAAATAAACATACAAATCTGAGGGAACAGTGGCCTGTAAAGAATAGGAGGGATGATCATTCCAAAGCTACAACTGTTTTTTATGTGTATATAGAAATAAACCATTGGTTGAGCGGTACAGCAGTTGAAACAATTCCTAGGGGTGTGCGCTAATATTTAAATAATTATAGTGGTGCGTATATCTTCAGAACATGCAGATTAGTCTCCTCTGACCTTCTCTTTGAAGGCTTGTATGGCAATCTCTGTTTATATTGTGGGGAGGCTGAACATTTCTCGAGGACTTGTTCAGTGAGACCTAGTAAGTGGCCATCTCATGACTTTCCCTATCCTTGCTGTTCACCCGGGGTCAATCAAACTCGTACTGCTTTTTGGACTTTTTCACAGAGGCATACTGATCTGTATGCCTGTGCAGGACGCATAAGTATTCCCTGCTGATCTGTGCAGGCAGCCTGTTCAGAACAATCAGAATGCAGTCTGCCTGTGTCCTAATCCATGTATTGGACCTACACAATGCGCATGAAGGTCTGCACTGGTCTGTGCAGTCGGCCACCCGCCTGTCATTGATTTGAACAGGCTGTCTGCATGGAACACCTGTGCATCCCATGCGAGTGAAGAGAGCCCCTTCGCACAGGCATACAGATTGGTACACCCATGTGAAATGGCTTAGCTCAGGAAAGGTAGTGTGCAAAGTCAATTGGTGTTTCCCAAGCTCTGCCCAGTGCATTTTGTTCTGTGTGAAGTCATCGGAGGCCAGAGACACTAGATTACAAAAAAAACGAAATAGACTTGATTACCATGGTGCTCCTCCTCTTTTGGGCTTTTGCCACCCACATTTTAAAGTGCTGGTTTTAAAACCATTTGTGGACACTGCAATGATGATGAATTACATCATAAACAAAACAACATCTGTAGTATAGATCAGGGCTCAAAATTTCAAGTCCTGAGCTAGTAGCCAGGCCTTAAGAGTTGCTCGCCACCAGTTGCCCCACCCAAACCATATCCTTTTCCACCCCTAAACACGCCCTCGTAAATTATCTCATAAAATACACTGTTAAATGTTTTATGCTGAATTAAGTTACAAAAATAAGTATTAACAACTTTAACGTTAACATAATATATTTCTTTGATCTGACTGCGATTAAATAAAATAAAGATAAAATATGATTTGGCTACTATAGGCACTGTGCACATCATTACTGCCTTTGTTAGGTAAATATGCGCTACGTACAGAGTGCAGGGTTGAGAGGTGCGTTATATACTGAGTGTTGGGTTGAGGGGTGTGCTATGTACTAAGTGCAGGGCTGAGGGATGTGCTGTGTACTCCCAAGTTCTTCCCCAGTACAGAACTCACCCCCCTTCCCCCAATTCCAGTACAGAACTCTCTTCCCAATGCATCCTCTGAAAGAGTGAGGCTGCTGCAAAAGAGCAGCTACAACTAACCCGCCCCGTCAGCAGTCTGCATGGATAAGAAGGAGCTTCTGCCATGGAGCTGGCAGGATCCTTTTCTCCTCCCGCTCCCCCCTCCGTGCAAGGCACCTTTTATGTGGCCAGCGCTCAGTGTGCACAGGGCCATTGGCTCGCCTGCCCGAGCTTACCGGATGCCTGTTTTGGAAAATGCTGCAAAATGTATGACAGTGTGGCTGGTGCGAACAAGGCCTAAATCTGGCAAAATGCTAAGAAGGAGAAAGGAGGTTGGCCAGCACTGTTTCAGAAGATTCATCTTGCTGACTGGAAGACATTCCATTACAAGGCCGAGACCGAAACTACCCCTTCTTGTGTTGTATTACCTTGTGTTTTCAAGCTCCATAATTCACCTGTTTCCTCATGTGTGGATATTTTTGTAGTATAATCTTTTGCAGCATGCTTTTATTTTTCATTGTAGCCACAATATGTCTTTTTTTTTTTTTTTTTTTTTTTTGAACAGGCCTGTTTGGCTCTGGCAGGGGGGCAGCCAAGTGCACCTGCCCTCTGCCTGAGCTGGCCGGCCAGCCCGCTTCCCCGCCCAAGCCGGGCCGAGCCAAGCAGGCCCGCCTGTCCCGTGACCAACCAATCTCCATTCTTTGCTGATGTAGCACCCTGCCCTAAGCTGGTTAAATTTATTTAGAAATGTACTTTCTAGGTCAGGTCTCCCTAAACCTAGTGGTTGATTGCAACTGCCTGCCTCTGGAAGAAGCTTCCAGAAATAGAGTAGGAGGGTTAGCCACTGGGTTATGAACATTTATCTGATCTCAGCCAATCCCTGGGGTTAGGTCCTGAAGGTGTGGCTGGGGAGAAGATACATTTTTGGGGAGGGTCTGTTCAGAACTCTCTCCCTTCAGGGTCCTCTGCCCCTCAGTGTTACTAAAGAGCTTTTGCCATTAGGCCTCAGTATGTGCTTTTTGGTACCATTTGGTTTCGCGTACCAAAAAAAAAAGCACTGCATTCTCTGAAGTGTGGGGGTGCCATCAAGAATTTATGCGTGGGCATGTGCAAAAGAGCAACGTGTTTTGGGTGTGGGAACACGTGGGATGTACACACAGTCCTGCACCCACATAAATGTGAACCTAAGGTGTTTATGTAAGGAGCACAGATGGGCAGTACATAATGGCAAACAAGTTAAGACTTTACCAATTTAGTGGGATCTGTGGATAACCACATTTTTTAATTGCACTATACATCTTAGTCTTTGACAGTGGTTCTCAACCCTGTCCTCAAGTACCACCAAAATGGCATGTTTGCAGGTTTTCCTTTGTCTTGCACAGGTGCTTTTAAATCAGAGTCAATGGCTTGGTATTTTGGACAGCTATTTTATCTGAGAAATTCCCAAAACATGACCTTGTGGGGGTAATTGAGGACAGGGTTGAGAACCACCGCTTTGCTAAATGAAGACCTATGTTTATACTATTTAATCATGTAATTCACAATTTGTGAATAAGTCTTCTTGTATTTTAAAATCTTATTTACTATTAAATTCACAGAGATCACCCATTGCTTAAATTGAGCAATGTTGTTATATCTCCTCACATGGGCACTGCAACACGTGATTCTCTGTGTGCTACGATGGAAGATATGGTACAGAGTATGATGGATGCTGTTAACAGTCATTCGATTTCCTTTGAAGTCACTGACATCTAATTGAAGAGTTCATCATCTTGGTAGTTTATTAAAGACCATTTATATACATCAACCCTTATATCATCCTAAAATTTAGTTCCCATCTTGCATGAACGCTCTACAAGTCTTTTCACTAGGAGTTGCTTCAAATATTTGATCCCGTTATCTGTACCAACTAGAAATGTTTTGTTCAAGCTACATCAGATCATTTGTGGGTTGCATGCTGAAAAAGATGAAAGAACACATATATATATCTAAATATACAGTATCTGTAGCTACAGGATTTTCTTCTACTTCTGCAGATTTAAATAAACATGTTAAGATTTCTTTTTACTCGCAGATTTGACCTGTGTTATAATATTGTATAACAATAGCGTGTAAGAAATATTATTCAAAAATTGTATGAAATAAAAAGGTTTTAATCTGCTAAGCACAGAAGGCATTCTGATTACAACTGATAAAGTAAAATAATAATCATGCATTTTTCTATTGATTAAAATACATTACCAAACGTAATTTATACCAAATTATATGCTAGTGTTAGTTTACTTTATAATAAAAGGTTCACTTGCTAAAATTACTGTTCACAAAGATGTTAAAACAAATGGTTGTCCTCTGAATTCTTGAAATGCCTTGTGGAACATGGAGGCAGTTAAGCTGACCATAGATAATTGAATTTTGTTGATTCCTGTTGTATCAGCTGAAATTCGAGCTATAGGTGGCCCTGTCAGCGTGATCCTGCTTGACAAAAATCTAGTTAATTTCCATCTGCCTCAGTTGATTTTTATCAGCAAATCAGTGACTGCATCCTATCAAAGACAGTCACAGCTCGGCAGGGGTACTGCTAAGATTGCACCTTTGGGCACTCAAAGAGGAGTAATATTGTAGTGCACATAGTGCATCATGGCGAACAATGGGTATTGTCAAATTGCATTAAACAAGGGTAAATGCATGGGTAAATAAACCTGAGCTTCCTAGTACCCATAAAATATGCTTTAACTGCTGTGCCACAAGCAAGAACCTCAGACATGTATAAACCTCTTACACTTTGTCTTAAAGTGTTACTAAACCCAGGACCCTGCATTCACTATATCTGGTGTCCCACAGTACACAACATGGAAATGCAATTATTTTAGGTAATATAAGCTGCTAAATACCTCTTTCGCATCAGCCGTATATAGCAGTCTCTTGACTTCTATCGGTGTCCGGCTGAGCACTGGTTAAAGCTTGTAGGAGGAGTTTTTGTTTTCCTTTGACTGTCCTATGATGCTGCATGAACCCTGACTTTCTGCCTGGACTGTGCTGATTGGCCCTGTGCTGATCACATGAACCCTCCAAAAAAAAAAAATAAACTTTCTTTCTAGCAATACACACCAAACTGAGCATGTGTAGAGTGTCTCCAAGGTTCTGTACTATCAGAAGATTGTGGACAGTGGAAGAAGGGGAGGATCAGAGAAGACAGGATCAAACAGCCTTTTTACACAATGCAGAGGATGAACCCCTTAGGTTCCAGGGTAAGCATAACAAGCATGCTTTACCGCATTTACAGGCTGATTTTACTGTTGTGGGTTTAGTAGCACTTTAAAGAAAGGCTTTTTTAACTACTTCCCTCCCTTAGGACGTATCCATACATCCTAGTGTTTCAGTGGTTGTACTGGGGTCATGGCTGCCACTTCTCCTGGTACACTTTAAAAAAAAAAAAAATGTATTTTTTTTTCAGCCGGCGATGCTGAATAATGTAAAAGCGATCCAATAGGCTATAGAGCCGCTGAATTGCTTTTACATGTGACGGAAAGGGGTGTCCCACCCCGCCTCCTTCTGCCACCTTTCCAGGTTCTTCCCTTCTGGAAGTTCCCTGATTATCTCTATGGTCATTGAAACTGAAAGTGGCCAGCATTTTGTCGCTTCTGGTTTCAGTATGTTGTTTACAAGCTGTTACCGGCTTGTAACGGTACCTGATCAAACTGACCTCAGTTCCTGGAGCCCAGAGATGGTGGGATTAAATCTCCAGTCCTGGGTCCAGATTTTGCGAACCACCAGCACATTGATTGGTCAGGTGTGTGCTGGGCTATTAGTATTGACCTGACCAGGGTTCTGGGCTGCACCCCCCCAAGGAGTCCAGGTGCATGCAAGGGAGAAGACAGAGGGCTGCGTGTCTGCACTGGAAAAGGCAGAGACTCAAGCCTGAGGGCCAAAGCAGCAAGGGGCTACTTGCTATGCAAAGAGTGTCGGTGAGAAGATGATCTGTGGGAGACAGACAAGGGTCTAACGTGAAAGGCCACAGTGGCAGTGCTGCATGTGTAAGCCAGGAGGCTGAATCTACTATTTGGTGTTGATAGTGAAAACCCCCTGCAAGGGAAACCCTTTGATTTTGTTTGAACTTTCTTTAATAAAAGTGGGCTAACAAGTTCTTAAATGACAATTTTTGGCATGGAATGTACTCGCTAATGGATGCTACACTTGAGCTATACAACCCCAAACTTTACAGTAGTAAAAAATGCTGCTTTTTGTATACATGAGAGAAGTGTCAGAATTAACTTGGGCAACCAGTGGTTAAAATAACCAGCAACTGGTGAAACAATGAACACTTTGGTCAGAAGTATGTAATTTACAATATAGTGTATGAGTCCACAGGGTACCAAGGTCAGTGCCGAGTTTAGCGTGCAAAAGTTAAAGAACGCTAGGGTGCATGATAAACAGAGCATGGGGTCAGGGGTGCGTAAAACAGAGTGCAGTGGTCAGGAGTATATAATGCACAGAGTGCAGGGCTTAAGATTGCATAATGTATAGGGGTTAAAAGCGTATAACACACAGGCCAGTGTACACAGTACAACTAAAAATGACTCCCTTCTGCTAGTGCAGTTACTCTCTCCCCCCCCCCCCCCCCACCTCACAGCTCTCTCTTCCCCATATCCCACTTATACCGGACTACCCAGTACAAATATTCAATAGATCTCTCTTCTCCCCACCCTCAAAATACTCCCAAGTACAGATCTTTCTCTCCTTAATTCAAATCCTACCAGTACAGAACTCTCTCCCCTCCCCATCCACCAAAAAAAAATGTCCTCTGGAACAGAGCGTTCCCTGCCTCAAATCCACCCAGTATAGTGATCTACCCTCTCCCTGAAGTCTAAGGCTCTATTTACACCTGAGCGATCTGCAGCTGCTCGTGGTTTTTTTTTTTTTTTTTTTAAACCTTTTTTTTTTTGTCTTTTACTGAAGCCGTTTTTGGAGCGGCACCATTCATTTGGTCCAAAAAAAAAAAAAAATCAAACAGAAGCTCATGTACCAATTTGCTCGACAATCGTGGAAAAAAACGCACTGCATTTGGGGTGCCATTAGGAAAAAATGGCATCGCAAACACTTTCCATGTTTTGCCGTGATTCTGGATTTGCGGCGATTCTGCCTGTGAGAACACCCGGGTGTAAAATGAAATGAAACCTTCCCCTTGGTTCTGCCATCCCTGGTTCTGCACTGTATCATAGGTAAGGAGCTGGCAAAGCAGACAGTGGCAACATTCGATCCAGAGAGGTGCGGGGCACATGCCCTTGGTGCCCAAAGTTAGCAACACTCATAAATATAACATGCAACACACTGAATACAATAGTCAACAGTCGATATTCCTCCATCCACACTAGAGTGTGGGCTGAATGAGAGAAATCTAGCCATATATGGCTAGCATTAGTCTTTGTGTTACATTGAGGTATTTAGTAGATGTGAGCTTCTGTTAAGCTCAGAAGGAGTTCCTAGATAGCAGGAGTCTAGAGATGATTAAGCAGACTGTATAAAATATGGTCATTATACAAATGGTGTATACATATGTCATTTAAGATATGGTGTTCCAAGAGAACATAAAAAAAAATAATTTTGCAATAAGCGATGCGCTGCTTTTGCAGCTGAAGTTTAGGCCATGAATTCAGAAGATGCAGTCAATCCACTTGTTAATATTTTTTCCAGATTGGATGAGCAGGATCACCGCATGGATTCGTTTGCCATGGCATTACAAACTCTCATGAGTCGCACGACTCACCTGGAATCTCCCACTGTGGCTGCTCCAGTACAACCTGTGTTGCAGGCCGTCCCTGCTGCTGCTCCAGTCTCTGTGCAGGCACCCGCCTCGAGTATTACCTCTATAAGAGGTATGTCTGGTTCCACTCAGTTTCCCCAGAGATTTGGGGGCGATCCAGTCCAATGCAGAGGGTTTCTCAACCATGTTGAGATGCTGCCCCAGGCGTTTCCCACAGACAGACGCAAAGTAGGTTTCATGATATCTTTGCTTTCTGAGAGAGCCTTGGCCTGGCAAACCCTCTATGGGAGACGCAAAAACCTGTTGTCTTGAGTTACCCTAAGTTTGTGGCTTCTTTTAAAAGGGTATTTGACGTTCCTGCACACTCCTCTTCTGCTGCCTCATGTCCATCAGAGTACGAGAACTGTTGCCGATTATGCCATTGAATTCTGTACTCTGGCAGCAGAGGTTGCTTGTAACAATGAGGCCCTCGTGGCTACTTTTTCTCATGGTCTCTCTGATACCATCAAGGATGACATAGCAGCCTGAGATATACCCACTGAGCTGGAGAAGTTGATCACATTTGCCATCCTCATTGACTCCAGACTCAGGGAAAGACTCTCTTTTAAGGAGTGCTTGCAGAAGCCTCCTTTACATTTGTCTCTGATCTTTGCAGTCCCACCCTTACCTCCCTCACCTCCCATGCCTCCTGGTACTGAGTCAGTCAGTGAAGGTGAACCCATGCACTTGGGTTTCACGTGTCTCTCTGCGGATGAGAGAACCTTTAGGAGGGAGAGATCGTGCCTTTATTGTGGCCAGGCAGGTCACTTTTTTTAAGTCTTGTCCTAGGGAATGCCCGAACCTTGAGGTCGTGTCACGGACAGACCTTAGGTGGCGTTGTTTCATCCCCAGTTATTCAGAAGGATAAGCCCCTGGTTTTGGTTACCCTTTCTTGGTCTTAGTCGTCCGTGATATGGGCTCCAATAGAATCTGGGGCTGCAGGCCTGTTCATTGATGCTGCCTTTGTAACAAAGCACTCGATTCCGATGCAGCTGCGTGACACTCCACTTGCCATTGAGGCTCTTGATGGGAGACCTCTACAGCCTGCCCATGTGACTCCATGAGACTTTTCCGTTGTCCATGGCCGTAGGGGCTTTTCACCATGAGATAATCCAATTCCAAGTTATTTCCTCACCTAAGTTTCCGCTGGTTATTGGTTATCCTTGGTTACAGAGGCACAACCCCACTCTCCTGGTAGCCACAATGCAGTAAGACATGCTTCCAGAAGGTGGCCAAGGTCCTGTGCACCTATTCACTCTTCTCCCCACTGGAGGAATACTGCTATTTTAGCGATGCCTTTAACAAAGGTCAAGCCGTTAGTTTGCCTCCACACCGGTCGTATGATTGCGCAATTGACTTTCAACCTGGTGCCATACCTCCTCGTGGCCGGGTTTACCCTTTGTCGGTCTTGGAGGATAAGGCCATGGAGGAGTATGTTGCAGACGCACTTTCTCAGGGTTTCATCCACAAATCCCCGTCTCCTGCTGGTTTCTTCTTTGTGAAGAAGAGTGGTAAACTGAGACGTTGTATTGATTAGAGGGGCTCAATCGTTTCACAATTTCAAAATGCCTATCTGATTCCATTGATTACTGAGTTATTTGACCGTCTCAAGGGAGCAACAGTTTTCACGAAGCTTGATTTGAGGGGCATACAATCTCGTGAGGATTAAGCAGCGTGACGAGTGGAAAACTGCGTTTAATACCAGAACAGGTCATTATGAGTACCTCGTAATGCCATTTGGCCTTTGTAACGCTCCAGCAGTTTTCCAGGAATTTATTAACAATGTCCTCCGAGATTTGTTGCAGTTATGTGTGGTAGTTATCTCGACGATATCCTCATATTTTCCAAGTCCCTGGAGAGCCACCACACAGATGTCTGTCGTGTGCTTCAGAAACTAAGAGAACAATCTCTATTGTAAATTGGAGAAGTTCGAATTCCGTCGTGAACAGGTTAAATTCCTGGGTTATGTCATTTCCACTGCTGGTTTTTCGATGGACCCAGAGAAACTTTCAGCAGTCCTACAGTGGCCCCGACCCGTGGGTTTACGTCCTCTGCAGCGTTTTCTTGGCTTTGCCAACTATTATCAAAGTTTATTCGTAATTATTTGACAATTTTCCTCCACTTCCAAGATGGAGTCAGTTCCGGTTCCTGTGATTCCTCCTGATCATATTCTGGCTACGGTTCGCACCAGTCTCACTTCTCCTTTGGGTGACAAAATTCTTGCTGCTCAGGTCCATGCTCCTCCTCAGAAACCTTGTGACCTCTGCTTTGTCCCAGAGAGTCTCCGTACTGCCCTGCTCCAGACTTTCCATTCTCCCAAGGCTGCTGGCCACCCTAAGAAGAATAAACTTTTTTGGGCCACTTCCCAACAATTCTGGTGGCCTAGTCTACAGGCTGATGTAACTGCCTTCATAGCTGCCTTTTTCATGTGTGCACAGAGTAAGACTCCACGACACCTTCCAGTGGGCCTCCTACAACCCATACCCAATAGAGAGAGGCCCTCCTGTCTATGGATTTCATTGTGGAGTTACCCAACTCCCAGAGCAACACAGTTGTCCTTATTGTGGTTGACCGGTTCTCAAAAATGTCTTATTGTATTCCACTTAAGAAGTTGCCCACTTTTAAGGAACTGGTTTCCATTTTTCCTAGGGAGATCTTTCGCTTACATGGGCTACCCAAGGTTATTGTCTCGGACAGGGGTAGTCAGTTTGTGTCCTGGTTCTGGCAAGACTTTTGTGCACAGTTGGGAATTCAGCTGCTTTCTCCTCTGCGTATCACCCGCAGTCTAATGGGGCCGCAGAACGATCCAATCAGTCCTTCGAGCAGTTCCTACATTGTTTGATTTCTGACCATCATAACAACTGGTCAGACCTCTTACCGTGGGCGGAGTTTGCTCACAATAGTGCCTTGAATTCTGCTTCCCGATTGTCCCTGTTTTATGGCGAACTATGGTTTCCAACCTACCATGTTGCCTGACTCATTTGTTCTGCAGATTATTCCTGTGTTGGAGGAGCATCTCCATGGTCTTCGTTCCACTTGGGCACAATTCCGGGAGGCTTTGCGACATGCTAATGGTAGGTACAGACTCCATGCTGACCGCAGACTCCTGCTTGCACCTTCCTACCAGGCTGGGGACAGGGTCTGGCTGTCATCTCGCAACCTCCGACATCGTGTTTCCTCTCTGAAGTTTGCACCTCGGTTTATTGGGTCTTTCCGTATTCTCCGCAGGATTAACCCAGTGGCTTACGCGTTAGACCTTCCTTCTAATATGCGTATTTCAAATGTATTTCATGTCTCCTTATTTAAAACCTTTGGTCTGAAACCACTTTACCACCTCGCTGCCACGTCCTCACCCTGTACAGGTTGAGAACCATGAGGAGTATGAAGTACAGTCCATTGTTGACTCCCATAGGTTCCGTGGCCGCATACAGTACCTGGTGCATTGGAAAGGGTACGGTCCGGAGGAACGCTCTTGGGTCTCATCCTCTGATGTATCTGCCCCTGTTCTCCTCTGTAATTTTCATAGACTTTTTCCCCTCAAGCCTGGTGGTCCTCCGAGGGGGAGGGGGCGTTGAGGAGGGGGTACTGTCAGGGCTGGGCTCAGCCCTTCTCTGAGCTGGCCACTCAGCTGTCGGCTAATTGCCAGCTTCTATAACTCCACAGTGACCCTGTTGATGATATCCTGCTCGTCAGTCCTGCTTACGTAAGCCGTCCAGTCCAGATGATCTCGGCCTTTGCCTTGGTCAACATCAGAGTCTTTCTCCTGCGCTCCTGTTAAAGACTTGCTTGGCTGACATTCCTTCGGCTCCATATCCTGCTTGCTGTTTCACTATGCCGATTTCTGACTTTCTGGCTTGTCTGACTATCCATTCCGGTTACCGAACTTAGGCTATGTTTTGACTACGTTTATTCTATTTACTTTTATTATTAAACAAGTGTGCTTTAACTGTACTTCTGTCTCGGTCTGATTCATGGTTTCTGACATCAATATAAGATTATTGGGATTTTTTTTAGGAAAAAAATATGTAGCAGAATACATATTGGCCTAAATTTATGAAGACTTTTTTTTTTTTTTTTTATTTACTGTTTTTTTTGTTTTTCAAAATTGTCTTTTGTTTATAGCGCAAAAAAAAAAAACGTAGTGGTGATCAAATACCACCAAAAAGTCTATTTATGGGAAAAAAGGACATACATTTTATTTGGTTACAGCATTGAATGACTGCGCAATTGTCAGTTAAAGTAACACAATGCTGTATCGAAAAAAAAATGGCCTGGTCATGAACGTGGGTAAATCTTCCAGAGGTCTAGTGGTTATTGTATTTTAACCACTTGAGCCCCGGACCATTATGCTGCCTAAGGACCAGAGGTCTTTTTCCAATTTGGCACTGCGTCGCTTTAACTGCTAATTGCGCGGTCATGCAATGCTGTACCCAAACGAAATTTGCGTCCTTTTCTTCCCACAAATAGAGCTTTCTTTTGATGGTATTTGATCACCTCTGCGGTTTTTATTTTTTGCGCTATAAATGGAAAAAGACCGAAAATTTTGAAAAAAAAATATTTTCTACTTTTTGTTATAAAAAAAATCCAATAAACTCAATTTTAGTCATACATTTAGGCCAAAATGTATTCGGCCACATGTTTTTGGTAAAAAAAATGTCTAAGCGTATATTTATTGGTTTGCGCAAAAGTTATAGCGTCTACAAACTAGGGTACATTTTCTGTAATTTACACAGCTTTTAGTTTATGACTGCCTATGTCATTTCTTGAGGTGCTAAAATGGCAGGGCAGTACAAAACCCCCCCAAATGACCCCATTGTGGAAAGTAGACACCCCAAGGAAATTGCTGAGAGGCATGTTGAACCCATTGAATATTTATTTTTTTTGTCCCAAGTGATTGAATAATGACAAAAAAAAAAAAAAAAAAAAAAATATTTACAAAAAGTTGTCACTAAATGATATATTGCTCACACAGGCCATGGGCCTATGTGGAATTGCACCCCAAAATACATTCTGCTGCTTCTCCTGAATATGGGGATACCACATGTGTGGGACTTTTTGGGAGCCTAGCCGCGTACGGGGCCCCGAAATCCAATCACCGCCTTCAGGATTTCTAAGGGCGTAAATTTATGATTTCACTCTTTACTGCCTATCACAGTTTCGGAGGCCATGGAATGCCCAGGTGGCACAAAACCCCCCCAAATGACCCCATTTTGGAAAGTAGACACCCCAAGCTATTTCCAGAGAGGCATATTGAGTCCATGGAATATTTTATATTTTGACACAAGTTGCGGGAAAGTGACACATTTTTTTTTTTTTTGCACAAAGTTGTCACTAAATGATATATTGCTCACACAGGCCATGGGCATATGTGGAATTGCACCCCAAAATACATTTAGCTACTTCTCCTGAGTACGGGGATACCACATGTGTGGGGCTTTTTGGGAGCCTAGCCGTGTACGGGACCCCGAAAACCAATCACCGCTTTCAGGATTTCTAAGGGTGAAAATTTTTGATTTCACTCTTCACTGCCTATCACAGTTTCGGAGGCCATGGAATGCCCAGGTGGCACAAAACCCCCCCAAATGACCCCATTTTGGAAAGTAGACACCCCAAGCTATTTGCTGAGAGGCATGGTGAGTATTTTGCAGCTCTCATTTGTTTTTGAAAATGAAGAAAGGCCAGAAAAAAAATTTTTTTTTTTCTTTTTTCAATTTTCAAAACTTTGTGACAAAAAGTGAGGTCTGCAAAATACTCACTATACCTCTCATCAAATAGCTTGGGGTGTCTACTTTCCAAAATGGGGTCATTTGGGGGGGGGGGGGTTGTGCCACCTGGGCATTCCATGGTCTCCGAAACTGTAATAAGCAGTCAAGAGAGAAATCAAAAATTCACGCCCTTAGAAAGCCTGAAGGCGGTGCTTGGTTTTCGGGGTTCCGTACGCGGCTAGGCTCCCAAAAGGTCTCACACATGTGGTATCCCCGTACTCAGGAGAAGCAGCAGAATGTATTTTGGGGTATAATTTCACATATTCCCATGGCATGTTTGAGCAATATATCATTTAGTGACAATTTTGTGCAAAAAAAAAAAAATTGTCTCTTTCCCGCAACTTGTGTCGCAATATAAAATATTCCATGGACTCGACATGCCTCTCAGCAAATAGCTTGGGGTGTCTACTTTCCAAAATGGGGTCATTTGGGGGGGTTTTGAACTGTCCTGGCATTTTATGCACAACATTTAGAAGCTTATGTCACACATCACCCACTCTTCTAACCACTTGAAGACAAAGCCCTTTCTGACACTTATTGTTTACATGAAAAAGTTTTTTTTTTTTGCAAGAAAATTACTTTGAACCCCCAAACATTATATATTTTTTAAAGCAAATGCCCTACAGATTAAAATGGTGGGGGTTTCATTTTTTTTTTTTCACACAGTATTTGCGCAGCGATTTTTCAAACGCATTTTTTGGGGAAAAAACACACTTTTTTAAATTTTAATGCACTAAAACACACTATATTGCCCAAATGTTTGATGAAATAAAAAAGATGATCTTAGGCCGAGTACATGGATACCAAACATGACATGCTTTACAATTGCGCACAAACGTGCAGTGGCAACAAAATAAATACATTTTTAAAAGCCTTTACAGGTTACCACTTTAGATTTACAGAGGAGGTCTACTGCAAAAATTACTGCCCTCGATCTAACCTTCGCGGTGATACCTCACATGCATGGTGCAATTGCTGTTTACGTTTGACAACAGACCGCCGCTTGCGTTCGCCTTAGTGCGAGAGCAGGGGGCGACAGGGGTGCTTTTTTTTTTTTTTTTTCTTTATTATTTTTTTGCTTTTTTATCTTATTTTTAAACTGTTCCTTTCATTTTTTTTTTTAATCATTTTTATTGTTATCTCGGGGAATGTAAATATCCCCTATGATAGCAATAGGTAGTGACAGGTACTCTTTTTTGAAAAAATTGGGGTCTATTAGACCCTAGATCTCTCTGCCCTCAAAGCATCTGACCACACCAAGATCGGTGTGATAAAATGCTTCCCCAATTTCCCAATGGCGCTATTTACATCCAGCGAAATCTAAGTCATAAAATGCTCGTAGCTTCCGGTTTCTTAGGCCATAGAGATGTTTGGAGCCACTCTGGTCTCTGATCAGCTCTATGGTCAGCTGGCTGAATCACCGGCTGCATTTTCAGGTTCCCTGTTGAGACAGGAGAGCCAGAGAAAAACACGGACGGTGGGGGGGGGGGGGCATTCCCTCCCACGGCTTGTAAAAGCAGTCTAGAGGCTAATTAGCCGCTAGGATTGCTTTTACATGAAAGCCGACCGCTGGCTGAAAAGAATGATACCAAGATGATACCTAAACCTGCAGGCATCATTCTGGTATAACCACTCAAAGTTGTTAATGGCGTACCTGAAGACAAAAAAATGGTTAACAATAAAGCACAGTAAACGGTAAAGTATAAAAAATTGCATACCTGAAAAGCAAACATGATAAAACATAATAACAATAAAACATTGCAGAATAGAATACAGTAAAAAAGAGCAGAACAATAGAGAGAGAGAGAGAACAATAAAACGACAACTATTTTTTTTTATTTTATATATATATATATATATTTTTTTTTTTTACACTTTTTTTGTAACTAACTTTTATAACTGTAACCGGTTCCAGGTTCGGGTCTCTCAAAATGCGATGGCATCTTGGGAGACCCTGTGAAAGTGTGCCTAGTCTGTGCAATGCTGTACCCTACGCTAATACTCAACTAGTGCATGGTAGCGTTCAAAACATTCACCAATGCAAAGACCAGGATTGTCAGGACAGGAGGGACAATAATAGCGTGTGTCACGCCTATATCCGCGCTAGCTGCAGACACAATATCTTTTTTGGGGGCGTTCGCTGGGTAGGGGTACTCGGGAGGACATAAAGAAAATGCCTCTCATGCAGCCGACTGCATTTGGTTGGGGATGTGAATGGGGGAAGTACGGGAGCTGCAGAAGCGGTGGGTTCCCAATTAGGATTGGCGAATGCAGCAGGATGGGCACGACGGGCCTGTGTTTGTCTTTTTGGTGGCAGCGGGACACTACTTGTGCTTGCCACCTCACCAGCTTGAACTGCACTTATGGGACTCGCCACGTCACCAAGTGTTACTGCAGTGCTGGTTTGACTACGACCGGGGTGTACTAGGCCGCTGGCGCTTGCCAGTTCACCAAAACGCTACCAAAAAATCTGTTGGCGATCGCAGGGATCAGGCCTGACTCTGCGAACGCTGCAGTTATGCGTTTTAGTCTTTTGTAAGTGACAGTGATAGATCGATACTGCACTTGGGTGGGCTGGGCTGGGCCGGGCGGAGGGGCAAAACGCAGGTGCTAGCAGGTATCTGGGCTGATCCCGCTAACACTGCGTTTGTGAGAACCCTAAACTGCTGGGGATGCTAGTATAGATCTGATCGGATCAGATATTGATCCGTTCAGATACTATACCACTAAGGGTGGTGTACAGTGCGTGCGTGGGTGTTAGCGGTACTGGCGCTAACCTGACGCTGCCTGGGGCTGGTGCTTGCCAGTTCACCAAAATACTACCAAAAAAAACTGTTAGCGATCGCAGGGATCAGGCCTGACTCTGCGAACGCTGCAGTTATGCATTTAGTGTTTTGTAAGTGTCAGTGATCGATCGATACTGCACTTGGGTGGGCTGGGCCGGGCGGAGGGGCAAAACGCAGGTGCTAGCAGGTATCTGGGCTGATTCCGCTAACACTGCGTTTTTGGGAACCCTAAACTGCTGGGGACACTAGTATAGATCTGATCGGATCAGATATTGATGCGTTCAGATACTATACCACTAAGGGAGGCGTATGCTGCGTGCGTGGGTGTTAGCGGTACTGGCGCTAATCTGACGCTGCCTGGGGCGACGCATATCACCGCCGGGCGATCAGGGGGCTAAACCTTTATTCGGTAATAAACGGCGGGTGCCCTGACACTATAAAAAATAAACAAACTAACCAGCGTCAACCGTAACGGTTATACGGTGATCAGTGATGAAAGGGTTAACTAGGGGGCAATCAAGGGGTTAAAACATTTATTCGGTAGTATATGGGGGTCCCTGACGCTATAAAACGCTGACGGCGAACCTAAATATTTATGTCCCTAACTAGCGTCACCAGCGACACTAATACAGCGATCAGAAAAATGATCGCTTAGTGACACTGGTGACAGGGGGTGATCAAGGGGTTAAAACTTTATTAGGGGGGGTTAGGGGGGTACCCTAGACCTAAAGGGGGGTAACAGTATCTGTCCCAACACTGTAACTGTCACAAACTGACACTATGCAGTAATCAGAAAAAAAAAAAAAAAACTGCTGGTGTCAGTTTGTGACAGGGGGGGGGGGGGTTCGGGGTGTTTTGTGTGCCTGGCATGTTCTACTGTGTGTGTGTGTTGTGCACTCACATTGATGTCTTCTCTCCTCGGGCCGGAACGGAAATTACCGAGCCGAGGGGAGATGACATAATTTCCTTTGCTGCTGTTTAGCATACAGCAGCAAAGGAATGATTCGATTGGCTGGCGGCGATCGCGAGGGGGGGGCCACGAACGGATGGTCTCCCCCTCACCACCGATCGCCGCTGGACAAACGACGACCGCCTCGGGCACCGGGGGGGGGGGGTCCGATCGGACCCCCCACCCGCGGAAGGCAAATCGCGTACCCTGTACGTGATTTTGCCTGTCCGTGCCACTTTGCCGACGTACATCGGCGTGAGGTGGTCGTCAAGTGGTTAAAGTACAGGTGAGGAAAAAGGACACGAAGACTATTTCTAAAGATATATTATGCTAGGGAATACAGTTCTTTATGTTCATAATACTACTAAAATTAATTTATTTTACTTGTCTTAGAAATCATCTCCTATTAAAACTGAACAATGTCATTTTAACACCACATATGGGCAGCGCAACTCACAAAACCAGACGGATCATGATGGAAGACATGGTTCAAAGTTTGATCGATGGTGTAAATGGCCTTCCTGTGTCCAATCAAGTTATTGCCAAGTGACCTGAAGAATCCTTTGACAATTATATGTATTTTCTTCTGCACTCCACCATGTAAACATGAGTCATCCATTCACCTCTTACATGGCATATTCTGACAACTAAAACTCCAGGTTTGGCAAGCAAAGTTACTGGGTTTTTTTTTGTTTTGACTTTATAGTTTTTTCCTCTAATGGCCTTCCACAAAATCTTGGAAGCAATGGAACTCTCAACCTGCACTTAGTTGTGTAGCCAATGCAGGTTGTGTCTGTCCATCGTTATAACTGCTTTTTACAGTGTAGGTCTACAATCTTGTCCCCGACATCCTTGGACAGCCGTTTGGTCTTGGCCATGATGGAGAGATTGGAATCTGCTTCTGTGGACAGGTGTCTTTTATACAGGTAACAAGCTGAGATTAGGAGCACTCCCTTTAAGCGTGCTCCTAATCTTAGCTTGGTACCTGTATAGAAGACACCTGGGAGACAGAAATATTGCTGATTGATAGGGGGTCAAATACTTATTTCGCTCATTATAATGCAAATCAGTTTATAACTTTTTTTGAAATGCGTTTCTGGATTTTTTGGTATTCTGTCTCTCACTGTTAAAATTAAAACTTACCATTAAAATGATGCCTGATTGTTTCCTTGTCGGTGGGTAAATGTAGAAAATCGGCAGCAGATCAAATACTTTTTTCCCTCGCTGTATATACAGTATCTCACAAAAGTAAGTACACCCTTCAGATTTTTGAAAAAAAATTGACTGCCTTGCTATAGAAGCTGAGGGTAAAGGTGATGGACTGACCAAGCATGTCTCTAGACCTAAACCCTATTGAGCATCTGTGGGTCATCCTCAAACGGAAGGTAGGAGCGCCAGGTCTCTAAAATCCACCACTTTTGTGATGTTGTCATGGAGGAGTGGAAGAGGACTCCAGTAGCAACCTGTGAATCTCTGGTAAACTCCATGCCCAAGAGGGTTAAGGCAGTGCTGGAAAATAATAGTGGCCACACAAAATATTGACACTTTGGGCCCAATTTGGACATTTTCACTTAGGAGTGTACTCACTTTTGTTGCCAGCGGTTTAGACATTAATGGCTGTGTGAGTTATTTTGAGGGGACAGCAAATTTACACTGTTATAAAAGTTGTACACTCCCTACTTTACATTGCAGCAAAGTGTAATTTCTTTAGTGTTGTCACATGAAATGATATAGAGCAAAAAGGGGAATGAGAATGGGAAGATAGAGCAGTTGCTGAAGCTGTCCATAAATCTTATCCCAGACTCAATAGATTATGATGGACTGTCTCAGGACTAATAACATGAATAATGTAAAAGACTATTTATTACATAAAAATGACATACAGGATACATTAAAACAACAATTAGGAAAAAATTGTATTTCAAAAAGGAAATACTCAGAGTACACCGAAAAGTATCTGCTGTTGAAGCAAGTCTCGGAATTCATTTGGTTCTCTAGGTGACCGCTTCTTCAAGAGAACTAATCTATAAAATAGATAATGAAATAAGGCAAAGATTGAATAAAAAATATTCAAAATTGCAACCAGCAGGGTTCAGCAGGTTATACAAGGTAATTTGATGATAATCATCAAATTGCTCACCAGGCTGCAGGGATGGCCTATATATAAAACCACTAGCCCGAACTAGAGGCCCCCCCCCCCCCCCCCCCGGTGGACAAGGGGGATGTATGCGGGTATGAGTCTGGATGAAAAAATAATAAATAATGATCATACACAAAAATGATAAAGAAAGATAAAGAAAGTCACAATCCACTTGGTGCAAAAGGAGGGAGGAGAAAAAGCAAGAAATTAGAAAAAAAAGAGGAGGGAGAAAGAAAGGGGGGGGGGGGGTGTGGGGATGCTAGGGTGGAGCAGGAGGGGAAAAAGGGGAGGAAGGTGAAAGACAAAAGGTGGGGAAGGGGGGAGAGAAGGACAAGGGGAAAGAGGTGAAAGAAGAGGGGAAGGGGGGAGCTCGAGCCTACCACCCCCCCCCCCCCTTTCGTTTTTCTTTCTTCCCCCTCCTTTTTCTACTTTCTTGCTTTTTCTTCTACTTTGCTAATTACTTTGCTAATCCTTGAACAAAAAAATTCTATATGAGGCTATACTCTCAACTCAATATACATGAAATGATATAATAAAATATTTACAGAAATGTGAGGGGTGGTACTCACTTTTGTAAGATACTGTAGTTGCAATATATGCTTGGGTGACTACATGGATGAGTTTCAAGAAGGGACCTACTTTGTTCTGAAATGGAAAAAACATTAAATTACCCTTCACTCCAGTTAAAAGTAAGAAATTTAAGTTTTCAATAGTGCTCGGTGCAACTTTTGAACATTAATTTATGTGTAAAACAAACAAGGTATAATGAGTATATATAACGGATTAAAGCCTTTATGATTATTGTTATTTCTAATAAAATCTAAAATTGTTCTGACTAGTGGTGGCTAATGCTGTTATGTTTTAACTATTTTGACATTTTTTTCCAGTACCAAAACGCATGTCTTAAAGCGGAGTTCCACCAAAAAGTGGAACTTGCGCTCTTTTGTCTCCTCTCCCCCTCCAGTGCCACAATTGTCACCTTTCGGGGGGAGGAGGGACAGGATACCTTGACGTCACCGCGGGGCTCCCTCCTCCTCCCCCTGTCACCAGGCCAGAGGGAGAGAGGAGCGGGGCCTCGTGTATGCGCAGTAGGGTTCCCGGCGTGAGGCCGTAAGGCTACACTGACGGGTTCCCTTACCCGCAATAGTGGCGGCAGCACCCGACAGCTGATGGAAACATCAGCTGCGGTGCCGACATCGCTGGACTCCAGGAAAATTAAGTGTCCTATTATTAAAAGCCAGCAGCTGCAGTATGTGAAGCTGCTGGCTTTTAATTGTTTTCTTTTTGGGTGGACCTCCGCTTTAAATATATGGAAAATTGTTGTGCACACACTTTTTTTTTAAATAAGGCATTAAAGGCTTGGTTGCAGGTTTACTGCTAGGTTCACACATGTCTAGTGCAAATTTCTCCACTGCGAATTTCCAAAGCATCTGTTCAGCAGTTCAACTGCGATTTGGATACGGTACAAATGCAAATTTAACAATAGCTGGTTGTTAAGGAGCGGGCCGGGATGCCGGCCGCCACGTGCTTAATAACGGATGACTCATCTGAATGTTAAAAAAAAAAAAAAACGCCGGCTGTCAGAACTTTTGTAAATAAATGGGTATCTTTTATCAATTCAATTTTGGAATCATGGACGTTTTAAGACTGAGCCCCAGAGAGCCAAGGTTAATTTCAGGTCTCAAGTCACAGAGACATTCATTTTTTTTTTCTTTGCTGGAGGTTTGCAAAGTGTACACAGAGCTGGTTACAAGAACAATGAGTTTGTACTTTACCTACCTGAAGCCTAGAACAAGACTTGTTTAATAATCCTTGAAACTAGTAAATGCAAGCCAACCTTCAAAGGCAAGATAGAGTGCCAAAACAGAATGTAAATCTAACCCCTTGTCTATATTTATGAAACTTAAGGCCTCGCACACATGCCGATTTGGCCAGCTGAAGGAACAATGACATTTATATACCGTATTTATCGGCGTATAACACACACTTTTTTCCCCTTAAAATCAGGGGAAAATCGCGGGTGCGTGTTATACGCCGATCCCCTGCGATCCTGACCTGTCAGATCTAAAAAAAAAATCGCCGACCGCGATTTGAAAATGGCGCCGCCGGCGCCGAAATACACAGTGCCGGTCCTCGGCTCTTCTCGGCCACTTTCGGCTTCACTCGAGCGCCGCCCGAACCTAGCCGAGTGTACTCGGCTAGGTTCGGATAGCTCCGCTCACCGTCACGCCCATCCCGAGTGGAGCCGAAAGTGAACGAGAGCCACCGAGAAGAGCCGAGGACCGGCTCTGTGTATTTCGGCGCCGGCGGCGCCATTTTCAAATCGCGGTCAGCGATTTTGAAGCTCAGCGAGCTGCAAGGCTGGACTGGGGCAAGGCTGGACTGGAGCAAGGCTGCACTGGGGCAAGGCTGCAATGGACACTGGGGAAGGCTGCACTGACAAGGCTGCACTGACAAGGCTGCACTGGGCAAGGCTGCACTGGGCAAGGCTGCAATGATGGGCATTTAAATGTAAGTTTTTTTCCCTTCAACTTCCCTCCTAAAAGTTTTTTTTTCCTTAAAATTCCCTCCTAAATTGGGGTGCGTGTTATACGCCGGTGCGTGTTATATGCTGATAAATACGGTATTTGTGGGTTCAGTAACAATCTTATTGTATGCTTGTTTATTGGTAATCCCATTATATAGTTAGGGTGTTGATTTTTAGTATTCTTAGAAATATTGTATGCGTGTTCATATTATCATGTTTATCTATAAATCTATAGTTATTTTCTTTATTCTGTATGCATAAATTGTATTGATAGTTACAGTATATAGGAAATGTAAATGCCCTTGGTGTTACCTATTGGATCAATGTGAATAATAAAATGTGAAAAATGTGACAATCAATGATTGTAACCAGCTGCTAAGTCTATAGTGTTCACAATACACAAAATAGTATATAAATAAAAAGTGCTCTCGCAAAGTAATAGACTGTCACAGACAAAGAAATAAGTGCAATGGTGATACACCAAAATAAAGTTCAATTGATGTGCAAAAATGTTCTTGATGATTAACCACTTGACCACTGGGCACTTAAACCCCCTTAATAACCAGACCAATTTTCAGCTTTTGGTGCTCTCACATTTTGAATGACAATTACTCAGTCATGCAAGACTGTATCTATATGAAATTTTTGTCTTTTTTTCACACAAATAGAGCCTTTCTTTTGGTGGTATTTAATCACCGCTGGGTTCTTTATTTTTTGCGCTATAAAAGAAAAAAGACCGAAAAATCGTTAAAAAAAATTTTCTTCGTTTCTGTTATAAAATTTTGAAAATGAGTAATTTTTCTTCAAATATTTTGGCCAAAATTTATACCGCTACATATCTTTGGTAAAAATAACCCAAATTAGTGTATATTATTTGGTCTTTGTGAAAGTTATAGCGTCCACAAGCTATGGTGCCAATATCTGAAAATTGATCACACCTGAAGTACTGATGGCCTATCTCATTTCTTGAGACCCTAACATGCCAGAAAAGTACAAATACCCCCCAAATGACCCCTTTTTGGAAATAAGACATTCCAAAATATTTAGAAAGATGCATGGTGAGTTTTTTGAAGTTGTCATTTTTTCCCACAATTCTTTGCAAAATCAAGTTTGTTTTTTTTCACAAAATTGTCATATTAGCAGGTTATTTCTCACACACAGCATATGCATACCACAAATTACACCCCAAAACACATTCTACTATTACTCCCGAGTACGGCGATACCACATGTGAGACTTTTACACAGCATGGCCACTACAGAGGCCCAACATGCAGGGGAGCACCTTCAGGCATTCTGGAGCACCCAGGCCAATTCTGACATTTCTCTTCTACATGTAAAAATCATCATTTATTTGCTAAAAAATTACATAGAACCCCAAAACATTATATATGTTTTTTTAGCAAAGACCCTAGAGAATACAATAGCTGTCATTGCAACTTTTTATC
The DNA here is from genome assembly GCA_037952835.1 of Lithobates septentrionalis. Classification (NCBI taxonomy): domain Eukaryota; kingdom Metazoa; phylum Chordata; class Amphibia; order Anura; family Ranidae; genus Lithobates; species Lithobates septentrionalis. Next base: position 737,215 of record JBBDGP010000401.1, on the reverse strand, counting down.
TCGCACGATATTTGCGCAGCAATTTTTCGAATGTGTTTTTTTTGGAAAAAAAAACTGTTTTTTGCTTAAAAAAAAACAAAACAGTAAGGTTAGCCCAATGTTTTTGCATAATATGAAAGATGAAGTTACACCGAGTAAATAGATACCTAACATGTCACCTTTCAAAATTGCACACGCTTGTGGAATGGCGCCAAACTTCGCTACTTAAAAATCCCCATAGGCGACGCTTTAAAATTTTTTACTGGTTACAAATTTTGAGTTACAGCGGAGGTCTAGAGCCAAAATTATTGCTCTCGCTCTACCGATCGCAGCGATACCTCACATGTGTGGTTTGAACACCGTTTTCATATGTGGGCGGGACTTACGTATGCGTTCGCTTCTGCATGCGAGCACACGGACAGGGGCGCTTTAAAAATTATTATTTTTTTATTGTTCATTTTACTTTATTTTAGTTTGACACTTTTTTTCCCCCAAAAAATTTTTTTGATCACTTTTATTCCTATTACAAGGAATGTAAACATCCCTTGTAATAGGAATATGGCATGACAGGTCCTCTTTACAGTGAGATATGGGGTCAATAAGACCCCACATCTCACCTCTAGGCTGTGCCTGAAATAAAAAAAATTAAAAAAGATCCTGGCTTTGATCGTAGCGGTGAGTCGGTAGAAGCACCGGAGGGCGGCGGAAGGGGGGGATGTCCCCTCTCGCCTCCCGTAAGAACGATCAAGCAGTGTAACAGCCGCTATGATCGTTCTTATGGTGTAGGGAATCGCCGGCTGAAAAAGCTGATATCTGAATGATGCCTGTAGCTGCAGGCATCATTTAGATATCCCCACACAAAGTCAAGGACGTCGTATGACGGAAGGCGGGAAGTGGTTAAAACGCTTTTTTTTTTTTTTTTAACACAAATTTGTCTATTTATACAATATTTCTAACACATAGCATGTACATACCAAAAATGACACCCCAAAATAGATTCTCCTGCTCCTCCTGAGTACGGCGGTACCACATGTGTGAGACTTCCACAGCCTGGCCACATACAGAGGCTGGGTATGGCTGAGCATGGCAGGGTATGGCTGAGCATGGCAGGGTATGGCTGGGTATGGCTGAGCATGACCGAGCATGGCTGGGTATTGCAGAGTATCGCCGAGTATGACTGGGTATGGCAGAGTATGGCTGGGTATCACCGAGTATTGCAGAGTATGGCTGGGTATGGCAGAGTATTGCAGGTTATAGCAGAGTATTGCAGATTTTTGCGGGGTATTGCAGAGCATGGCAGAGTATTGCAGAGTATGGCTGGGTATTCCAGAGTATTGCGGGATATTTCGGGGTATTGCAGGGTATGGCAGAGTATTGTGGGGTATTGCAGGGTATGGCAGAGTATTGTGGGGTATTGCAGAGTATTTCGGGGTATTGCAGGGTATGGCAGAGTATTGTGGGGTATTTCAGGGTATGGCAGAGTATTGCGGGGTATTTCGGGGTATTGCAGGGTATGGCAGAGTATTTCGGGGTATTGCAGGGTATGGCAGAGTATTTCTGGGTATTGCAGGTTATGGCAGAGTATTGCGGGGTATTTCGAGGCATTGCAGGGTATGGCAGAGTATTGCGGGGTATTTTGGGGCATTGCAGGGTATGGCAGAGTATTGTGGGGTATTTCAGGGCATTGCAGGGTATGGCAGAGTATTGCGGGGCATTGCAGGGTATGGCAGAGTATTGCAGGGTATTTCGGGGCATTACAGGGTATGGCAGAGTATTGCGGGGTATTTCGGGGCATTGCAGGGTATGGCAGAGTATTGCGGGGTATTTCGGGGCATTTCAGAGTATTGCGGGGCATTGCAGAGCAGTGAGGGATGGCTGAGCATGGATGGCTGGATGTCTCTGTGCAGCGCTGTGGGCACTACACATGTAGCCCACAACGCTGCAGCCATCCCCCTCTCTGCTCACAGTGTACCGATCGGTACACAGGAGGGGAGGAGAAGAACCGGCGTCATCAGATGACGCCGGTTTGTTTACATGTGATCGCTCCGTCATTTGACGGCGCGATCACATGGTAAACGGCCACGATCAGCGGCCATTTACCGGGATCCGTGATGCGCCGGGTCCTCTGGACCCGGCGGTCATGGATACTCTTGAGTGCGCTCCCTAGGGGGCGCGCGAGAGCCGAATTCTGGGAGGACGTCCCTGGACGCCCTCCCAGAGTTAAACAACCGCCCTGTAGCCGTCATTTGGCTATGGGCCGGTTGTTAAGTGGTTAAACTATCTCTAGAGTTGCCCCCTCATCCCTTTAAAACCGAACACCTGTGAATTACACAGGTTCTGAGGCTAATTAAATGCAGATAAGGCACCAAGTGAGTTTAATTACAACCTTAATCTGCCACAGAACCTGTGTAATTAATATGTGTTCGGGTTTAAAGGGATGAGGTGGCAACCATAACTTTCTCTCATATATTTTTTTCATTCCATGTCTTCACACAACTGTTATGTGCTCCCAGAAATGTCAACTCCAAACAATGTATATCCAGCCTCAAAGATATGGGAATATGCAGCCTTCAGATGGTGTGTTATCAGCTTCTCAAGGCACATATAGTAACACCAATATCAAGCTCTAGACATCACGCTTCAAACTTTTACCATATGGCTATAGGCTCCAGTCAGCATGGAAATCAAATAGATAAAAATGCCCTCCAGTATGTTACCACTTCAGCCCCGGAAGAATTTACCCCCTTTCTGACTGCGATTCGGCACTGCGTCGCTTTAACTGACAATTGTGCGGTCGTGCGACGTGGCTCCCAAACAATATTGACATCCTTTTTTTTCCCAAAAAAATAGAGCTTTCTTTTGGTGGTATTTGTTCACCTCTGCGGTTTTTATTTTTTGCGCTATAAACAAAAAAAATATCGACAATTTTGAAAAAAAGCATTATTTTTTACTTTTTGCTATAATAAATATCCCCCAAAAATAACATTTTTTTTCTCAGTTTAGGCCGATACGTATTCGACATATTTTTGGTAAAAAAAAAAAAAAAAAAAAAAAAAAATCGCAAGAAGCGTTTATTGATTGGTTTGCGCAAAAGTTATAGCGTCTGCAAAATAGGGGATAGTTTTATTAATAATTTTTTTTCTTTACTAGTAATGGCGGCGATCAGCAATTTCTATCGTGACTGCGACATTATTGCGGACACATCGGACAATTTTGACACATTTTTGGGACCATTGGCATTAATACAGCGATCAATGCTAAAAAATTGCATTGATTACTGTAAAAATGTCACTGGCAGTGAATGGGTTAACCTCTAGGGGGCGGGGAGGGGTTAAGTGTGTCCTGGGCAGTGATTGTAACTATGGGGGGGGGGTGGGCTAGCAGTGACATGACACTGATCGCTGCTCCCGATGACTGGGAGCAGGCGATCGGTGTCCTGTCACTAGGCAGAACGGGGAGATGCTGTTCACATCGGCATCTCCCCATTCTTTCGCTCCGTGACACGATCACGGGTATCCCAGCGGCGATCGAGTCCGCTGGTCCCACGGGCACAGTCACGGAGCTGGCGGGATGTGCGTGCGTGGCGGGAAATTCAAAGTAACGTACAGGTACGTTACTTTGCCCAGCCGTGCCATTTGCCGACGTATATGTGCTGACAGCGGTCGGCAAGTGGTTAAAACTAAACGTAATTTATTTAAGACAAATGGATTCTTACATCAAAATATCATAAAAAGTGTTGCTTAGGAAGGGCGTGGCTTCTGCTATCACAGCCGGATGCGATTAGCAAATTTTCCGAGATCAGCCTGAGTCTCCGACAGTATCCGGTGTAGCATCTGCTACTGAGACCTGTAACCCGGAAACTAATAGATCCCGGCGGCGAGATGAGCAGCAAACAGTCGGCAGCGGACCACCTCAGAGAATTTGCGAGGACCGACAAACAGGATGGCGGGCGCAGCCCCCCACAGACGCGGAGTGGCGGACCACCAGCTTTGGAAACCCAGAAGCTCACCACATCACAGCCGGAGAAGCAGCCCAAGCTGACGCTGGAACAAGTAAGCTCACAACTAATGGCAGCCATCCACTCAAGCAACGCAGCCCTTACAGGTAAAATGGACGAAATGGATTTAGGACTGATCAGGCAGGATATGCAAAGCATTAGAGACAGGATGACAGAAGCTGAAAACAGGATGTCTCTATTAGAGGACACTGTATCTCCTATGCCCAAAAATGTGTCTCTAGTAGAAAAACAGATTGCTATATGGCAACAGAAAACAGATGATTTTGAGAATCGCACATGCCGCAATAATTTAAGGATAGTGGGAATGCCAGAAAAAGGGGAGGGGGATAACCGGGGGGGGCTTTGTTGATAAATGGCTGAAAAGTATATTTCCTGGTATAGAGGTATCGACAGCATTTGCAGTGGAAAGAGCACACGGAGTGCCTGCAGCACCACCAAAACCAGGGGGACCCTCTAGGCCAGTGGTCATCAACCCTGTCCTCAGGGCCCACTAACAGGCCAGGTTTGCAAGATAACTGAAATACATCACAATAATGGCATAAAACAAGTAAAAATTTGCGCTGAACTGAAAAAAGCAAGCGGCCAGCAAAGTTCGTAGATAACAAACAAAAAGTCACATGAATAAAAATTGCGGCGCTGAAAAGTTCAAAAATTAAATTGAAGAGTGGGAGGAATCCAATCACCAAATATATTGTGCAGATGTAGAAAGAGTCACTCGTCACCACGTGGTAATGTAGTCTGCTTACCAGAAGGTGTTGAGGATTAGGCATAGATGATAAATTCTCAATAGCATCCAGCAAATCCAGCCCACTGGAACCCCTCATCAGACCACAACATCCGTGGGATTTCCTTCACATATAAACATCTCCCAATGGTCACTTCAGAATTAGGCATTCAGGCATGTAGTCATCATATATCCGAGAAAAGAAAATGAAGGACCCATAGTGAAGCCCGTAATGATAGATAAAAAAAAACTTTTATTGTAGTAACTTACAGTTAAAGCTTAAAACAGCATGCATCAATGATAGGAACAAACGGCTGCAGCAATCAGCGTACGGATGTCAGCCTACCTGACATGTTTCATCGTAACAGATGTCTTCAGAGGCATGGCTACAGCTACAACCGCACGCTATATATATATGGTATGGTTAGTGGGTGGATCAGAGGGGATATAATTAAACTCATCACTAACAGCTGGGTAGGATGTGTGTCTTGTGCAGAGCGCCCTGGTGCTAACAGGATAAACCTGGTTAGCAACTGATGACAGCACACGGCCAATCAGAAAAAACAGAGGATAGGAACAAAAAGAGGATGGCAACAGATGACTCAGTACCACCTCATTGGTTAACCTATCTCTCAGTGAACAGAAAAATTGAAAAATGTCAGATAAGCATGAACAGGCGACGAGGAAGAGCGCCGGCTGTGCGGTCCGGCTCAGGGACATGAAAAAGGCTAAAAATGTATTTTTGATTGATCAGACAAAAACCTGATATCATATAACTCAATATACACAATAAAAAAAATGGAAGAGAATTAACACCCGCACAGATAAGCTATGAGATTAACGCCTGTCATGCAGTATAGATCAAAGGCATAGAATAAAACGCTAGACTTTGTGTAACAAATCAGTGCCTGCATGGGAAAAAAACACTAACCTATGTATAACAAACCAGCGACTCACATGCAACTAAGCAATAGACATTGTGAATGCGATTAATCGCACACACTTCAATAAAAATACATGCATGCAATATACATCAATACATGTGTTAAAATCAATACAGATGATTGTAAACATCATTAAAAAATATTGTTTTAAAAAAATATTGTTTTAAAAAACTGACCTAGACCCAAGATTTGCAAATAAACAAAGTAGAAAAAACAAAAAATAAATAGAACGAATAAAAGAGTGTATTGATGCTAACTGTTATTAACCACTTCAGCCCCGGAAGGTTTTACCCCCTTCCTGACCAGAGCACTTTTTACAATTCGGCACTGCGTCGCTTTAACTGCTAATTGCGCGGTCATGCAATGCTGTACACAAACGAAATTTGCGTCCTTTTCTTCCCACAAATAGAGCTTTCTTTTGATGGTATTTGATCACCTCTGCCATTTTTATTTTTTGCGCTATACACGGAAAAAGACCGAAAATTTTGAAAAAAAATGATATTTTCTGCTTTTTGTTCTAAAAAAAAATCCAATAAACTCAATTTTAGTCATACATTTAGGCCAAAATGTATTCGGCCACATGTCTTTGGTAAAAAAAATGTCAATAAGCGTATATTTATTGGTTTGCGCAAAAGTTATAGCGCCTACAAACTAGGGTACATTTTCTGGAATTTACACAGCCTTTAATTTAGGACTGCCTATGTCGTTTCTTGAGGTGCTAAAATGGCAGGGCAGTACAAAACCCCCACAAATGACCCCATTTTGGAAAGTAGACACCCCAAGGAATTTGCTGAGAGGCATGTTGAGCCCATTGAATATTCATTTTTTTTGTCCCAAGTGATTGAATAATGACAAAAAAAAAAAAAAAATTACAAAAAGTTGTCACTAAATGATATATTGCTCACACAGGCCATGGGCATATGTGGAATTGCACCCCAAAATACATTTAGCTGCTTCTCCTGAGTATGGGGATACCACATGTGTGGGACTTTTTGGGAGCCTAGCCGCGTACGGGGCCCCGAAAACCAATCACTGCCTTCAGGATTTCTAAGGGCGTACATTTTTGATTTTACTCCTCACTACCTATCACAGTTTTGAAGGCCATAAAATGCCCAGATGGCATAAAACCCCCCCAAATGACCCCATTTTGGAAAGTAGACACCCCAAGCTATTTGCTGAGAGGCATATTGAGTCCATGGAATGTTTTATATTTTGACACAAGTTGCGGGAAAGTGACAAATTTTTTATTTTTTTTTGCACAAAGTTGTCACTAAATGATATATTGCTCACACAGGCCATGGGCATATGTGGAATTGCACCCCAAAATACATTCTGCTGCTTCTCCTGAGTACGGGGATACCACATGTGTGGGACTTTTTGGGAGCCTAGCCGCGTACGGGGCCCCGAAAACCAATCACTGCCTTCAGGATTTCTAAGGGCGTACATTTTTGATTTTACTCCTCACTGCCTATCACAGTTTCGGAGGCCATGGAATGCCCAGGTGGCACAAACCCCCCCCAAATGACCCCATTTTGGAAAGTAGACACCCCAAGCTATTTGCTGAGAGGCATGGTGAGTATTTTGCAGCTCTCATTTGTTTTTGAAAATAAAGACGAGAAAAAAAATTTTTTTTTTCTTTTTTCAATTTTCAAAACTTTGTGACAAAAAGTGAGGTCTGCAAAATACTCACTATACCTCTCATCAAATAGCTTGGGGTGTCTACTTTCCAAAATGGGGTCATTTGGGGGGGTTTTTTGCCACCTGGGCATTCCATGGCCTCCGAAACTGTGATAGGCAGTGAAGAGTGAAATCAAAAATTTACGGCCTTAGAAAGCCTGAAGGCGGTGCTTGGTTTTCGGGGTCCCGTACGCGGCTAGGCTCCCAAAAAGTCTCACACATGTGGTATCCCCGTACTCAGGAGAAGCAACAGAATGTATTTTGGGGTGTAATTTCACATATTCCCATGGCATTTTTGAGCAATATATCATTTAGTGACAACTTTGCGCAAAAAAAAATAAAAAAAATAAAAAATTGTCTCTTTCCCGCAACTTGTGTCACAATATAAAATATTCCATGGACTCAAAATGACTCTCAGCAAATAGCTTGGGGTGTCTACTTTCCAAAATGGGGTCATTTGGGGGGGGTTTTGAACTGTCCTGGCATTTTATGCACAACATCTAGAAGCTTATGTCACACATCACCCACTCTTCTAACCACTTGAAGACAAAGCCCTTTCTGACACTTATTGTTTACATAAAAAAATAATTTTTTTTTGCAAGAAAATTACTTTGAACTCCCAAACATTATATATTTTTTTAAAGCAAATGCCCTACAGATTAAAATGGTGGGTGTTTCATTTTTTTTTTTCACACAGTATTTGCGCAGCGATTTTTCAAACGCATTTTTTGGGGAAAAAACACACTTTTTTACATTTTAATGCACTAAAACACACTATAGTGCCCAAATGTTTGATGAAATAAAAAAGATGATCTTAGGCCGAGTACATGGATACCAAACATGACATGCTTTAAAATTGCGCACAAACGTGCAGTGGCGACAAACTAAATACATTTTTAAAAGCCTTTAAAAGCCTTTACAGGTTACCACTTTAGATTTACAGAGGAGGTCTACTGCTAAAATTACTGCCCTCAATCTGACGTTCGCGGTGATACCTCACATGCATGGTGCAATTGCTGTTTACATTTGACGCCAGACTGACGCTTGCGTTCGCCTTAGCGCGAGAGCAGGTGGGACAGGGGTGCTTTTTTTTTTTTTTTTTTTTTTTTCTTTATTATTATTATTTTTTTATCTCATTTTTAAACTGTTCCTTTCTTTTTTTTTTTTTAAATCATTTTTATTGTTATCTCAGGGAATGTAAATATCCCCTATCATAGCAATAGGTAGTGACAGGTACTCTTTTTTGAAAAAATTGGGGTCTATTAGACCCTAGATTTCTCCTCTGCCCTCAAAGCATCTGACCACACCAAGATCGGTGTGATAAAATGCTTTCCCAATTTCCCAATGGCGCTGTTTACATCCGGCGAAATCTAAGTCATAAAATGCTCGTAGCTTCCGGTTTCTTAGGCCATAGAGATGTTTGGAGCCACTCTGGTCTCTGATCAGCTCTATGGTCAGCTGGCTGAATCACCGGCTGCATTTTCAGGTTCCCTGTTGAGACAGGAGAGCCAGGGAAAAACACGGAAGACGTTGGGGGGGGGGGGCATTCCCTCCCACTGCTTGTAAAAGCAGTCTAGAGGCTAATTAGCCGCTAGGATTGCTTTTACATGAAAGCCGACCGCTGGCTGAAAAGAATGATACCAAGATGATACCTAAACCTGCAGGCATCATTCTGGTATAACCACTCAAAGTCGTGAATGGCGTACCTGAAGACAAAAAAATGGTTAACAATAAAGCACAGTAAACCGTAAGGTATAAAAAATTGCATACCTGAAAAGCAAACATGATAAAACATAATAACAATAAAACATTGCAGAATAGAATACAGTAAAAAAAGAGCAGAACAATAGAGAGAATAGAGAGAGAGAGAACAATAAAACGACAACTATTTTTTTTTTTTTATATATTTTTGTATGTGTTTTTTTTTTTTTTTACACTTTTTTTTGTAACTAACTTTTATAACTGTAACCGGTTCCAGGTTCGGGTCTCTCAAAATGCGATGGCATCTTGGGAGACCCTGTGAAAGTGTGCCTAGTCTGTGGAATGCTGTACCCTATGCTAATACTCAACTAGTGAATGGTAGCGTTCAAAACATTCACCAATGCAAAGACCAGGATTGTCAGGACAGGAGGGACAATAATAGCGGGTGTCACGCCTATATCCGCGCTTGCTGCAGACACGACATCTTTTTTGGGGGGGTTCGCTGGGTAGGGGTCTCGGGAGGACATAAAGAAAATGCCTCTCATGCAGCCGACTGCATTTGGTTGGGGATGTGAATGGGGGAAGTACGGGCGCTGCAGAAGCGGTGGGTTCCCAATTAGGATTGGCGAATCCAGCAGGAAGGGCATTATGGGCACGACGGGCCTGTTTGTCTTCTTGGTGGCAGCGGGACACTACTTGTGCTTGCCACCTCGCCAGCTTGAACTGCACTTATGGGACTCGCCACGTCACCAAGTGTTACTGCAGTGCTGGTTTGACTACGACCGGGGTGTACTAGGCCGCTGGCGCTTGCCAGTCCACCAAAACGCTACCAAAAAAACTGTTAGCGATCGCAGGGATCAGGCCTGACTCTGCGAACGCTGCAGTTATGCGTTTAGTGTTTTGTAAGTGTCAGTGATCGATCGATACTGCACTTGGGTGGGCTGGGCTGGGCCGGGCGGAGGGGCAAAACGCAGGTGCTAGTAGGTATCTGGGCTGATCCCGCTAACACTGCGTTTGTGGGAACCCTAAACTGCTGGGGACGCTAGTATAGATCGGATCAGATATTGATCCGATCAGATACTATACCACTAAGGGAGGTGTACGCTGCATGCGTGGGTGTTAGCGGTACTGGCGCTAATCTGACGCTGCCTGGGGCTGGTGCTTGCCAGTTCACCAAAACGCTACCAAAAAAACTGTTAGCGATCGCAGGGATCAGGCCTGACTCTGCGAACGCTGCAGTTATGCGTTTTAGTCTTTTGTAAGTGACAGTGATCGATCGATACTGCACTTGGGTGGGCTGGGCTGGGCCGGGCGGAGGGGAAAAACGCAGGTGCTAGCAGGTATCTGGGCTGATCCCGCTAACACTGCCTGTTTGGGAACCCTAAACTGCTGGGGACGCTAGTATAGATCTGATCGGATCAGATATTGATCCGTACAGATACTATACCACTAAGGGAGGTGTATGGTGCGTGCGTGGGTGTTAGCGCTACTGGCGCTAACCTGACGCTGCCTGGGGCTGGTGCTTGCCAGTTCACCAAAACGCTACCAAGAAAACTGTTAGCGATCGCAGGGATCAGGCCTGACTCTGCGAACGCTGCAGTTATGCGTTTAGAGTTTTGTAAGTGACAGTGATCGATCGATACTGCACTTGGGTGGGCTGGGCCGGGCGGAGGGGCAAAACGCAGGTGCTAGCGGGTATCTGGGCTGATCCCCTAACACTGCGTTTTCGGGAACCCTAAACTGCTGGGGACGCTAGTATAGATCTGATCGGATCAGATATTGATCCGTACAGATACTATACCACTAAGGGAGGCGTATGCTGCGTGCGTGGGTGTTAGCGGTACTGGCGCTAATCTGACGCTGCCTGGGGCGACGCATATCACCGCCGGGCGATCAGGGGGCTAAACCTTTATTCGGTAATAAACGGCGGGTGCCCTGACACTATAAAAAATAATCGAACTAACCAGCGTCACCCGTAATGGTTATACGGTGATCAGTGGTGAAAGGGTTAACTAGGGGGCAAGCAAGGGGTTAAAACATTTATTAGATAGTATATGGGGGTCCCTGTCGCTATAAAACGCTGACGGCGAACCTATATATTTACCTCCCTAACTAGCGTCACCAGCGACACTAATACAGCGATCAGAAAAATGATCGCTTAGTGACACTGGTGACAGGGGGTGATCAAGGGGTTAAAACTTTATTAGGGGGGGTTAGGGGGGTACCCTAGACCTAAAGGGGGGTAATACTCACTGCCCTAACCCTGTAACTGTCACAAACTGACACTATGCAGTAATCAGAAAAAAAAAAAAAATACTGCTGGTGTCAGTTTGTGACAGGGGGGGGTGATTGGGGGGGATCGGGGGGCGATCGGGGGTGTAAAGTATGCCTGGCATGTTCTACTGTGTGTGCTTGTGTTGTGTGCACTTACTTGTCTTCTCTCCTCGGCGCTGGGACGGAAACTGCCAGACCGAGGAGAGATGACATCACATCCTCTGCCTGTGTGAAACTACACACAGGCAGAGGAGGATTCCCATTGGCTGGGAGCGATCGCGAGGGGGGGGCCACTATCGGATGGTCTCCCCCTCGCCTCCCAGCGCTCCCAGTGCAAAGCCGACCGCCGCTGGCACCGGGGGGGGGTCCGATCGGACCCCCCACCCGCGGGAAGCAGGTCACGTATGGGAACGTGACTCTGCCTGCCCGTGCCATTCTGCCGCAGTATATCTGCGTTAGGCGGTCGGCAAGTGGTTAATGAAGCTATTAACATCCCACTCTACGTTTAACCCATATGGCGTATAGCATTTGAGGGTGTGTATCCATCGCGTTTCCAACCTCGAGATTTCTCTCTTGGTGTAACTACCTCTCCAATGGGGTGTGAAACGATCAATGGCGGTAATCAGAGTCCCTACTGGATTTCTGTTATGACATTCTAAATAGTGACGTGAGACCGTGTGCTTAGGAAAACCTTTCTTTATGTTTTTTATATGTTCCTTTATTCGCACATTCATGGCTCTCATAGTGCGGCCTACATACTGTAGACCGCATGGACAAGTCAATAAGTACACAACATTTTTTGAGGTGCAGGTGATGAAAGTATCTATATCATAGACCTTTGTGGTGGAGTTAGATTTAAATTGACAAATTTTCCTATTTTTATCGCCATTTATGCGACACACTTTACATTTGCGACATGGGAAAAAACCTTTTGAGTTCTGAAAGAAGGGGACCCTATTGGGGGCATCAAGAACATTAGGGGCAACCTGCAGCCTTAGGGGGGCTACTCCCCTATAGATAACTTGTGGGCGTTCAGGTAAGGATGGGCCCAACACTTTATCGTTTTTTAACACGGCCCAATGTTTTCTAAGAATTTTCTTTATATCATAATGTTGTCGAGAGTAGGTGGTCACTAAAGAAAACTTATGAATATTATTATTCTTAGTGATTCTATCTGTGCCCTTTATCATATTGGCCCTATCCAAGCCAGCAACCTCATTTATGGTTTTGTCCAAGTCTGCACCAGAGTACCCCTTCTCCACAAATTTGGTTTTTAAGTCAGAGGCCTGCATCAAAAAGTCATGTTTAAAGGTACAATTACGCCTTAGGCGAATAAACTGGCTTTTAGGAACCGCTTTTAACCAGGAGGGATGGTCACAACTCCCCTGACTAATATAGGAATTCATATCGTGTGACACTATTGGGGTCGTATACGCTTTAAAGTGCCCATGTGATTTTATCTATGTGGGGCGTACCACCAGAGCCCTAAAAGACAGATTAGAGGAACACGTACGCAACATCCATAAAGGGTCAGACAAACATCATTTATATATCCATTTTGAGAAAATGCATAATAAGAGTACGGTGGGGATGAAATTTTGGGGGATAGAGGCCCCTAAACGACATTGGAGAGGTTCCAATTTCACGAGAGATATCAGTAAACGGGAATCTTGGTGGATACACCAATTGGGTTCTCTTTTCCCTGGGGGGCTCAATAGGGACTTTGACTTAACATGTTTCCTCAGTAATTTCTAATGATAAAAGAGTTAGCCTTAGATTATTGTACCTTTCAGATGGTTTTTATACAAATCGAGTTTTACGTGGGTTGTTACATATTATTTTAATAGTACCGTTATTGATAATGTCTTTATCATTATTCGGGAGTTTTTAGTAATAAAATATATATTTTTATATAATATAATATACAACTGATTTGACAGGAAGATTTGGGATTAATTATATATTTATATTTATATTTTAACCTATTCTAATTAATTATACTCCAATATGGGGATCTGATACGTGGATGTCTTTTATGATCCATTGATTTTCAGGAGTCTCTGAGGGGGAGAATTTGATGTAATTTATTATTCGTTTTAATAAAGATAACATATTAGGGTTGTTTTTATCTATAATGTTTAAAGTTAGATGAGGTGCGGTGTGGCATGGCTCCTATATGTACAGCTCTATCCTGATTTATCTATACACATTATGTCACTACACTACAATTAATGAAGACCACTCTATTTATTATTATTAATTTTATATATTTTCAGGAAGCTGGTAATTGCTGTCACTTGATGATAACTATTGTTGTTTACCTAAAGGTGTAGCCTATCACTAGAGCTGTCCTCGGGCCTAGGCAAAATGGCCGCCGACACAATCCGATTGGATGATAGGCGATATGTGATTAGGTTTCACTTTCCAATCATTACACAGTATTGGAGTCACATTATAGACTGGTGGGCACAGGCAAAATGTCCGCTTTAGTGATTCGTCTCTTAATACGGCGGTCGGCGGTCCTCTGCAAAATGGCCGCCGACAGCATATATATCTCACACTGTGCATCCGTCCAATGTTATCCCCCAGAGGAAGGCACGAAACCCCTGTGCCGAATACGCGTCGGGGAGGGGTAGGACGGAGCTGTCAGCAGAGGAGGAGGATTGCACATGCCATACCGCACGCCATACGATCAGCTGCTTATTATTTTACCTGTACAGTCTGGTGCACTCTAGCACCCATCTAATGTGAGTACCCTCTTGGAGGGCTTTATTCTTTTAATAAATGTCCTGGCTATATTGCACTATGGAGTCCCTCTGTTTGTTTTTTCTATGATTTTGGATCTTGGTTTTACCTGAGAGGAGTGTTTTTGCATCATTGTAACCTGAGTGAGCCTAGCAGTTTCACCTGGGAGGAGTGTCTTTGCATCATTGTATCCTGAGTGAGCCTAGCAGTGGCCCCAATGCTTATTTTGACACCGTTTAATTACTGTGTCACAGGACTGAAGGTGAGCGCAAGCACATGTGGGGTGTCACGGGAGAGCACAGTTTTCACGTGTTGTGATTTATACACCCATCAGAAGAAGCATGATGTATACTCATTTTATGGACACTATTTATTCACGTTTTTTGTGATTTGTATTTATTAATTGGGATATACACTCATTTGTCACTGGAAAGTGTTTTGATATTTATATTTCAGCACGTTGCACTTTTATTAGTTATTACCACGATTGCACCTTTATATGCACTTGGTGGTTTATCATTTATAGTTATTTGCATTATATTTTACCTGTATGGTTTTATTTATCACATTATATGTGTTTTATATGTGAAAATATTTTTTATATATTATATATTTTATATGTGACACTATACTAGCGCGGGCACATTTACTATTTTATATTTATTTACACGCAATGAAACGTGGTTCAGTGCTTGCAGCTTAAATAGTTTACTCCTTAGAGGCGTTAGTCCATCTGTGGCTCGCAAGACACCTATATTTTATTTTAAGACTAGGCTAGTGATGTAGCTGGGGGCAGAGTTGTGGACGGCTTTGTAACTTATTGTTAGTATTTTGAATTTAATTCGTTGGGCAAGTGGCAGCCAATGAAGGGATTGACAGAGAGGGGTAGCAGACACTGAGCGGTTTGTAAGGTGGATGAGTCTGGCAGCAGCATTCATGATGGACTGAAGGGGAGATAGTCTATTTAAAGGTAAGCCAATGAGGAGGGAGTTGCAGTAGTCGAGGCGAGAGATAACCAGGGAGTGAATCAGGAGCTTTGTGGTTTCATTGGTTAGAAAGGGACATAGTTTAGAAATGTTGCGGAGGTTGAGGCGGCAAGCTTTGGAAAGTGATTGGATGTGGGGCCGAAAGGAGAGTTCAGAATCCAGGATAACACCTAGTAACCTGACATGTGGGGACGGGTGGATGGTTGTGCCATTGCTCTTGACAGACAAGTCAGGGGAAGAGGCTGGTGGGGGAGGAAATATTATAAGCTCGGTTTTGGACAAGTTGAGTTTGAGGAAGTGGTGTGACATCCATACAGATATGTCGGTTAGTAAGTTAGTGATGCGTGAGGAGACTGATGGAGTGAGTTGAGGGGTGGAGAGATAGATTTGTGTGTCATCAGCGTAGAAATGATATTGAAAGCCGTGAGAGGCTATCAGCTGACCCAGGGAAGAGGTGTAGATTGAAAATAAAAGAGGTCCAAGAACAGAACCTTGGGGGACCCCGACAGAGAAGGGAAGAGGAGTGGATGAAGTAGAATTGTAAGTGATAGGTAGGATGAGAGCCACTGAAGAGCACAGTCATGGAGACCGAGGGAGTAAAGTTTTTTGAGGAGAAGGGGGTGGTCAACCGTGTCAAAGGCAGCTGAAAGATCCAGAAGTAGGAGTACAGAATAGTGTCCGTTGGTTTTTGCAGTTAGTGGGTCATTTGTGAGTTTTAAAAGAGCAGTTTCTGTGGAGTGTTGAGGGCGAAATCCAGATTGATGATCAAGAAGGTTGTTTTTAATGAGGTGGTCACTCGGTTGTAAACCAGGCGTTCAAGGAGTTTAGAGGAAAAGGGGAGCAAGGAGATAGGGCGTAGGTTGTTAAGATTGGTAGGGTCCAAGGACGGCTTTTTAAGTATGGGAGTGACCAGTGCATGTTTTAGAGCATTGGGGAAGATGCCAGAGGTGAGGGAGAGATTGAAGATGTGGGTTTAGAGAGTGTAGGATGGAGTCAGAGAGCGAACGTAGCATATGAGAGGGAATAGGGTCCAGGGGACAGGTGGTTGGGTGGGCGATAGAAAGGAGTTTAGCAACTTCGTCTGTAGTAGCAGATTTGAATGTCAGTTGTACCTGTTGACATATATGTATATAGAGAATGCAGTGGAGCCATTTCCCTGTGTTACATGTAAATTGATCGGGCATTTTACAGAAGTTATATAGCGTAATAGGTATTGTAGTCATTTTCAAAAGTATATAAATAGAGAAACTTCAAATGGAAAAACAATATGGCCAATTTCCTATAATTTCTGCTGAGTCCGTCGGCCATTTACTTGAAGGTCAACGACGGAATATGCCACATCCTACATAAAAATTAAGTAAAAAAAATAAAAATTTTGTGTGATAATTCAAGCTACTATTGCACAGGAATCGTGTTTAACTCCATCTCAGAGTTGTCACACACTGGAAATAAAGAGCGAGGAATGACAAATCAAGTTAATAATACATAAATAAATTCATAAAAAATTACTTAAACAGTTGAGGTCGAACTCTACATTCAAACCTTCAGGTGTAAAGGAACTTCACGTGAAACGCGTCAACCTCTTTTTCACCTCACCTGCCTGTCTGTGCTTGATTGTTTTTACTTTTTGACTTCCCAGCAATGATATGTATCAAGTACAAAGGAGAAAAGTCATAGCGCATACCGTACGAATCCAGATTTTAATATAAAAATATTACACTTACAGACATATGATGATACAATCAGAGGTTTTAAAAACGAGCGGCCGCGAACATCCAGGCCTGCTCACACATAATGATGCCACTGCCTTCACTCTGCCCTAGATCACTCCAGGATTTGGACACTGGAATTTTTCTTTTTTTTTTTAATAGTGTATCATTGCATTTTTTGTTTTTTTTGCAATTAAGGTTGCATGTAAGTTGCATGAATTTTTGTACCTATTAACTTTTGTGCGCTAGTTTTTTTGCACTTTTTGGAGGGATATAGGCCATCTTATCATCCTTTTGGCCAATTAGTCATCATTGTTTGTGGTTAAGACATGCATATCCTGAGGGAAAGTGCACCATTTCCCTTAATATGTGAGTACATTTTAAGGATTATTCTTTAGTAAACCTACTGTATATACTTGAGTATAAGTCGTTCCGAGTATAAGTCGAGGCCCTAATTTACCACAAAAAAAATGGGAAAAACGTATTGACCCGAGTATAAGACGAGGGTGAGAAATGCACAGCTACTGTAAGTGGAAAAGAGGGTCAACAATGCCCATTTGCAGCATCACTGTGCCCATTTGCATGCCTCACTGTGCCCATTTGCAGCCATAGGTCCCCTGAACTTCAAACTCTGTAGTTAAGGGTTCCTAGATGCCCCCTAGCTGCAGCCAAAATTTGGGGTCTCTGAACCCAAAGGGTCCCGAAATGACATTGCTGCAGATGCACACAGTTGACCGAATTTGGGGCCCCGTATCTCGGGGCCACTTAGTGCTTAGTGCTAAGTGCTAAGAACCCCACCACCAATTTGGTGTGCAAACCCAGTGGAACTAGCACCATAACATTTCCAAAGCTGGGGTTTCTAGCACCAAGTGGCCCTGAGATACGGGGCCCCAAAACCGGTTCAGAAAATGTCATTCTCTGCTGCAGAAAAGTGCTTGACATTTTCTGAACTGATTTTTGGGGCCCTGTATCTCGGGGCCACTTGGTGCTAGAAACCCCAGCTTTGGAAATGTGGCCAAGTGGCCCTGAGATACGGGGCCCCAAAGTCAGTTCGGAAAATGAAATTTTTTGCTGCAGAAAAGTGCTTGACTCGAGTATAAGTCGAGGGGGGCACTTTCAGCACAAAAAAATGTGCTGAAAAATTTGACTTATACTCGAGTATATACGGTATCTTATTTTATTGCACCAGGTCGGTGTGCGTATTTTTTTTGTTTACATTTTTTCACTACTGGGCTATCACTGCGTTAAAGTAAGCCTGTGACGATGTAAAGCATTTACATTTTCAGCGCAAGTAGTAAAAGCATTTCCTCAGCCAATAGAAGCGTTATAGCTATATTATTGTAGGTATTAGGAGGGGGGATGTACATCTCTTTGTATGATTCTTACTGCATCTTTTGGCTTGTAAGCATCATCCATTTGTGTGACACATCTGAAATAAATTGTCTGCTTTTCAATACATCTGGAGTTCGACTGATCATAAGAGGAGAGTAATCCTAACAGTTAGGTCACTCAGTGTTCACTCAATTTAATATTGGAGTTTTTTTACTTACTCATAAGCACTTTTTGAATTTGGTGTTCGATTTCATCAATCATTTACAGCTTATATATTTATTTATTTATTTATTTATATAGGTATTACATTCATTCATATTTTTGACCATCTGACTGTAAGCGCACTTAGTTTTATCCTTTTTAGATCCCATCAAACAGATACAAGAGATGGTTAGAGAGTGTGCGGACATGGTGCAGGAGACAGTGAGAGACTGCAGACATGATACAAGAGATCAGAGTTTCTGCAATTTCTGTCTTACTAACAATCCATTTGCCAAACACAGTAAGACAATAAATGGTTAATAAGTCTGTGAGGATCCAAGCCTGACCAACCTAAATCCTGAAAGGCAATATAAAAATAAACAAATCATGCAGAGCACACTGGACTTTAACACCAATATAAAAATAAACAAATCATGCAGAGCACACTGGACTTTGACACCTGTTTCTGCATGTTTCTTTAAAAACATGCAGAAACAGAAACTGCAAATCATCATGAACACTGTCACACTCTTGCAGTGTCTTCCAGAAGTCTAATCATTATCAGTGTGCTCACCTGTCCTGTGTGCAGTGTAAATAAAGAGAAGAGCAAGGGGAATCATTTACTAACCAGTGTGAGCATTAGCTGATCTGCATACAGGACGGGCGAGCTGCTGCTGCTTAGACGTGTGCAGCTGGCATTACTTGTGTGTGACTCAGTGTGAGAGATAGAGACCCATCTTCTAGTATCACCTTAGCTATGCTCCATCCTTTTTAGGTGTCACGTAAACAATTGGAGCTCCTCCTGGTATCAGCTTCATACTGATCTCCCACCTTCTCCTACCATCACGTTATCTAGCAGAGCTCCATCCCTGTCATCACCTCTATGATCTCCCTCCCTCCTCCGGTCAGCCTGTATTGCTCACCTGTTCTTCTGCTTGATGGTGTCCTTCAGTGCAGCCCAGGCCACGGCGTCCCCCCTCCTCCCGGGCATGGTGCTGAGGCTCCCGGATAGCAGATTCCGGCTGAGGGAAGCAACAACAACATCTACAGCAGGGGGGCGGCCATCTCTCTTGTCATGTAATGGCAGTCAGCTGACACGTGTGAGGGCGGAGCCTTCTGCACCTTGGGCACCGATTGGCTAGGATATGGTCCAGCCCCTGCTAGTAGCTGGCTGTTACATCCCTCCCATTATACTGTGTGGGCGGCACCGGGTGACGGCGAGCTGGAGCGGTTCATCTTTTTAAGGGGGGGGATCAGACAACTCGGGCCAGTCCATCCCTGCCTGGGACAAAAAAGATTTTTGGGGAAACTACCCGAGACGGCCACAGCCGGGAATGTCCCAGCAAAATCGTGACTGTTGGCAAGTATGCCCTGGTAAATCCCTTGCTGCCCAGCCACTCACGAGCGCCCCCTTCAGATGGCACCCATAGCACTTGCCATATCTGCCATACCCTAGATACGCCACTGGACGGGATTTGTAACAGGAAATGCAATTATGTGATTAGGAACATTTGTGTTTGAATTTTGATCTTCAAGTATATATGGAGTTGGAGATTGTCTTCCCATATGGTTTTGACAAAGCACGAACTTCACGTGAAACGCGTCAACCTCTTTTTCACCTGCCTGTCTGTGCTTGATTGTTTTTACAATATTTTTGATACCAATAAAGCCAACATTGCACTGTGTGGGTGTGCAGCCATTCGTCTTTTTGTTCCGACTTCCCAGCAATGATATGTATCAATTACAAAGGAGAAAAGTCATAGCGCATACCGTACGAATCCAGATTTTAATATAAAAATATTACACTTACAGACATATAAAAAGTATATATACAGGGAGTGGCGCTGTGCATGAGGGAATTGATGGCATATAATAAATGTCTAATGATTATGATTTATGTGTCTATGAGGCATATTAAGGAGAACGGCAAAAAAATGTGGAACAAATATATATATATATCCCACATGGGGATCGGTAAGTACTAATAAGAAAGTATGGATGCAAGTGGGTGTTCAATACAGCCTTAATCTCATAACCCAATAAACACTGGTGATCTCTAATGGTGTTATATGATGTGCATTAATAAGTGCCAGAATGCCAAGTGCAATCCAATTAAGTGTTCCAGCCCCTGCTGGGATGAGCTACAAGTGATATATATAAAGGAGGGGGTATCTACAACCCTCTAAAGTGCAGTGCTAAGAAAATAAAATTAAATTGATATAAAAATAGAAATGTATAAAAAATTGTAAATATGTATATAGAGTATATTTATAAGTGATATATAATATAATAAATGTGGGATGCAGATAGTAATTAATAAATTAATTGATAATAGCACAAATAGATAGCAGCATAAGATCACATGTGAAAACGCAAGCAAAGGTAAATATCCAGTAAATTGTTAAAAAGTTCATGTATTATCTTCCACCCGACGACCTCCAGACTTTCTAATGACACAATCCCCCTGATGTGATTCCACTCACCGGAACGCTATACCCCTGCAGGGGTATAAGCATAAGATGTTTCAACTCCAACCGATCCGATCCGAATGCCGATCGAGTCCTTGTGTGGTGATATCCTCTCGCCTATAATTCCCCAGTCAAGGTCAGCCTCTCCAACAGAGCAGGGAAAAAGGGGGAAGTTGATGATCCCCTAGTGCGATCCTATCTCCAGCCGGACATCCGCTCCAGGATTTTATATGGAATAAAGAAGTTGTATCCACATAGCGTAACTCCTTTTTAAAAAGTTTATTTAGTAATATAAATTCATACAGTCCAATAAAGCGGAGTTAGTTTCAAGGAATGAATTAAAAAGAGTAGGGAGCGTGTAAGCTCACTGGCTCCCCTTGCTATCCCGGGACGCAGCGTTGTTTCGCAGCTACCGCTTGCGTTCCACCGGTCAGCTAGCAGAAGCCACAGCGGCAGGAAGTGACGTTGTGCGTACCAAGATAGTCCCGCCTTACGCGTTTCGTCACACGGACGTCATCGGAGGCGCTGCCATCTTGGTCCTCTCAACGCCTTATATCTGGGTGCAGTACGTGCCATGGCCAATCCCACGTCGAATGCCAATTGACGGACAGACTGTAGGGCCAATCGAAAAATCGCTCAATTACGGAGATGAGAGTTAAACCTTATTCACTTTCAACCTCGTTATACCAGAGGGAAATAGTTCATAATATATGAACGGGTGACATCACCTTGAGCGCCATCTATTGGAAAAATTATAATTGAATGGCGGCCATGGGGGAATGTATTTTGCAAACCAGATATTAGCCGGTAAACCTATTTTACAGCATATTTCGTCACATTCAGATAGCTTAAGCCAAAAAGAGGTGATATAAATATATTAGTTCTCATTTCCTCAGGAGGTATATATTGGAATTGAGTTTGAGAAGGAAATAGAAATTATGTACATAAAAAAATATGTACATAAAAAATACATACATAAAAAATACATATAATAAAACTAAATCAGTTTAAAAATGTGCTGGTAGGATTGAGAATGAATCTAAAACCTACTCCATAGAAATATATTAAATTATCAGTATATGAAATATGTAAAAAATACCAGAATAAAATTAAATCAGTTTAAAATGTGCAATTAGTAGGATTGAAAGTGGAATAAAACCTACTGCATAAAAAAATTTTTGTACTTATTATGCATCGCAAACATAAGTATTGTGTGTACAAGGCAAGTGTGAACTGGGAGGGGGGAATCTACCATACATATGAGAAACAGAGCCCCCCTACAAACCATTGCAAAATTAATCTATACACTTAGTTTTACTAAAGCATAGGGAAAAATTGTAGTGCAGGGGATTCAGAAATATGTTAAGGACGTATATAAAAACCTTATTCAAAATTGAATAGGAAAACTATTAACAGTAATTTTAGGAGTAGGATAGAGCAATTTTAAAATATCAAGATAGTAATATTAGGAGTAGGATAAAGCAATTTTAAAGGATAATAGAATATGGACACCCACTTAAAAATTAGATAAAAAGCAATTCAGATCGATGTCCACATTCAATCCTCTAGGAACCAGACTCCCTAAACGGTATATCCATTTAGTTTCGTTCTGAGAAACTTTTATTCTTTTATTGCCTCCTCTCCAGTGGTCTTTGATCAGATCTATACCGTAAAAAATTAATCCTGTGGGGTTCCTATTGTGGACTTCATCGAAATGCCTAGACAGGTTGTGCTTTGGAAAGCCTTTTTTAATGTTGTTGATATGTTCTCCAATCCTGACGCGGAGAGGCCTAGTGGTTCTTCCCACATACTGTAGCCGACACGGACATTCAATCACGTATGTGACGTGGGTACTTTCGCAGGTGATCAATTCCCTGATTTGGTACTCTTTGCCTCCTCTTGACTTAAAGGATAGCTTTCTCTTTGGTTGTCTTTTACTCACACGACAGGGTAGACACCTGTGGCACCTATAGAAACCTTACATTTCGGGGAACAATTTAACCGTTTTAGGTGGGTCGATCACATTGTGCACCAATTGATTCCTCAGGTTAGGGGCCTTTCTGTAAATAAATCTTGTTTTTTTTTGGAAGTATCTTCACCAAGGTTCTATCGGATTTTAAAATAGGCCAATATTTTCTAAAAATGTGTTCGACCGAACGATATTGATTATTAAAACCAGTGATAAAAGCCATATCCATCTTGCTATGGTTGTCACTTTTATCCTTTTTTCTTAATAGAAGATCACGGTCTAGGCCCCCTATTTCCAGCTTTTGTTTCATTAAAGGTTCTTTCTGGTATCCTTTATCGATAAACGTTTTAATTAAGGTATCAGCTTGTGCGTAGTAGTCGTCTATCCTGTGGTAGTTTCTTCGTAGCCTCATTAGTTGGCCTTTCGGGATATTCTGTTTCCATTTCGGATGATGGCAGCTTGATGTTGGTATGTAACCATTGCGATCTGTAGTTTTAAAAAAAGTTCTAGTGTGTAATTCGTTACTTTCTTTAAAAATCTGTACGTCTAAGTAGTCTATCTCTTGGGGATCGCATTTCCCACTGAAGGAGATGCCGTATTTATTTTGATTCATTGCTCTTAGGAAATCCTGAAATGAGTCTACCGTGCCCCTCCACACTATGATCACGTCGTCAATATAGCGACGGTAGAATTCAATCTCCGGGCGTAGGTTCTTGTATATGTTCTCTTCCTCCCACATGTCCATGAATAAATTCGCCACGCTCGGGGCGTATCTGGCTCCCATGGCGACGCCCTTAGTTTGGACATAGTAGTCCTTCTGGTACCAAAAATAATTACTTTCCATTGCTAATTTCAAGGCTTCCAAAATAAAGTTAATCTGTTCCTGTTTGAGACTGGCATCTTTATGAAGTTACCCACGTCACATACGTGATTGAATGTCCGTGTCGGCTACAGTATGTGGGAAGAACCACTAGGCCTCTCCGCGTCAGGATTGGAGAACATATCAACAACATTAAAAAAGGCTTTCCAAAGCACAACCTGTCTAGGCATTTCGATGAAGTCCACAATAGGAACCCCACAGGATTAATTTTTTACGGTATAGATCTGATCAAAGACCACTGGAGAGGAGGCAATAAAAGAATAAAAGTTTCTCAGAACGAAACTAAATGGATATACCGTTTAGGGAGTCTGGTTCCTAGAGGATTGAATGTGGACATCGATCTGAATTGCTTTTTATCTAATTTTTAAGTGGGTGTCCATATTCTATTATCCTTTAAAATTGCTTTATCCTACTCCTAATATTACTATCTTGATATTTTAAAATTGCTCTATCCTACTCCTAAAATTACTGTTAATAGTTTTCCTATTCAATTTTGAATAAGGTTTTTATATACGTCCTTAACATATTTCTGAATCCCCTGCACTACAATTTTTCCCTATGCTTTAGTAAAACTAAGTGTATAGATTAATTTTCCAATGGTTTGTAGGGGGGCTCTGTTTCTCATATGTATGGTAGATTCCCCCCTCCCAGTTCACACTTGCCTTGTACACACAATACTTATGTTTGCGATGCATAATAAGTACAAAAATGTTTTATGCAGTAGGTTTTATTCCACTTTCAATCCTACTAATTGCACATTTTAAACTGATTTAATTTTATTCTGGTATTTTTTACATATTTCATATACTGATAATTTAATATATTTCTATGGAGTAGGTTTTAGATTCATTCTCAATCCTACCAGCACATTTTTAAACTGATTTATTTTTATTATATGTATTTTTTATGTATGTATTTTTTATGTACATATTTTTTATGTACATAATTTCTATTTCCTTCTCAAACTCAATTCCAATATATACCTCCTGAGGAAATGAGAACTAATATATTTATATCACCTCTTTTTGGCTTAAGCTATCTGAATGTGACGAAATATGCTGTAAAATAGGTTTACCGGCTAATATCTGGTTTGCAAAATACATTCCCCCATGGCCGCCATTCAATTATAATTTTCCCAATAGATGGCGCTCAAGGTGATGTCACCCGTTCATATATTATGAACTATTTCCCTCTGGTATAACGAGGTTGAAAGTGAATAAGGTTTAACGCTCATCTCCGTAATTGAGCGATTTTTCGATTGGCCCTACAGTCTGTCCGTCAATTGGCATTCGACGTGGGATTGGCCATGGCACGTACTGCACCCAGATATAAGGCGTTGAGAGGACCAAGGTGGCAGCGCCTCCGATGACGTCCGTGTGACGAAACGCGTAAGGCGGGACTATCTTGGTACGCACAACGTCACTTCCTGCCGCTGTGGCTTCTGCTAGCTGACCGGTGGAACGCAAGCGGTAGCTGCGAACAACGCTGCATCCCAGGATAGCAAGGGGAGCCAGTGAGCTTACACGCTCCCTACTCTTTTTAATTCATTCCTTGAAACTAACTCCGCTTTATTGGACTGTATGAATTTATATTACTAAATAAACTTTTTAAAAAGGAGTTACGCTATGTGGATACAACTTCTTTATTCCATATAAAATCCTGGAGCGGATGTCCGGCTGGAGATAGGATCGCACTAGGGGATCATCAACTTCCCCCTTTTTCCCTGCTCTGTTGGAGAGGCTGACCTTGACTGGGGAATTATAGGCGAGAGGATATTACCACACAAGGACTCGATCGGCATTCGGATCGGATCGGTTGGAGTTGAAACATCTTATGCTTATACCCCTGCAGGGGTATAGCGTTCCGGTGAGTGGAATCACATCAGGGGGATTGTGTCATTAGAAAGTCTGGAGGTCGTCGGGTGGAAGATAATACATGAACTTTTTAACAATTTACTGGATATTTACCTTTGCTTGCGTTTTCACATGTGATCTTATGCTGCTATCTATTTGTGCTATTATCAATTAATTTATTAATTACTATCTGCATCCCACATTTATTATATTATATATCACTTATAAATATACTCTATATACATATTTACAATTGTTTATACATTTCTATTTTTATATCAATTTAATTTTATTTTCTTAGCACTGCACTTTAGAGGGTTGTAGATACCCCCTCCTTTATATATATCACTTGTAGCTCATCCCAGCAGGGGCTGGAATACTTAATTGGATTGCACTTGGCATTCTGGCACTTATTAATGCACATCATATAACACCATTAGAGATCACCAGTGTTCATTGGGTTATGAGATTAAGGCTGTATTGAACACCCACTTGCATCCATACTTTCTTATTAGTACTTTCCGATCCCCATGTGGGATATATATATATATTTTTTCCACATTTTTTTGCCGTTCTCCTTAATATGCCTCATAGACACATAAATCATAATCATTAGACATTTATTATATGCCATCAATTCCCTCATGCACAGCGCCACTCCCTGTATATATACTTTTTAGACCCATTCTTTGAGGGTACACGTTGGTGCCCTCTGCCTACATAGGGGGGCTGCAGTTGCAAGTATAGCCTGTAGCGCGGATCCACTGACCACAGAAACTTACAGACATATGATGATACAACAGAGGTTTTAAAAACGAGCGGCCGCGAACATCCAGGCCTGCTTGCACATAATGATGCCACTGCCTTCACTCTGCCCTAGATCACTCCAGGATTTGGACACTGGAATTTTCCTTTTTTTTTTCTTTTTTAATAGTGTATCATTGCATTTTTTGTTTTTTTTTGCAATTAAGGTTGCATGTGAGTTGCATGAATTTTTGTACCTATTATTAACTTTTGTGCACTAGTTTTTTTGCACTTTTTGGAGGGATATAGGCCATCTTATCATCCTTTTGGCCAATTAGTCATCATTGTTTGTGGTTAAGACATGCATATCCTGAGGGAAAGTGCACCATTTCCCTTAATATGTGAGTACATTTTAAGGATTATTCTTTAGTAAACCTATCTTATTTTATTGCACCAGGTCGGTGTGCGTATTTTTTTTGTTTACATTATTTCACTACTGGGCTATCACTGCGTTAAAGTAAGCCTGTGACGATGTAAAGCATTTACATTTTCAGCGCAAGTAGTAAAAGCTTTTAAAACAAGCCCCCATTCATCTCTGTATCTTTAAGTATTGTGGAGTAATTACATTTTCTAATGTTCACAACACAGGTATTGAAATCAAATCTTTTTTATGGAGAGCAGATCTTCGCATGCTGCCTGTTTACTTATGTAAACAAGCAGCAGGTGTTGCTAAGCTGTCAGGTCCCTTTCAGCCCACATTAACATCAGGCCGTTTGGACAAGAGATTTAACATGTAAAATCGCATTTCAAATCACCGCCTTTTTCCGGTAATGGCACCATCCGAAACGGTGCGACACCGACTTTGTGGCGCTACACCGATTCCCAAAAGTAGTTCCTGCACTACTTTTGGCGACTTTGGGGGCGATTTGAATAGACATCTGTGCATGAACCGGCACAGATATCTGTCAAATTGCCCCCAAACTGAAAACCGACCTTCCGTGTGAACTGAAACGGCCATCCTCTGGTCCACTTAACAGGGGATCTGAGAACAGATCGCCTGCTGAATCAGAGCAGAACAGAACAGATGCCACTTTTGTAACACCTATGTCTATTCAGGTTTTTTTTTTATTTTGCAACTGGACCCATGTTAGATCTATGAGTGGCCGGATAAAAAATAAATAAATGGACTCACTTTCGTTTACATCATACTACCTTATATCTGTCATATTTAGGTCCAGAAAAATGAAAAAGGATGCAGCATATTTTCATTTATTTTTTAAAGACCTGAATGGACTTTGAGGTAAGCAGATGTATTTGGACGCATCCGTTCTACATTAGCTTATTTGTAGCAATGACTAAAATGCTGTAATGAGTAGCCAGAACCAGCCACTGCTTAAATATTATGAAATGTAATATTCCAGCCCCTCATCTTGATATGGATATCTGGATATGTGACATCTAGAGATGCAATCTTAATAACTTCAGAGAGTGTCTGTATTTGTCAGCATTAGGAGTGTCTTGGGGAAATGTGGGGGGGGGTCTCAGCAGTGGCGTCACCAGGGTTGGTGTCACCTGGTGCGGTAAAACATGGTGTCACCCCCCCCCCAGTTTTTGGGCAAGTGGCCTAGCTGGCAGCCCAACGTTGTAGCTCATTGGCGCGCATTGTGGCGGTCAATAAGGATGGCAGGCAGTATTAGGGCTAGAGGATAGCAGGTTAGGCACTTCCTAATGGCTCAGTCCCCAGGAGCAGTAATGGATAATGGCCGACAGGCCCTCTTACCAGATCCAGTGAAACTTCAGCAGTGATCCTTCTGGCTGGACGTTTCGCTCACTCTTGGTTGCCCGGGTCAATAGTGTAGTATGTCTGTACTCTGGCAGTGGCTCAATCTTTGTCACTCTGGTGGTGCTGGGCAGCAGCATGGCTCTCTCTCTGTTGGTGCTGGGCTGCAGCGTGGCTCTCTCTCTGGTGGTGCTGGGCAGCAGCATGGTTTGCTCCCTGTGGACAACAATCTTTAGGGATTACATGTCCCATGATGCTTCCCTAGTCTCTTTTGATTGGCCCTCCGTTGTGACCAATGGTGAGGGAAACAGAGCGGGCAGGAAGCTGGGCAGGGAACCTGATGAGACCTGCTGTCTCTTTTCCCACGCTGCTGACAGGAGAAAGGAGGGGGCAAGCAAGGGAAACAGCCTGACAGCCCGCATGTTCTTCCGAGTACGTAGTGTACTGTTTGACCTGTCCATGCGGCCTACGTACCCTTCGTAAAAGGTTTGGTGAGCATCGGAACTTTGTAGAACAGGGCTCAGACAAACATAGTGTACCGAGACACTTCAAAGAGTTTCATAACCAGTCCTCCTAAGGATTACGCGTTTGGGTCATAGAAGCTATCCCCAACAACTTCCCTAAAGCTGAACGTTACAAACGGTTATGTGAGAGAGGAAATTATTGGCTCTTTAATTTAGATGAAGGTATTGAAATTAACATTCTACTGTAATAAATCCGTCCCACCATTTTATTATGGGCAAATAGAGAAATCTCAATATATAGCCCTTATTAGCGTTCAGTATTTTCCCACACTATGTACTATATCTCTTTTAGAAGAAGAATGCATATGATAATAGATAATATATAATAGATAATATATAATTGTCCATCTTCATACCTTGATATACTTTGCTAAATACTAATGCACATATATTACTATCATATATCACATATTTAAAAAAAAAATTATCCAAACATTATCTCTTATAAAAAATATATATTTTACATATAAACAAATTGTTTTTAAATAGATCTTTTTAAAATATATTAATCCAATTATCATTGATGCCCAAAGAACTTTTTTGTGAAAAAAGTTTTTAATATACAATCATACACGTATATATATATAGGTATACATGTTGCATTGGATATATATGTGTGTATATATTTTATTTTTTTAAATTGTAAAGGAAATTTGTAAAGGAAATTTGTAAGTCCTGTATATAATTGTATTCTATTTTGTATGTATTGCACACTGCCCTCACTGTGCACACGGCACTAATAATGTTTTCATTACATGTTTGCATTCTTTCGAGTCCTGATTAGAATTAGTCTGCCTATGTTACGCCCCTTGTTACCATAAACGTACAATTGTAATATTAATGTGATACCTACGTAATCATGTGTATAAAAACTTTCAATTGCATCATAATAAAGCAGAACAGTTATTTGGAAAGATGCAGTGTATCTTTTGTGTCTGTTCCCTACTGCAGTAGTTATTATTAATTTGGAACCACTAATCAATATGAGGAGAGAAGTTGCCTATCTATAAAATGTCCAGGTCAGATGGCGAGCCAGCCAGGAGGATTTACAGGTGACCCTGAGAACGAGGAGCTTGAGACGATCCGGGAATTTCTGATAATCAGCCAGCTGAGGTAAGCCTTTTGCTTACCTTTGAGTTATCAGACTTCCTTGATCGGTAAGACATTTTTGGGACAAAGGGTACCTATTTTACTCTCCTTAATCTAATTGTATTGATTGGTAGTTATATGTTATGTTGTCCCTGTCTACTGTCCATCGGAGTGTTATAGATAAGAAAGGGAAGAATATTGCTGTTCATAGGTATATGTAGTACATCTGCTAGATAAAGTAGTTTAGAGGCAAGAGGGTATAGGCACACGTAGAGAAGACTGGCCAGTCATTGTGGGCATTTAATTAAGGGAATGAAGGGTAAGAGACCCTCAAAAATGCCCAGTGCAAGAGGAGTGCTATAAAATATATGAACCAAAGGTGCGGTTCTGCCTATACTGAGCCCCTAGATTAATGGTTAAAGTGGACAGGGATCCACAATGGGTAACTGGGTTACCAAAGTCCACAGGGACTAGGAATCATGCAGAGTAAACAGCTAGTGAAACAGCTATCTATGTGAGCAGGATGGATTAAGGGTGACAATTAACACGAGACAGAACGGGACATTTTGATGTTAAGTTGTGGGATGAATTTGGGGTCAGGCACTACGACTAGTAAAGGATATCAGAACAAAATATGGAAAGCAGAAGTTAAGCAGGGAAATATTAAAGAGTTAAAAAGAAAGTGAGAGAATGGTATGCATGTGTTGTGTACAAATGGGAAAAATGTAAGCAATTTTAGAGAGATATTCGTGTATGTGTGTGAATGCTGGAACCTTTAGTTCTATCTCTTGTGTGTGTCATGTATCCAGATGTGACCCCCTCCTTTGTCATTCATCTGGAGTCCCGGTCGTCCCGCCCATCCTCTCCTGCTGCTCCGCCCATCCTCCCCGCCCATCCTCTGCTCTCTCACTCACGGGGACAGTCCCCGCCCGCTTCGCCCCATTCCTCTCCGCCCGCACAGTCCCCGCCCATCATCTCTATCCCCGCCCGCTCCGCCCATCTTCTCCGCCCGCACAGTCCCCGCCCATTGTCTCTATCCCCGCCCGCTCCGCCCATCTTCTCCAGCTCTGCCTTCACTTAAGTCCCCGCCCATCTTCTCTGTCACACCTGCACTCACGGGCACAGTCCCCGCCCGCTCCACCCATCTTCTATGGCTCCGCCTTCACTCACAGGCCCCGCCCATCCTCTCTGCTTGCCCAAGCAAGACAGAGCAAGAAGGGGGACCAAGTGATCTGCAAGTGAGTGGCACCCATCCTTCAATATCAACACTGCCACTGATCCCCCCCATACCACCACTACTGCCACTGATACCCCCCACACCAACACTACTGTCACTGCTCCCCCCCACACCAACACTACTGCCACTGCTCCCCCCACGCCAACACTACTGCCACTGATACCCCCCACACCAACACTACTGCCACTGATACCCCCCACACCAACACTACTGCCACTGATACCCCCCACACCACCACTACTGCCACTGATACCCCCACACCAACACTACTGCCACTGACCCCCCCCCCCCACACCAACACTACTGCCACTGATACCCCCCACACCAACACTACTGCCACTGATACCCCCACACCAACACTACTGCCACTGATACCCCCCACATCAACACTACTGCCACTGATACCCCCCACACCAACACTACTGCCACTGATCCCCCCCACGCCAACACTACTGCCACTGTTTCCCCCCACACCACCACTACTGCCACTGATACCCCCCACCAACACTACTGCCACTGATACCCCCCACACCACAACTACTGCCACTGATACCCCCCACACCAACACTACTGCCACTGCTCCCCCCCACACCAACACTACTGCCACTGATCCCCCCCACACCACCACTACTGCCACTGATACCCCCCACACCAACACTACTGCCACTGATCCCCCCCACACCACCACTACTGCCACTGATACCCCCCACACCAACACTACTGCCACTGATACCCCCCACACCAACACTACTGCCACTGCTCCCCCCCACACCAACACTACTGTCACTGATCCCCCCACACCAACACTACTGCCACTGATTCCCCCCACACCAACACTACTGCCACTGATACCCCCCACACCAACACTACTGCCACTGATACCCCCCACACCACCACTACTGCCACTGATACCCCCCACACCAACACTACTGCCACTGACCCCCCCACACCAACACTACTGCCACTGATACCTCCCACACCAACACTACTGCCACTGATACCCCCCACACCAACACTACTGCCACTGATCCCCCCCACACCAACACTACTGCCACTGATCCCCCCACACCAACACTACTGCCACTGATACCCCCCACACCAACACTACTGCCACTGACACCCCCACACCAACACTACTGCCACTGATCCCCCCACACCACCACTACTGCCACTGATACCCCCCACACCAACACTACTGCCACTGATACCCCCCACACCAACACTACTGCCACTGACACCCCCCCACACCAACACTACTGCCACTGATCCCCCCCACACCACCACTACTGCCACTGATGCCCCCCACACCAACACTACTGCCACTAATCCCCCCACACCACCACTACTGCCACTGATACCCCCCACACCAACACTACTGCCACTGCTCCCCCCACACCAACACTACTGCCACTATACCCCCCACACCACCACTACTGCCACTGATACACCCCACACCAACACTACTGTCACTGATACCCCCCACACCAACACTACTGCCACTGATACCCCCGCACACCAACTCTACTGCCACTGCTCCCCCCCACACCAACACTACTGCCACTGATACCCCCCACACCAACACTACTGCCACTGATACCCCCCCACACCACCACTACTGCCATTGATACCCCCCACAGCAACACTACTGCCACTGATACCCCCCACACCAACACTACTGCCACTGCTCCCCCCACACCAACACTACTGCCACTGATACCCCCACACCAGCACTACTGCCACTGATACCCCCACACCAACACTACTGCCACTGATACCCCCCCACACCAACACTACTGCCACTGATACCCCCCCACACCAACACTACTGCCACTGCTCCCCCCACACCAACACTACTGCCACTGATCCCCCCCACACCACCACTACTGCCACTGATGCCCCCCACACCAACACTACTGCCACTAATCCCCCCACACCACCACTACTGCCACTGATACCCCCCACACCAACACTACTGCCACTGCTCCCCCCACACCAACACTACTGCCACTATACCCCCCCACACCACCACTACTGCCACTGATACACCCCACACCAACACTACTGCCACTGATACCCCCCACACCAACACTACTGCCACTGATACCCCTGCACACGAACTCTACTGCCACTGATACCCCCCACACCAACACTACTGCCACTGATACCCCCCACACCAACACTACTGCCACTGATACCCCCCCACACCACCACTACTGCCATTGATACCCCCCACAGCAACACTACTGCCACTGATACCCCCCACACCACCACTACTGCCACTGATGCCGCCCACACCAACACTACTGCCACTAATCCCCCCACACCACCACTACTGCCACTGATACCCCCCACACCAACACTACTGCCACTGCTCCCCCCACACCAACACTACTGCCACTATACCCCCCACACCACCACTACTGCCACTGATACACCCCACACCAACACTACTGCCACTGATACCCCCCACACCAACACTACTGCCACTGATACCCCCGCACACCAACTCTACTGCCACTGCTCCCCCCACACCAACACTACTGCCACTGATACCCCCCACACCAACACTACTGCCACTGATACCCCCCCACACCACCACTACTGCCATTGATACCCCCCACAGCAACACTACTGCCACTGATACCCCCCACACCAACACTACTGCCACTGCTCCCCCCCACACCAACACTACTGCCACTGATACCCCCACACCAGCACTACTGCCACTGATACCCCCACACCAACACTACTGCCACTGATACCCCCCCACACCAACACTACTGCCACTGCTCCCCCCACACCAACACTACTGCCACTGATACCCCCCCACACCAACACTACTGCCACTGACACCCCCCCACACCACCACTACTGCCACTCATCCCATCCCCCCTCCACCACCTCTACTACTGATCCCATCCCCACCCAACCACCACCGCTGCCACTGATCCCATCCACCCCACCATTGCCACTCATCCCATCTCTCCCTCACCACTGCCACTCATCCCATCCCCCGCCACTGATCCTATCCCTCCCCAACCACCACTGCTGCCACTCATCCCAGGGACGTAACTACAGGGGTAACAATTGCCATAGCACACATGTTGCCCCTGAACACCTGAATGGGGGGGCATTTAGAGGAAAAAAATCCCCTCAATATTTCTCCTGCAGCCACTAAAAGTCTGCTTCTTCTCCTCTCCCTCTGATAGGCATTAAGTGGCTGCAGGAGGAAAATGGGGGGGGATTTGTTCCCCCTCCGATCCAGGTCCTGCTGCCCCCGCGATCAGTGGGAAGGGCCCTGGCTGGAGGTCAGGGAGGCCCTCCATGGTTTCTTGCGCCAGGGCCCTGAAGGTTCTAGTTACGCCACTGCTGATAAGTCAGCATGCCAACAATTAAGCTGGAAGGCCATTCTGGCCACAGGAGTGTACAGCCAGTACTCTATAAATATGTATTATCAATCATTTGTTTTTCACAATGAAAAGTCATTTTGTAATGAAAAAGTTGCTCAGCTATAATATTCTCCACAATGGAGTTTTGCCTCTTTGGCCAGGAATACTTCCACCTAAGTGTGTGGAGGTTCAAGGTTAAAAGGTGATAGCAGATATGGTTAGTAATCAAAATATTGATCAAAAGAGAGGGGACTGTAAAGGAAATTTGTAAGTTCTGTATATAATTGCGCACAGCACTAATAATGTTTTCATTATATGTTGCACTCTTTCGAGTCCTCATTAGAATTAGTCTGCCTATGTTACGCCCCTTGTTACCATAAATGTACAATTGTAATATTAATGTGATACCTACGTAATCATGTGCATGAAAACCTTCAATTGCGTCATAATAAAGCAGAACAGTAATTTGGAAAGATGCGGAGTGTATCTTTTGTGTCTGTTCCCTACTGAAGTAGTTATTATTAATTTGGAACCACTAATCAATATGAGGATAGGAGTTGCTTATCTATAAAATGTCCAGGTCAGAATATATAGATAGATAGATATAGATAGATAGATATAGCTATATATATATATATATATATATATATATATAACTATAGCTATATGTATATATATATATATATATATCTATATATAATTTTGTTACTCAGCTATGACTCTACTGGTTGATTGCTGTAAGTATTATTGTCTATCACTATTTTGCAATACAAATTGTCTACTAGAAAATATGTTTGTTTTTTTAGGGCTGGGGAAATTAAAGATGAATTCCTCGATTAATCGTTAATTTTTTTGATCGATCAAAATTCTTTTGATCGTTACTCATCTTCAGGGAGTTCCATCGGAGATCCGGTGACGTCACGTACATCGACGTCACCGGACTCCTCCCCCCTTCCCCAAGTGCCTCCGTCTGCTAACGAAGGGAAGGGGGGGGGGAGTCCGGTGACGTCGATGTCCGTGACATCACCGGACAGCCTGGACAGTTATGGTAAATATGGATGTGGTTAACTGGGATTATTCAGTGAGCTAAGTGTATGCAAATTTGATAACCTCCGTTTTTAACATTGAGAAAAAGAAAGAGAGAAGTAGCGCCTCTAGTTAAAACTGCTTTATTCAATGCGGTAATAAGTACAATAGCCACTTACATATCAGCAAGGAACGGTGCTCTCAGTGAGCCGATGGCTAAAAGGCAGGCTGCAGATGGGACACAAGCTGGTAGGAAGCCGGTATTCCGTGGCTGCGAGTGAGGGCAGAGAACCGGGATGGGAACCGCCGCTCGTGCAGGGAAGGAACGGGCAGCTCGCTGAATCAGCGTGTGACGTTAGCCGGGTGGATGGAAACACAATGCGTTTCAGAGCATGCGCAGCGGCCGTAGGGCGCATGTGTGCTCCTTTGTCAAGTGTAGTGATAGAGAATAGACGGGAGAGCTTATATATGCGTGCGCTGGCTGCAAAACAACGCACTAGTGGCTAAACTAAAGGGCTTTAAGTATGGCATTAATTAATCTAAGTATTGCAGAATATAATAAAAACATACGTTGGGGTTAAAAAATGACAGTGACAATGAAATTAAAAATAGAATGACAATAATAATAAGGATAAATAATACAAATAAAAATATGGCAGGAGATTCACAGACCTTCCCAAAATAGCATAACATTGATACACATATGGTAAACAGTATCATAATGACAATAGAAGATTCATGATAGTAAAGGTATTATGTCAGGGTAAAGATATACAGTAAGTGAAAGAAATAATTGACAGATGTTAATAATAATGTAAAATTAACTTAAAAACAAAAATGACATAAATTAAAATGTATTAATTAGTTATAGCTAGATAAAACAATATAAAAAGGGGATGACCAAAGATTTTGGCTGAACATCATACCTCTAGCTGGCAGCTAGATGCACAATATGAAATTATACGTGGTAATAGTTTTAAAATAGATTCAATGTATACAGGTACCCGCATTCACCATGTTTAAAAAGGGAACATGTAGGGGGTGTATGGTAGAACAATTATTTTTGGATTGTAGTATTTAGTGTTGAGAGAGGGGGGACTAAAATGGGGGAATAGTCGAGTGTACTCCGAAAAAATTATACAACAGGGGATTATAAGATAGTGTTAATCTCCAGTTCCTTGTTTAAACCATTAGGGGCAAGTGTGTCCAAGGTGTATATCCAGAACGTTTCGCGTTCACACAGTCGCACGAAACGTTCTGCTTCAGGGGAGCCCCTGGGTATAGACTCAATGACCCAGACCTGAAGGCCCACTGTAGACCGGGCATGGTGTTCCAAAAAATGACGTGGTACGCTATGTTGGTCGTTGCCCAATTCGACAAGGCGGCCATGCCTCCCAAACCGTCGCCTTAACGGAAGAATTGTGCGCCCGACATATAACATCTGGCAAGGGCATACGAGGCAATAGACCACATAATCGCTGGAGCAATTATGAGAGTTGTCGAACATGAAAACCTTACCCTTGTGGGTAAAACTCTTTTGTCCATGATTGACAAAATGACAGGTCTTGCAGCGGGGTTTGTTGCACCTATACATCCCTTTAAGTGGAATGAGACAAAGAGGATGATCTTTCTTTATAGGTCTTAGCTTGCTGGGGGCTATTTTGTTTTTAAGGGTGGGGGCCCTCTTAAAGGTGATCTTAGGTTTGTGGGGTAAAATGTCATTCAGATGAGGGTCCTGCTTCAGAATGTTCCAATATTTACTGAGAATGCGTTCCATTTTTTCGTATTGGTCATGGAACCCTGTAATGAAACGTGCCACCTGCCCTTCTGGGGATTTTTTGGCCCTGGGTTTCTTTCCCAGAAGGAAGGTTTGGTAGGCCCCTTCTATCAATTCTGGGGGATAACCCTTTTCAGTAAATTTGTCTTTAAGATGTACACTTTGAGAGATGTAATCGCAATCTCTGGTGCAGTTTTGTCTAAGCCTGCAGAACTGTCCTTTCGGGATATTGTTTACCCACAAGGGGTGATGACAGCTGTCATAATGCAGGTAAGAGTTTTTTTGTTTTTAAAGTTAATTTTACATTATTATTAACATCTGTCAATTATTTCTTTCACTTATATCTTTACCCTGACATAATACCTTTACTATCATGAATCTTCTATTGTCATTATGATACTGTTTACCATATGTGTATCAATGTTATGCTATTTTGGGAAGGTCAGTGAATCTCCTGCTATATTTTTATTTTTATTAATTATCCTTATTATTATTGTCATTCTATTTTTAATTTCATTGTCACTGTCATTTTTTAACCCCAACGTATGTTTTTATTATATTCTGCAATACTTAGATTAATTAATGCCATACTTAAAGCCCCTTTAGTTTAGCCACTAGTGCGTTGTTTTGCAGCCAGCGCAAGCATATATAAGCTATCCCGTCTATTCTCTATCACTACACTTGACAAAGGAGCGTGCATGCACCCTATGGCCGCTGCGCATGCTCTAAAACGCGTTGTGTTTCCATCCACCCGGCTGACATCACATGCTGATTCAGCGAGCTGCCCGTTCCTTCCCTGCACTAGCGGCGGTTCCCATCCCGGTTCTCTGCCCTCACTCGCAGCCACGGAATACCGGCTTCCTACCAGCTTGTGTCCCATCTGCAGCCTGCCTTTTAGCCATCGGCTCACTGAGAGCACCGTTCCTTGCTGATATGTAAGTGGCTATTTTACTTATTACTGCATTGAATAAAGCAGTTTTAACTAGAGGCGCTACGTCTCTCTTCCTTTTTTTTTCTCATGGATGACTCCGAGTTTACTTTACTCCTAAGAAGAGCTGCCCTGTGCTGATAGCGATACCACCATCTTTTCTACCAGCTAACTACAGCTCCCAAAGACCTATTTATGGACCCATTGTTTTATGCACCTTTTAGAATGTCCTAGAGCTGTTTCTGCCTGACTGTTGTTGCTCCATCAGGTACTCCGAGCGCCTTTCTTATGTTTTTTTTCCGTTTTTAACATTGTTGTCCTTAGAGGCTGATAAGCTGTGATTTATGCCGTGTGGATCGGCTTCTTCTGTTGCCATGATGGCAGCACTTGCTACAGTTTGAATTTAAAACGTATTTGTGTGAACAGTGAAGTTAAGTCATGGATTGTGGAAATTAACTAGTGTCGGATGATTGTATATAGTGTAAAGTGTATACCACATTTAACACTGACTAATGCAGAGTTGCAATGCAAGGAGATCAGCTAAAAGTAGTTGGATCTGTATGTGCGTTATAATTAATCGAAATTAGTTGATTAATCGATGAAAAAAAAAATCGATTAATCGAACATGAAAATTTTAATCCGTAACAGCCCTAGTTTTTTTGTTTAGTTATCTCCATGGTTACCCGCTCCATAAACTAGTCAGCACTTCCATGTATGTGTATACATATATAACCTATTCTAAGATGGCCCCCAACAGAGCCCAAGGAAGGAGCACGTATGCTCCAAATGCCCACTGACCTTGTACCCGGTAGTGACGTCATCCCTGAGTGTCTCCGTGCACCGCTGTGTTCCACAAGCTCTCTGGAAAGCGCTGGGAGCCGCCAGTGCGGCCGGATTGTATGTAGCTTCAGCAAGCCATCAACACCTGGTACCATTCTGAGACAGAGCGGATGCTCCACTATACATTGCTGGTTATAATCGCTCATTTGTGAGTATTTTATATATACTTTTACTCATTAAAATGTATTACTGCACTTAGAAGGCGCTGCTTCTTGTTCCTTTCACGTTTCAGAGTTTCTTCTAGCTTTTCCCAGCCGGCAGCCTCTGAAGACAGCTATTCTTGTCATCCTTACATGGACTCATTGTAAAGGACTTGATTATATTGCCCAATTACCCAGTTATAATATAGAGATATTATATAGAGATAGAGAAATAAGTGTAAAGCCGAGGACACAATGTCAGCTCAGGTCAGAGCTGTTGTACTAACAATCTGACAATAGTACAGCAATCTCCCCTGCTGAACTATTGTGTTTTAAATGGGGGTTGGCCCCCCGGCAGAACACTCCACCATTGGCTGACAGTGGTGATCGAGAGGCGGTCAGCTGCAGGTTTTCCAGCATGCTCGTCCAATAGAAGCCTGCCAAACATACATGGGCCGAATGTAACCCAACATCCAGCCCATGTGTACAAGGCTTAACTCCAGTTTTGCAGACAAACTCAATCCTATCTAGGTTGGCTATATACATTGTAAGCACTTATACAATTTTGTAGACTCGTTGTCTACGAGTGCTTTGTAGCACTAAATGAAAAACTTTTTCTTTTGCCATGTCCTTTTCAGACTGATTCCAGGGTCTGCCTGCATTCTAACCACCTTAGCGTTATAACTACCAATCCCAGTTTTCTGATGAGGAAAGCTGCAGTATCTGGATACCTTTTAGAGGGGCACAAACCTTAGGCAGTATCCTCCCAAAAGATACATTTCTTTTGCAAGAGGAAGGTTAAAATTTGAAATGAGAGAACCAGCCTGCCAATCACAAAAGCAGAACATTACATTTCTGGGGGCATGATGTACACCAGGGGTGTGATAAATGCCTCCAGCTGCCATATTGGGAGGCAGCAGCATCAGAAAATTGCAGCGCTTGCAGATTAAATTAAAAGTTCGTTTTTAATAACATGGCCAGTTCTAAAAAGGCCTATATAGCACTTCCAGTACATATGTTATATCATTTTTTTTTAACAAAAGTGGAGTTTTCCTTTAAATAATTCTTAACGAATATCCACTAATAATGTATACAATGTATACATTTTTTCTACAGTCTATTATGATTTTAAATAATTCGATTGCAAGCTCTAATGAGCAGGGCCCTCTGTTTCTTTTTATATTGAATTGTATTGTAATTGTACTCTCTGCCCCCATGTAAAGCGGTGCACAAACTTTTGGCACTATATAAATCCTGTACAATAATATTAATAATAATAATACAGAGGTTTGTTTTATGTATTATTTCTTGATGTGGTAATGGTTATTTAATTTCATAAGCAGTAGTACCCTCTAAACCTCTCAGAAATACACATACTACTGACTGAGAACCTGTTCATAAAGTGGACCTGTCATAACAAACAAGTTGTTTATTCCTTAGTTGCTTTAATCATCCTTTGGCTTTACTACAAAATGCATCGTAGACCCAGAATAAACATGCAGGTTGGGATTTTGAACTAACTTTTTTGAACTAACTTTTAGGTCAGTGGCTCACTAGTAAAGTCATAGGATGAGCAGGACAGCCAGGGGACTATCAACTTACAAATGATGGTCTGTTTATCAACATGGACTAATTGAAAAATCTCAGAATTGTCTTTGATCACAAGATTCATCTGCTGCGAAATATAAATATCTGGATTTGATTATTGTACACGGGCAACAAAGAGAGTTCTTGGTACACATTGATACATTATTCCTAATTTATTAAAGTGGAGTTCCACCCACTTTTACAACTCTTCAGCATTCCTCACTAAACTGTGCACTGTAAACAAATTGGATATTTTTTATTTTTTTTTCTCAGCACCTACTGTATATCTGCTGTATTCATTTTTCACTTCCTCCTCGCTGGCCGTGGCCCATCGCATCATTTCCTGTTTGCAATGCCTTCTGGGATGGGACGGCAACTTCCTCTGAAACTGCTGTTGCTATGGAAACCTGACCTGAAACCTATTACACTGCTTGTGCTGCACTGAGCATGTGCGAGATCTGCAAGGATGAGATCCAGGAAGAAATACAGTCTGGCTTCAGATTCCCACACTTAAGATGGCCACGGCCTGCTGTAAGTTTATAAAATAACAAACTACTGCTATAAACTAACAAAACAGACCTTAGTTTACAGACTAACTTTACTAGAATACATTAAGCTTGTGTATTATAGGAGTATTTTTATTTAAAAAGTATAATTTTGGCCGGAACACCACTTTAAATTAGGAAGTTCTTTAATGGCTTTCCTTTATTTTATTATTTCTAACAATCAAAAAAATAAATAAATCAAAAAGCAGATCACTGTATTCTAATAAATCTTTATTTATGAAGCATTTCAACATTTAAGTTGGGTACAATGAAATGAGGAACATTATTGCTTGACAGCAGCGATAAATACAAAGTTTACAAGTTAGGAGTATGACAATGGAACACAAGACCCATGTTCATCTGTGCAGCATGTAATAAAGACTGTCTTACTACTATTTACAATGTCATTTATGATGTCACCGAAATCTCATTGTCATCAACTGACACTGTTCCTGTTAGTATACCAAAGACCCTCAATGCTTCCATGCTGAAAACAAATTAACTATTGATAGGGAAGGTGAAAAGGGAGGGTCAGGGAGCTGCAGCCTGATTGGGATGTAAGGGCTATGTAGGAAGTAATTATCGCCACAATAAAACATTGTTACTACAGGTGGGAGGTCAAACAGTGGGGTGTCAATGAAGCAAGAGTGCATAGGAAAATAATCCAGGCAGCAATCAAAACAATGGGGTTGATTTACTAAGGGCAAATACAGTTGCACTAATTGCTCATTAGTAAATGTGGTAAAGTTTCCCTTTGTAAAGTATACCCCATCAGTTGCAGGGGAAATAAAAAAAAGCAGCATTTTTGCTTGCAAATAATTGGGTGATGGAAATCAACAGAGCTTTACCACATTTACTAAGCTCTGGAAAAACCAGCAAACATTTACTCTTTTGTTGAACTTAAAGAAAAGTTGTAGTGAGAGAAATATGGAGACTGTCATTATTTACCTCCTTCAGAAGGCCCAATCATTTCTGTGTCACTGACCCAAAACAAACAAACGGATAAGTAAAGTCAGAGCTTTTATTTCTGCACACTTGTTCTGGTTTTGTGGCTTAGAAAGTACTAAAGTCACTGGATCAGTATGACAGCCAAATAACTAGTATTTTTCAGTAAGTCCAGTCAGTACTACCGTAGTAACCTCCATAGTTCTCAGTACAGGTTCCCGTTTAAGAATTTTAAACAGCAGTGGAAAGTATTTATAATTTTTTCCACCTATGGGTGTATTTTCAAATTTATATAAGCTAGTTGATTACAAAGCATTAACTATGTTTGTTACAGGCAGACCTTTGAGGATGCCTGCTGCGTTTAGTACAACCTT
Organism: Lithobates septentrionalis; assembly: GCA_037952835.1. Taxonomy (NCBI): domain Eukaryota; kingdom Metazoa; phylum Chordata; class Amphibia; order Anura; family Ranidae; genus Lithobates; species Lithobates septentrionalis. The sequence continues at coordinate 694,830 of JBBDGP010000401.1, read as the reverse complement.
TTCAGCAACTCTCCTTCTTGTCTTATCTGTTGCATTCCCTACATGCGGTGTCAGAATAAGATTCTGCACTGTCAGCAAAGGATGATCTCTGCAAACAAAAATGTCATAAATAGTAGTAATAATAATTTAATAACAACTATAATATTAGCAGTAACAATGGGAGTAACCATTTAATATTAGCAGTTGTACTAATAATATTATTAATAGAAGACATAGACAAGTAAATAGTAAGCAACAAAAGAACAAAAACATTTTTAACGTTTTTGCCACACAAACATAAAAATGTAAATGCATACATTAGTTGAGGCTGTGTATGAAAATAATGGTTGCACTACACAGATTAGGTATCACTGCACACACCAGAGTGGGGCTGCATTCCCACCTGAGCGTAGCGTCCTTGAGCATTTTTCTGCTCGACTTTGGCACATTTTTATGCGCATATTTATACAGCGTTTTTGAGCTTTGGCTTTTTTTTTTTTAGCCAGTAGAGAAAACTATCATCTGTTGCTAGGTTCACTACTACTACCACCATCACCACTACTACTATCTGTAAAATAAATACACAAATAGATAAATAATTAATCCCTAAAAAATAAACAAGTTATTATTATTAATAATAATAATTACTATTTATTTATTTTGTTTGGGTGTTTATTTATTATTAATAATAATAATAATAATAATATTAATATTTTTTAAGGTTATGGGTTATTTATTTATTATTACATATTATTAATTTATATATTATTTATTCGTTATTTACGATGATTGTTAGTTATTTGTGCATTTATTTTACATTTATTTATTCTAATATTATTACAATTTTTTTTTCTTAAACTTGTTCATTTGAGCAGAAAATCAAACAAAAACATGTAACAAAATGTACAAATGTGCACAAAAACACGCAAATGGTGCATTTCCATTAATTTCAATGTGGATAACAAAGCACCAAGGTGCCCAATTTGAGCTACAAAAAAAAGCTCCAGAACTTTTTTGAGCTTCAGGCGTTTGGCTTCAGGCAGCTTGGAGTGGAGATGTTAACCAACCCCATAGAGAATAATTGATTTTTTTCTCCTTCAGCCTTTTGGAGCTTCGAGCTTCAAGCTACAAAATGCTGAGGTATGAATGGGGCCTGAGAGCAATAATTCTGAGGCCATCATTCCAGGTTAACGCTAAACTGATGATCTGTAAAGGCTTTTAAGGCATCACCTATGGACAATATTGGGTTGGCGTTTTACAAATGTGCCTTATTTTAAAGCTTGACATGTTTGGTATCTATTTAGTTGATATAACTTCATCATTTATATTTTACCAAACAAAAAAGGATATATATATTGTGTTTTTGTGTATAGTATGTGCATGTATTTTTTTTACTGTAAATAGGGGATTGATAAGCATGTGCTCTAATATGTGACTACAATATTGCAACTACTAACATTTCATTTTACAGGGTTTCTGCTTTTAGAAAATATATAATGTTTGGGGGTTTTAACTAATCTTCAGGCCTAAAATTTGTATATTTTGCACACTTGCTAAAATTCAAACACAGCTCTGTCAGCAAAAGGGTAAAACAAATCATAGATCATTCCTGTATCACTCAACATTGTGGATTAATTACATTTCCAAGTTTACAACACAGTTAGGCCAAGTTTGATCGACTAAGCTGCATTTTTACAACCCTCCTATTGCCCCATCCAAATTGAAAAGGCTTCCAGGTGGGGTTATACACCTGCCACAGCTGTGATTCCGTGCTTTGCGGCATGGCAAGAATTATACACCTGCCACATTCAGTAGGCAATGTTGATCGCAACCCATTCAATTGAATAGGGCCGCACTGAAAAAGTCCTGCATACAATTGCAATGCACATTTTTGCAGAAAGGTGCAGGTTTTTAGGGGTTAAAACAGATGGAGAGGAAGTAACATATTGCCTCCTCACCACTTGTGAAATGCCCTCTGAAAAGCAATCCATTGTGCTCTTCAGAAGGCAATTCAGGTGCAAACGAGCCCTTATTGAAAACTTAGCTTTTTTTTTTTTTTTTTTTAATTAGAACAGGCTGCCAGAATGGGCTTGTGCAAATGCAAGCCACACCACCCTCATAGATGTGTATTAAGACTAAAGCTGGCCATACACCTATAGATTATCTGCAGATTTTCTATGGTTAGATGGAAAAAGTGCAACAAACTTCTCCATGTTTGTTAAACTGTGGATGGAGGAATCTCCCACTTTTTCCATCTAACCATAGAAAATCTGCAGATAATCTATAGGTGTATGGCCAGCTTAAGACCCCTTTCACACTGAGTTGCTTTTCAGGCGCTTTGCTGCTAAAAATGCACCTGTAAAGCTCATGTAGCGCTGGTAGATTTCTAATCTATCGCTTATAGGTAAATTTAATGGATCATCTGTGCTATAAATTGTTCAGGTTTAGCCTCTGTGCTGTGTTGCGTGCAGTTCCACATTGCGCCTGTGGGTGTCGTTGTCATCGTGGGTCAATGTTGGAAAGCAACAAGCTGAAGTGTATGAGTGCTCTTCTGTCCCGGAGATAACTCGGCGGAGGTGGTCCTCCGAGTTGCATTCTGGGAGAGGGTATTTATGGGGCAGACGCCATGTTTCTGGGAGCTTTTTGCCTCGTGGCCCTCTTGGCCTAGAGGTATGTGTCAGTGAGTGCTATCTCGTAGCCCTCCGGCTTGGAGGGTTACGTTGCTGCAGCCGGGCGGTAGGCCCAGAAGTCTGTCTGGGGCCTGCTACTGCTGGGATGGTCCTGTGCTGTCTGGGGTTCTGCGGGAAGAAGCCCGACAATTGAGAAGAATCCAGGGGAGGACCCGTCTTGGAAGGGACCATGCGGAGCGCTGGTCTGGAGAGGGGCCTGGTGACTCAATTGGAGGACGCATCCTAGATTGCCCTACCACACAAGTACTGCCGGGTTGGCTTAAAGGTTCTGGTACTGTGTTTGCTGTTCATCGAAAACTACTACATCCTGTGGCAGAGGATCGTATGAGTTTGTCCCACCAAAGTCTGTGGCAGAGACTTTATGTTTGTGCTGCGTTCCGGCTGCTAGGTCAGTGAGAGAAACCTATCTGGGCGGGCAAAAGATTTAATCCTAAGCGGAGGATACATTCATCTTAAAGATTTAAATTCCTTGACGCTTCGCCAAGAAAAGGTATTTGAACACCCCTGCAACTCTCCTTCTACCTCTTTCCTGCTACTTCTTCCAGTTATCCCCATTAAAGCATTGAAAAAGTACTTAAGTGACTGGTGCCTACATTGCCTCGCAGTAAACTCAACGGAGACCCCTAGAACCGGTGTTGGTGAAATTACAGGTAACAAGGTGACGGTAACAGCCCGCTTTAAACTAGCAGCTCCACCGAGAGTTAGTGCTACACTCATGAAAACCTATTTTCATTAAAATCAATGAATGCTTTCACACTGGTGCAGCGATTGGTGAAAACACGCCCCTGTCCATTGAAATGAATGAAAAGCGCTTCAAAAGCTCCTGAAAAGCTCTTCAAAAGTGCACAGTGTTTTACTGGCAGTTTACAAGCGCCTCTGTGTGAAAGGGGCCTTAGGCCTCAGACATACACTGATGACTGTACACTGTGAACAGGCTGTTTGTTCCTGCATCCCTAGTCAGCAGGTGCTTTGTGTAAGCAGGCAATTCAAGTCTATGAGAATGCAGCAGCTACAATGGCACAGACAGGCACATAGCTAGCCATACATGATTTTCCACTTGGGGGGTCAAATCAATATTAGTTTTTGACTGCAGTGATTAGAAAATTTGAAGAAGCGGGATGGAAAATTATTCTCGCACAAGCAAATTTCTAACAGTGAATGTGGTTTTCATTTGGGCAAGTCAACTCACTCCAAAAACGAATGTTAAAAGTAAACTTTATTTGAAGTACTTTTTTGTGATCTTTGAGGATCTTTACATGAGAAGTTTGGGGTATTTAAAAAACAAACATATACAGTGTACTCATCTTTATGCTGCAGCATTGGTCCCATGTTGTGTCTGAGCCCGAGTACTGAGAGATCACATGGCCGCTGATCAGTCAGTTCTCTTCTTGCAGCAGAGAGCAGTGACAGTCAATCACTGCCCTCCACTCTGCCCCTCCAGTACTCACTGGAGTGCCGGGCAGTAGAAGGGGCAGGCACAACTAGCTTCAGCTCTCATCCACGCCCTGAGAGATGGAGCCAGCTGTCACTCAGGCAGCTGAGTGGATTCCAACAATATGGTCCGAATCTTTCCAGAGCCTGGAACGACTCTGTAACCTCAGCTGATAGCGGATTATAGCAAACTATAACCTGACTCTAGGTCACAGGAGAGTAAAAAGTAAAAAGTAAGTGCACTCCTATGACCCAGAAAAGAAGTATGGCCAAAAAAAAATGTGGTCGTACTTCTCTTTTAAGAATGAATAACTTCACATTATAAGCATTTAAAGAGGTCAGAATGGCGCTTTGCAAATCTTTTACTGCTTGTATGTAAATATATATTTCTGTATATGTAAATAGTTTATTATCCATAATCTGGGCACAGGTGCAATTTATGAAGTTGTATTATACCTATTACCCTGTTTCCCCGAAAATAAGACCTAGCGTGATTGTCGGGGATGGCGGCAGTATAAGCCCTACCCCCCAAATAAGCCCTACCCTGTTTCCCCGAAAATAAGCCCTAACCTGAAAATAAGACCTACAAGGACTTTAACTAGGGCTTATTTGGGGGAGTAGGGCTTATATTGCAGCCATCACTGACAATCATGCTAGGTCTTATTTTCGGGGAAACAGGGTAATTACAATACCTGGATTTCACCTATTACAAATGGGCAGCTTACACTTTACTCTCGGCTCTGAGTTGGATCAGGAGGACTGAACTGTGGACTTGACAAAGACATGTTTGATGTTTCTTAGTTCATAAATAATACAATTATTCTCATATAGGTAGCTTACTTGTAGCAGTGGTGAAAATGGGGTAAAATATAGTCAGAGCCAGTTGCCTGTAAAATAACACAAAATTAAGCATTCCGGCACCTCACCTTGGTAGGGGTTCTGGATAGGTGACATCTAGAGCTGCAGCCTTAATAACTCCATGTTTCAGGGCATCTACCAGTGCATCCTGGTCTATGACTTGGCCTGAAATAAACAATTGCTTATAATTTTATCAAATATTAATAACAATCTATTGAAATGTATTTAAATCCAAATACAAAAATGTAATATACTGTAATTTGCCAATCCATAGTGGCTGCAATTTTTTTTTTTTTACTTTTTTACTTTATTTTCATCTGGTGATCCAGCCAGTAACACACTTCCTGTCCTAGGGTGGCTCCACTCTATGGAGGAGCACTGGAGACACGCTTGGACAGCAGCATTGTCAATAAGGGGGGAGGGTACTGTTAGGTGCACTAGCAGATTTGGATGGATTTGATTAACAAATTAAAGCCGAATCAAACTCCACCTAACACTTTTCAAGCAATTTCAGCAATAGTTTTGTTCCTTTGGGATAAAGGTTTTCCATAAATGAATAAAAGATGACCATTCTAAGCACCCCTGTCAGTGTTAAATGGTTTGTCTCAACCCTCTGAAACTTTTGTTGAACTGCTTGTTCTGTTAAAGTGTAAGTTCACCTTTACAGAAAATCTGTAAGGTGAACTTACACTGCACCCCTCCCCATCCCCCCCAGTCCAACTGTACCTGAGGCCGGCGATCACCTGCTAGGCGACATCGGGTCGCCGCTTCACTGGTCTGAAGATTTGAAATCCTCGCGGCTTTCTTTCTTCTTCTCCCACACTGACAGGACGGGCTAGGCGGGTTCTGGTTGGTCAGCGCCGTCCAAGTGATGGCGCCAACCAATTAGAATGCCTTCTATACTTACCTTTATGAGGTACATTTAGCAGATTAAGCTGCGGGGATTTCAAGTCCCCAGACCTGTGATTCTGCGACCTGATGTCTCCTAGCGGGTGATCGCCAGCCTAAGGTACAGCGGGACGGGGGGGGGGGGGGGCGGTCCAGTGTAAGCTCTCCTTACAGATTATCTGCAAAGGTGAACTTACCATTTAAAGGCAGTTGACTATAAAAACACAAACACGTTACCAGTCCATGTACTGGTCAGACAAAAAGTTGGTAATCCTGATTAAAAAAGAAGGAGCACATGTTCTGTCACTAAGGGCGCTGCAGCTCTCTTGTTAATCCACTGGGTGATGGAATAGAATCTATGTAAACAAAGAAAGGAAAAGAGCGCACGGCCACCCTAGTATGATACTGTTTAATAACAAATTAGAAAAACAATCCATAGATTGCATTCACGATTCCGGGTCCAAACAAAGGCATATAGTACAAAAGTACTCCTCTCCCAGATGGCCACTGCAGGGGATGACAAGTGGATGGGGAACATCCAACCTCCACAATGCTGGATGGCCATCTGGGAGAGGAGTACTTATGTACTATATGCCTTCATTTGTACCAGGAAATGTGAGTGCAATCTATGGATTGCTTTTTATCATTTGTTTAAATAAACAGTATCACACTAGGGCGGCTATACGCTCTTTTCTTTTCTTTGTTTGCAAAGGACGTTGACTTACTGGCAGGATTACTAGATCAAAATAGAGAAAAAAGCATAAAAAAGTTAAAACTAATGCAGTCACCACATTTAAGAATTGGTAAGCTGTAATACATTATATTTTTGCTTTTTGGTTTCCACATTACAAGTACGCCGCAATACATTAAGAATGTACATATGTTCAGGTGCACAGGTGTGAATGCATTCATAAGTGCTACACGAAAACATGTTTTTAAACTTATATTTTATAAAGGAATTAGTAATGGACACCAAGTCAACGTTCAAATGAATTTAAAAATGTTTACGTGTATGTAGAGGATTTACTTAATGTACCTCGGCTAATGTTGATAAGAGTTGCTGTGGGCTTCATCAGCTGAAGCTGCTCCCGTCCAATCAAATTGTGGGTTTTTGGAGTCAGGATGACAACCACCATCACAAAATCACTTTTCTGGAGCAAGTCCGCCATATCACCGCAATACTCAGCGCCCACAGCCAATTCTTCCTCCACAGCCCTGTTTAAGAATAATGTCAGCAACATTATTATTCGTGTGATTACATTGAATAAACTGTAGCATTCAAAATACAGTTATGCTAGTTTTACTAATTTTAAATTTAATTTTCTAGCAGCTTGGAACAGAGACTTGGGCTGTGAGGTTGACTCCACAGAATAGGCCAAAGCTTTCACTTTTTCACATAAATCCACACACTCCTGTTATTCCCAGGAGAAAAATTACAAAGTAGTTACTAGACGGTATAGGGACACCTTTCTCCCTCCCCGTATATATCCTCAGGTTTCAGATAAATGTTGGAGATGTGGTCATGCAAGAGGTTCCTATTTACACATTGGGTGGGAATGTAGTGAGATTCAATTCCGTTGGCAGACAATTTTCTATATATTGTGTATATAATGAAATCTATGATGATTCATTATCTTCTTCTGAAACCACCCTTTTGCCCATCTTGCCAGGCTCACTGCGTAAAAAAAAATCCAGTCTTCTTCATTATTTCCTATCTGCAGGTAGGTAGATTTATACTGTCTCTTTGGAGATCCCTACACACCTTCCCTTTCAAATTGGGTACACATAGGGAATAATATTATGCAGATGGAAGAACTCCTAGCACAAGAACACGAATCATTAGAAAAATGCTCTTTATGGACTACCTATATATCGTATTCCTCATCAGATACTTTCAAGTTGGGGTCACACTAGTGCGAATTGGATGCGGGTTTCTCTATGGAGCCGGTTCACATATCTCTGCAGCAGCTCCAGTGCTATTTGCACAGGAGCCCTGTGCGTCCTTTGGTCCGTTTCAGGTCCGAATTCAGCCAAAAATTCGGGCTGAAATCGGACCTGAAACGGTGAACGAGGATGCACCGGACTCCTGCTGTGAGCCGCTGCATGCTCATATGTGAACGCAGCCTTAAAGATAGGTTAAGAAAACTGTTATAGCCTTCCTACTTTGAATTGAGCCCTTGACCTTGTCTTTTTCTCTCGCTCTCTTCTTCTCTATCTGTTCCCCATTCAAGTTTTCTTCTTTCTGGTTCATGCCTTATGTAATATATGTAATTAATATTGGATTCCAGTATATATAGATGTCACAGGACCTTTTTCATGGATGGTGCTCCCTGTGCGCCCCTTTTGTTCTCCATTCATAGAATGGTATGTATAAGTTTATGCTAACTTTTTTTGACATATTCCTGTCTCATATCAATATTCTCTGACATGTATATAATATATATATAATAATATATGTAAAAAATATATACAGTATGTAATATGTGTTCTTTTAAACTGACATTTTTGGACCACTTTAGTACCTGTCTTTTCGCACTTTTTTTTTTTTACTGTAAGCTTTCTGTTATGCTTATAACCAATAAAAATATATTCAACTTTAAAACAATACTTGGTCATTATTTTTGATCTTCTTTGATTATTTTTTTTATTAGTTATGAGAAAAGATATTTCACCTTCTGTTCCTGTTATGGTAAAGAATTCTCATTCTAAAAGCCTTGGCACGCTGAGCTATGCTGTAGCCAATACTGCCCATTCCAATAATGCCCAGTGTTGCATCTGTGATGTCATCCCCCACACAGTTAAAATCAAACTCTTTTGTATCTGGTGAACATGAAATCCTGTGACCTGTGAAAAAAAATAGGACCTGGGTAAAAAAAGGATATACACTTTAACAAGCCCAAGCACAATATTACAGAACCCACAAGCACTGTGATTTAAAGGGACACACTCTTTTTTTATAAAAACCCAACAAAATTTCATATTTACCTTCCTAATGTAATTACAACATTATTTTAATATTCTACGGAATTTGCAGCCTAAATAACAATGATATCTGATGGTTCTGTCATGACGGTGCTTTTTCGGGCCCCCGTTTTACAGTTCTGCACCTTTGTTGTCTCCTTGTCACATTAGCTTCCAATGGAGATGACAAGTAGATATTTCCACACACATCACATGGGCATGCAGCCACCACTGGAGTGCATGCATGCAGATATGAAATGTCTACAAAGTGACAGCAGAAGATTAGAAGTAGGGATGGGCCAAACACCCCCGGTTCGGTTCGCACTAGAGCATCTCGAACAGGCAAAAAGTTCTAGTGAACATGCAAACTCTATTAAAGTCTATGGGACACGAACATGAAAGTCCTAACTTTAAAGGCTTATATGCAAGTTATTGCCATAAAAATTGTATGGGGACACGGGTACTGCCCTAGGGGACATGTATCAATGCAAAACAAAGTTTTAAAAAACAATAGTTTTTAAAGGAGCAGTGATTTTTATGATGTTTAAAGTGAAACAATAAAAATGAGTCTGCCTGTAAATTGGCGCATCTGTGCGATGTATAGAACATGCTGCAGAAATAATGACATTTCTAAAGGAAAAAAATATGATTTTTTCGTCATACTTACCTGTAAAATCCTTTTCTTTGAGTACATCATGGGACACAGAGTTAGGCTAATATTCATTACCTACTGGGTTATACGCCAACTCTAGGTGAATGGATATTGGTAGACAAAGTCTTAGACAAGAAGTGATCCCCTATATAACCACTCCCATACAGGAAGTACTTCAGTTTTGTGTCAAGCACTGAATCCTCAAAAAAAGAGGGGAGGGATATCTGTGTCCCATGATGTACTCAAAGAAAAGGATTTTACAGGTAAGTATGACGAAAAAAACCTATTTTCTTTTTCATACATCATGGGACACAGAGTTAGGCTAATATTCATTACCTATTGGGACGTCCCAGAGCAAAAGCCTTGAGGGGAGGAAGGCACCCTGCCAAACAATAGCCATCAGACCTTATATGGCAGGCCACAGTACACTTCGGCCAAATCCTCGGTTGCTCGAACGTCCAGTTGATAAAATTTTGTGAACGTATGCACTGAAGACCAGGTAGCAGCCTTACAAATCTGAGCCACAGATACCTGATGGCGAAAAGCCATACACCCCTGGTAGAATGAGCTCTCACGCTAAAGGGAGGAGCTTTACGTTTCAGACCATAGGCCTAAATATCCAATTGACAGGCCCAATTGGCAATGGAAGCTTTGGAAGCTGCCTACCCCTTCTTGGGTCCTTTTGGTAAAACAAAAAAGGAGTCTGATCCTCGGATCTCCGCAGATCTAAACAAATAAACCTTGACTGCCCGGACAACGTCCAAGGAATGCAGTCTTCTCTCTTCCGCTGAACGAGGCTGAGAGAAAAAAGAAGGCAAAAAATGTCCTGACTTAAATGAAAGGTTGACACCACTTTTGGCAAAGAGGATGAAACAGGTCTTAACAGGACCCTGTCATGGTAAAGGATCAAGTATGGTTCCCTGCATGAAAGGGCCGCCAACTCCAACACCCTTCTAGCCAAGGTGATGGCCATCAGGAAGGCTAGCTTGCGTGACAGCAAGTCTAATGGAATTACCTTGATAGGCTCAAATGGCTGTTTCTGTAACACAGACAGCACCAAGTTCAAGTCCCAAGGACACATAGGTGACCTAATGGGGGGAAGAAAACGAGTTGCCCCCTGCATAAAGGTTCGGACCAGCGAATGGGAGGCTAAAGGTCTTTGGAAGAATACTACAGGGCCGAAATCTGACCTCTGATTGTACTCAAAGCCAATCTGATTTCCACAGCTGACTGTAGAAAGGAGAATTCTCCCAATCACGGATTTCCGAGGATGCCATTTTTTGGCTTTACACCAAGCAATATAAGTCTTCCAGACCTTATGATAGATCTTTCTAGTGACAGCTTTTCTAGCATTCACTAGGGTAGATACCACTGGTATATATATATGAACAGAAAAAGTATTTCTCCTGCACTTGTGTAGGCGGTATAAGTATGGAATGGTAGTACTTTCAAATGGTGGGAAGTAAAGGATGATCGTGCGTGTTCCGCTGCCTAAACTGACAAGGGGTGGTCCAAGGAGCCCGAGTGAAAGAAAGGGGGGTGAAAGGCACGTGATCTAATGCTTGAATCAAGATAATACAGTTTATTATACAAATTGGATAAATACAAACAAAAGTTACTATGTTTTCATAAAAACTAGGTTACAAAATATACATTAACAATTGGGCATAGATGTAGATAAATCAGTGTAGCGCTGGACATAAGTCTAAGTGAATAAACATCAAAATCAATCTATAGATTAACAGAGAATAAACTTTCATCAGATAGGATTAATAAATTATTATGTGCTCAAAAAATCAAAGCACTGGACATAAATCAAAGTGAATGAACAATAATAATTAACATCTAAAAATTATTGTAAGCAATCGATGTGTCACCAGTGAATAGACTTTCATCAGAAAAAGATTATTCAAAATTATTAAGTGCTCTAAAAGTCCAAGCCATAATGGCCAAAATTAATCCAGAAAGATGTAGTGCAGAGGAATGTCCCGTAGACCACTCAATAGTACTGCCCACCACCGGAGAGAATGAAGGCTTACCAGAAAGCCTGTGACCGCCCTTACTCAGGGGGGTCTAAACAGGCATAGCAGGTCAATGTAGGGATCCCAGAGCCGCAATTGATGTCCCTCTTGTCGCCTCCGAGCTCAGCCTCCCAACGATAGCAGAAGACACTCCTGGGCAAATCCTCAGATGAAAAGGAACTCCAATGGCCAGTGCATCAGCATGAAAGGACCAAAAAGAAAAGAAGAGGGGGACTCCAGTAGTGTAGAGGACCAAAAACCGTTTTATTTAAAAAAGCTGATGCTTCCTAATGCGTTCACAAACACTGCATAGGTTGCATATAGGTGTAAAAAACAAATAACAATAAAAATCCGTCTGCAGACGGCGAAATTGACACTACCGCCGTTTGTTTTAAAATCGCGCATGCGCAGTGCGAAGTCCTCGTTGTAACCCTACGGCCATTTTGTCACAACTGACGTCATCAGGGGTACGTGACCACGCACGCGCATGCGCATTAAGTAGCTAAGTCGTGCTGCAGGAAACGGCGCTATTGGTTGATTAGGTCCGAGCTGGATATCCTGGCTGATTTACTAGCCAATCACATTCCAGAGACATCTTGGGAATGCTCCAAACAGCAATAATAAACAGCTGGGACCCTTACTAAAAAACGTGTGTAAATAAAAACACACAAACCTACTCAGTGCCATCTAGTGGACATCTGCAATATCACATACACATAAAAAGGAATTATCAATCATTTACAAAATTATTAACAAGCTTGTAAACCATGGCATGTCACCTCAATGCATGCCATAAAAATGTTGTACACATTAACAACTCCACTATAACAGAAAATGGTATAGTATGTATAAAAAGTTGTTTATATATATAAAAAAGGGGGGAAGAAGTACATTACACCCCAAAATATGCAATGTCACAAAGTCCACATTCCAATGGGGGGGGACATTGTAACAGATAACCATCCCTCATAATAGAGAAAAAAGGGGGGGATTAACACCCTCATACATATGATTTTTAATAACCTAGTAGTGTTTAATAGAGATCAAAGATAAATATGATCTTAGACGTCAAAAAATTACAATACACTAGAACCAGCCGGAAAGAGGAAAACCGGATATTGCCAATGGGACATCAACTGTTATTGATAAAACAGTTGATGTCCCATTCTATGTTCAAGCCATTGGGGGCATGAGAGCCTAATTTATAGATCCAATTGGTCTCTGACCTAGAGATAGTCCTCTTACCATTGCTGCCACGCCAATGGGGGACATACTTCTCTATGCCTATAAAAGTGGTACTAGTTGGATCCCGGCTATGGACAAGATCATAGTGCTTGGAAACTCTATGCTTGTCAAAGCCTTGCTTGATGTTGGTAATGTGTTCACCCAACCTCACGTGCAGCATCCTAGTGGTGCGTCCCACATATTCAAGCCCGCAGGGGCACCTTAGAAGGTAAACCACACATTTGGTGGTACATGTGATCAGCGATCTGATGGGGTATGTTTGGCCCGTGTTGACTGAAGTAAATTCAGTCAATCTCCTATCCATCAGAGTGTTAATCCTACACACCTTACACATGGGGAAAATCCCTTAAGATCCCCAAAGAAAGTCAAACGCACAGGAGGATTTGGAACATTGGGTGCCAGCATGTGTCTAAAACTGGTGGCTCCCCTAAACAGGACCCGAGGTTTATCTGATAGTAAGGGTCCGAGGATTCGGTCATTTTTTATAACTGGCCAGTGTCTTTTTATGATCCTTTTTATAGCCCAATGTTGGCTGGAATAGGTGGTAATAAAGGCAAGACCGAAATCCTCCCTGTCAACAGGCTGGGGAGGTTTATCCACTAGTAGATCTTTACGATCCCTATTACCTACCTCTAGGATTAAGGAGTCAAGGACTGTTGAGTCATAGCCCTTACTTAAAAATCTTGTTTTCAAAGTAGAGGCTTCTTCATAGAATTGATCAACACTTGAGCAGTTCCGCCTCAATCGCAAAAATTGTCCTTTAGGGATAGCTGCCAACCAAGATCGATGGTGACAGGAGTCAAGGGGGATAAAACTGTTCCTGTCGGTTGGTTTAAAGAAGGTGGAGGTGGTGATCCTTCCATCAACTATTTTAATAGCCAGATCTAAAAAATGGATCTGAATCGGACTAGCCTCATAAGTGAGTACTATGCCCCTATTGTTGCTATTGAGAACAGACAAGTAAGAGGCCACAGATTCCGCATCTCCATCCCAAATAAATAGGACATCATCAATAAATCTTTTCCACATGATGATCTGAACAGGTCTATCATGCAGAACTTCTTCTTCCTCCCACTTGGCCATGAAGAGGTTGGCCATACTGGGAGCAAATTTAGCTCCCATGGCCACCCCCTTCACTTGCAAATAATGTGCACCGTTATGCCAAAAGTGGTTGTGCTCCATCGAGAAGTCCAATAGCTCCATCACAAATTTGCATTGTGTGATGGGGATATTGGAGTCTCGATAGAGGAAGTGTCGCACCACTTCATGTCCCAATTGATGAGATATTGATGTATATAGCGATGCGACATCTGCTGTCACCAGCATATACGTATCCTTCCATTCCACCTCACTCAAAATACCAAAAACATGTTTTGTGTCCTTAAGAAATGAGGGTGTGCCCATCACCAGTGGCTGGAGAAAAACATCGATATATTTTCCAATACGTGACGTAATGGAATCAATGCCACTGATGATGGGCCTACCCGGAGGATTCAGTAGAGTTTTGTGGACTTTCGGCAAAATGTACATTACCGGTAAACGGGGGGCTAAGGGAACCAAATGTTCCTTTTCCTTTCTATTTAGGATGCCCATATCATAGCCTTTTTCTATCAGAGCGTTTAGTTGACGTTTGAACGCAACTGTTGGGTCCGATAGCAAGGGAGTATAGGTGTCCGTATCAGAGAGAATTCTCCCCATTTCGTTGGCATAGGAATCTTTATCTAGAATAACAATAGCCCCGCTTTTATCTGCGGGGCGTATAATTATGTCTTTCCTATTACATAGAGTTTCTATTCCCACTCTAATAGGGCCTGGTATGGATTTTGGGGGGAACCCACACCGTTTTTTCCTTAATTCTGTCATAGGGTTCCCCTCAGCCACTTCAATACAGGGCACTTTCACCCCCTTCCTGCCAAGACCAATTTTCAGCTTTCAGTGATCTCACACTTTGAATGACAATTACTCAGTCATGCAATACTGTACCTAAACAAAATTTTTATCATTTTCTTTATGCAAATAGAGCTTTCTTTTGGTGTTAATTATTCACCATTGTTTTTTTTCTTTTTTGCGATAAAAGTAAAAAAAAGCAAAAATTAAAAAAAAAAAAACACTTTGTTTCTATTATAAAATTTTGCAAATAAGTAATTTATGTTCATAAATTTGGGCCAAAGTTTATACTGCTACACATCTTTGGTAAAAATAACCCAAATTAGTGGATATTATTTAGTCTGTGTAAAAGTTATAGAGTTTACAAGCTATGGTGCAAATCTTAAAAAATTGATCGCACTTGATGTACTGACAGCCTATCTCATTTCTTGAGGCCCTGAAATGTCGGGACAATACAAATACCCCAAATGACCCCTTTTTGGAAAGTAGACAGTACAAGTTATTTAGTAAAAGGCATAGTGAGTTTTTTGAAGTTGTAATTTTTTTCCCACAATTCTTGGGAAATTAAGAAATTAATGTTTTTATTTTTAACACAGAATTGTCATAATAACAAGTTATTCCCTACACACAGCATATGCATACTTCCAATTACACCCCAAAATACATTCTGCTACTTCTCCTGAGTATGGCGATACCACATGTGTGAGACTTTTTCACAGCCTGGCCACATAGGGAGGCCCAACATGCAGGGAGCACCATCAGTCGTTCTAGGAGCATAAATTACACATCTAATTTCATTCCTACCTATCACACTTTTGAAGGTCCCGGAGCACCAGGACAGTGGAATTACCCACAAAATGACCCCAATTTGGAAAAAAAACACCCCAACATATATTCTATGAGGCATGGGCTTGTCAGGGTTGGGCTCAGCCCTTCCTTCTCAGAGCAGGCCACTCAGCTGTAGGTTAATTGCCAGCTTCAATCTTTTCCACAGTGACTAACCTGATGATAATATCCTGTTTGTCAGTCCTGCTGGTTGCTTAAGCTGTCCAGTTCAGTTCCTCTCTGCCTTCACTTTGGTCAACACATCCAGAGACTCTCTCCGGTGTACCTGTTGAAGACTTGCTTGGCTGACGTCCCTTCTGGTTCCTGATCCTGCTTGCTTTTCGACTACGCTGATCCTCCAGTTTCCTGATTTCCTGACCTGTCCTGATGTACGCTGATCTCTGGCTCACCAACGTCTTGGCTTGTCTGACTATCCGTTACGGTTACTGAACTCTAGATATGATTTGACTACGTTGCTCTGTTTACCTTTTACTATTGTTATTATTAAACAAGTGTGATTTTAACTGCACTTCTATCTTGGTCCGATTAATGGTTTCTGACAGTAGGTGAAGGCCATGAATTCAGAAGATGCAGTCAATCCACTTGTTGGTAATATTTTTTCCAGGTTGGATGAACAGGATGACCATATGGATCAGTTTGCCTTAGTGTTACAGACGCTTCTGAATCGCACGGCTCAACTGGAATCTCCCACTGTGGCTGCTCTGGCACAACCTGTGTCGCAGGCCTTCCCTGCTGCTACTCCAGTCTCTGTGCAGGCACCGCCTCGAGTATTACCTCTACAAGAGGTATGTCTGGTTCTGCTCTGCTTCCCCAGTGATTTGAGGGTGATCCAGTTCAATGCAGAGTGTTTCTCAATCAGGTTAAGATATTCTTCGAGATGCTGCCCCAGGCATTTCCCACGGACAGAAGCAAAGTAGGTTTCGTGATATCTTTGCTTTCTAAGAGAGCCTTGGCCTGGGCAAACCCTCTATGGGAGACACAAAAACCCCTTGTCTCGAGTTACCCAGAGTTTGTGGCTTCCTTTAAAAGGGAATTTGACGTTCCCGCACGCTCTGCTTCTGCTGCCAAGTGCCTCATGTCCATCAAACAGAGTACGAACATTTTTGCCGATTAGCCATTGAATTCCATACTCTGGCAGCAGAGGTGGCGTGTAACAATGAGGCCCTCGTGGCTGCTTTTTCTCATGGTTTCTGGTTTCTCAGATGCCATCAAAGATGAGATAGCAGCCCGAGATATACCCACTCAGCTGGAGAATTTGATCATGTTTGCCATCCTCATTGACTCCAGACTCAGAGAAAGACTCTCTTTTTAAGGAGCGCTCACATGTACATTTGTCTCCAAGCTTTGCAGTCACACCCTTGCCTCCCTCACCTCCCATTCCTCCTGGTACCGAGTCGGTCAGTGAGGATGAACCCATGCACTTGGGCTTCACACGTCTCTCTGCAGATGAGAGAACCTTTAGGAGGAGGGAGAGATTGTGCCTTTATTGTGGCCAGGCAGGTCACTTTTTGAAGTCTTGTCCTACCTGTCCAGGGAACGCACGAACCTTGAGGTCCTGTAGCAGACAGACCTTAAGTGGCGTTGTTTCATCCCCAGTTATCCAGATGGATAAGCCCCTGGTCCCGGTTATTCTTTCTTGGTCTGAGTCCTCCGTCCAGATACAAGCTCAAATCGACTCTGGGGCTGCAGGCCTGTTCGTTGATACTGCCTTTGTATCTAAGCACTCAATTCCGCTGCAGCTTCGTGCCACTCCATTTGCCATTGAGGCTCTTGATGGGAGACCTTTACAGCCTGCCCATGTGACTCATGAGACTGTTTCATTGTCTATGGTCGTAAGGGCCATTCACCATGAGGTAATCCAATTCCAAGTTATTTCCTCACCTAAGTTTCCGCTGGTTTTTGGTTATCCTTGGTTACAGTGGCACAACCCCTCTTTTGATTGGCTTCGTGCTGAGGTTCTCTTCTGGTCGCCACAATGCAGCAAGACATGTTTCCAGAATGTGGCTAAGGTCCTATGCACCTCTTAATTTTGCTCCCTGCCGGAAGAGTACCGCGGTTTTAGCGATGTCTTTGATAAATATCAAGCCGGTAGTTTGCCTCCACACCGGTCATATGATGGCACAATTGACCTTCAACCTGGTGCCACACCCCGCCCCCACGGCCTGGTTTACCCTTTGTCGGTCTCGGAGGATAAGGCCATGGAGGAGTATGTTGCAGATGCACTTTCTCGAGGATTCATCCGCAAGTCCTCAATTCCTGCTGGTGCTGGTTTCTTCTTTGTAAAGAAGAAGAGTGGTGAACTGAGACTTTGTATTGATTATAGGGGTCACAATCATTTCACGATTAAGAGTGCTTATCCAATTTCATTGATTGAGGAGTTATTTGACCGCCTCAAGGGAGCAACGGTTTTCACAAAGCTGGATTTGAGAGGAGCATAAAATCTCAGGAGAATCAAGGAGGGCGATGAATGGAAAAGCTGCATTTAATACCAGAACAGGCCATTATGAGTACCTCGTAATGCCATTTGGCCTTTGCAACGCTACGGCTGTTTTCCAGGAATTTATCAACGATGTCCTCCGAGATTTGTTGCAGCTATGTGTGGTGGTTTATCTCGACGATATCCTCATTTTTTCCAAGTTCCTAGAGAGCCACCACACATATGTCTGTCGTGTGCTTCAGAAGCTGAGAGAGAGAACAATCTCTATTGTAAATTGGAGAAGTGCGAGTTCCATCATGAACAGGTTAAATTCCTGGGTTATGTCATTTCCTCTGCTGGCTTTTCGATGGACCCAGAGAAAGCAGTCCTACAGTGGCCCTAACCAATGGGTATACGTCCTCTGTAACGTTTTCTTGGCTTTGCCAATTATTATCGAAAGTTTATTAGTAACTTCTCGTCTCTGGTCAAGCTCCTGACTGATATGACCAGAAAGGACGGTAACCCATAGAGTTGGTCTCCGGAATCCATTAAAACCTTTGAGAGTCTCAAGACTGCCTTTGTTTCTGCTCCTGTGTTGGCACAATCTGATCCTACATTACCCTTTATCCTTGAGGTTGATGCTTCTGAAACTGGAGTTGGCACCCTTCTGTCTCAACGTCCTACCTCTGAGAGCGCTATGCATCCTTGTGGCTACTTTTCCAAGAAATTGTCACCTGCGGAATGCAATTATGAGATTGGGGACAGAGAGTTGTTAGCGATAATTTTAGCCCTTAAAGAATGGAGGCTTTTCCTCGAAGGTACCACTGTACCGGTTCTCATTCTTACTGACCATAAGAATCTCACATTCTTGTCTGAGGCTAAACGCCTCTCTCCCAGGAAGCTCTTTTTTTATTTGTCAAGTTTCAATTACATTGTCTAATTCTTACCAGGTACTAAGAATGTAAGGGCTGACGCTTTGTCGCAACAATTTTCCCCCACTTCCCAGATGGAATTGGTTCCTGTTCCTGTGATTCCTCCTGATCGTATTCTGGCTATGGTTCGCACCAGTCTCACTTCTCCTTTGGGTGACAAAATTCTTGCCACTCAGGTCCATGCTCCTCCTGAGAAACCTTGTGACCGATGCTTTGTCCCTGAGAGTCTCCATACTGCCGTGCTCCAGACTTACCATTCTCCCAAGGCTGCTGGCCACCCTGGGAGGAATCAACTCTTTTGGGCCATTTCCCAACATTTCTAGTCTATGTGCTGATGTAGCCACCTTCATAGCTGCTTGTTCCGTGTGTGCTCAGAGTGCACTGTATTATATAGTGCACTGTATTTTATATTCTCTACATTGCCATGTATTATATATTCTCTACACTACACAGTATTATATACTTTCTAAACTACACTGTATTATATCTGCTATGCTCTCCACTACACTGTATTATATACTCTACACTAGACTGTATTATATACATAGGCGTGCACAGCCTATTGCATTAGGGTGTGCACCCAAAAGCTCAAGCACACATACATATATATATATATTGTTAAAAGTATTGGGACACCTGCCTTTACACGCACATGAACTTTAATGCCGTCTTAGTCCATAGGGTTCAATATTGAGTTGGCTCCGCCCTTTGCAGCTATAAAAGCTTCAACTCTTCTAGGAAGGCTGTCCACAAGGTTTAGGAGTGTGTATATGGGAATGTTTGATCATTCTTCCAGAAGGGCATTTGTGAGGTCAGGCACTGATGTTGGATGAGAAGGCCTGGCTAGCAGTCTCCACTCGAATTCATCCCAAAGGTGTTCTATCGGGTTGAGGTCAGGACTCTGTGCAGGTCAGTCAAGTTCCTCCACCCCAAACTCGCTCATCCATGTCTTTATGGACCTTGCTTTGTGCACTGGTCCAAATCATTTGGTGGAGGGGGGATTATGGTGTGGAGTTGTTTTTCAGGGGTTGGGCTCGGCCCCTTAGTTCCAGTAAAGGGAGCTCTTAAGGCGTCAGCATACCAAGACATTTTGGACAATTTCATGCTCTCAACTTTGAGGGAACAGTTTGGGGATGACCCCTTCCAACATGACTGCTCCCCAGTGCACAAAGCAAGGTCCATAAAGACATGGACTTAGCAGGGGTGGTGGGAAATTAACTTCAAGTGCAATAATTCATATTATAACTGTAACTAAAACATATACAATTAAGTGTAACACTCTAAAAAATAAAAAATCCAAAGTGCTATAATGGTGTGAACCTCCCAACTAAAAAGCTGTTGCACTCGAAGGTCATTTGTATTGCAATTATCTGTAGAGGGGTTTCCACCATCCCTGCTAAGGCAGCACTGATGGGCACTAATAGGCTGCACTGATTGGCAGCGTTGATGGGCACTAATTGGTAGCACTGATGTGCACTGATAGGTGGCACTGATAGGCAGCACTGATTGGCACTAATGGGCACTGATTGGCACTGATAGGTGGCACTGATGGGCACTTATATGCATCACTGATGGGCTCTTATTGGTAGCACTTATGGGCACAGATAGGCTCTGATTCGCAGCACTGATTGGCAGCACTGATCTACACTGATTGGCACTGATAGGCAGCACTGATTGGAAGCATTGATGGGCACTGATAGGCTGCACTGATAGGCAGCACTGATGGGCACTGACTGGCAGCACTGATGGGCACTGGTAGGTGGCACTGATAGGCAGCACTGATGGGCACTAATTGTCAGCACTGATTGGTACTGATAGGCAGCACTGATTGGTACTGATAGGCAGCACTGATGGGCACTGATATACAGCACTGCTGTGCACTGATTGGCAGCACTGATGGGCAGCACTTATGGGCACTGATAGGCAGCACAGATGGGCACTGATATGCAGCACTGATAGGCAGCATTGGTTGGCACTGATTTACAGCATTGGTTGGCACTGATAGGCAGCACTGGTTGGCACTGATAGGCAGCACTGGTTTGCACTGATAGGCAGAATTGGTTGGCACTGATAAGCAGCACTGGCACAGATAGGCAGTACTGGTTGGCACTGATAGGCAGCACTGGCACTGATAGGCAGCATTGGTTGGCATTGATAAGCAGCACTGGTTTGCACTGATTGGCAGCATTTGTTGGCACTGATTGGCAGCATTTGTTGGCACTGATTGGCAGCATTCGTTGGCACTGATAGGCAGCATTGGTTGGCACTGATTGGCAGCACTGATGGGCACTGACTGGCAGCACTGATGGGCACTAATTTTCAGCACTGATTGGCACTGATAGGCAGCACTGATGGGCACTGATATGCAGCACTGATGGGCACTGATTGGCAGCACTGATAGGCAGCATTGGTTGGCACTGATTGACAGCATTGGTTGGCACTGATTTACAGCATTGGTTGGCACTGATAGGCAGCACTGGTTTGCACTGATAGGCAGCACTGGTTGGCACTGATAGGCAGAATTGGTTGGCACTGATAAGCAGCACTGGCACAGATAGGCAGAACTGGTTGGCATTGATAGGCAACATTGGTTTGCACTGATAAGCAGCACTGGCACAGATAGGCAGCATTGGTTGGCACTGATAAGCAGCAGTGGCACTGATAGACAACAGTGGTTGGCACTGATAGGCAACAGTGGTTGGCACTGATAGGCAGTACTGTTTGGCACTGATAGGCAGCATTGGTTGGCACTGATTGGCAGCATTGGTTGGCACTAATTGGCAGCATTGGTTGGCACTGATAGGCAGCATTGGTTGGCACTGATTGGCAGCATTGGTTGGCACTGATTGGCAGCATTGGTTGGCACTGATTGGCAGCATTGGTTGGCACTGATTGGCAGAATTGATTGGCACTGATTGGCAGCATTGGGTGGCACAGATAGGGGAGAGGAGGAGTTTCACATTCAGCAGATGGTGAGACTTGCCAGAGCTGTTCAGTGTATGAAACTGTCAGATAATGACACTGCATGTAGGGAGAGACACAGCTGTTAAAAGTCAGCGGTGATGCTGGTGGTGGGCGGGACTGAACAGTTACCAAACACCATCCAATAGGATGGGTCTGGGCGGGCCGCTACATTTCTCTGGCTCCGCCCCCTCTCTGAAGCAGCCCAATCATTGGCTGGTGTTGCCGCTTGATCCCGCCCACCCCCGACATCGCGGCTGAGTTGTGATGACTTACAACTCAGCCACGATGTCGGGAGTGGGCGGGACCAAGCGCTATAAACACAAGCCAATGTTTGAGCTGCTTCAGAGAGGGGGCGGGGCCACATACATGTAGCGGCCCGCCCAGACCCCATCCCATTGGCTGGTGTTTGATGGCCGTTCTGTCCCGCCCACCCCCGACATCACCCTGACATTAAGACAGCTGGTCTCACTTCCTGCATGCAGTGTCATTATCTGACAGTTCCATACACTGATCAGCTTTGGCAATTCTCACGCTCTGCTGCCTGTGAAACTGTTTCACAGGCAGCGCGGGCCACACACTCTCTTAGATGCAGCATTTTGGGGCAAATCTCTGGACACAGCACGGGGTGATTAGGGTGTGCCCAGGCACACCTGGCACACCCTGTGCGCACGCCTATGGTACCAGCCCATTTAGATAGCTAACAGCTTGTGCGCACGTGTGGTAGAGCAGAGAGCGCCCCTTCAGCCCAGCAGCGTGCGGGTGTGATTTCCAATGCTGTCTATAGATGGGAGTGCTGAGCCGATGACGTCACTGAGAATCCAGCTTCAAGATACAGAGAGCACTGTAATCTCTTGGCCGGGCGCGGTGGCGTGCGTCTCTAATCCCAGCTGCATGGGAGGCTGAGGCTGTCGGGATTGCTTGAGTCCAGGAGTATGTGGGGTGTCCACACTATGATCAGTATCAATATGGTGACCCATGGAGCAGGTCAAAACCCCTGTGCTGATCAGTAGTAGTGGGATTGCGCCTGATTCAAGCCGGTGTAGATAGAGCAGCCTGGATAATACAGTGAAACACAGTCTCTTTTTTACGACATTTTTTCAATTATTCATTTCATTTATGGTTTTCATTTATTATTTCTATACCCCTTTATATTTATTCATTTCATCAAGCACCCATTTTTATACACCGTTATTTATTTTTACATTTACCCATTATTATATATATATTTTTTTCTTTTTCTACACCCTTTTTTATTTTTCATATGCATTTATTATTTTTATACACCCTGATTCATAGTTATTTTTATATTTATTATTTATTATCCTCATTATTTTTCTTTATTTTTATACACCCTTATGTACAGTTATTTTTATATTTATTAACTATTATATTTATCATTATTATTTATTTTATACACCCTTTTTTTTTTCTTTATTCTTTAAATTTATTCATAAATGTATCCTTTTTTATTTTTTTATATACATTTTTATTCATTATCTTTATTTTTTTATGTATATTTATACTCTCTTATTTATTTATTTTATATTACTTTTATTTGTTTATATTTTTTAACCTATTTTTTTCCATTCACAATCTTTTATTTATATTTATTCATTATTAATGTCATCACACACCCATTTTTATTTTTATACACCGTTATTTATTTTTAGATTTACTCATTATTAAGAAAGCGGGGCCCCATTCACAGGGGCCCTGGGGCCCAGGAACCATTCATAACAAGGAAGAGACCTGGTGTAGTATAAAAGGGGTTTTTAACCGCTTCAGCCCCGGAAGATTTTACCCCCTTCCTGACCAGAGCACTTTTTGCGATTCGGCACTGCGTCTCTTTAACTGACAATTGCGCGGTCGTGCGACATTGTACCCAAACAAAATTGACGTCCTTTTTTTTCCCCCACAAATAGAGCTTTCTTTTGGTGGTATTTGATCACCTCTGTGGTTTTTATTTTTTGCGCTATAAACAAAAAAACAGAGCGATAATTTTGAAAAAATAAAGCTATATTTTTTTACTTTTTGCTATAATAAATATCCCCAAAAATACATAAAAAAACTTTTTTTTCCTCAGTTTAGACCAATATGTATTCTTCTACGTAATTTTGGTTAAAAAAAATCGCAATAAGCGTATATTGATTGGTTTGCGCAAAATTTATAGCGTCTACAAAACGGGACACTTTTATGGCACTTTTATTAATAATTTTTTTTTAAATTAGCAATGGCGATCTGCGATTTTTACCGTGACTGCGACATTATGGCGGACAATTTTGACACTATTTTGGGACCGTTGTCATTTATACAGCGATCAGTGCTTTAAAAATGCACTGATTACTGTGTAAATGACACTGACAGGGAAGGGGTTAACCACTAGGGGGCAGTGAAGGGGTTAAGTGTGTCCTAGGGAGTGATTCTAACTGTTAGGGGGGATGGGCTTCAACACACAGGACAGTGATCACTGCTCTCGATGACAGGGAGCAGTGATCTCTGTCATGTCACTAGGCAGAACGGGGAAATGCTTTGTTTACAAAAGTATCTCCCCGTTCTACCTCTCCGTGACACGATTGCGGGCATCCGACCGACATCGAGTCCACGGGACCCGCTGTCACGGAGGACGTGGCACTCGCGCGGCCGCAACACCGCTTCTTAAAGGGGACATACCTGTTTGCCCTTTTGCCCCCAGTGCCATTCTGCTGATGTACATCAGTGTGCGCTGGTCAGCAAGCGATTAAAATAGAAATGGTAAGCAAAACATTTGTGTATAGATATAAAAAAAAACATTATAAATATCTTTGTTGCCTTTTTTATAAGTGATCACATTCCCTCTGTTCTCAGCTGCATAAGAGCTTGGGGAGGAGAAGCAGCAGCACACTGATCTTCTCAGTGAATAGCTGTGCAGTGGGGGGGGGGTTGTCAGGACAAGTCTGATCATTGGAGGAGAGCAGGCTGAGTTCCCATCATAGCTAGAGAACTGACCACGATGTGCTCTCCTGCTTTGTGTGGTCAGTTTTTATTAGGAAAGCAGAGGGACTGACAGGCACACCAGGGATTTCACATAAAGGAAGCAAAACAAAGAGAACAGGAGACTTTCTCATAAAAGTACATGGTACAGCAGGCACATATCAGGAATATGAAATGTTGGGGTAACAAACACCTTCCATTCTGGGCCAATTCTGACATCTCTCTCATACACGGAACAATTAGTTTTTTTTTTCCTGTTAAATTACTTGGAACCCCCAAATATTATATATTTTATAATCAGAGACCTTGGAGATTAAAAATGGTGGGTGTTGCAATTTTTTATGTCACAAGATATTTGCATAGTGGATTATCAATTATCAAACTTTTTAGGAAAAAAATACACTGAGTTTTAGTACATAGAAATGCAGTCTAATACTAAGTTGTTTGGTAAAAAAAAAAATGTTCCGCCGAGTATATAGACACCTAACACGCCATGATTTAAAATTGTGTATTCCTGTGGAACAGCGCTAAACTATATTACCTAAAAATTTTCATAGGAGACACTTTAAAAGCCTTGACAGGTTACCAATTCAGAGTTACACAGGAGGTTTAAATTTTTTTTTGGATTAACTTTATTGCTATCACAAGGGATGAACAACATCCCTTGTGACTGCATGAGCCTTGACAGGTCCTCTTTATGGTAAGATCTGGGGTCTTTCAGACCCCATATCTCTCCTATGGCCTCCAAAGCATCCGATCTGAGTTTGGTTTGATCGCCTGTAGAATTAAGATGCTGTTGCTCCCAATGTAGAACTCAACATTTTATCTGGCATAATGCAATGTCCGATAAAAGCAGGAATGTCTATTAAGCCAATTTGTCTCCATACACCTTCTTGGACTGGGTGTTTGCTAGGCGCTGACAGTATGGGGGAGATTTACTACAACTGGAAAGTGTAAAATCTGGTGCAGCTCTACATAGAAACCAATCCGCCTCCAGGTTTTATTGTCAAAGCTTCATGAATGAGCTGAAGTTAGAAGCTGATTGGCTACCATGCACAGCCGCTCCACATTCTGAGTGCTCCAGTTTTAGTAAATCTCCCCCATTGTACATGGCACCTTTTCTGTAACCCGTGTGAATGTAACATTACAGAGCTACATATACAATTATTTTGCCATGTGTCATTGTATATTTAACTTGCTCTCCAACAATTGTTTTTCTTTGTCGCAGTCCTAATTGGCTGTTTTACTTTTGATTGACAGGCCAGACTCTAAAGCCGTAGTTCTGGTGGAATCCGGGATCAGAATTCACACCACGGAGTTTGAATGGCCCAAGAATATGATGCCATTTGGGTTTGCAATGAAGGTTTGAAGGAAATCAATTACAGTCTCACTCAAAACATTAGACATGTCATGGTCTTCTGAAGCTAGTCATAGTCATTACATTCTTAGTGCACAGACTCCTTTTGGAATAGTTATGTAGTATATGGTAGGCCCTCAGACTACATGGTAGGCCCTCAGACTACATGGTAGGCCCTCAGACTACATGGTAGGCCCTCAGACTACATGGTAGGCCCTCCGACTACATGGTATTCCCTCCGACTACATGGTATTCCCTCCGACTACATGGTATTCCCTCCGACTACATGGTATTCCCTCCTACTACACGGTATTCCCTCAGACTACACGGTATTCCCTCAGACTACACGGTATTCCCTCAGACTACATGGTATTCCCTCAGACTACATGGTATTCCCTCAGACTACATGGTATTCCCTCAGACTACATGGTATTCCCTCAGACTACATGGTAGGCCCTCAGACTACATGGTATTCCCTCAGACTACATGGTATTCCCTCAGACTACATGGTATTCCCTCAGACTACACGGTATTCCCTCAGACTACACGGTAGGCCCTCAGACTACATTGATGGCCTTTTTCTGGCACCATCCTTCTGTGTTTCTCACGAGCTTCCCAAGTATTATTTGATTGGTATGGTTGTCTGTTGAGCAGTTGGATCTTTTTTGAGATGGCCTTGGGCCAACCTTGTTTAAGAAAAGCCTTTTGGCATTCCAGCTGTGTAGGGTTTAACCACCTCCTGCCTGGTCTATTGAAAAATTACAGCCGCCCCGGAGCCTCTGTCTTCTGGGTGGACGTTATATGACACCCTCCCGGTTGCGTGCCTTGTGTGTCCCCTAGGGGTGTTTCGTCACATATGGCGACCCATCACATTTGGCTGCCCGCTGGAGTGCGCATGCGCGACGCCGCCATATGTGTTCCAACACTTATAAAACTTTTGTCACTTTTAACACTTTTTTTGTGTTTAAAAAAATAAAAAGTGTTTTTGTCACTTTTAAAACGTAAAGTTTTAAAAGTGTTGGAACGCATATGGGGCGCTGACGCACATGCGCAGTCCAGCGGGTAGCCAAATGCGATGGGTCACCGTATGTGACGAAACAGGGGCTGTGCAGTGGCACAATCTGTGACCTGCTGTGTCCACCAGACACAGTGGAAGACAGATCGCTAGACCGGGCCGGCCCTGGTACCATGTGATGGCTGTGACCAATCACAGTGACATTGTTGCCAACCATCAGTATTTATACTGGCAGCCAGTAAAAAACAGGCACTTTCTCTACTGCCAGTAAATGCCAGTGACAGGAAGAAGTTGCCAGTAAAAAAATGTCTGACGGTTGGCTTGATACTGCACATGTACAATTCTGGTCCGGAGCCGGCCCGAGACTATTGAAGTGCCTGCTACAGTGTGTTCGGGCAGCACCGGCAGGGGCGGGTCTACCACAGGTGTGCCTGAGCATGTCGTGTGATGGTGCAAGGGAGCTGAGCAGAGTGGCCGGAGCCTCGTGTGCAGGTCTGCAGGACAGGAGTGGGGCTGTCAGTGCTGTTTGGGCTGAAGGGACCACCTGGTGTGGAGAGAGACTGTGACTCAGGAGGAGACGCGTCGTGTCGGTGAGGTGTCATCATCATCTGTGCTGCTGCACACTGCTGTCAATATCACTGTGAGAGTCAGTTTCATGTGTGTGTGCCTCCGCATTCCTTATTCTTGCCCCGTGAGCTACTTACTATATCAAAAATAAGATCAGAAATATATTTTTTTAACTTAATATCTACTTTTGGAAAATTCCAGTAAAAACTTGGCTGTGCCAGTAAATTTTGGATGTTGTGTCAGTAAATTTCAATCTGGTAGGTTGGCAGCACTGCACAGTGATCACATGTCAAATGTACACAATGGCTTATAGTCATAGCCAATCATTGTGTACTGTGGTGATCTCTGTGATTGGTCCCTGTGATCACATGGTACAGACAGGGCTAATCACAGCACACCTGTACCATGTGATAGCCAATCACAGCTATTGCAATAATACATAATGACACATGAATTGATGCCATTCATAAAAAATAAGCGAGTACACCCCTCACATTTTGTAAATATTTTATTATCTTTTCATGTGACAACACTGAAGAAATGACACTTTGCTACAATGTAAAGTAGTGAGTATGCAGCTTGTATAACAGTGTAAATTTGCTGTCCCCTCGAAATAAATCAACACACAGCCATTAATGTCTAAACCGCTGGCAACAAAAGTGAGTACAGTGAAAAGTGAAAATGTCCAAATTGGGCCCAAAGTGTCAATATTTTGTGTGGCCACCATTATTTTCCAGCACTGCCTTAACCCTCTTGGGCATGGAGTTCACCAGAGCTTCACAGGTTGCCACTGGAGTCCTCTTCCCCTCCTCCATGATGACATCACGGAGCTGGTGGATGTTAGAGACCTTGCACTCCTCCACCTTCCGTTTGAGGATGCCCCACAGATGCTCAATAGGGTTTAGGTCTGGAGACATGCTTGGCCAGTCCATCACCTTTACCCTCAGCTTCTTTAGCAAGGCAGTGGTCATCATGGAGGTGTGTTTGGGGTCGTTATCATGTTGGAATACTGCCCTGCGGCCCAGTCTCTGAAGGTAGGGGATCATGCTCGACTTCAGTATGTCACAGTACATATGGGGCATTCATGGTTCCCTCAATGAACTGTAGCTCCCCAGTGCTGGCAGCACTCATGCAGCCCCAGACCATGACATTCCCACCACCATGCTTGACTGTAGGCAAAAAACACTTGTCTTTGTACTCCTCACCTGGTACCGCCACACAGGCTTGACACCATCTGAACCAAGTAAGTTTATTTTGGTCTCATCCCCAAAAATGGGGATATTTATTACAGCAAAAAGTACAAAATATTGTTTTTTTTTTCAAAATTGTCGCTCTTTTTTTGTTTATAGCGCAAAAAATAAAAACCGCAGAGGTGATCAAATACCACCAAAAGAAAGCTCCATTTGTGGGGAAAAAAGGACGTCAATTTTGTTTGGGTGCAACGTCGCACGACCGCACAATTGTCAATTAAAGTGACGCAGTGCCGAATCGCAAAAAATGGCCTGGTCATTCAGCAGCCAAATCTTCCAGGGCTGAAGTGGTTAACCACTTGCTTACTGGGCACTTAAACCCCCCTCCAGACCAATTTTCAGCTTTCAGCGCTGTCGCATTTTGAATGACCACTGCGCGGTCATACAACACTGTACCCAAATTAAATCTTTATCATTTTTTCCCACAAATAGAGGTTTCTTTTGGTGGTATTTGATCACCTCTGCGGTTTTTATTTTTTGTTAAAAAATTTTAAAAAGACTGAATTTAAAAAATATATATATATTTTTTTATATTTTGTTATAAAATGTTGCAAAGAGGTAATTTTTCTCCTTCATTGATGTACGCTGATGAGGCTGCACTGATGGTCACCAATAGGCTGCACTGATAGGCACCGATGGGCTGCACTGATGGGCACTGATAGGACGGCACTGGTGGGCACTGATAGGCGGCACTGGTGTGCACTGAGAGGTGACACTGAGAGGTGGCACTGAAGGGCATTGATAGGTGGCATTGGTGGGCACTGAGAAGTGGCACTGATAGGTGGCACTGATAGCTTGCAGTGATGGCCACTGATAGGTTACACTGAAAGGCAGCACTGCTAGGTGGCACTGATTGGCACCACTGGTGGGCATTGATAGGTGGCACTTGTGGGAATTGACAGGTGGCACTGGCAGGTGGCAATGGCAGGTGGCACTGGCAAGCACAGAGGAGGAGGCAGATGTGCCTCCTTCCTCTTCGGGACCGATGTCCCTTGAACATAAGCCGGTGATCAGCTTTTTTTTCTCCTCACACTGTTAGCGTGAGGAGGAAAAAAAACAATTACCGAGCTTTTGTTTACACACGTGATCAGATGTCATTGGCTGACAGCTGATTACGTGGTAAGGGGCCGCGATCGGCCCCTTACTCGGATCAGTGATCACCCGAGTCTCGGTTAATCACGCCGCGCGTGCCCTGCAGGGGGAGCGCTGGGAGCGTGCAAAGGGGAGGACGTCCTATGATGGCCTCCCGGAAATTCAGGTCCACGCTGGGGCCATCATTCGGCTACAGCACGGACCTCAAGTGGTTAAAGTATAACTAAAGGCAAAACTTTTGTTTTTTGTTTTTTTTTTTAGATAGAGGGCAGAGAGATTAGAACACCTGTCAATTTTGATTGCTGTCTGTGCCCCCATTATGGAGATTCTCCCTCTGTTTGTCCTGTTTACCATTATCATTGAAAAGGAAAATAAAGAAGATCCCACATTTTTGGATTGTCCCCTGAAAAGTAATAGAGTGGGAAATCTTCCAATGGGGCATGAGTTCTGGTGACCTGGGGGTCCCCAAGGGATTCCCCTCATTTTCTGGTATTTCCTCTCACTTCCTTTTTTGGCTATGGGACAGGAAGTGAAGGGAAGTCTCCCTGCATTGGTACACAAATGGAGAAAAAAAAAAATCTGACAGGGGTTATCATAGTTGCCAACATTGTAAAAAAAAAAAATGGAACACTTTTGTGGCTGTAGGCGGAGCCGTACAATAATTAGGGGGCGTGACATTCGTTTGTAGGCGTGGCTTAGGAAAAATATACCAGTGCGGCGCGCAAAGCACGCCGTGGCGAAAAATGGGCGTGGTTTACGTGACATGGTGGGCGTGACTCGAGGGTGTGGTTAGAGTCTGAGATGAATGATGGAGAGGGAAAGGGGGAAAGGGGGAGAGGGAAATGACGCGACAGCAGCCCCAGATCCTACACAATAAAAATATGTGTATTCTAGAAAGTTTAACAATCAGCAGATAAAGTTACTCCAAGCACCTGGTGTTAGCACTTCAATCATCCCGGCACCATGGTTGTTATGGTGTCAGGATGATTGAAGAGCCCCCCCTCACACCAGGAGTCCCCGGCGGAGCCCCCCCTCGCACCAGGAGTCCCCGGCGGAGCCCCCCCTCGCATCAAGAGTTCCCGGCGGAGCCCCCCCTCGCATCAGGAGTCCCCGGCGGAGCCCCCCCTCGCACCAGGAGTCCCCGGCGGAGCCCCCCCTCGCACCAGGAGTCCCCGGCGGAGCCCCCCCTCGCATCAGGAGTCCCCGGCGGAGCCCCCCCTCGCATCAGGAGTCCCCGGCGGAGCCCCCCCTCGCATCAGGAGTCCCCGGCGGAGCCCCCCCTCGCATCAGGAGTCCCCGGCGGAGCCCCCCCTCGCATCAGGAGTCCCCGGCGGAGCCCCCCCTCGCATCAGGAGTCCCCGGCGGAGCCCCCCCTCGCATCAGGAGTCCCCGGCGGAGCCCCCCCTCGCATCAGGAGTCCCCGGCGGAGCCCCCCCTCGCATCAGGAGTCCCCGGCGGAGCCCCCCCTCGCATCAGGAGTCCCCGGCGGAGCCCCCCCTCGCATCAGGAGTCCCCGGCGGAGCCCCCCTCGCATCAGGTGTCCCCGGCGGAGCCCCCCTCGCATCAGGTGTCCCCGGTGGAGCCCCCCTTATGATTCCCAGAGCAGTGCGCCCCCCCACCTCAGAGGCTAGAACCCCCACCCCTTTCCATAACAGACTGGCAGCGGGGCGGGGGGTAGGCGGGCGAGGCGGGGGGTGGGCGGTGACGCAGGACTGGCGGAGGGGTAGGTGAGGTGAGGCGGGGCGGAGGGTGGGCGGCGACGCAGGACTGGCAGCGGGGCGGGGGGTAGGTGGGGTGAGGCGGGGCGGAGGGTGGGCGGCGACGCAGGAGCTCTGTCTAGCCCCCCCAGCTATAGTGAACCATTGCTACATCAAAAATTGGGTGCAGGTTTCCCCTTTTCTAAATCACTTATGAAAACTTTTCTTCCAATAATAATAATCCAAAAAGTGACTAAAAAAAACCAAACGAAACTCCATATTAAGTGTAACTAATGAATTCATAGAACCACTGTGCAAATAGAATATAAACAGCAATAAATACGGCACTCTAAAATAAGTAATGATAGTGCAACTATGTGATCTGTGCAATAATAATCTAGAATAAATATATATAAATAATGACAGATAAAAATCCACACAAGTGCAATAAATAATAATTAAGTCCAATGGTATCAAAAAGGTGCTTAGATCAGCGAAGAAACGTGCCCTTGGTAAAAAGGTCCCATAGACGATACAATCAAAATTGATAAAACAGCTCCACGATCCTCCTCAAAATGACTCTCCTAGGGATCTCCCGTCCTAACACCGCATAGGATTTTCCCTATAGAACCTCCATTCACGTGGTTGTTTTACATTTCTATTACATTCATTTTTTTGAGCGATATTTATTATACTTTTTTGAGCGTCACTTAATCATCAGTTTTTTACACCATTTATATTTTAATTTGATTGAGCGCCACATTAATTTAATATTTTGTTACCTACATTTACTAGCGCCTGGGTTGTCCCCTATTTGCGCCTGAATTATGCCTACTCTACCTGAATGGGCGCCCGGATTGGGCCTACTTGACCCCTATTAGCGGCTCAGTTGCTGCTGCTCTGTACTTATATTCTACACAGACTGACCGAACAATACACTAACTACCCTGCCTAATCTCCATTCATATACACTATACATGCTGTGTAAACAGCCTTATATAGTGTGGCACCCTGCCTTTGGCCAATCATGGCTCTGACAGCACATCGCGCTATGATTGGCCAAAGCGTACAGATCAGATGCATGCTTTGGCCAGTCTGCAGCCCTCAATGCACTGCAATCTTGCAGTGCATTATGGGGTGCTTGTTGGCGGTTGAACGTCCCACAAGCGCCCCATTAGTTTGTTTGTTCTACGAACAAACGAACACCCGATGTTCGAGTCAAACTTAAGTTCGACTCGAACTTATGTTCGACTCGAACATCGGGCCCATCCCTAATCAGAAGCAATGGGATATAACAAAGGATGAAAAAAAGATTACATTTGAAAAAAAAAGGCACATTCTTACTATACACTGTGCTTTAGCAATCTAAATGTCATCTAATTAGAAGTTACAATTACCATAAAGTAGATTTCTGGGCTGTATCTAACTAGTTTTTTTAAAATCTTCCCCCCAAACACTTATACTAACTAACCTGTGTAAAAAAGATTAATATACTTACCTATTTTCAGCCTGCTCTGGAGAAGGGAGCGAGTGTAAAGCGGGGAATTCTGCTTTAGAGTGGATGTAAACCAAATTCATGAAATTTGAGCTGGGTACATATATCTGTAGTGTTTTTTCTCTCTCTTCAAAGCACTATGTTCTGTAGCTTTGTTCTGCCCCATTCCTCGGTTAACAGCCTGATAACCTTTGGCAAGAGTTCCAAGATGGCAGCCTGAAGTGTGTGTCAGGGGATATTGCTATAAATATATTAGCAGACTGCTAAACTATTCACAGTCAACCTCTGCATGTGTGGGGAGGGGGTGTGTGCCTTTCCTCCAATCAGCTGTCTCACAGTGTCTAGCAATAATCCACTCCTACAGATGAATTAGGAAGAGAAACATCTAACAGAGAACATGCACTTTCTAAACAGTATATAAAGAGGAAGACAGAAGATGTTCATGTAAAACTTATGTAGGGAGATTTGTTTCATCCCTGTGTATCATCTAAGGCTGTTCACTTCACTGGGTATATGTGAGGGTTTACATCCACTTTAAAGTGGATGTAAACCTGATTCATGAAATTTGAGCTGAGCACATACTGTATATTCGCAGTGTTTTGTTATCTCTCTTCAAAACACTATGTCCCGTAGCTTTCTCCTGCTCCAATCTTCTGTTATCAGCCTGATAACTCCTGACAAATTCTCCGTCAACTGAGATAAAAGCAGCCTGAGTTTTGTGTTGGGGAGGATGCTATAAATAGATTAGCACAGAGTTGAACCATTCAACAAACAGCTCTGAAAGTCTCTACCAATGAAGAGAGGGGGTGTGTGTCTTTCCTCCAATTAGCTGTCTTGGCTGTATGCCCAGGCTTCAATCCCAGTGCTGAACAGGAAGAGAAAATCTTCCAACACGATCTGAACTTTCTAAAGAATATATAAAGCTGAAGACAGCAGATATGCATGAAAAACTTATATAGAAAGATTTGTTTCATCCCTGTGTATTATCTGGGGTTTTCACTTCACTGGGTATAGGAGAGGGTTTACATCCACTTTAAAGTAAATAACTTACAGAGAGTGTAAATCTTTCTGTGATACACAATTATCAAAATATGGAACAGCTAGCAAGTACATTGTGTTATGATAAAGCCTCCAAGACCGAATTACTGAAGGTACATTATAGTTTCCCTTTAAGCCTATAAAAAACACATTGCTGATATCATTGTTTTTTTGCCTGCATTGGACTGGCCTTGAAACTGTCTGTTGAGACAATCTTTCTTCCCTTACTTATCAGTTATTCCAACATTTCTTATCTTCCTGTGTGTATTTACAGGACATATTTAGTCCAAGCCTGAGTGCAGCTACATATTCTTTCTGAAAAAGTTTCTCTAGTGGGCATAGGGTTGCCACTTTTTCTTCAAGCCATACCCAAACACTTTAGCGGTGCACAGCAAATTTTTTTTGTTTTAGTATACACTACACTAGGATTGTTACAGGCCTAGAATACCTTTGGGCACTCCAAAGAGAATAGTAATGAGGCGCGCATAGTGCCCCCTAACACTCCTGTCAAGCCGTGTTCCAAGCCACATTCCTATCTTAATAATGTGTCCGGGTTTAAGGTGGACTGAAACCCGGACACATGATTCAAAACCAGGACTGTCCGGGTGAATCCTGGACAGGTGGCAAACCTAAGTGGGCATAGTAAACTTTAAGATTGTTAAAGAAACCTTTACATTTGTGATGGTTTTATTATATCATAAAGTGGTTGTAAACCTCATAAAATATTAACAAAGAATATTCCTCTAGTCTATAGTGTGTACTTGTCTCAATTAGGAGCACTGTGTTATTTCTGTCTGCTGTTTCTTTCCCCTGCTATCAGCATGAGTCAATTCTGACAAGTTTTCCTGACACCAAGAGAAAAATGGTGACGGGGAGGGAGCTCCAGCAGGTTGACAGTCTCAGCTTTGTTCCTGTGTGCTGTGTGAAGGAGGCTGTGCCCGTTCCCTCCAATCAGCTCTCAGAGCTCTCCTCACTAAGCTCTGCAGAGTGTAATTTCAGCTCTCTGCCCCCTTTTTTCGGAAGTCTCACACAAGCTTTGGTTTTTGAATGGATGTAGGGAATAGTGCAGATAAACAGGTACAACTTATGTAGGAGGATTTGTTTCATCTCTGTGTATCACCTGAGGCTAGTCAGGAAAAGTAATGAACATACACCCACCTCCCCCTGTAAGCCAATCTGTTCACAGCCATAGTGGCAGCTTCTAAACGTGGCGGTAGCAAGAACTTCCTGAATATGACGCACAAGTCGTTACTTATTCCAAATCTAATGCAAGGCTTTCATGAATAAGACACAGGCCATATTAAAGGGCCATACCATCAGAAAAAGTGACCTTATGGCTTTATTGAATTCCCTTGAGTATATTTTCAGCCAGTCCTTATTATTTACATTTTTAATTATAATTGCAGTTTTTTCTTTGAAGTAATTTTCAACATGACTTGCAGATGTTTCCATACTTGGGCCTCAATATTTTTGCAAATGTACTACCCAACTAAGGACCTTGGGTGTACAAAGTAAGCCCAAAAGAGTTTAAGCACCTTGGGCGTACAGTACACCCTGGTTTTTCTCACCTTCCTGGCCTTCCTTCAAATGTAATTCTCAAGACTTAGCTGTCATTTTGACTACTGGGTCCTGCTCTGTGCTGCAGCAGCTCTTAATTTTTATGATGCCTGCAAATAGTGTTTTTAGGCATGATTGATAAATACAATGTATTATTATTACAACATATTTACAACTGTTCTTTGATATGCATATCCTCTTTAATGCAGCTCCTCCTAATGTCGAAAAATTTGAGTTTAAATGATACCTTTTATTAGCTAACTCATGGTATTAAAGATGCTGGGTTTTGGTACCCGGTAAGT
The DNA here is from genome assembly GCA_037952835.1 of Lithobates septentrionalis. Taxonomy (NCBI): domain Eukaryota; kingdom Metazoa; phylum Chordata; class Amphibia; order Anura; family Ranidae; genus Lithobates; species Lithobates septentrionalis. Next base: position 658,720 of record JBBDGP010000401.1, on the reverse strand, counting down.
CCCTTCATTGCTTATACAAATAGAAATTGTAAAAAGCCCGAAAACAGGTTTTCAAAGCTTGTCTTTAAAATCTTAAAGTAGACCTTCACCTTTAATAAAAAGTTATTTTCCCTTGACTTTTCCCCCTCCCTCTCTCACATTAAGATGTTTATTTTATAAACTTTATATTGTTTTGGTGCATCAACACAGCACTTTTGTCTTTCTCGTCTAGGCGAGAATGAGGTTTGCCTCCTGTATTCTCCATGTGCGCAGATGTGCCACAGAGCCCTACAGGACATCTGCATACAAGTGGGCTTTCCTGTGCATGTGCAAAGACAGAACTGGTATCAAAGTCCCAACACTCAGAGTGTCTGTGCATGCATGGAAAACCAATACCTGTATGCAGTGGAACCCAGGATTCTGCAAGGGCCCAAAGGCTGGGCAGAGCTTTTCGGCACATCTGCGGACACACCAGACTAGCAAAAATGGTAGTGCTAGGGTGGCTAAAGGGGCCTTACGTTCCTGTTTAAACTAACAAATAAAGTGTATAACTTAAACTCCAACTTTCTACAAATTAAAAAAAAAACAAAAAAAAAACTTAACATTTGCTTTAATTATAACTCGTCACTTATTCCTCTACTTTACTATTTATATCTTCCTTGTTGAAAATAAAATGACTGTACCAGTAAAACTGAGTAGATAGGCCTGCGATTCTTGTATGCTTCTCAAGGTTAATTGTTGCATGACGGTGTCTTTAATTATAAAGGTGGGCCCGAAGCAAAAAAAAAAGGCAAAGGGCATGCATGACTGGGTGAAGAGGGGAGACAGGGAGGTAAATGGTTAAGGCATGTGGGTAGGATTACATACGACCTGATTGGTGGGAAGCCCAGGATGGGGCTTTGGGCAAGCACAGGAAGAGGTGGAAAAACGGATACCTCAATCGGTGGTCATCGGACAGAGAGAGAACTGCACGTGGGGGTCTTAAGGGTCCAGACACTTCACAGCAGGGATAGGTGAGCTTGATTTCCTCCTTTGGAACACCTGTGCTGCTCGCAGCTGTAAATGACACTGCCTAGCTGCAAAGTCAGCTGTCTGCTATCTTTCAAGGAAACTCTACAGTTGCCTCACAAGGGGACTGGTATGGTCCATGTGCCCGGTGGTTCCGGCCGCCGGAGCACTTCTGCCTGGAGTCTTCCCCTAGAGTTCAGTGCTTCTAGGAGCCCCAGCAGGGACCCTCCAGGCCTGCTGGAGAAGCACACACCAGCTTCTGCCAGTGGGAGGCCTGGGAGGAATCTTCGCCTGAGATGGAGCTCTGCGGTGCGGGGGTATGTTCCCCCGCCCGTTCAGCATTGTATCGGGAGTGTGCAGCTGCCTTCCCTGGTGGGTTGCTCATCAGGGAGGCAGCCCAGCATGGGAGAGATCCCCCTGCGGATGCCGGCGTTCTGTCAGATTAGGCGACCCGTCAGAATGTTTAACGGAAGTGACATTTCATCGCCGCCATCTTGCTACAGCCCGTACTCCTCCACAGTAAGGATACACTGAGAAGGGGGCAAGCGAACATCTTGTTACACCTACCGGAATTTTGCATTTTACACTTATTTTTAACAGTAAACTGAGTTTATATAGTGAACTACAGTACTTAGAACTCCATCTGACTGTTTAGATGTTGAATTTTAAAAGCAGCGGCAAGCCTGGTGATCTGGTTTGCTAATCGGACAGAAGTTCGCTGCTTTTAAAATTCAACATCTAAACATTTACACAGAGTTCTAAGTACTGTATTTCACTATATAAACTCAGTTTACTGTTAAAAAAAGGGTAAAATGCAAAACACCTGTGGGTGTAATAAGATGTCCACTTGCCCCCTTCTCACTGTATCCTTATTGTGGAAGAGTGCGGGGTGTAGCAAGATGGTGGCGACAAAACGTCACTTCCGTTACACATTTTGACGGGTCGCCTAATCTGATGGAACACTGGCCAGTTCCTTGGTGCGGCCTGCGATCCTCCCTCTCTGCTTGTGATCTTGGAGGCATAGAGAAGACAGAGGTCCAGCTCAACAGTGACACCAGTGGCCACAAGCGGTACTGCACTTGCCAGCAAGAAGGCCAGGAGATTGGATGGCGGATCTGGGACCCTTGTGAGATGTACCAGGAGGGCTGGAGTAACCGGTGGTCCAGATCCTCGGCAGCTGGGGCAGCGACCCTAGAGTGCCTGGCCCTGAGCCAGTGCGATGCTGATGCCTGCCGGTCTGCTGGGGGAGGTTTCAGAATCGCGTGATGATGCGGCGAGAGGTCTGCCAGCAACGGTGGATACAGGATTTGCGGCTGTTAGGCCCCATCCTGGGCAGCCAGGTGTTTGTCTTTCTCCTGACTCTTCTTCTTTTTCTTTACAGTTTGTTTTAGAGGGTTTGCTAGACGTGGGGGCTACGGGGGGGTCAGAGGTTGGATGCTTTTGCTTCCAGTGACACTGTGGTTCTGTCCCCCCACCCAGCAGCGGCACCAGTTTCCGCTGCATCGGGGATACCCGCGGGTATGCGGGACTTGTTGGTGGCTTCAGAGACAGCGTTTACTTATTATGCACAAGTTGCAGAGCAGCAGAAGACGACGAAGGACACCGCAAGGAGTGCGGATGTTGTGTGCCTTGGGGATTCAGCAAAGGTGAGGTGTATGTTTGTTTGAGGGTCCATTGGGCGCTCCTATCACACAGGAAGTGCGGGAAACAATCTGGTAGGGTGAGTATGTCGAAATTCTTACCCTGCTTCCACTTGAGAAATTTACCTGGGAGGTTGAAGTCGGAGGAGAGCAAGAAGAAATATTAGGTGAAGCGTCAGTACAGACTCATCCCCTGCTCATTCGCCAATTGGTAGCAGACGTTCGCCATTTTGGCTAGTGTGACAGGAAAAAAGACGCAGGAGCATTGCTCTGCGTTGTTTTATTACCTGGACGCTATTGGTAAGGCTCACATGGTTTACGGAAGAATAGCTTGGCTTTGTGGTGATGAGCAATTCCATTAGCAGAAGGGGGGGCAGGGGTTCAGCTTTCCCAGGGCAACTGACCATAAAACGGCAGGGGCATTGTTGGCAATTTAATAGGGAGCATGTAGGTTTGGAAATGGATGCTGTTTTCAAACACGAATGCTCTCGATGTGGCAGTGCCCATTCCCTCCCTCATTGTTTCAAGCACGATATGGGACATTCCAGTGAGTCTGCGGATGAAGGGGATGACGCCGGTCAAAGGGGAAGGTATGCATCCTTTCCTAAGTAGGTACTCATATCTGTTGGTGCCTCTTTTATTGGAATCTGTTTTTTCTGAAGGTTTTTTTGTATTCCGTGTTCTCTTTCTGCGATTCCGCCTGCTGCACAGAATTTACATTCAGCGTTTCAACCTTCTTGGTTCGTTACAGACAAGCTTCGAAAAGGAAGTGGACTTGGGGTGCATGGCTTGTCAGTTTGGGGTTGGCCTTTGGTGGATCTGGTGATTTTTCCCCTTTGGGTTGTGCCCAAGAAGGAACCTAATCAGTTTTGCCCATCCATCCTCTGTCGTTTCCCAAGGGGTGATCCGCGAATGATGCATTGCCCCAGGAGCAAGCGTAGTTTTAGACACTTCGCTTGATGCAGCGGTTTTGGTTTTGTCATCGTGGCCGGGTTCTCTCATGGCTGAGATGGACATTTACTCCACATTCAGATTGTTGCCTGTCTACAGGGCCAGATTAACACAGGGGCTATTGGAGCTGCAGCTCCAGGCCCCTTACCTTAAGATAGACCCATTTGCCAAAAAAAAAAAAAAAATCACAAAAAAAAAGCGCAAAAAAAAATAATAAAAATTATTGACTTTGAGGGTCGTGGCTCAGCGACCAGGGGTCACAGAAACCCCAAATATGGTAGGTAGCTGAAGACCTACCCCACCACTGGTCAATTTGGGTCTCCTATCATATATGGCCCCGGAGATACGAGGCTCCTTACTGAGCCTGTCAGAAGCTACATACAGAGCGGGCAGTTTAACCACTTCAATTATATATACGAATATTCCGCGCTTGGGACAGATAACAATACGGACTGCAGCCCCCCCAAAAAAAGGAAAACACCTAGGTCCAGAAATCCGGCTACTGGATCTACATTCACATGCCCACTACCCCTACAGGGGTTGGGCGCTCCGGTGAGTGAGGGCACAAGTGGGGGTTCCACCTAAGACGGTTTATACCAGCTACAGCAGACCTGTCTGGGATCGTTTGGATGCACACAACATTTGTTTACAAGGATTTTTTTCACACATAGGACAATCTTTGGACATATATAATACACTTTTGAAGTATTTGTCTGCACGGATTAACTTCACTTAATCATTTTTTCACTATTTTTTCATTTTTTGGTATATATATTTTTATATATTTTATATATTTTTTACATCACTTTTTGGACTGTTTCAATCTACATGTATATGTTTTTCTTTTATGCAGTTTTCAGGTGTCAAAATCATTTGTTTATTGTGAGCAGTTTTTAAGAATTATTGTTGTTTTAGCCACACCCATAGTAATTTTCATTTTTCTTCATTTTTTGGGGTGATTTGCACATTTAATACTTATGTGATAACACACATTTCAAATAGTTTTTCAGTATTATTTCACTGATTTTTCACCAAGTTTGATGATACACTTTGATGCACATACATTTCCTTATGGTGAGATATGTTACCATTATCTGATTAGTGAACAGTGCCAATTCCCCTATTTTTGAGTTTTCAGTTTAACCACTTCAATACTAGGCACTTTCCCCCCTTCCTGCCCAGAACAATTTTCAGCTTTCAGCACTGTCGCACTTTGAATGACATTTGCACGGTCATGCAACACTGTACCCAAATGAAATTTTTATCATTTTCTTCCCACAAATAGAGCTTTCTTTTGGTGGTATTTGATCACCTCTGCGTTTTTTTTTTTTTTTTGCGCTATAAACAAAAAAAGACCAACAATTTTGAAAAAAAACTGATGGGCACTGATGGGCACAGGTAGGTGGCACTGGATAGGCAGCACTGAGGAGGAGCTACTGACAGGCATAAATGAGTGGCATCTGAAGGTCACTGACAGGCATTACTGATGGGGCACTGATTAGCACTTTTATGGGCACAGATTGCCACTGTTGTGGGCACTGCCACTTTTATGGGCACTGGCAGGTGTCCTTTCTGGGGTACAGGCTGGCAGGCGATGGGCACTTTTTTTTAAAGATATTTTTATTACATTTTTTGCATCAACATACAAAAGAAAAAACTTTGATTAATCATAGTATTGTGATATTACATAGGTACACTTGAGTGGTCAATAAACAATTTTCATTTAACATGTCTCTTGCAGTTATTAAGTATAAAGCTACCAAGAACGAACCATATGCACTTCTCTAGTTACATATCCACCAGTGGGGTGTACATGGTTCAAGTGCTCTGCATCTGTTATGAACATTATATAGCAGGTTATTTATCTAGTGTAAGGGTTAAAGGACTGGCCAGCCATCTGTCCCATATTTTGTGAAAGGTTTTGGTCTTTTTCCGAACCTCAAACGTGAGTTTGTATATTGGTATCGAGTCATTAACCAGTTTTAAACAAAGGGATTTTAGGGGCATCTGTGATCCTTTCCAGGACAATAGTATGTTTTTTCTCGCATAAAAATGGGGGATACGAATAAGTCTCTTTGCATGAGTTGAAATGCGGAGATTCCCAAAGATACCCAGGAGGCAGTCCGTGGGGTGGAGAATGTTTGGGAGGCCTATCGCCGATGAAATGAAAGACCCCATTTCTGTCCAAAAGTTTTGAACTATTGGACAAGTCCAGAAACAATGTAAAAAGTCTGCCGTCTGGCCACATCCTCTAAAAGATGTTAATGATATGGTCTTTGGATGATATTGCTGAGATCTTGTATGTATCACTGAATTCTGACCAGTCATCCTCTGTAAGCGTAGAGTCGATAAAGGTCCATTTTGTCTGAGCCAATCTAGGGTTACAGTCAGTCGTAAGGGCAGCATAGTATGTGGAAATAAGTTTAATGGGGTCAGGGTGTCGCAGTACTTTCTCTAACTGAGGTATAACAATGGGATTTTCTAACGAGCCAAACTGGGCACGGATGGCGTGTCGGAGTTGGTAGTAGAAGAACATATATGAGCGTGCTAGGTCAAAATCCACCCGCATCTGTTGGAAGGATTTAAATCCCTGTGTGTCATATAGATGGCACAGGTATTTAACTCCTTTGGAGTGCCATTGTTGCGGGTCAGGTAAAGAGCATAGTTCTTTAAAGTTGGGGTTAAACCACAGAGGGTTATTAGGGGACATGGACCACGGTTCTTTTGAGATTTTGGAGACAATTATTTTAAACAAGGAGAGTGAGGTAGTTGGCATAGGTGTACTTGGGCGGGTTGGAGCCTGGCTTCTGTATATGATATTATGGTCTCTATTGAGGAGGCAATGGCTCCATCAGTGGATGTACAGGCATTTGCCACAGCGGGGTGGAGCCAGTCACAGATATGGACCAGTTGAGAAGACAAGTAATATATATAAAAGTTAGGGAACACTAAACCCGCCAAATGCGCCGGTAACCTTAATGTCTCTAGCGCCGCGCTAGGGGATCTACAATTCCATAAGAACGCCATGCATATGGTATTTATCCATTTGAAGATGGCTTTAGGGATCTTACATGGTGCATTGGCTAGTACATAAAACAGCTTAGGTAGATAGATCATTTTCAGGGTGTAATGCCGCGTACACACGAGCGGACTTTACGGCGGACTTTGCCCGGCGGACTGGATTTCGTCGGACAATTCGATGTGTGTGGGCTCCAGCGGACTTTGTTTTCTCAAAAGTTGGACGGAATTAGATTTGAAACTTGTTTAAAATTTATCCGTTGAAATCGAGTCCGGTCGAAAAGTCCGCCGTCTGTATGCTAGTTCGACGGACTAAAAAGCCACGCTAGGGCAGCTATTGGCTACTGGCTATGAACTTCCTTGTTTTAGTCCGGTTGTACGGCATCACGTACGAATTCGACGGACTTTGGTGGATTGTGTGTAGGCAAGTCCGTTCATTCAGAAAGTCCGTCGGAAAGTACGTCGAAAAATCCGCCGGGCAAAGTCCGCCGTAAAGTCCGCTCGTGTGTACGCGGCATTAGCCCTTCCCATTAGATCTAAGGGAAGGTCCATCCATTGCTTAGTTTGTAATTGTAGTTGGGTCAGTAAGGGAAACAAATTGTTTTCAATATAGGAGGACAGGGGTAATTGTACTATGACCCCCAGGTATCTGAAAGAGGACACCACCTGTAGTCTGGAGTCCGGGTGTATCTGTACAGTTGCATCTGGATCTAGGGGAAAAAGATTAGATTTGTCCCAGTTCACCTGAAACCCAGAGTAGTGATCAAAGTTATCCATCTCCAGTAGCAGCGTCTTTATTAAGTCTTGGGTGTCAGTCAGGTATACCAGGGTGTCGTCCGCATATAGTGAGATCCGCTCTTCTATTGTAGCGATAGGGAAGCCCCTGATCTGTTGGGAACAGTGAATGCACAACAACTCCACAGCCAGAGCAAATAGGAGGGGTGACAACGGGCATCCCTGCCTAGTGCCTCCAGTAATGGAAAAGGTATCCGTAGTGTGGGAGTTAACTCGTATACGGGCCTGTGGGGAGGAGTAAAGGAGTCTTATCCAAGCAATAATAAAGTCCCCTCCAATTGCGGGGTGTTGGTGTGTGCGGTCCAGTGTTCTTCGTTGAGGTCCCCTTCTCAGCTCCTGGGCCAGGTTCCATGGCTCACCCCTGGCTTTGTTTGTCGCACGGTCCCAGTTTTGGCTATCATGTGAGTAATTTTTTGGCATGGCCCATTATGTCCAAATTTCCTATTTGGTTTCTTCCCCCCCCCCCTTCCTGTTGATTTTGGTAGACAAACAAAATTATATTGCCTTTCATACATTTTTTTATAGAACTTAGATGCATCTGGCTCCTGAAGAGTGGATTGAAGTCCATGAAACGTAGCGTCGGGTCTACCTTGATGCATCAAACATATATTGACCAATTTCCAGATGTTTTTTACTTTACCTGACTTTCACCTTGTTTGGGGGATTATGATGCATAATTGTATATATACAATAGTAACTAATGCGCAAAAACCACAATAGGACAAAATGGACAAGGAGCCACCAACATAAATGGTATACTCACATAACCTTATTTAACCTAAAACAGAAAATATGCAGCCATGAAAAAATATTTAATTACTACGGCTAAAGCAAAAGTAAACAGGTAAGGTTCCGTACAACAGTGTGTACATATAGAGTGCAAACACAAAAAGGTAATTCAATCTCACACCCAATATGATGGAGAATCCAACCTCACGTGACACAGTGTGCTAAATAAATCATAAATAGTGTCTCCAGAATTATCCAATCAATATTGCATGTGAAAGACAACCGGATACTAAAAAATGATCATGATGGCATCCATGTTCACACGTGTGCAATTCACAGACGTAATAAACCAATGCGACTTCTCACAATTTGACAAAGTGCAATGTGCGTGATCCAGAAATATAGCTGAAAGACCCCATAAACATAAAGTGGGCACAACTATAACCTCCAAACAAAATTGCAACATGTAGTGAATATTACTAAAATTAATACATTTCACGAGTATGCGATTTCACAGATGCAAAACTCAATGCGACTGGAAAAATATAAAATTTCTACCAAAGTGCAATGTGCATATAATAATAATAATAATGAAATTCATAACAAATATAATGTGCAAAGATTCCACGAGCATGCAATTCACATATGTAATAATTAAATATAACAATCATATAATTGAAATTTCTAATAAAGTGCAACATGTAAATAAATAAAATATTGTTCAGTGAAAAAAAATTTCAATTAATTGTGAATTGATATCTTGAAATAAAGTGATATAAAAAATAAAAATATTCCGGTGTAGTCCAAAGACATATGAGTGCGACTTCTGAAATAAAGTGATATAAAAAATAAAAATATTCCGGTGTAGTCCAAAGACATATGAGTGCGACTTCTGAAATAAAGTGATATAAAAAAAAAAATAATATTCTGGTGTGGTCCAAAAACATATGAGTGCGACTTCTAATAACACTCCCAAAAAATACGAGAAGAAAAAATCTTCAAAGAAAATTAAAAAGTGCTGGTGTAGTGATGAAAAAAAGCGTTTTTGGACCACACCAGAATATTTTTATTTTTTATATCACTTTATTTCAGAAGTCGCACTCATATGTCTTTGGACTACACCGGAATATTTTTATTTTTATATCACTTTATTTCAAGATATGAATTCACAATTAATTGAAATTTTTTTTCACTGAACAATATTTTATTTATTTACACGTTGCACTTTATTCGAAATTACAATTATATGATTGTTATATTTAATTATTACATATGTGAATTGCATGCTCGTGGAATCTTTGCACATTATATTTGTTATCAATTTCATTATTATTATTATATGCACATTGCACTTTGGTAGAAATTTTATATTTTTCCAGTCGCATTGAGTTTTGCATCTGTGAAATCGCATACTCGTGAAATTTGTTAATTTTAGTAATATTTACTACATGTTGCAATTTTGTTTGGAGGTTATAGTTGTGCCCACTTTATGTTTATGGGGTCTTTCAGCTATATTTCTGGATCACGCACATTGCACTTTGTCAAATTGTGAGAAGTCACATTGGTTTATTACGTCTGTGAATTGCACACGTGTGAACATGGATGCCATCATGATCATTTTTTAGTATCCGGTTGTCTTTCACGTGCAATATTGATTGGATAATTCTGGAGACACTATTTATGATTTATTTAGCACACTGTGTCACGTGAGGTTGGATTCTCCATCATATTGGGTGTGAGATTGAATTACCTTTTTGTGTTTGCACTCTATATGTACACACTGTTGTACGGAACCTTACCTGTTTACTTTTGCTTTAGCCGTAGTAATTAAATATTTTTTCACGTTTGGACTGAGGTAGCGCTACATATTTTCTATTTTAGATGCATGATTGTACCTACCAATGCCATGTTGTTGTATATACATATATTTATTGTCTATATGCGATTATTTTTATGCCAAATGTATGCAATGCATTTTTATGCCATGTTGATCTTTGGTCCCCAATAAGCATACATATGTTTTCACCTCTGTGAGTGTGATTGGGTTCCATCATGCGCACCTCATTTAAAGTCCCAACCTCCCCCCCCTTTTTTTCATGATATAGGGATGGGGGGCGCAAACCTTCCCTTGCGTCCCATTTAAAGTCCCAAGTTCTCTTTCCCCCCATTGTTTGTAATGCGGGGGCCGAAGCCATATCGCTGTAGTACTTGAAAAAGATAGGGCCATTCCACACTATCAAAGGCTTTACATGTGTCCAGGGACACAATGGCCTGGGTAGGTGTGCATTCGTGGGGATATTGAAGATTTTGGAACAGTCATCGAATATTCATTCTCGTAGATCTGCCAGGTATAAAGCCTCCTTGGTCGCACCTGACCAGTTTCGCAACTACGGTGTTCAGACGGTTGGCCAATACTTTGGGAAGGATTTTAACATCCACGTTGATAAGCGAAATTGGGGGATATGAGTGACATTTAAGAGGATCCTTGTGTGGTTTTAGTAATAGAATAATCAAGGCCTCCCTCATTATGGGGGGAAGAATCCCAGCGGTCAGGGCTTCATTATAAGTTTGCAGAAGAGATGGGCATAGTAAGTGCTGAAACTGGGAATACCACTCAGTAGGGAAGCCATCTAGGCCTGGTGTCTTATGTGCCCCGGTAGTTGTGAAATGGCCACCGCGATTTACTCGACAGAGAGAGGCGCCTCTAAATCTCCACTGTTCTCAGCCAAAAGGGAGGGGAGAGATATCTGTGCCAGGTAGTCACTTAGTTGGGAGTCAGTGTATTCTGCTCTCGATGAGTACAGGTTCTTGAAAAAAGTCCAGAAACGTCTCCATGATATCTCTTGGAGCGTCACTAATCTGTCCCTGTGCAGTCATAATTCTTGGGATTGAAATGGGGGAGGGGGGTTCAGGTCTAGTCAGATAAGCTAAGAGGCGGCCAGCCTTGTTACCATGCTCAAAGGATTTTTGTGTGGCATGTAGCATGCGTTTTTGCAGTCCAGTAAGCAGAGCTCATACCTTCTGCGACATTGCAGCCAAGTATGTAAAAAAATTGGAATTTAACATGTATCCTCACCGGGTGACACTATGGATACACTAATAACAGTATGCCAACGTCCCAATATTAAATGGAAGAGACTAAGAAAGACTAAGAAATTGCAAAGATGGACTTGATGGACACACACATAGGATATAAAGTATTTGAAATTTTAATTGGATAAAGTTAAAAGGGTAATATACAAAACATAAAAAGAAAACACATCATGTTAATGATGACATATAAATACATGACCCTCGGGACTCAAATAACACCTCCAAATATTGTAATATAATCCAATGGGATGAGAAAAAAGATATAATATAATCAGTAGCAGCATCCAAGAGGAATAAAATGCATGGAGTAGTTGAGTCACAGTGTGAGATCACAAGAAGATTTTCCGCTCTACATGTTACGCGCACAATATCCCTTCTTCGGGCACTTAACGATCTGGTAAACATGTAAAAAACATAGATTAAATATAACATAATATCCAGTACATAAAGCAATATAAACAGTGAAATGGTCATTTCAATGGGATCTAGCAGGATGGAGCCCAAGTCCGGTGACCACCGGGGAGAAAGAAGCAACAGTCCTCCCATGGGGACGCAGCCACACATTGCAAAAATTAACAAAATAAAAAAAGGTTTTTATGCATAACAAGTCAAACTTTACAATATTCCATAGAAATGGATACTTACATGATATGAATTTTTTTTTAAAGTAATAAATAAAATAAAGTAAATAAAGTAATAAATTGTAGGGGTCATGTATGAATAAATTAGACAGAGAATTGGGGATTCTCTGTCTTACTTTAACCACTTCCCGACCACTGCACGACGATATACGACACGCTGTTTGCCGGGTGCCCGTGATCGTGTCACGTAACGGAAGAACGGGGAGATGCCTTTGTAAACAAGGCATTTCCCCGTTCTGCCTTGTGACATGACAGAGATCACTGCTCTCTGTCATCAGGAGCAGTGATCACTGTCATGTAAGTAGTAGCCCATCCCCCCCACAGTTAGAATCACCCCCTAGGACACACTTAACCCATGGAACGCCCCCTAGTGTTCAACCCCCTTCCCTGCCAGTGTCATGTATACAGTAATTAGTGCATTTTTATAGCAATGATCGCTGTATAAATGACAATGGTCCCAAAATAGTGTCAAAAGTGTCCGATGTGTCCGCCATAATGTCCCAGTCACAATAAAAATTGCAGATTAATAATAAAAAAAAAAATAATAAAAATGCCATCAAACTATCCCGTTTTGTAGACACTATCAATTGCTTATTGCAATTTTTTTTTTTTTTTACCAAAAATATGTAGAATACATATCGGCCTAAGCTGAGGAAAAATTTTTTTATATATTTTTGGGGGATATTTATTATAGCAAAAAGTAAAAAATATTGCTTTTTTTTAAAAAATTGTCGCTCTTTTTTTTTTTAGCGCAAAAAATAAAAACCGCAGAGGTGATCAAATACCACCAAAAGAAAGCTCTATTTGTGGGGAAAAAATTTTGTTCGGGTACAACGTCGCACGACCGCGCAATTGTCAGTTAAAGCGACGCAGTGCCAAATCGCAAAAAGTGCTCTGGTCAGGAAGGGGGTAAATCCTTCCGGGGCTGAAGTGGTTAAAAAAAATTTCATATCATGTAAGTATCTATTTCTATGGAATACACTTTGTAAAATTTGACTTGTTATGCATAAAAACCTTTTTTTAATTTATTAATTTTTGCAATGTGTGGCTGCGTCCCCATGGGAGGACTATTGCTTCTTGCTCCCGGTGGTCACAAGACTTGGGCTCCATCCTGCTAGATCCCATTGAAATGACAATTTCACTGTTTATATTGCTTTATGTACTGGCTATTATGTTATAGTTATTCAATGTTTTTTACATGTTTACCAGATTATTAAGCTTCTGAAGAAGCGCAATTGTGTGCGTAACATGTGGAGCGGAAAATCTTCTTGTGACCTCACACTGTGATTCAACTACTCCATGCACTTTATTCCTCTTGGATGCTGCTACTGATTATATTATATCTTTTTTCTCATCCCATTGGATTAGATTGAGTCCCGAGGGTCATGTATTTATATGTCATCATTAACAAACATGATGTGTTTTCTTTTTATGTTTTGTGTATTACCCTTTTAACTTTATCCAATTGTAATTTCAAATACTTTTTATCCTATGTGTGTGCCCATAAAGTCCAGCTTTGCAATTTCATAGTCTCTTCCATTGCAGCCAAGTATCTGTATTATCTGGACTAGGGACAGAGGCATAGGCATTTTCTGCAGGGGTCATAGCTGCCTCCAATTCTACAGTATGTTGCTGGGTATTTTTTACGTAGAATGCCAGTAATGGACATAAAAGTACCCCGCACTTGGTCTTGAAGGCCTCCCATTCGGTAAGTGGGTCTACTGTGCCCATGTTGTCAGTCCAGTAGTTCACTATGTCCTTCCTACATTCCCCCTGTACTATCTCATCCTCCAGCCAGTATGAGTTCACACTCGGCCTGATCCTGGAAGGAGAAGGAGATCCACCGCCAGGGGGCATGGTCCGACACCCCCCCCCCCCCCCCCAGGTAAATAGGATATGGCAGATACCACTGAGAGGATATCCCGTGTACCAAATGCCAGGTCAATATGAGATATGATGTGGAAAGAGCCTGAATGGAAGAAAATTTACACATATCCAGATGTTTCTACCTCCATATCTCGGTGAGTCCATGCACCTGGGCCCAGTCAGTAAAGGAATTGAAGGTTCTGCCCCCTCCCCCCCAGGCGGTCCATGGCCGGGCTCATTACAGCATTAAAGTCACCCACATACAGCAATGGGCCTGGGGGCCTAGACAATAACATAAGTGACAGTTTTACCAGCACATCTGCGGAAAGTGGGGGGGGGGGGGGGGGGGCACATAGACAGTCACCAAGGTGAGTGTCACTGAGGCAATTTGTATCATAAGTACGACATACCTGCCTTCTGGGTCGGTTTTTATCTGCAAAACCTCCGCATGTAGAGATTTAGCCAACAAAAGTGAGATCCCTCTTGAATAAGATGTATGAGTAGCATGATAAGATTGAGCCAGCCAGGGCCGCTTAAGGGACCTCGTTTTAGAGTCAACCAGATGTGTTTCCTGGAGACAAATAATGTGGGGACGTTGCTTTTTCTGGACCGAAAACACTAAGGATCGCTTCTGAGGCGAGTTGAATCCTCTAGTATTCCAGGAGATTATTTTTAGCGGTCTGGATATGGCACAGCAAACAGTGCAAAGTACATATATCTTTAGGGCTGGTGGTAGAGGCACAACAGTGCATGCCATGCCGTTCGGGATATATATGAGCAGAGACATATAATAATAACAGGTGTAAAGCACTATTCAAGTTAAAGGCAGCACAGATACACATGAAAAACCAAAGTACAAGAAAAAAAGTTTCCAAAAACTAAACTAAAAATGAGAACAGCCAAAAAAAGAAAAGGTTAGGAAGTCCCTGAAAAACCTTGTACCCCCCCACTCCGCCATATGCCATCCCAAACACAGCGAGCCTCGGATCTCTGAACGGAGAGAAACCTTCACCTAAACGAAGTGAGAACTTTTCTGTGGCCTCGCCATCAACTAGTACGGGGGTGTTGTGGTGTCTGACTTGGCTCCCAAACAACACAACAGGAGAGAGGGAAAAATGCTTCAGCATTAAAGGGGTCCTATGGAGGTAAGGGGTGAGGAAACTGTCATGTAGTAACATACAGGTATATGCAGGGAACTTGGCCATCTGTGATCAAACAGCCTTGCGTCTCGGTACAGCTCCATAATGGTCGTTCAGCCACGCCATGGCTTCCTTAGGATTGGTGTAGAAGTGAGACTTCCCATCCTGAATAATAAATTTAGCAGGGGAAAGCATGGCCTAGGAGAGGCCTTCAGTGCGCAGGCGGGCTTTCACCGCCGCAAAGTAGATGCGTTGTCGTTGGACATCTGCTGAAAAGTCAGGGTATACCGAAATGGTGTTTCCATTGTATTTCAGTGGGCCTTTCTCTCTTGCAAAACTAAAAATGGCAACCTTATCTTGAAATTTATTAAAGGATCCTTGCAATTATGGAGCGTGGGGGAGCTCCAGAGGGAGGGGGACGCGGAGGGGTGCGATGTGCACGCTCAATAACATAAAAAAAGGAGGGTGCATCTGTCCCAAAAATGTCCCTCAGCCAGGTATACAGGAATTTTTCTGGGTGAGAGCCCTCCTCGCACGGGGAACACCACAAAACAGAGCTTGTTCCTGTGCAAAAAATTTTCCAAATCGTTGATTTTTGCGCGGAGGGCTGCCATCTGAGGGTCCCTGTGGTCTGCCTGCATAAACCAGCGTGGTCGTCAAGGTGTGTAATTCCTTTCACTGTTCACGTTGTAAGAAGTCTCTGTCAGAGGCTCCATACCACGATCGGAGTTGCGGTGTGTCAGACTGACGCACAGAACCTCAAATCACTGCGCTGCCCGCCCCCGCAGGCGCGTGCCAGCTTGTTATCCATATAACGTCCGATCGGGATAACTGAACCACTTTGCCGCCGTCATATTGCTATATAGCGGGCGTCAAGTGGCTAAATACAAGCTGGCACACTCTGTTTGCAGCAGACTGAGAGGATGAGCTCACGGTGCCTCTCCTCACTTCTTATCAGAGGCACTGATCTCAATGGACAGCTTGGAGCCTGCAGAGTTTGAAAGGCAGCGCCAACTCGCCTATTGATTTCAATGGATCCACTCTGCAACTGCAAGCCAA
Source organism: Lithobates septentrionalis (assembly GCA_037952835.1). NCBI lineage: Eukaryota > Metazoa > Chordata > Amphibia > Anura > Ranidae > Lithobates > Lithobates septentrionalis. The sequence continues at coordinate 642,802 of JBBDGP010000401.1, read as the reverse complement.
ACTCGCTTGCAGTAGCAGCATAGTCCAACAATGTAAAACTACCATTCAGCATAAAAAAAAACAAAAAACAAGGAGGCGGCAGTAGCCCCTCATGACCGCCTGTCAGCTGCTGCTATAACACTCGTTGAAAAGCAGTCCACCACAGATCACTTTACAGAGGGCAGTAAGTATCACCGCAAATGTGAAAAATACTTGAAACACATCATCCATTTCACACTCCCCACCAAACAGGTCACTCCCCAGTCACTTTCCATGTTAGCCACCTCCCTTCAACTTATATCACAGGTGACGATTTCCCAACCTGCAGATGACAGACCCTACTCCAAAAAATATCACTCCCAGTTACTCACCCGCTGATTGATATCCCTCCATGACCACCTCACACACCCCTGCTGACAGACCTCTCTCCCCAGCCTGTCCCCACACACCCTCTTACCTGTTGACCTGTGGATAGAGGAACCACTCCCACAGTGTTTTTGTGTTCTGCAAGTGGGAAGCCTTCCCTACCCACAGAATACAATGATCAGTGTTGCTAACTATAGCTGGCAGCACTGATTGTTTTGGGAAAACCATACAGGCTGGTTGTACTCAAGTCGATTAATAGATTGACTTGCGTACAACCAGCTAGCCCCATACAGAGATCGACTATGGCTGGTCTCTGCCTAATTGGCTTAATTTCAATCCATGTATGGCCCGCTTAACCACTACGCAAACCCTAAACATCCTTCCACAAACCCAGATTCCTTCATCCTTCTCTCCTGTACATAGTGCCCCCTGTCATACCCTCCACACGCCTCTCCTGTACATACTGCTCACTGTCATACCCTCCACACTCCTCTCCTATACATAGTGCCCACTGTCATACCCTCCACACTTTTCTCTTATACATTAGTGCCCCCTGTCATACCCCCACAAGCCTCTCCTGTACATACTGCCCACTGTCATACACTCCATATTCCTCTCCTGTACATACTGCTCACTGTCATACCCTCCACACTCCTCTCCTGTACATACTGCTCACTATCATACCCTCCCCATTCCTCTCCTGTACATACTGCTGCTCACTGTCATACCCTCAACATTCCTCTCCTGTACATACTGCCTACTGTCATATCCTCCACACTCCTCTCCTGTACATACTGCCCACTGTCATACCCTCCACACTCCCCTCCTGTACATACAGCCCACTGTCTTACCCTCCACACTCGTCTCCTGTACATACTGCTCACTGTCATACCCTCCACACGCCTCTCTTGTACATACTGCCAATTGTGATACCCTCCACACTCCTCTCCTGTACATACTGCCGCTGTCATACCCTCCATACTCTTCTCCTATACATACTGCTCACTGTCATACCCTCCAGATTCCGCTCCTGTACATACTGCCCACTGTCATACCCTCCACACTCCTCTCCTGTACATACTGCCCACTGTCATACCCACTACACTCCTCTCCTGTACATACTGCCCACTGTCATATCCTCCACCCTCGTCTCCTGTACATACTGCTCACTGTCCTACCCTCCACACTCATCTCCTGTACATACCGCCCACTGTCATACCCTTCACACTCCTCTCCTGTACATACTGCCCACTTTCATAAACTCCTCTACTGTACATAGTGTTGGCTATCATACCCTCCACACTCCTCTCCTGTGCGTACTGCCCACTATCATATCGTCCACAATCCTCTCCTGTTTATTCTGCCCACTGTGATACCCTCCACACTCCTCTCCTGTACATACTGCCCACTGTCATACCCTCCACACTCCTGTCCTGTACACACTGCCCCATCATACCCTCCACACTCCTCTCCTGTACATACTGTCATACCCTCCACACTCCTCTCCTGTACATACTGCCAACTGTCTTTCTCTCCACACTCTTCTCCTGTACATACTGCCCCCATAATACTTTCCACACTCCTCTCCTGTACATACTGCCCCTATCATACCCTCCACACTCATCTCCTGTACATACTACCCCATCATACCCTCAACACTCCTCTACTGTACATACTGTCATACCCTCCGCACTCCTCTCCTGTACATACTGCCAACTGTCTTTCTCTCCACACTCCTCTCCTGTACATACTGCCCCATAATACTTTCCACACTCCTCTCCTGGACATACTGCCGCTATCATACCCTCCACACTCCTCACCTATACATCCTGCCCCCATCATACCCTCCACACTCCTCTCCTGTACATACTGCCCCATCATACCCTCCACACTCCTCTCCTGTACATACTGTCATACCCTCCACACTCCTATCCTGTACATAGTGCCCACTGGCATACCCTCCACACTCCTGTGTTATACATAGTGCCCACTGCCATACCCTCCACACTCCTATCCTGTACATAGTGCCCACTGTTATACCCTCCACATTCCTCTCCCTTACCTGCACATACTTCCCACTTTTATACCATCCATACTCCTCCGCTATGCCTCTTACTCACAAAAACAGTTCTTTAAAATTATATTGAATATCCTCAATGTTACCAGCTCTAGAATGGGCACACTTTTGTTAGTTGAACTAAGGAAAGGAAATCTTCTCAGTCCTCATATTTGTTCTGTCCATTATCAGTACTCATTTAATTTTGTGATTACTATTGTGATGTATAGAGGAACATAGGGAATGTCAGCTATTCTAAATATGCCACTGGTAAAAAAAAGGGCCCCATAAAATATTTTTGAAATGTTGGCAACTATGAACTTGAGAGGCTCCTGGGATCCTGTAATATTAAAGCGGTAGTAAACTTTGCTATCATTACTACTTTTTAGAGGCCCTGAGGTAGGTTATGCTATAATGTACTAGTATGCACAGTATAATAGCACATTAGGGTACACTTACCTGTCAGACTGAGCCCTCCATGGCTGCACTGTGATCAATCCGGCTGGTCCCGGGCGCTTCCATCCTCACCCGGTCTTCCTTCCGGGTTCTGTGCCTTCGGTCACTTGCTTGGCCGGGCTGCGTTGATTTCACTCCCACGCATGCTAATGCTCAGCCTCTTTCTCTCATCCTCCCTCTCTCTCTCTCTCATCCTCCCTTCCTTACCTCTCTCTCATACCCCTTTTCTCTCATCCTCCCTCTCTCTATTTAACTTAATTTGTTATAACAAAAAATTGTTTGCATTTTTATTTATTTTATAAAAAGCCCCACCAAAATCCTCAGCACCAGGCCCATGATATTCTTAATCTGGCCCTGCCTGTCCATCTGGACAGTTTCTCCTCGGGTCTGTGGCAAGGGGAGTATTACATGGATCGTTGCCTTCCTATGGGTCGTTCCATTTTTGTGGGATTGTCGAAACATTGCGTCCTTCTTGGAATGGGTGATTAGGAATGTTTTAAAGGAATTGTTTCTTGTTTCTATTGTTACATGGTAATAAAAGGCTGCTATGGCCAATTTATATCAAAACTCTGGTGTGGTCTGGTTATTGGTGGGTATAGGTACAGAAATGGTTTGGGATGGCATATGAGGTAATCTTATTAGGAATGGGGACATCTGTTCTACCTCAGTCAAGACATTCAAGGGACAGTTGGATAAATATCCTAGCATTGTAGATAACCCATTAGGAGGTTTGCTAATAGATCACCTTGAAGTACAAAAAAGCGAGAATAGAATGCAAACATGTACATGGCACAATATAGATATCTTACCTTGTACTATATTTTTGGCAGATGCAAGCATAAGAGCCATTCCCATATCTGCAGTGGCATCATCTCCTACACCTGGTGTATTGGTGACTTTTATACCATAACTTGATATTAGCTTCAGATCCAAGTGATCCACACCTGCTCCAGAACTCGATATCACTTTAAGATGGGGGAGAGAATCTAGGAGTTCTTTGGTCACTACAGGCAGATGCCACCACAACAAGAGAGCCTGTAACTTTTGGGCATATAGCTCTCTGTTGTTGTTAAACTCATCCAGGTATACAATATGGAAGTGCTGTTTTACAAAACTTTCATAATGTTTTGGAAAACCCCGAGATCCACCACTGTGGGATAACAGTGCATAGGGAAGTTCTTCCATTTCTCCTACAAAATGTATGAAAAACAATTGATAGCATATGCTTGATATAACATAGAAAACAGAGTGCACAGTTACCCGTAGAACCAGAATGCTGCTATTGTAGCCTATAGGCAAACAACCTTCAAAGTTTTAAAGTTAACCTGCCAGGCATTTTAAATTTTCTAAGTAAACGTCCAGACTAAAAGCAGGTATTTGCTAGCCTGAAAAGTATATTCTATATGCACCTCTGAACCTGATGCATTTTCTTGCAAAGGCTTGACATACACTATATTGCCAAAAGTATTGGGACGCTTTCCTTTACAAGCACGTGTACTTTGATGGCATCCCAGTCTTAGTCTATAGGGTTCAATACTGAGTTGGCCCACCCTTTGTAGCTATAACAGCTTCAACTCTTCTGGGAAGGCTGTCCACAAGATTTAGGAGTATGTCTATGGGAATGTTTGACCATTCTTCCAGAATTTGTGAGGTCAGACACTGACGTTGGACGAAAAGGCCTGGCTCGCAGTCTCTGCTCTAATTCATCCCAAGGGTGTTCTATCAGGTTGAGGTCAGGACTCCTGACCTGGCTTTGTGGTGGCTTCCCCCTGTAAGTTGGGGGGGGGGGGGTGGCTATTTGTGTTGGGAAAAGTAATGGGGATTTGGGGAGGGGGGATATGTGGGAATTTGTCTTAGGAGGGGAATTGAAGTAAGAAGTCTTGTGCTGGGAGGGGAGATGGGGGGATTTTGTGCCAGAAGGGTGTGGGGGAATTTGGGGCTAATAGGGGGGATTTGGGGGGGAGAAGATTTGTGCTAGGATAGAAAGTTTGATAAGAGGATGTGTGCTAGACAGGTGATTTTTTGGGGTGAGGGAGATTTGTGCTAGGAGGGGGGATTCGGTGGGATTTGAGCTGGGGTACGGGATTGGAGGGGCAAAGATTTGCGCTGGGAGGGGGGATTTGGGGGAGAAGATTTCTTCTAGGATAGAAAGTTTGATTTGTGCTAGGCGGGTGATATTTTGGAGTGAGACAGAATGTTTGTGTCCACTAATGATGATTTTCATGTATTTTTTGTGAACATATTGTTTTGATATTTTCACATCGGGGGGGGGGGGGGGGGGGGGGGGCATCCGGTAGGCTGTACGTACGGGGCCCTGTGATTCCTAACAGTGGCCTGGTCTCGGCACTTGCAATGAACCGGATGGTCAGTTTGAAGAACATTCGCCAAACAGTTAAAAAAAAGTTTAGAAACTGCAAACATTCTCTGAACCTAATTGAAGTCTAAGAGGAATGAATCCTGTAAATTCATTTTAACTTATTTTTAGGGCTGATGGGAAAGAAATTATCATACAAAAGGTATGGGGAGCTGGTCACTACCAGGAAGAATGTGTACCAATGCAAATAACAAATATTTAAAAAAATTACCATTCGGGAGAGAGCAACACTTTTTAAGGGGCTTAAAAGGCAACATTAAAAGTGCACAGTTCCTTAAAATAACATGCTTGGGGGATGCTGTAAACCTGCTTGTGAAGTGGAACACATGTACAGAAATACAGTGGGGACGGAAAGTATTCAGACCCCCTTAAATTTTTCACTCTTTGTTATATTGCAGCCATTTGCTAAAATCATTTAAGTTATTTTTTTTTTCCTCATTAATGTACACACAGCACCCCATATTGACAGAAAAACACATAATTGTTGACATTTTTGCAGATTTATTAAAAAAGAAAAACTGAAATATCACATGGTCCTAAGTAGTCAGACCCTTTGCTCAGTATTTGGTAGAAGCACCCTTTTGATCTAATACAGCCATGAGTCTTTTTGGGAAAGATGCAACAAGTTTTTCACACCTGGATTTGGGGATCCTCTGCCATTCCTCCTTGCAGATCCTCTCCAGTTCTGTCAGGTTGGATGGTAAACGTCGGTGGACAGCCATTTTTAGGTCTCTCCAGAGATGCTCAATTGGTTTTAAGTCAGGGTTCTGGCTGTGCCATTCAAGAACAGTCACGGAGTCGTTGTGAAGCCACTACTTCGTTATTTTAGCTGTGTGCTTAGGTGGAAGGTAAACCTTCAGCCCAGTCCTGAGCACTCTGGAGAAGGTTTTCGTCCAGGATATCCCTGTACTTGGCCACATTCATCTTTCCCCTTGATTGCAATCAATTGTCCTATCCCTGCAGCTGAAAAACACCCCCACAGCATGATGCTGCCACCACCATGCTTCACTGTTGGGACTGTATTGGACAGGTGATGAGCAGTGCCTGGTTTTCTCCACACATACCGCTTAGAATTAAGGCCAAAAAGTTCTATCTTGGTCTCATCAGACCAGAGAATCTTATTTCTCACCATCTTGGAGTCCTTCAGGTGTTTTTTTAGCAAACTCCATGCGGGCTTTCATGTGTCTTGCAGTGAGGAGAGGCTTCCGTCGGGCCAGTCTGCCATAAAGCCCCGACTGGTGGAGGGCTGCAGTGATGGTTGACTTTCTACAACTTTCTCCCATCTCCCGACTGCATCTCTGGAGCTCAGTCACAGTGATCTTTGGGTTCTTCTTTACCTCTCTCACCAAGGCTCTTCTCCCCCGATAGCTCAGTTTGGCCGGACAGCCAGCTCTAGGAAGGGTTCTGGTCATCCCAAATGTCTTCCAATTAAGGATTATGGAGGCCACTGTGCTACTAGGAACCTTAAGTGCAGCAGAAATTTTTTCTTAACCTTGGCCAGATCTGTGCCTTACCACAATTCTGTCTCTGAGCTTTTCAGGCAGTTCCTTTGACCTCATGATTCTCATTTGCTCTGACATGCAGTGTGAGCTGTAAGGTCTTATATAGACAGATGTGTGGCTTTCCTAATCAAGTCCAATCAATCAATGAAGGTGTAGAACCATCTCAAGGATGATCAGAATCAGTCACAGCAAAGGGTCTGAATACTTAGGACCATGTGATATTTCAGTTTTTCTTTTTTAATAAATCTGCAAAAATATCAACAATTCTGTGTTTTTCTGTCAATATGGGGTGCTATGTGTACAATAATGAGGAAAAAAATTAACTTAAATGATTTTAGCAAATGGCTGCAATATAACAAAGAGTGAAAAATGTAAGGGGGTCTGAATACTTTCCGCCCCCACTGTAAAAGTGACATTTACAAAGATAAAATGCCATTTAAATTTCCAGTACATGATAGTTCCCAGATGCTTTGCTCTGTTTGTAATCAAGTAGTTGAGGATTCCTTACATCTTTACTAGACACTTATCCAGGATAAGGATCTGGTGTGGATTGCAAGGGGACACCCCACACGAAAAAAAAAAAAAATAGTGTGCCCCCCTGCCCACCCTTATTTGAACATGCCTGCCTGGTCAGAAAAGATTGTGATGGGTTGCAGCGAGTGTGCACTTCCCCTCCTGAACCATACCAGGCTACATGCCCTTAACATAGGAAGGGCACTGATAAAGCACAGTGTCCTCATGCTGATGATTACAAGGAGCTCATCCCCACATCCCTAGCCTAGTACATATGGGGGGTAAGGTAAGACTTATCAGAATCTTGAAGCTCAGTTTAAATAAAGGGGACCCTGGATATCTGGCCCTCTCATGTAAATGAGTAAGGGGTACATAATACCCCTGGTTACTCATTCACTAAAATATGCTAAATAGTAAATAATCATATCACACTATACGTAAAGGCCTTTATTAAAATAATGCTAAGAATGTCCCATCATGTGCAAAAATGTACGTGGTTCTAAAGGCTAAATGCATTTCCTGCATAAAGATAAAAGGCCTTTTAGGTGCAGCTCCCTCCCCAGACCCCCTCCCCCCCCTGAATACTTACCTTACCCGAGCCTAGTCTCGATCCAGTGCTGTACACGAGAGTAGCAGCACTGTTCTTTCTCTCCTTCCTCATTGGCTCCCACTGCTGTCAATCAATTCAGTGATGAGGGAGCAGAAGGCAGGGTCAAGCCATACTATGTGTGTCAATTAACGCACACAGTGGGGTTCAGGATCAAGCCCTTATGAATGCCCTTTTTTTAAAAAAAATAACCTTTGAGATCACTTTAATGTCCTGTGATGCCCAAAGATAATGTCCCGTGATGTCCAAAATAATGTCCAATGAAGTCAGTGTCCCACAATGATCCTCTTCCACCAATCCTCTTGCCTTGCCGTAAATGACAGCCAAGCTTCGATGCTGTCATTCACAGCAGGATGGCTAGCAACCATTGATGCGTCCCTGGCCCCATTTACTGCTGCCCAGGGAATTCCCAGTTTGCCAGAAAAATGTAAACAAAGGGGTTGGAATGCTAGCTGATGTCATTGGCCAAGTTTGGCATCCCCACCGTTTACAGCTGAATGGGGCCAGGAATGTGTCATTGGTTACTAGGATGCCAGCAGCCACCAACATCCTAGCACCCACAGCCCTGAGTGGAAAGCTGGCATTTATTAGTGGTGGCAGTAATACTTCTGCACAAATAGAGGTTCGCAGTGGCAGGCAGGCGGGCGAACAAGCCCTTTTTTCTAATTTGTCGAAGGGCAAACAGCTTGAACTTGGGGCAAACCCTGCATTGTCTAGACATAAACCTTATCTCCACTTCGCACTCAGCTGTCTCATTCGAAAATTGCCAGAAACCTCCCTGACTGCCAACCCACCCATGTAATTCTCCACAGGTTTAGCCAGCCTAACAACTCAGAAAGAAACTGATTATACAAATTAAAAATTGAATTTGTAAGCTTGAATAAATCGCTAAAGTGTGCAGCACTAAAGAACTTTGAGAAAAGCATGGTAAAGAGACAAAGTTCAGCGGTACATACCTCAGCCACAATTCTCTCGTCTGACAAACTAATTCATTGCTGAAGAGCAAAAAAAAAAAAAGCAGTTAATTAGTTACTTAACCAGTTATATAAGACAATGTGCACACAGGAATGTACTTGTGATATTCACAGTTCAACAAATGTATTAAACTGTAAGCAATATAATACTTGAGCCGAGAAAGTAAAGGAGACCCAAAAGGACAAACTGATAAAGAGGTTCAATTTAAGTTAGTGTCTTTTTTTATCAGTTGAATATAAGATTATGAAAGACAATCATTTGCACCTAGCTACCTGATTCATCATTTTGAAATGTCTTTTTTTCTTCTTCTTCTGGCATATTCACCCAAGGTCCCTTAGTGTGTAGAGGGAGGGTTTGGGAACAACCTAACTGCCATACCAACATTACTAAACCGACAGATCTCCACGTCAGTAGGATCTAAGACGTTCCTCAGATTCAGTGCCACCCCTGACCAAACCCTTCTGTTTTATAAAGGAATACCATACTTTGCTTAACAGGAAGGGATTTTTGGTTGCTTTTGACCCGCTCACTATAGACTGACTAGTTATAACAGTATCAGTAGTTGCAGTAATGCTTTTCAAGGGGGAATTCCCCTCTTTCTCAAGCTTTGATAAAGGAAGATAAATGCTGAAAATGTATTGCCTGGTTAATGCACATGATCCAAAATTCACCGCTACTGCTCTCCCAGTAATCTGGACACCAACAGTGTAGCAGAGTCACTGGGAGAGCAAAATAGTAATGCTTTGGCTGTTTAGCTTCACGCTGCTGGCAGTGTAGTTTGCTGACAAGTAGACTATTTCACTTAACATGTGAATGCATTTTATGGATTATTTTTAGTAAACCTAAAGCTTTTTATTTGTGTTAAAAAATGTGCGAGCAATTAATTTGCCTCGCACACCAATGGGAGCGTGACAGTTATAAAATATAGAAATTATGAAAAGAAACTGCGCTTAGGGCACGTCTATAGGGTCAGAAGCCACAGGTTGCTGCCTCCCTTACACAAAGTACCCAATGAGGTGCTTTGCAGAATGTATTAGAAATTGAAATATGGGTGTAATGGCGCTACCTAAAAACTTAACTGGGATAGCCTTAGAAGTGATAAACCCCTACTATTGGTTGTATATCTATAAGGTATTAGACATCAAGGGATACGTCCCCCTTATATTATGAATAATACTTCAAAAGCATAGGTGTGTGCACAATGATGTATACTTTGGGAGAAATATATTGCAACCAATCAAGTGTCGCACGGCAAAAAGTTGTCCTACAGCGTCTGGTGCTAGAGCCAGAGGCTATATTACATAAAGTGCATTTATTGAGACCGTATACCATATGCTATAAAATAAATTCTATATATAAATTTATACCCGCATCAGCAGTTGGATGCATCATGGAGATTGTGTTATCCATACAACAGTACACATGCTATGTATATAGATCACATCGCCTTGATCAAAAACCTTATATATGATAAAGCATGGATTAAAATCGCATGCATGCAAGACAGGAAATATTAACATAAAAATTCCAGCAGTTAAATCTCAGATAAAATATAACAGTCCCATAAGTTGGTACTATAATGACTTTGTGAAATTCCCAATGGTGACTTTGGTGCTGCAACAGTTGTCTGGTGACTCTAGTGCTCCCCCTTTTGGTTGCCTACTCACCAGCTCCCGGAACCCCAACAGGGGTATTGCGCCTGTAGTATATTAAGCTGGGTTGCTCCGCTTGCTGCTTCCTCCGGTAGGTGCCTTTGATGTAATCAGCTCCCCAAGCCCCATACAGGGGTAGTACGCTTATGCTGGAAAATAGATCACTGTGCGTGCTATATTCTGTGGTAGGTGTCTCCTGTGCGTCTCGATCCGTGAAGATGTTGCATTCCCTTATATATTAAGAAAAAAGAGCTTCCATGGCGTAATAAAGTATGATCACTTTATTTAATAGCATATATGCCCAAAAACTGGGATTTTAAACAGAAAAAAATAAAATAAACAAAAAGATATAAACAAAAAGTAAAAAGTCCAAGCACTATTGTATTCCCACCCAGTCCAGATGGGATAGGACACCAATAGTTCCCAGGCAGTAAACGAGTTTTAAAAGTCCCTCCTAGAGAGCATAAAAACGAGGTGGGGTGTGTGTGTCCACCAGCCGCTGAACAGCGTTCTCCTCTCTCGTATGCCCTGGAGGTGACGTGTAGAGCGTGGTGCCGTTGTGCGCGCTTCGTCACATGACGTCCTCAGCAACGGTACCACACTCTTACATCTGTGAGATTTTATAGGGAGAGAGCGTCCATACTGAACCCGCCCCTCAAATTACGGGGCTATGGATTATGTGTAACTATTACAGGGCTATAGCTCAACTATATGTGGTCCAGATTGGTTTCCCATCTGTCACATTATAAAATTTATATGTCCGATTTGTGTATCCATATTGCTATACATAAGGATCATGGAAGCGCTCTCCATTAAACCAGAAGACATTCATATACAACAGATATAGTTAACCAGACTCCCCCTGCTGGTCCAAAGTGAAACAGCAAGTGTGTTAATTCAGTATACTACTACTACAAAAAAAGGTATCTTTTAAAACTCGTTTACTGCCTGGGAACTATTGGTGTCCTATCCCATCTGGACTGGGTGGGAATACAATAGTGCTTGGACTTTTTACTTTTTGTTTATATCTTTTTGTTTATTTTATTTTTTTCTGTTTAAAATCCCCGTTTTTGGGCATATATGCTTTTAAATAAAGTGGATGCTCTTTTTTCTTAATATATGAGGGAATGCAACATCTTCACAGATCGAGACGCACAGGAGACACCTACCACAGAATATAGCACGCACAGTGATCTATTTTCCAGCATAAGCGTACTACCCCTGTATGGGGCTTGGGGAGCTGATTACATCAAAGGCACCTACCGGAGGAAACAGCAAGTGGAGCAACCCAGCTTAATATACTACAGGCGCAATATCCCTGTTGGGGTTCCGGGAGCTGGTGAGTAGGCAACCAAAAGGGGGAGCACTAGAGTCACCAGACAACTGTTGCAGCACCAAAGTCACCATTGGGAATTTCACAAAGTCATTATAGTACCAACTTATGGAACAGTTATATTTTATCTGAGATTTAACTGCTGGAATTTTTATGTTAATATTTCCTGTCTTGCATGCATGCGATTTTAATCCATGCTTTATCATATATAAGGTTTTTGATCAAGGCGATGTGATCTATATACATAGCATGTGTACTGTTGTATGGATAACACAAACTCCATGATGCATCCAACTGCTGATGCGGGTATAAATTTATATATAGAATTTATTTTATAGCATATGGTATACGGTCTCAATAAATGCACTTTATGGAATATAGCCTCTGGCTCTAGCACCAGACGCTGTAGGACAACTTTTTGCCGTGCGACACTTGATTGGTTGCAATATATTTCTCCCAAAGTATACATCATTGTGCACACACCTATGCTTTTGAAGTATTATTCATAATATAAGGGGGACGTATCCCTTGATGTCTAATACCTTATAGATATACAACCAATAGTAGGGGTTTATCACTTCTAAGGCTATCCCAATTAAGTTTTTAGGTAGCGCCATTACACCCATATTTCAATTTCTATTTAGTTATAAAATATAGTTTAAAGCCCATAGCAACAGGCAGTCTTTAAATGTTGCAATGTAATTTGTTCAGGAGGTCACATGGTCACAACTGCCAGGGCACGAGCTAATAGAAATTATTTAAAGTTAAAAAATCTGCGCAACAGTTTTCAGTCAGCGCTCAGCAGGAGAAGAAGCTGCAACCACTTACTATGAAAACTTTACTGCGTCAGCTACTTGAAAGGGCTGAATCGGCTAATTGCGATGAATGGATGCGTCGCTGCCTGGCTATGGATCCTCCACATACTGACATCCCACAGGGTTCGTCATCGCTGTATTCCTTGGCACTTTCAGTGCCTTCTCTAGAGCATCAGGTTTACAATTCTTGGATCCTGGACGGTACGCGATATGCATTTGAAATCGGGTGAAGAAGAGAGCCCATCTGGCTTGTCTAGGTATGAGACGTTTAGCTGTACAGAGGTATTCCAAATTCCTATGATCAGTGTAGACAAGTATAGGTTGTGAGGCTCCTTCAAATAGATATCGCCATTCTTCCAGAGCCAGTTTAATAGCAAGGAGTTCCCGGTCTCCTACATCATAGTTCCTTTCGGCTGGGGGCAACTTCCTGGAAAAGAAGGCAACAGGATGCAAGATAGCTGTGGTTTCGTGGCTCTGAGAAAGGACTGTCCTAACCGCAATCTCTGAAGCATCGACCTCCAAAATGTAAGGCAGGGCTGGGTCGTGATGATGAAGGACCGGGGCAGAGGTAAATTGCTTCTTGAGTTTGTCGAAAGACGTTTGTGCTGAGGGGGACCACAAACGGCTGTTTTGCTTGGTGAGTTGTGTGATAGGTGAAATTATTGACGAGAAGCCTTTGATGAATCTTCTATAAAAATTGGCGAATCCCACGAACTTCTGGACGCTCTTACGGTCCGAGGGTACTAGCCATTCAAGAACTGCAGTTACCTTCTCGGGGTCCATGGAGATGCCAGAAGTTGAAATAATGAGGCCAAGGAATTGTATGGTATCTTTCTCAAACTCACATTTTTCAAGCTTGGCGTAGAGTTTATGGGTTCGGAGGTGAAAAGGGGCTTTTCGCATGTGGATGTGATGTGCATCGAGGGAAGGTGAAAAAACAAGGATGTCATCTAAGTATACTATCATACAAGAAAATCCAAAAAGATGTCATTCACCAAGTGTTGGAAAGTTGCTGGGGTGTTACACAGACAGGGACTAGAGGCAACGGGTATCGATTCTTGATTGTGATACTGTTTAATTCTCTGTAGTCGATACGTGGTCTTAAAGAATGGTCCTCGTTTTCCACAAAGAATAGTCTAGTGCCAGCAGGAGAGGTAGAGGGCCAGATGAACCCTTTCATAAGTTTGTCATCAATGGATTTTCGGAGGACTTCTAATTCAGCCTCAGAGAGTGGGAAGATCTTCCCAAATGGTATTGCAGAACCAGGAAGAAGCTCACGGGGCAATAATATGGCCAGTGAGGCGGCAGGGATTCAGCCTTCTTCTTGTCGAAGACATCCAGGAAGTCTCTGTAAACCTGGGGGAGAAGAGTGCTGTCATCTGTGGAAAGGGGTTGAACCATCAAACAGGCTCGTTGTGGGAAACAGTGGTGTAAGCAATAAGGTGAGCCGAAAGACACAACTTTAGTGGACCAATTAATCTGTGGCTGGTGCTGTCGAAGCCACGGTAACCCCAAAATAACCGGAAAAATGGGGGAAGAAATCATGTCCAGCTGAAGATAATCCCGATGGTGGTGGCCAATATGAGGGTGGTCTCATGGGTTCTGGGACCTGAGGTTGGTGTGGAGCCATCTGCAAAATGAATGGTAAATGACTGGGGCTTCTTACATAGTGGGATTCCATACTTTTTGGAGAAGTGGATGTCAATAAAGCAGCTGCAAGCCCCAGAGTCAATAATGGCTGCTACTCTGATTATCCTTCCCGGTATCTGCAAAGAGAAGCAGAGAGTGAGATGTGAGGATTTAACAACGTACAGCGAAACAGATGGGGGTTCGATCCTCTTACTTGACCTAATGGGACATCCCTGAAGAAAGTGACCCGCTCTACCACAGGCATAAATTGTTTAGGCGACGCCGTTGTCGCTCTTCGGGTGCGAGGGGTGCACAAACTAAGCCGAGTTGCATCAGTTCTGCGTCATGAATTGGGGTTGATGCATAGGTCTCAGGGGTTCTCAGGTGTGGAGCCATGTGTACTTATGGGAGCATCCATGTGGACGGGCCATACCGGATTGTTCCCTACGACGTTCTCATGAGTCAGCTATCAAGCTGGATAGCCAACTGAAGAACTTACCATGGCTCACAGCTATTGGAAAGGGAGAGTTCTATACGCACTCTGTCTTCTCTCGGCCCAAGCGAAACTGATGGCCCAAAGCAGCGTCGTTCCATGCAGTGTCTGCAGCCCACTTGGGGAATTCCGTTACGTGGTCCTCAACAGGGCATTTCCCCTATTGTAGAGAGGTCAACACTGTTTCAGTCGTGATGGTTCGTTGTGGGCCATCATAGAGGATTGCCATGGCATCGAAGAGAGAAGACAGTGAGTGCAGTATAGAACTCTCCCTTTCCAATAGCTGATGAGCCCATGTTTGAGGTTCTTCTGTAAGTAAGGCTACTACGAACCTGACCTGTGTATCCTCTGAAGAGAAGGTCCTAGGCTGTAAGGTAAAGTATAGCCGACAGGCATTCCTGAAAGCCCAGAACTTGTGGCGAACCCCTGAAAAGCATTCCGGCATAGGAACCCGTGGTTCAGACTATATGGAGAGTGATGGATGAAGGGCGCGTGATCAATAGCTCACATCAAAACATATAAAATTTATTCAAAAGAAATTAGAAGCAAATAAAAGCAATTGAATAATACCAATACTACGTATCATGCAAACAGGTAACAAAATATAAAAGGCATGGAAAATTAAAAATGGGTTAAAAATATCGGTTAAAAATATCATAAGCCCATGTTGAGGCGAGTGTTTAGAATTGCTGACGCGTTTCACCTTTGGGTCATACATGTGTGTGTATGTATGTATGTATATGTATATATATATATGTGTGTATGTATATATATATATGCATGTGTGTAGAATGGTTAGGGTACAAATCTGAGGTCAAAGGCAAGGAGCAATCAAGAGTAGGTAAACAGGTTTCCAGGTCACAACAGGTTCAGACAGATCACACACTAGCACAGGAACAAGGGGGGACTGAAGATAATTCAGCAATTTGGCAGTGTCTGGGCTGGTCTTATATAGGGAAGTTTGAGGTCACTTCCTGTGCACCTCCTGGGCATTTTCCCGCCTTTTTCCATCAGGTTGATGCCACTTCCTGTGCACCTCCTGGGTATTTTCCTGCCTTTTTCCATCAGGTTGAGGTCACTTCCCATGCGCGTCCTGGGCATTTTCCTGCCCTTTTCCATCAAGTCTTCTGCGCAGGTGCGGGTTGGCGCCCTGAGGCACGGATTTCCTCTTGCGGTAACACGCCATTGGTGCATGCGTAGTAAGCCATGGACTTTTTTTTTCCACAAAGAAGAGTCTAGTGCCATTTTTTCCAAAATCAAAGTTTATTGTAAATACAGGTTGAAATACACAAAAATGATACATATGGAGAATGTAGAAGCAGTATAACATTGTGTTGATACAGAATAATAGATACATTGATCTCTTTTGCTCAATATATAATACATATTTATGCTGGAGTATGTGGAAAATAGAAGAAATCATAAACCTCAAACGGAGAACAAAACTCAACGAGGGCGGCTAGCCCTGTAATTAGCTCAGTAGTTAATTCTTCAGCACGGGTACCCCATTAGAATCGTGTGTTGTCACTTCCCCAACACAATGATATGTTCTATTGAACCTGTGAAGAATTCTGTCAGGCGCCATACTTCTCAATGCGTTTCCAAAACATCTATGTATTTTGGGGTCATAAGACATTGGGAAGAAGGGCGGTAATAACTTGTGTGTATAGGCTCAATGTTTCAAAAGGTCATCCAGGGGTTGTTCATAAGGGGTTCATGTGTTACTAAATGGAGTTATCAGTGGGCAGTTGCCTACTATCATGTGATGAGTCAGTTACTGTTAGGATTGCGGTCACCGGACCACTAGCAATCCATTGGAAGGGTTCATCTGGTAGGCTAAGATAATAGTTAGGCTGGGGCATGGGGATGGAGGATTTGGGAATGTATGGGAACAGGAAGCGGGTTGGGAGTGGGAAGTGTTAGCGCGGTCTCAAGGAGCGTGTAGTAGACCTATCCGTTGTATGTTGTTAGTAAAGAAGAAGAGGAGGGGGGGATGGGGAAGAAGAGAACTGAATAGGGGTAATGTGGACTACAACTCCCCTGCCTCCTGCTATTCTCCGTGTGCCATTTTGTAACCCTAAGACAATAGATGGGCGTATTCGTCTGTTGTTTGGAAATGTTGCCAACAAGCCCAGATTTCCCGAAATTTAGTGGGCGTGTCTTTGGATCGATGTATTAATTCCTCCATTTCTGCTACTTTAGCTATACGCTTGAACCAATCAATGTTGGTTGGGGGTTTGGAGGATTTCCAGAGAGGGGGATGCACATTTTTGCGGCATTCAATAGATGTAGCGTTAGGGAACGGTGGTATTCTTTTTTGGGGATAGAGGAGTGGTGCAAAAGCATTTGTGCTGGGGTAAATTCGATCTGATAGGTGGTTATGTTAGAAATGATACGGTGGACTTCCTTCCAGAAAGGTTGGATAGATGACCACCATATATGGATCCTTCTCCCTCAGGGCATCTCCAACAGTTGGAGGGTATGGTGGGGGAGATTTTGTGTAATCTGGTAGGAGTTTTATACCACCTAGAGAGGACTTTGAAGCCATTTTCTTGTGCCGACACGTTAATTGATCCCTTATGAATATAGGTGTATATGTTTTCCCATGCTTCCTCTGACAGGTCAATTGATAGATCCCTCTCCCAGTTGCGAGTTGCTATGTTGGATTTAGAGTTGAGATCAGGGGCGGCGCCAGGTGGGTGCTTGGGTGTGCTAAAGCACCCTCAAAAAATTTTAAGCACCCTCATAGCACCCCCAAAAAGTACACACTTGAATTTCCAATATATGTCACGGAATTTTTTAAAATATATTTTTACCTGTGTGCTCTGTGTGACAAAAAAAAAGTCTGGGGACTCTTTCATATAGAGGAGGGATACTGCAGCTCTGGCCACATAAGCCGCTGATCTTCAGTGAGTCCCGGCATCATTAGTGGCGGATTGATCTGAGTACTGTACAGAGGCGCCTGGTTTTGAAAGCATGTGGCACCTCTGCACTTGCCAGCCGCACTAAGGAAAGGAAGGAGAAGCTCTCAGCCCAGCCCAGCCGTGGAGGAAGGAATTCGTCTCCCTCTCTCTCCTTGTATGGAAGCCACACCCACCCCTCCTCCTCGTCACAACCAGGCAGACAGGAGCTGTGTGTGATTCTATGGAGCTTCTATGGAGCTGCTGTGGGATGAGCCAAGATCAGGACAAGAGGGAAGGTTCCTATCCCAGCCCCAGAGGAAGAAGGATTTCTTCTGGAAATGAAAGTAGAGTGCACCCGCCCCCTCACCATCACATTATCACCTGTCTGGCCCTGATCCTTATTACAGAGCTGCTGAGCTGGGAGGGGATAGGGACAGGCAGTGGGACTCCAGTCCTAATCAATGGAGGAAGGATAAGGATTGTTTTTCTGTCAGTAAGCAGTGCCAACCCTCCCAACACCAGGCTGTACCAACCCTTCTCACACCAGGCAGTGCCAGCCCCTCCTCACACCAGGCAGTGCCAGCCCCTCCCCACACTAGGCAGTGCCAGCCCCTCCCCACACTAGGCAGTGCCAGCCCCTCCCCACACTAGGCAGTGCCAACCCTCCCCACACCAGGCAATACCAACCCCTCCCCACACCAGGCAGTGCCAGCCCCTCCCCACACCAGGCAGTGCCAGCCCCTCCCCACACCAGGCAGTGCCAGCCCCTCCCCACACCAGGAAGTGCCAGCCCCTCCCCACACCAGGCAGTGCCAGCCCCTCCCCACACCAGGCAGTGCCAGCCCCTCCCCACACCAGGCAGTGCCAGCCCCTCCCCACACCAGGCAGTGCCAGCCCCTCCCCACACCAGACAGTGCCAACCCTCCCCACACCAGACAGTGCCAACCCTCCCCACACCAGGAAGTGCCAGCCCCTTCCCACATCAGGCAGTGCCAGCCCCTCCCCACACCAGGCAGTGCCAGCCCCTCCCCACACCAGGCAGTGCCAGCCCCTCCACCAGGCAGTGCCAGCCCCTCCCCACACCAGGCAGTGCCAGCCCCTCCCCACACCAGGCAGTGCCTGTTCCTTATGGAGCACCTGAGCTGAGACAAGGGAGGTCTGGGGGGGGACTCTTAATCTCCTCTATGGAGACACTGATCTAGGGGCATACCCAGGGGTCAAGTCCTGGGGAAAAATGTGTGGGAACTCACCCAAGATTTAACCCCCCCACCTCAAAAATGAATGTATCCACATCCCCGCCCAGCATCATCCATCCCTTTCCACAATGTATCCCCATCCCTGCCCAAGATCATCCATCCCTCTCTACAATGTATGCCCATCCCCGCCAGAATCCTGGAGAGGGATGGATGACGCTGGGCGGGGATGGGGATACATTGTAGGGAGGGATGTAGGAGGTCACTCTCCTGCTCTGGGTACACTTAGGGAGTCACTCTCCTGCTCTGGGTACTCTTAGGGGGTCACTCCTGCTCTGGGAACTCCCCATCCCCGCCAGAATCCTGGAGAGGGATGGATGATGCTGGGCGGGGACGGGGATACATTGTAGGGAGGGATGGAGGGGGTCACTCTCCTGCTCTGGGTACACTTAGGGGGTCCCTCCCTCTCCTGCTCTGGGCACTCTGAGGGGGTCACTCTCCTACTCTGGGTACACTTAAGGGGTCACTCTCTTGCTCTGGGTACACTTAGGGGGTCACTCTCTTGCTCTGGGTACACTTAGGGGGTCACTCTCTTGCTCTGGGTAGACTTAGGGGGTCACTCTCTTGCTCTGGGTACACTTAGGGGGTCACCCTCTTGCTCTGGGAACTCTGAGGGGGTCACTCTGCTTCTCTGGGTACACTTAGGGGGTCACTTTCCTGCTCTGGGTACACTTAGGGAATCACTCTCCTGCTCTGGGAACTCTGAGGGGGTCACTCTCCTGCTCTGGGAACTCTGAGGGGGTCACTCTACTGCTCTGGGTACACTTAGGGAGTCATTCTCCTGCTCTGGGTACACTTAGGGGGTCACTCTCCTGCTCTGGGTACACTTAGGGGGTCACTCTCCTGCTCTGGGTACACTTAGGGGGGGTCACTCTCCTGCTCTGGGAACTCTGAGGGGGTCACTCTCCTGCTCTGGGTACACTTAGGGGGGTCACTCTCCTGCTCTGGGCACTCTGAGGGGGTCACCCTCCTGCTCTGGGTTCACTTAGGGGGTCACTCTGCTACTTTGGGTACACTTAGGGGGTCACTCTCTTGCTCTGTGTACACTTAGGGGGTCACTCTCTTGCTCTGGGTACACTTAGGGGGTCACTCTCTTGCTCTGGGAACTCTGAGGGGGTCACTATCCTGCTCTGGGAACTCTGAGGGGGTCACTCTCCTTCCCTGGGTACACTTAGGGGGTCACTCTCCTGCTCTGGGTACACTTAGGGAGTCACTCTCCTGCTCTGGGAACTCTGAGAGGGTCACTCTCCTTCTCTGGGTACACTTAGGGGGTCACTCTCCTGCTCTGGGAACTCTGAGGGGGTCACTCTCCTGCTCTGGGAACTCTAAGGGGGTCACTCTCCTGCTCTGGGTACACTTAGGGGGGTCACTCTCCTGCTCTGGGTACACTTAGGGGGTCACTCTGCTACTTTGGGTACACTTAGGGGGTCACTCTCTTGCTCTGTGTACACTTAGGGAGTCACTCTCCTGCTCTGGGTACTCTTAGGGGGTCACTCCTGCTCTGGGAACTCCCCATCCCCGCCAGAATCCTGGAGAGGGATGGATGATGCTGGGCGGGGACGGGGATACATTGTAGGGAGGGATGGAGGGGGTCACTCTCCTGCTCTGGGTACACTTAGGGGGTCCCTCCCTCTCCTGCTCTGGGCACTCTGAGGGGGTCACTCTCCTACTCTGGGTACACTTAAGGGGTCACTCTCTTGCTCTGGGTACACTTAGGGGGTCACTCTCTTGCTCTGGGTACACTTAGGGGGTCACTCTCTTGCTCTGGGTAGACTTAGGGGGTCACTCTCTTGCTCTGGGTACACTTAGGGGGTCACCCTCTTGCTCTGGGAACTCTGAGGGGGTCACTCTGCTTCTCTGGGTACACTTAGGGGGTCACTTCCCTGCTCTGGGTACACTTAGGGAATCACTCTCCTGCTCTGGGAACTCTGAGGGGGTCACTCTCCTGCTCTGGGAACTCTGAGGGGGTCACTCTACTGCTCTGGGTACACTTAGGGAGTCATTCTCCTGCTCTGGGTACACTTAGGGGGTCACTCTCCTGCTCTGGGTACACTTAGGGGGTCACTCTCCTGCTCTGGGTACACTTAGGGGGGGTCACTCTCCTGCTCTGGGAACTCTGAGGGGGTCACTCTCCTGCTCTGGGTACACTTAGGGGGGTCACTCTCCTGCTCTGGGCACTCTGAGGGGGTCACCCTCCTGCTCTGGGTTCACTTAGGGGGTCACTCTGCTACTTTGGGTACACTTAGGGGGTCACTCTCTTGCTCTGTGTACACTTAGGGGGTCACTCTCTTGCTCTGGGTACACTTAGGGGGTCACTCTCTTGCTCTGGGAACTCTGAGGGGGTCACTATCCTGCTCTGGGAACTCTGAGGGGGTCACTCTCCTTCCCTGGGTACACTTAGGGGGTCACTCTCCTGCTCTGGGTACACTTAGGGAGTCACTCTCCTGCTCTGGGAACTCTGAGAGGGTCACTCTCCTTCTCTGGGTACACTTAGGGGGTCACTCTCCTGCTCTGGGAACTCTGAGGGGGTCACTCTCCTGCTCTGGGAACTCTAAGGGGGTCACTCTCCTGCTCTGGGTACACTTAGGGGGGTCACTCTCCTGCTCTGGGTACACTTAGGGGGTCACTCTGCTACTTTGGGTACACTTAGGGGGTCACTCTCTTGCTCTGTGTACACTTAGGGGGTCACTTTCTTGCTCTGGGTACACTTAGGGGGTCACTCTCTTGCTCTGGGAACTCTGAGGGGGTCACTACCCTGCTCTGGGAACTCTGAGAGGGTCACTCTCCTTCTCTGGGTACACTTAGGGGGTCACTCTCCTGCTCTGGGAACTCTGAGGGAGTCACTCTCCTGCTCTGGGTACACTTAGGGGGTCACTCTCCTGCTCTGGGAACTCTGAGGGGGTCACTCTCCTGCTCTGGGAACTCTGAGGGGGTCACTCTCCTGCTCTGGGTACACTTAGGGGGTCACTCTCCTGCTCTGGGAACTCTGAGGGGGTCACTCTCTTGCTCTGGGTACACTTAGGGGGTCACTCTCTTTTTCTTGGTACACTTAGGGGGTCACTCTCTCTTTCTCTGGGTGCACTTAGGGGGTCACTCTCTTGCTCTGGGTACACTTAGGGGGTCACTCTCCTGCTCTGGGAACTCCCCATCCCCGCCAGAATCCTGGAGAGGGATGGATGATGCTGGGCGGGGATGGGGATACATTGTAGGGAGGGATGGAGGGGGTCACTCTCCTGCTCTAGGTACACTTAGGGGGTCACACTCTTGCTCTGGGAACTGAGGGGGTCACTCTCCTGCTCTGGGTACACTTAGGGGGTCACTCTCCTGCTCTGGGTACACTTAGGGGGTCACTCTCTTGCTCTGTGTACACTTAGGGGGTCACTCTTATGCTCTGGGTACACTTAGGGGGTCACTCTCTTGCTCTGGGTACACTTAGGGGGTCACTCTCTTGCTCTGGGTACACTTAGGGGGTCACTCTCTTGCTCTGGGTACACTTAGGGGGTCACTCTCCTGCTCTGGGAACTCTGAGGGGGTCACTCTCCTGCTCTGGGTACACTTAGGGGGTCACTCTCCTGCTCTGGGAACTCCCTATCCCCGCCAGAATCCTGGAGAGGGATGGATGATGCTGGGCGGGGATGGGGATACATTGTAGGGAGGGATGGGGGGGTCACTCTCCTGCTCTGGGCACTCTGAGGGGGTCACCCTCCTGCTCTGGGTACACTTAGGGGGTCACTCTCTTTCTCTGGATGCATTTAGGGGGTCGCTCTCTTGCTCTGGGTACACTTAGGGGGTCACTCTCTTGCTCTGGGTACACTTAGGGGGTCACTCTCTTGCTCTGGGTATACTTAGGGGGTCACTCTCCTGCTCTGGGTACACTTAGGGGGTCACTCTCCTGCTCTAGGTACACTTAGGGGGTCCCTCCCTCTCCTGCTCTGGGCACTCTGAGGGGGTCACTCTCCTACTCTGGGTACACTTAGGGGCTCACTCTCCTGCTCTGTGTACACTTAGGGGGTCACTCTCTTGCTCTGGGAACTCTGAGGGGGTCACTATCCTGCTCTGGGTACACTTAAGGGGTCTCTCCCCTGCTCTGGGTACACTTAAGGGGTCACTCTCCTGCTCTGGGTACACTTAGGGGGTCTCTCTTCTCCTCTGGGAACTCTGAGGGAGTCACTCTCCTGCTATGGGAACTCCCAATCCCCGCCAGAATCCTGGAGAGGGATGGATGATGCTGGGCGGGGATGGGGATACATTGTAGGGAGGGATGGAGGGGGTCACTCTCCTGCTCTGGGTACTCTGAGGGGGTCATTCTCTTGCTCTGGGTACACTTAGGGGGTCACTCTGCTACTTTGGGTACACTTAGGGGGTCACTCTCATGCTCTGTTGTACACTTAGGGGGTCACTCTCTTGCTCTGGGTACACTTAGGGGTCACTCTCTAGCTCTGGGAACTCTGAGGGGGTCACTCTCCTGCTCTGGGAACTCTGAGGGGGTCACTCTCCTGCTCTGGGAACTCTGAGGGGGTCACTCTCCTGCTCTGGGAACTCTGAGGGGGTCACTCTCCTGCTCTGGGAACTCTGAGGGGGTCACTCTCCTGCTCTGGGAACTCCCCATCCCCGCCAGAATCCTGGAGAGGGATGGATGATGCTGGGCGGGGATGGGGATACATTGTAGGAAGGGATGGAGGGGGTCACTCTCCTGCTCTAGGTACACTTAGGGGGTCACACTCTTGCTCTGGGAACTCTGAGGGGGTCACTCTCCTTCTCTGAGTACACTTAGGGGGTCACTCTCCTGCTCTGGGTACACTTAGGGGGTCACTCTCCTGCTCTGGGCACTCTGAAGGGGTCACCCTCCTGCTCTGGGTACACTTAGGGGGTCACTCTCTTTCTCTGGGTACACTTAGGGGGTCACTCTCTTGCTCTGGGTACACTTAGGGGGTCACTCTCCTGCTCTGGGTACACTTAGGGGGTCACTCTCCTGCTCTGGGAACTCCCCATTCCCGCCAGAATCCTGGAGAGGGATGGATGATGCTGGGCGGGGATGGGGATACATTGTAGGGAGGGATGGAGGGGGTCACTCTCCTGCACTGGGCACTCTGAGGGGGTCACTCTCCTACTCTGGGTACACTTAGGGGGTCACTCTCTTGCTCTGGGTACATTTAGGGGTCACTCTCTTGCTCTAGGAACTCTGAGGGGGTCACTCTCCTGCTCTGGGTACACTTAGGGGGTCACTCTCCTGCTCTGGGTACACTAAGGGGGTCACTTTTCTGCTCTGGGTACACTTAGGGGGTCACTCTCCTGCTCTGGGTACACTTAGGGGCTCACTCTCCTGCTCTGGGTACACTTAGGGGGTCACTCTCCTGCTCTGGGTACACTTAGGGAGTCGCTCTCCTGCGCTGGGAACTCTGAGGGGGTCACTCTCCTGCTCTGGGTACACTTAGGGGCTCACTCTCCTGCTCTGGGTACACTTAGGGGGTCACTCTCCTGCTCTGGGTACACTTAGGGAGTCGCTCTCCTGCGCTGGGAACTCTGAGGGGGTCACTCTCCTGCTCTGGGTACACTTAGGGGGTCACTCTCCTGCTCTGGGAACTCCCCATCCCCGCCAGAATCCTGGAGAGGGATGGATGATGCCGGGCGGGGATGGGGATACAATGTAGGGAGGGATGGAGGGGGTTACTCTCCTGCTCTGGGTACTGTGAGGGGGTCACCCTCCTGCTCTGGGTACACCTAGGTGGTCATTCTCTTGCTCTGGGTACACTTAGGGGGTCACTCTCCTGCTCTGGTTACTCTTAGGGGGTCACTCTCCTGCTCTGGGTACACTTAAGGGGTCTCTCTTCTGCTCTGGGAACTCTGAGGGGGTCACTCTCCTGCTCTGGGTACACTTAGGGGGTCGCTCTCCTGTTCTGGGTACACTTAGGGGGCCGCTCTCCTGCTCTGGGTACACTTAGGGGGTCCCTCCCTCTCTTGCTCTGGGCACTCTGAGGGGGTCACTCTCCTACTCTCGGTACACTTAGGATTTCACTCTCCTGCTCTGGGTACACTTAAGGGGTCACTCTCCTACTCTGGGTACACTTAGGAGGTCACTCTCCTCTGGGCACTCTGAGGGGGTCACTCCTGCTCTGGGCACTCTAATCTTGACAGTCTATGGGGGAAGCTCTAAAGGGGCACTCCTAATTGTGGCACTTGTAAGAGAGAAGCATGGTCTAAATAGGCACTGATCTAAGGGGTGATTCCTGCTCTAGGAACTCTGATAGGATACTCCTGCTGTGGGCATTTGAAGAGGACATTCTGCTGCTCTGTACACTCTGAGGGGGCACTCCTGGGCATTCTAAGGAGCAAGCCTGATCTATATGGGCACTGTGATCTTAGGGGTCATTCCTGCTCTGGGCATCCTAGGGTGTCACTCCTAATCTGGGCACTTATGATGACCACATATAGTGCTGACCTCTTCACTGTATATCTTCTGTTGTAAGTTTGACAATAAAGGGGGCTCACTGACTGCTATTTTCCTGGAGGTTAATTATTGTACAGTGTTGGGGGTTTATTGTGTAGTTCTGGTAGTTATTAATGCATATTCCTAGGGGGTTTATTGCTGTGCTACATTATTGTGCCATGCTGGGATTTAATTGTTCTGCCATGCTAAGGGGCTAATTATTGTGCAATATTGGAGGTTTATTGTGCCATGCTTGTTGTTCATTTTTGTGCTATGCTGGGGGTTTATTTTTGTTCTGTGCCGGGGGTTAGTTTTTATGTTTTGCTGGTTGTTATGGCTGGCCCTGACATGTACTGGAGATTATCTGGCCCTTATACTTACTGGGAAGCTATTGCTGACCTTGGCACTTGCTGGGGGTTATCATTGTTATTCGCATTTGGGCTTGTTTTACTCCAACAATCAATTCTGTGTGTCCAAAGGCACTATTTTGTCTATATAAAGGGGAAGGGCTGTGAAGAAACACCCAATTTTCAGTCATGCCTACCTTTGGCCACACCCACTTCTGGCCACACCCACGAGATCGTGATGCACTGCGTGCTCTGCATTAGCTCCACCACTTTTTCTTACAGCGCCCCCCAAAAAAAATTGTCTGGAGCTGCCCCTGCCTAGCAGACTTCTTATGGATAGTATATAAATCGGTAATTCTGCGCTAAGTTACGTATATATAGAGAGATAAGTGTGGCTGCTGCCTACCCCAAAAACTCCATTAAGTTGAAATAGTATAAAATGATGGGGGAAGGGTGTGGTTCCACTGCCAAATACAGTATCTCACCGAAGTGAGTACATTCGTATTTTTGTAAATATTGTATTTTTTGTACTTTTCATGTGACAACACTGAAGAAATGACACTTTGCTACAATGTAAAGTAGTGAGTGTACAGCTTGAATAACAGTTTTTAATTTGCTGTCCCCTCAAAATAACTCAACACACAGCCATTAATGTCTAAACCGCTGGCAACAAAAGTGAGTACACCCCTAAGTGAAAATGTCCAAATTGGGCCCAAAGTGTAAAATTTTTGTGTGGCCACCATTATTTTCCATCACTGCCTTAACCCTCTTGGGCATGGAGTTCACCAGAGCTTCACAGGTTGCCACTGGAGTCTCTTCCACTCCTCCATGATGACATCACAGAGCTGGTGGATGTTAGAGACCTTGTGCTCCTCCACCTTCTGTTTGAGGATGTCCCACAGATGCTCGGTAGGGTTTAGGTCTGGAGACATGCTTGGATAGTCCATCACCTTTATCCTCCACTTCTTTAGCAACGCAGTGATTGTCTTGGAGGTGTGTTTGGGGTCGTTATCATGTTGGAATACTGCCCTGCGGCCCAGTCTCCGAAGGGAGGGGATCATGCTCTGCTTCAGTATGTCACAGTACATGTTGGCATTCATGGTTCCCTCAATGAACTGTAGCTCCCCAGTGCCGGTGTTCTGCCATATACTGTCCTCCTATCGGATAGTGTCCGCTCCGTACTGCGCAGGCGCAGCGCTTGCGTAGTACGGAGCAGAAGGAGATGCCGAAAATGTCCGAAGTTGATCAGCTGACCATCAGCTGTACACGGCGTGGGGCAGTTCTTAGCGATGGCTGTGTAAGAGGGCCCCTCGCGGGCTCGCTTCGCTCGCCACGCTTCGGGCACGGCCTCGCTGCGCTCGGCAACTATTTATTCTCGCTCTATGTCCACTTGGATAGTAGGGAATGAACCTGGACATAGGGTGAGAATAAAAGCGCAGGCGCCGTGTACAGCTGATGATCAGCTGTTAAACTTCGGAGACTTTCGGCGTCTCGTTTGTCCTCCGTACTGCGCCTGCGCAGTACAGGGAGGACACTATATGATAGGGGACTGTATTTGACAAGACACCGGCAACACTCATGCAGCCCCAGACCATGACACTCCCTCCACCATGCTTGACTGTAGGCAAGACACACTTGTCTTTGTACTCCTCACCTGGTTGCCCCAACACACGCTTGGCACCATCTGAACCAAGTAAGTTTATCTTGGTCTCATCAGACCACAGGACATGGTTCCAGTAATCCACATCCTTAGTCTGCTTGTCTTCAGCAAACTGTTTGCGGGCTTCCTTGTGCATCATCTTTAGAAGAGGCTTCCTTCTGAGACAACAGCCATGCAAACCAATTTGATGCAGTGTGCGGTGTATGGTCTGAGCACTGACAGGCTGACCCCCCCACCCCTTCAACCTCGGCAGCAATGCTGGCAGCACTCATACGTCTATTTTCCAAAGACAACCTCTGGATATGACGCTGAGCACGTGCACTCAACTTCTCTGGTCGACCATGCCGAGGCCTGTTCTGAGTGGAACCTGTCCTGTTCAACCGCTGTATGGTCTTGGTCACCATGCCACAGCTCAGTTTCAGGGTCTTGGCAATCTTCTTATAGCCCAGGCCATCTTTCTGTAGAGCAACAATTATTATAACGCTAACAAGTCACATGACGCCGGGGAAGGAAAATGCCTAATTGGGCCCAATTTGGCCATTTTCACTTAGGGGTGTACTCACTTTTGTTGCCAGCAGTTTAGACATTAATGGCTGTGTGTTGAGTTATTTTGAGAGAACAGCAAATTTACACTGTTATACAAGCTGTACACTCCCTACTTTTACATTGTCGCAAAGTGTCATTTCTTCAGTGTTGTCACATAAGAAGATATAATTAAATATTTACAAAAATGTGAGGGGTGTACTCACTTTTTGTGAGATACTGTATATAAACCCTTACCTTGTAAAACAACCCATTCAGTTTAACCACTTGCCGACCGCGTAACATACATTAAGCAAAATCACGTACCTGTGCATCATTTTGTGCAATAGCCTCTAGGGGGCGCACGCTGCCGGAGACCCTATCGTGTGCTGATTGGACAGAAGTGGAGCCAATCAGCGGGTCACGATGTCTGCTGGCCACCCGTGATTGTTCCCCATAGAGGCAAAATGGCGGTCAACCTATGTAAACAAGGCAGATTGCCAATCTGACAGTTGAGAAGATGTAGATGCTAAGCAGGAACATGGATCTCTGTCTTACCCCTGTCAGAGCATCCACCCCCCCCCCCCAGTTAGAAATCACTCCCAGGGAACACATTTAACCCTTTGATCGCCCCTGATGTTAACACCTTCCCTGCCAGTGTCAATAGTACAGTGACAGTCCTTTTTCTTAGCACTGTATTAGTGTCACTGGTCCCCAAAAAGTGTCACTTGGTGTCAGAGTTGTCCGCCGCAATGTCGCAGTCCTGCTAAAAATCACTGAGCGCCACCATTACTAGTAAAAATAATACAAAATTCCATAAAACTATCCCATCATTTGTAGATACAATAACTTTTGCGCAAACCAATCAATATACACTTATTGGGATTTTTTTTTACATATTTAAAAATATGTAGCAGAATACATATTGGCCTAAATTGATGAAGAAATTAGATTTTTTTTTTTTACATTTATTGGATATGTATTATAGCAGAAGGTAAAACATAATTTTTTTTTTTTTTAAATTAACGCTCTTTTGTTTGTTGAGGTGATTAAATACCACCAAAAGAAAGCTCTATTTGTAGGGAAAAAAAGGACGTCATTTTTATTTGGGTACAACGTCGCACGTTGTACACAAAAGATGGGTTTTCATCCCCTCTAATACATGACCAGGGATGGGGGATACACTCATGTTAGGTAGGGTTATAAAAAAGGAACTGGTGTTGGATAGTTGCATTACTAGCCTGTTGGTGGAGAGCTTTTGCAGTCTTTCCCTTAAACCAGGGGTGTCCAATCTTTTTTCAATGAGGGCCAGCTTTGATGAAGTAAACATGCGTGAGGGCTGACCATTTTGCCTGACATACTTTGAACCATTAAAATTCGGTCTGTGTGTTAGTTCGAGCACTAAAACACTGCCCAACAAGAATTCTCTTGCCTTTGTGGCTGTGTGTGAGTAAAGAGATGAGCTCGGGCATGTTATTTGGATATACCGTATTTATTGGCGTATAACACACACCTTCACTTTAATAGGGAAGTTTCAGAAGAAAATCTTAAATTTTAAATAAAGAACTATGAAGCAAAATAAGGGTCAGGGCCCATCTGCAGCCCCACCTTTGCCATGAATGCAGCACCCCCATTGCCATCAGTGCAGAGCCCACCATTGCCAGGAATGCAGCGTCCCCATTGCCAGGAATGCAGCGCCCACCATTGCCAGGAATGCAGCGCCCACCATTGCCAGGAATGCAGCGCCCACCATGGCCAGGAATGCAGCGCCCACCATGGCCAGGAATGCAGCGCCCACCATGGCCAGGAATGCAGCGCCCACCATGGCCAGGAATGCAGCACCCACCATTGCCAAGAATGCAGCACCCACCATTGCCAAGAATGCAGCACCCACCAATGCCAAGAATGCAGCACCCACCATTGCCAAGAATGACGCACCCCCATTGCCAGGAATGCAGCACCCAGTATGGCCAGGAATGCAGAACCCCCATTGCCAGGAATGCAGCACCCAGTATGGCCAGGAATGCAGCACCCAGTATGGCCAGGAATGCAGCGCCCACCATTGCCAGGAATGCAGCGCCCACCATTGCCAGGAATGCAGCGCCCACTATGGCCAGGAATGCAGCGCCCACCATGGCCAGGAATGCAGCACCCACCATTGCCAAGAATGCAGCACCCACCATTGCCAAGAATGCAGCACCCACCTTTGCCAAGAATGCAGCACCCACCTTTGCCAAGAATGCAGCACCCACCATTGCCAAGAATGCAGCACCCCCATTGCCAGGAATGTAGCACCCAGTATGGCCAGGAATGTAGCATCCCCATTGCCAGGAATGCAGCACCCACCATTGCCAAGAATGCAGCACCCACCATTGCCAAGAATGCAGCACCCACCATTGCCAAGAATGCAGCACCCACCATTGCCAAGAATGCAGCACCCACCATTGCCAAGAATGCAGCACCCCCATTGCCAGGAATGCAGCACCCAGTATGGCCAGGAATGTAGCACCCCCATTGCCAGGAATGCAGCACTCACCATTGCCAAGAGTGCAGCACCCAGTATTGCCAGGAATGCAGCACCCACATTGCCAGGAATGCAGCACCCTGTATGGCCAGGAATGCAGCCCCCACCATTGTCAGGAATGCAGCCCCCACCATTGTCAGGAATGCAGCCCCCACCATTGTCAGGAATGCAGCCCCCACCATTGTCAGGAATGCAGCCCCCACCGTTGTCAGGAATGCAGCCCCCACCGTTGTCAGGAATGCAGCCCCCACCGTTGTCAGGAATGCAGCCCCCAGCGTTGCCAGGAATGCAGCCCCCATCGTTGCCAGGAATGCAGCACCCCACCATTGCCAGGAATGCAGCACCGAACATTGCCAGGAATGCAGCACCCCTATTGCCAAGAATGCAGCACCCAGTATGGCCAGGAAGGCAGCACCCACCATTGTCAGGAATGCAGCCCCCATCATTGCCAGGAATGCAGCACCCACCATGGCCAGGAATTCAGACTCACCATTGCAATCAGTGCAGCCTGACTGATGCCCATCCATCTGCAGCCTCGGAGGGGACAGGGAGGGGGTGGGACGAGTGCCAAAAGATTAGATACAGGAAAAACTCCTGTTTTCTCTGCGGCCTCTTTAATAGAAAGTCCCGCCTCCTTTGATGGACAGAACAGTCGTCCAATGGCAGCGCTGGAGACGGGACTTCCCATTACAGAGGCTGCCGTACAGGAAATCCTCCTGTGTGCATGGCACTCGTCCCGCCTCCTCCCTGTCCCCTCCAAGGCAGCCAGATATATATCTTTTGTGGACCCGGTGCTGTGGGATCGTTTGGGGCCACAAAAGATTTATATGTCCAGATAGCCAGACGGGCCGTTCAAAACCGGAACGAGGGCCGGACTTTGGACATGCCTGCCTTAAACTACACTTGTATCTCAAACACAAACAACAATTGGTTGCAAAATGTAATCTTTATTAGTAAATATTGCAAGTATTCTTTGGGTCACAAAAGTATTCCGGTTTAAGATGTCTTCCTTCTAACCCAAAGTTCTCTTTTGCCCCTCATCGTCCTTACTTAGATGAGTAATCGAGAAATGTATCAGTACAAAAATATCTGTAAAAATGATGTAAGAGGGAGGGGCAAGGAACTGCTGTTCTTGGAAGGTGGTCTGCTGTAATATGTATTTCATTGTTTGAAACCTAATCAAAGCATTGAAAAGAAAAGTATACCTGTAGTCAAACAAGACACACATACTAAAAAGCTGATCTGACTGCAGGAAAGGGACACAGAGACACTTTAGGCCTCTTGATCACTGCAGTTTGAAACAATTCGGTACAGTTTTTTTTGGTTTTTTTTAACCGATTTATAGAATGCAACCCATTGTTTACATTGTGCCTGTACACACAAGCACGTAAAAAAGCGCTATGTATTCTTGAGTAAAAGAAAAATCTGTGTTTCCATGCAGTATTTTGCAGCAATAGACGCAAATATGCAGAAATGTGTGCATGTGAACATAGATCTTAATTACATTTTCCCTAGGAATGTATTGTGCATGTGAACGCACATATACGTGCAAAACAAACGCCTAGGATTAAGTCTAAAAAAGCAGATGCTCAAACATCAGTATTATGTGCAAGAGGCCTAAAGCCGCGTACACACGATCGGATTTTCCGACGGGAATTGTGTGATGACAGGCTGTTGGCGGAAAATCCGACTGTTTGTACGCTCCATCGGACGATCCAATTGTTGTCGGACTTTCCAAGCGTGTGTACGCAAGTCCGTCGGACAAAAGTCCAAAGTACAAACACGCATGCTCGGAAGCATCCTTGACATTAACATTAACCATTAACATTCGTGACGCGCCAAATTATGAAATCTCGAAATGCAGCTCACAATTCTCTTCTTCTTTAATGGGATAATAATGAAGCTGCTTTGCTGGTGATACTGATGGAGTTATTGCAAACGAATTTTCAAAGGCTTTTTTTTTCTAGTGATATCAACAATAATATTATTATGCTTGTTATTTTTTTTTTTTCTTTTTGGTGCAAGTTACCACAACACCATTATCCCGTAGTTTTTAAGATGTTGGTGTCCTTTTGTTAACTTTACATTGTATGTATTTTTTAAAATGTAACTGCCTACTCCCAAACTGTCATTTGAAGTAAAACACATAGCCAAGTATTATTCTCCACAATTTTTTTATTGTGCATTAAAAAAATAAAACAAATAAAATTAGACATGCTATCTGCCAATAGAACTTGACCAAAAAGTGCATTCTATGAATTCAAAAATATAGAAAATATAACAAATCAAATCATTATTCAACCAAAAAAATACAATAAAAGCCTCATGCACGTGTCCTGCTTCTTAATATAGGGGGTCAACAATGCCAAGAGTTGGTGAAAGCAGGAGTCCGTCATCCGGAGATAATTCTAAATTAATAATTGGTCAAGATTAATAAAGCAACCAATTTTTGCTCCAAGAAATCCTCCTCCTCCTGTTCCTGGACTGGACTTGGGTCAAAGCAATAACTCCAAGGCCAATAATAAATAATGCGTTATCTCCTCCGATTCCACAACATGGCTGGTTGACAAACGGCCGTTCAGAAACGAACTGAAAAGCACAAAATGAAAAGCGCAAATCAACACTCGCCAAACTTCTACTAACACGAAATTAGCAGAAGGAGCCCAAAGGGTAGCGCTAAAAAGCTGAAAAACCATGTAGTACGTCACTACGTTTGTGTTTGTTGGCCGACAGTTGTGTGCCGTTTGTATGCAAGACAAGTTTGGGCCAACGCCCTTCGGACAAAGGTCTGCTGAAAATTTGATAGTGTGTACGAGGCTTTACACTAGCTTTAGAGTCTCACCCCTCATTATTGCTTAGTGAGTTGATCATTTTGAAAACCGGAGATAACCAGGTGCAAATTACGCCACCCCTGACCTGTATTATCACCTCCGCGCTATGTTAATAAATATCAAAACCCTACCAAAGCTGCCACTTAACAATACAATGTATATAAACCGAATTCACCAAAGGAAAATTATAGATGAAATAGTGGCGCTTATCCCCAGGTGGGGAGATGCCAGACACTCTTATCCAGCCAGTGAGCTGAATACAGACGTGACTAGAGAAAAAGTGAAAAAACATATATTGCTAAATATCCCAAAAAGTAAAAATTATTATTAATTAAAATAAATTATTCAATAAATACAATATGAGCTAATATAAATTATAACACTCAGTGAAAGTGATATACAAATATATAAATCCAAGAAAAAAATATATAATGACTACAGGTATACTTTATAGGCAAAAATGTTTGGACTGGTTGTCGGTGACCTGAATTCTCGTATCTCTGTAAGACTCCAGGGGCTAGATCTCTTCACCAGTATTCACAGTTGTGTCCATTACAAAGCCAAATGAATGTGTCATACTTTTGCTATTCTTTAACCACTTCACTACCCAGCCATAGACAAATGACGTCCACAGATGGAATCTCCCATCCTGGGTGAACGTCATATGACGGCCTGGGCTTCCCGGCCGTCTAGGGGGTACGCGCGCCCGCCGCGTTGCTCGGGACCCGATGCGTGTGCCCGGCGGCCGCAATGTCTGCCGGGCACCCGCGATTGCCCGTTAACCGGGCCGGACCGTGGATCTGTGTGTGTAAACACACAGATCCACGTCCTGTCAGTTGAGAGGAGACTGATCTGTGTTCCCAGTACAGAGGAACACCGATCGGTCTCCTCCCCTTGTATGTCCCCGCCCCCTACAGTTATAATCACTCCCCTAGGAAACACATTTAACCCCTTGTGTCCCCCTAGTGGTTAACCCCTTCACTGCCTGTCACATTTATACAGTAATCAATGCAATTTTATAGCATTGATCGCTGTATAAATGTGAATGGTCCCAAAAATGTGTCAAAAGTGTCCTATGTGTGTGCTATAATGTCACAGTCACGAAAAAAAATCGCGATCGCTGCTATTACTAGTAAAAAAAATAAATAAATATTTTTTTTAAAAATGCCATAAATCTATCCCATATTTTGTAGACGCTATAACTTTTGCGCAAACCAATCAATATACGCTTATTGCGTTTTTTTTTACCAAAAATATGTAGAAGAATACGTATCGGCCGAAACTGAGGAAAAAAATTGTTTTTTTTTAAAAAAATTGGGATATTTATTATAGCAAAAAGTAAAAAATATAGTTTTTTTCAAAATTGTCGCTCTTCTTTTGTTTATAGCGCAAAAAATAAAAACCGCAGAGGTGATCAAATACCACCAAAATAAAGCTCTATTTGTGGGGAAAAAAGGACGTCAATTTTGTTTGGGTATAACGCGCAATTGTCGTTTAAAGTGCGACAGCGCTGAAAACTAAAAATTGGTCTGGGAAGGAGGGGGGTGAAAATGCCCGGTATTGAACCGGTTAAAGTTTTCATCACAACTTTTAACACTTAAATGTTGCAGTAGAAACCACACATCCTGGAACTCTAATTTGATTTATTTTTTTGACTAAGATGACAGGGGCCACTATAATTCTCACTTTTTTTCTCCCTCTGTTATAGGGAAGATGATATGCTGGACATGGCCCCATTATTACAGGAGAACTCCAGACTTGGATGTCAAATTATTCTCACTGAAGAACTGAATGGAGCAGAGTTTACACTCCCCAAAATAACCAGAAACTTTTATGTGGATGGACATGTTCCCAAACCGCACTGAGGACAGTCCTGGGGAGTCATTAATGGTTCACTCATCATGATACGCACAAGAGAGAAGGTGTTACTAAACAGGAAAGGTCTGTTGACAGTGTCCTTCCTGGAGCACAAAGCAAACTGCTAAACCAAAGACTGTTCATAATGGGTTCTGCTGTTAGAATAACCGCAACTTACAGGGATACTTCACTTAAAACTGATTTTTATTTTTATTTTTTTTGGGGGGGGGGGGTTGCTGGAGAGTTGAACCCCCTGATAGCGTATATTTTTTCTCAGCCATTCTGTTGGTAAGATCTCTGCACTGAGTTCCCAGGTCTGTCCACTGTCTATGCCTATTATGAGGGGGGTCCCAGGATCCCTGCAATGAGTTTTGAATCTTTATAGCTGCTGTGCCCTTTTTATAATGGGTTCCCACCATTCCTAAACTGAGGTCCTGGGTCTAAACACCGGCTGTGCCCATTATGAGGGTTTCCCACCATGTCTGCACTGGTCTGGGATATCACTGTGCCCATGATTCCCTTCCTGTTCGCTCTCTTCGATTTTATGGTATACTATGGAAGATGTAACAGGAGAAACTGGAACCAATAAAATGGGATGAGAACTCCCAGGACAACTGGATCAGAATTGGGGAATTTTGGCAGAGAGATCTCACTGTTGGAACTTTCAGGACACAGAAGAAACCAGAGGCTGACTCAGTCCACAAGGTTCCATCTGAGATGAAAATATTACTTTTTATAATAGTAAGATTTTACAGTATTTTGGAAGGGGTAATGGTATATAACATAACCTTTTTTTTCCATTCAAAACAAATGGTTAGACAATTAGAGTTTTTCCAAAACTCCAAACCAGCTTCAGAGTCACTGAAGCATCACCACTGTTATAATGAGACTGCAATAGTGCGGTGGGCAATCTGACACTATTTGACACTGGTTGGAACTGACTTACTGCTACTGACATCACCAGTGATTTTAATACAGTGATCAGAGCTAATAATATACACTGACACTGGCTAGAAAGGGGTTAACATCTAGGGCAATCAAGGGGTTTAATATGTGCCTAACTGTGTGTAAAGTGTGCTGCTTTTACTAGTTGATCTCTAATGGGGCGTACACACGGTAGGACTTTTCAGCTACAAAAGTCCAACGGACGCTGACGGACTAAAGCTGGCTGGTAATCCGATCGTGTGTGGGCTTCTCCGGACTTTCAACTGACTTTTTCAGCCTCAAATCCGACGGACTTTAGATTTGAAACATGCTTCAAATCTTTCCGACGGACTCGAGTCCGGTCGAAAAATCCGCTCGTCTGTATGCTAGACCGACGGACAAAAACCCACGCTAGGGCAGCTATTGGCTACTGGCTATGAACTTCCTTATTTTAGTCCGGTGTACGTCATCACGTAAGAATTCGACGGACTTTTGTGTGATCGTGTGTAGGCAAGTCTGTTCGTTAGAAAGTCCGCCGCAAGTCCGTCGAAAGTCCGCCAAAAGTCCGTCGAAAGTCTGTCGGACAGGCTGTCGGACTTTTGTAGCTGAAAAGTCCGACCATGTGTACGCCCCATAAGTTTCTAGCAGGGATGAGAAACAGAGATCGTTCCCTGTGTACAGAGCTCTGTGTTTTGAATGTCAACACAGAGCTCTGGGCTGTGAATGTACACAGCCG
Organism: Lithobates septentrionalis; assembly: GCA_037952835.1. Lineage (NCBI taxonomy): Eukaryota > Metazoa > Chordata > Amphibia > Anura > Ranidae > Lithobates > Lithobates septentrionalis. The sequence continues at coordinate 606,068 of JBBDGP010000401.1, read as the reverse complement.
ATCAGCAGGTCCCAGCTGTGAATCATTGGCCTGAACTTGCTGACATGCTCATGCTGTCGACGGGTATGCGTGCCCTAAACCTAGAAGTAGGCAGTGACGTACGGGTACATCGCTTTGCCGACAACAGCCGCTCGCTCTCAGTACATTGCGGGTGGCTGGGTGAGCGCTAAGTGGTTAAGCTGGTGTAGAATTGCCCAGATCTGGATTGCTTTGTAGCAAATGCCAACTACCTTCTTTCTGACCATATTTCAACTTGAAGCATGGTCCGGGTCTGCAGCCCAACACAACCCCCCCCCCCCCTTACAGGAGCCAGTAGTTTTGCTCCCTGCTGGCTCCTGTAAAATTTGAAATTGAAGTGGCTGATTGTCTGTCCACAGAGCAGCATCATTCATTCACAGAAGTGCTAGACTGTTTGATTGTGTCGGAGGGACTTGTAGTTCTCAATGGAACACAAGTAAGGGGATGAAGCCGCACTCATATCCCCACTGACCCTTTCTGTAACCAAAGGTTTGTACTTTGGTCAGTACCAGCTGATGTGGAAAGTAATGATCTACTGTGAATAATGCTTTCCAGGCTCCTATGTAAAATATTTAAAAAAAAGCACTTTTTTTTTTTTTAAATGAAGATGAGTGCAGTTTTCTCTATTCAAAAGGGTGACGTGGCTTTTAAACCAATACTTCTCCAGATTGTTTTTAACTGCTTCCCGACCACCGCACGCCGATGTATGTCGGCAGAATGGCACGGGTGCACAAAATGGCATACCCGTATGTCCCTTCGTAATCCCAGGCTAGCAGGCGAACCGCGAGAGCATCCCCGCGGTTCCCACAGACTCTATGTCCGCTGGTGGCCCGCGATCGTGACGAGGAGAGACAGAACAGGGGAATGTAAACAAGGCATTTCCCTGTTCTGCCTAGTGACATAACAGGGAGCAGTAGATCCCCCCGTCATCGGGAGCAGTGATCTGTCATGTCCTAGGTAGCCCATCCCCCCTACAGTTAGAACACGGGAAGGGAAATGCGGTTAACCCCTTGATCGCTCCCTAGTGTTATCACCTTCCCAGCGGTGACATTTACACAGTAATCAGTGGCTATTTTTTAGCTCTGATCGCTGTATAAATGTCACTGGTCCCAAAATAGTGTCAAAAGTGTCTGATCTGTCCGCCGCAATATCGCAGACCCGATAAAAATCGCAGATCACCGCCATTACTACTAAAAAAAAAAATAAATAAATAAAAATGCCATAAATCTATCCCCTATTTTGTAGACGCTATAACTTTTGCGCAAACCAATCAATATACACTTATTGCATTTTTTTTTCAAAATTGTCATTCTTTTTTTGTTTATAGCACAACAAATAAAAAAAAAATAAAAAAAAAACGCAGAGGTGATTAAATACCACCAAAAGAAAGCTCTATTTGTGGGGGGAAAAAAAGGACGTCAGTTTTGTTTGGGTACAATGTCGCATGACCGTGTAATTGTCAGTTAAAGCGTTAAAGCGACGCAGTGCCGTATCGCAAAAAGTAACGTGGTCATTAAGGGGGTAAAATCTTCCGGGGCTGAAGTGGTTAAATAGTGGCCAGAGAAATGTTTGCTCTTTGTACAGCAATTCCTTTTTAGCGCTTTTCCAGATTGTGGCCAATAGAGAAAACGGTGACTTTTCTTGCGAGGTTTCCATTTGAAAGGAATTTTTCGCTGTTTACTATTCTAAAAATGCCAATTGCTTGGCTTGTCTGCCGCTTCTCAAGTCGCAAACCTGGAACCAGCAGGTGGAAGGGGGAAAGCCAAATTATTATCTGCATACCAGTTTCAGGTCAATGACTTAGAAACGTCTGTTGCCAGGCAATAAGCTTTTTCAGGAGAGCAATGGCTTCTGTACAATACCTTTTACAGGGGTAATTTATATGGAACATATGATCACAAAATACTCCAGATATTACCTTCAGTGACAACTGGATGTTGGAATAATCAGTAGATTCAAAGATAGAAACAGCTGAAGTATATGCAAACCTTTGACTTTATCTGCAAAAGGTGACCTTGGCCCGTCACATCCTACCTTGTGGCTTCCGCTTGGTCTTTTAACCTATTGCTGCCGGCCATATACATCTATATAGCAGCACAGCGGGGGACTTGAACACTGTGCTGCCAGGTGTATGCTTACAGGGGGCATCGGTGCTGGGAGCCCATTTACTCAGCACCCCCAACACAGTGACCGCTCTGTCACTCACATCTTTACTGTTTATTATGACAGCCAATCACATTACCACACGATTGGGAGCCAACCTACTGATCTGCAGTAAACAGCCCCTTAAAGGGCCAAGTAGTTGGTGGTTTATTGCAACGGATGTCTTTGTTGACCAGTAGAGAGGAGGTGGAGCCAAGCAGATCAAGATCTTCATGTGGTCACTGAAGGTAACCTCTGGGTCTATTTTTTTGCATATAGTGTACTTCAGTTCAGTATTCCTGATTTGTGTCAGATGACCAGTCCTGCCCAGCTGTAAAGTTCTCATGTCTTCTGCAAATTCCAGCATTTTAAAGGGTCAATGATATCACTGGCCAGGGCTGGTTAGGGTTGCCACCTTTTCTTCAAGCCAAACCTGAACACTTTAACGTCACGCAACTATTTTTTTTGTAGCATGGAAAACAAACGGAACACAAAGGTGGCAACCCTTGGTGCCCCCTTCAGAGTCCCCCCTTAGATCAGGTGCCCCCATGACAGTCCCTAGTTACATCAGGTGTCCCTCCACACATCAAAATTGAAAACAATGCAGCTCCTCCTTCCTCTCTCCAGTCTTCACTCCCCTGCGGTGCTGCGCTGACACTTAGCTGTGCCTGCTCTCTACTGCCTCCTGCAGGCTGGAGGGGGGGGGGAACACCCAATTCTCTTTTCAGCTATCTAAAGCCGCGTACACACGAGTGGAATGTCCGACAGAAGCTTTTCATCGTCTATTCCGATCGTGTGTAGGCCTCAACTGACTTTTTTTTTTATTCGAAAATTCTGACGGACCTAGAAATGGAACATGTGCTAATTATTTCTGACGGAACCAATTCCTATCGTCAAACCGATCGTCTGTATGCTGTTCCGATGGACCAAAAACGACGCATGCTCTGAAGCAAGTACCAGATGGAAGCTATTGGCTACTGGCTATTGAACTTCCTTTTTCTAGTCCTGTCATAAGTGTTGTACGTCACCGCTTTCTGGACGGTCGGACTTTAGTGTGACTGTGTGTAGGCAAGACCGCTTGAATGGAATTCTGTCGGAGTAACCTTCGGAGTTTATTCAGATGGAAAAACCGGTCGTGTGTACGCGGCACTGGAGAGCCACAGTCCTGTCTGGATAATGTGTGCAGTTTTCAGGCAGACCGAAACCTGGAGAAAAGTTTCAAAACCCGGACTGTGGCGGTGAATCCCAGACAGGTGGCAGCCCTAGTGCTGGTTGAGTGAGAAAGATTAAGACCCCATACACGCTATTAGATTTTCTGCAGATTTTTGTCTTCAGATTTACCAAAACCATATAATATGAGGTTAAACCTTAAGAGTTTCAATTTGTATGCAGTCAGGCAGGCCCTTGTGGTACATGGTTTTGGTAAATCTGAAGACAAAAAATCTGCAGAAAATCTAATGGTGTGTATGGGGTCTAAGACTTTATGCAGAGTCACATACCATTTTCCTATCATCCCCAGCATTCAGCTAAAGGAGTAACCGTGATAATCAGGGTGGACTGGAAGTCTTGGCCTTATAGGGCGTACACACGGTCGGACTTTGTTCGGACATTCCGACAACAAAATCCTAGGATTTTTTCCGATGGATGTTGGCTCAAACTTGTTTTGTCTACACACGGTCGCACAAAGTTGTTGGAAAATCCGATCGTTCTAAACAAGGTGACGTAAAACACGTACGTCGGGACTATAAACGGGGCAGTGGCCAATAGCTTTCATCTCTTTATTTATTCTGAGCATGCGTGGCACTTTGTCCGTCGGATTTGTGTACACACGATCGGAATTTCCGACAACGGATTTTGTTGTCGGAGAATTTTATCTCCTGCTCTCCAACTTTGTGTGTCGGAAAATCCGATGGAAAATGTCCGATGGAGCCCACACACGGTCGGAATTTCCGACAACACGCTCCGATCGGACATTTTCCATCGGAAAATCCGACCGTGTGTACGGGGCATAACACCGCTCCTGGATTAGAAGCTGCGATTGGTACACAGCTAGAGAAGGTGTGTGTTTTCAGAGTTCATCTGCCTCCAACCCCTCAAGCACCCGCTGCATGGCTTGGAGTGGTGAAAATCCCTAGAACACAATTTTCACTAGAGATGTGCAGAATGTCACTTTAGCAATCGGCAGCAATTAACAGTTTGTCTACTTCACCAAATCTGAATCCATTATTTCATGCAGGTTCGCTGTTGACGCACATCAGAGCAGGCTTATATCATAAAGCAAAGAAGCACGCCAAAGGAGCTGTTACCTACAGCAGCCAACTGGAAATCACCTTGCACTTTTCTTCCACAAATGTTTAAATCTGATTGGCTGGTGTGTTTTTCTTTATGCTCATTTCTCTTTTCGATGTCTTACCCAGTAAGTCTGCAGGTTCGTTATGAAAGTGGAAAACCTATGTTTTACAATTTGTATTTGTGTGTGTTTGCGGGTAAAGGAACAAATTAAAAAAAATGCCTTAATTATTTTCTTTGTTAACCACTTCAATACCAGGCACTTAGACACCTTCCCGCCCAGCCCAATTTTCAGCTTTCAGCGCTGTCACAATTTGAATGACAATTGCGCGGTCATGCTACACTGTACCCAAACAAATTTTTTATCATTTTGTTCCCACAAATAGAGCTTTCTTTTGGTGGTATTTGATCACCTCTGCGGTTTTTATTTTTTGTGCAACAAATAAAAAAAAGACAGAAAATTAAAAAAAAAAAAACGTTTTTCTTTGTTTCTGTTAAAATTTTTTGTAAATGAGTACGTTTTCTTCTTCAATGACGGGCACTGATATGGCTGCACTGACGGGCACTGATACGGCGGCACTGATGGGCACCGATGAGGTGGCACCAATGAGGTGGCACTGATGAGGTGGCACTGACGGGCACTGATGATGGGCACTGATAGGCGGCACTGATGCGCACTGATAGGTGGCACTAATGGGCACTGATAGGTGGCACTGGTAGGTGGCACTGATGGGCACTGATAGGTGGCACCGATGGGCACTGATAGGCGGCACTGATGGGCACTCGTAGGTGGCATTGATGGGCACTCATAGGTGGCGTTGATGGGTAGTTATGGGTGGCACTGATAGTTGGCACAGATGGGCACGGATGGGCACTGATAGGTGGGCACAGATGGGCACTGACAGGTGGCACCGATGGACACTGATGGGTGGCACTGATGATTCTGATTGATGGCAGTGATGCCCCTAAGTGTGGCATTGCTGGGCATCACTGCAACATAATTGTGCCAATCAGTGCCCATTTGTGGGCACTAATTGGCACAGATTTGGCACTGACTGGGCACATGTGGATGGCCATGGGGTACATACCTGGCCATCCACATGTTTCCCTTCCCTGGTGGTCCTAGTGGCGATCCCTGGTGGTCCAGTGTGGTGATCTGCGGGGGGGCTGCGCTGATAAACAATCAGCGCAGACCCCCCCTGCCAGGAGAGCCGCCGATCGGCTCTCCTCTACTTGCGTCTGTCAGACGCGAGTGAGGAAGAGCCGATCAACGGCTCTTCCTATTGACAGCGTGATCAGCCGTGATTGGACACGGCTGATCACGTGGTAAAGAGCCTCCGCCGGAGGCTCTTTACCAAGATCGGTGTAGCGGTGTGTCAGACTGACACACCGATCGCCGCGATGCGCGCCCCTGCGGGCGCGCGGCGGCATGTTATCCTGAAGGACGTCATATGACGCCCAGTCAGGATAACTGAACCACCGCCTGGCCGTCAATCCGCTATAGGCCGGGCGGGAAGTGGTTAAACAGAGTTCTGTATATTGGACTGTAGTTGGCTGCTTCATGGCTTTTGTACATTATAATTTTCCTTGTACAAATGTTCAGGTGACAAATAAAGTTATATGCTGTACGGTGTATTCATTTTCCTCTTAACTGAAAGGGTCACGCATGCTGAGAGGTAAGTTCAGCCAGGAACAATAAAATGCAGAATTTGGGCACTTGTCAGTTCTTTGTAGGACACAGCAGCTGTTTAAAGTGTATGCCCAGGTAGTTCCCAAATTTACTCCCAAACCTCCCTCTCTCTAGAGCTTGTCCCAACATTCCTTCTTTTTATTCTTTTATTTTGTTTCTCTAGGAAGAAACAACTTATTTAAATGGAGAGCGGTTAGCTGAAGTCCCGTAGCCCATCAGGCAGGGCTGACAACACTGTCTGAGTATCGTAGCAAAAATGGCTCGGGGTTGTCACCCAAACAGGAAGTGAGGAGCATGCTGGATTACAAAGTTTGAGAGCAGGCTATAAAATTTTCCGACAACAAAATCCGTTGTCGGAATTTCCGATCGTATGTAGACAAATCCGATGCACAAAGCCCACTTACAGCGACAAAGTACCCCATGATTAGTGGGTCCTACGTAGTCCGAAGTGCCGGACGGCGCACATTCAAGCAAACCCGTCCTTCTGGATAAGAGAATTACGTCGTCCAGGGGCACTGCTCGACGTAATTCTGAAGTCCTAAGTGCCGGCCGGCATTTCGGACTTCAGGCGTTCTTATTGATGCAACATTGTAAGTGCGATACTTTGTTTTTAATCTTTCAAATAAACCCAAAGGTTTTTTACACTATTGGAGCTTTTAAATTTCTTACATGCCACAGGTATCCATTCATGGGCTTGAGTACCAATGAGGACATTTGGAGGGTAGCAAGCAATCTTGGTGTGCCTTGGAGTTAAGCTGTGCCTATACTACATGCTTTCCCTGATCCTCTGTAACGGGGGATCGCGGACATCTGGTAAGAAGTGATTCTTTCTATAGTGGTGGTGGATTCAACACAGCTTTTCGTTCATCAGTGATTGAAGATACATTTCATTTGTGGATGGACTTTGTCCCTGATGCCGCGTACACACGAGCGGACATTACGGCGGACTTTGCCCGGCGGACTGGATTTCGTCGGACAATTCGATGTGTGTGGGCTCCAGCGGACTTTGTTTTCTCAAAAGTTGGACGGAATTAGATTTAAAACTTGTTTTAAATTTATCCGTTGAAATCGAGTCCGGTCGAAAAGTCCGCCGTCTGTATGCTAGTTCGACGGACAAAAAGCCACGCTAGGGCAGCTATTGGCTACTGGCTATGAACTTCCTTGTTTTAGTCCGGTCGTACGTCATCACGTACGAATTCGACGGACTTTGGTGGATTGTGTGTAGGCAAGTCCGTTCATTCACAAAGTCCGTCGGAAAGTACGTCGAAAAGTCCGCCGGGCAAAGTCCGCCGTAATGTCCGCTCGTGTGTACGCGGCATAAGTTTTGCACAGGTGGATGTCGTATTTTTATAGCTTGTTACACTTATGCCCCGTACACACGGTCGGATTTTCCGATGGACAATGTCCGATCGGAGCGTGTTGTCGGAAATTCCGACCGTGTGTGGGCGCCATCGGACATTTTCCATCGGATTTTCCGACACACAAAGTTGGACAGCAGGAGATAAAATTTTCCGACAACAAAATCCGTTGTCGGAAATTCCGATCGTGTGTACACAAATCCGACGGACAAAGTGCCACGCATGCTCAGAATAAATAAAGAGATGAAAGCTATTGGCCACTGCCCCGTTTATAGTCCCGACGTACGTGTTTTACGTCACCGCGTTCAGAATGATCGGATTTTCCGACAACTTTGTGTGACCGTGTGTATGCAAGACAAGTTTGAGCCAACATCCGTCTGAAAAAATCCTAGGATTTTGTTGTCGGAATGTCCGAACAAAGTCCGACCGTGTGTACGGGGCATAAGACTTAGTAATTTTTATTTACATTTTATATTTTTTATTTTTCATTTTAAATTTATTATTTTTTATTAATGGTTTACAAAGTTTTCATTTTTGGTACTTTGAGATTATTGCCTCAATAACCACATTCACACATCTGTTCACTCATTTTATTATTTATATAGAACTGTGAATGGTTTCAATTTTGATGTGTTTCATTATTATTATACAGGATTTATATATCGCCAACAGTTTACGCAGCGCTTTACAATATAAAAGGGAGACAATACAGTTATAATACAATAAAATACAGGAGGATTAAGAGGGCCCTGCTCAGAAGAGCTTACAATCTAATAGGGTGGGGCAGGTGATACGAAATGTTGTAACTGTGGGAAATGAGCTGATGGAAGTGGTAAAAGATTAGTTAGAGAAGTGATAGGCTTTCCTGAAGAGATGAGTTTTCAGGGATCGCCTGAAGGTAGCAAGAGTAGGGGATAGCTGGACAAGTGGAGGTAGCGAGTTCCAGAGGATAGGAGAGGCTCTGGAGAAATCCTGGAGACGAGCATGAGAGGAGGAGGTCTTGAAAAGAGCGGAGAGGACGATTTGGGTGATATTTGGAGACAAGATTGGGGATGTAGCTCGGGGCAGAGTTGTGAATGGCTTTGTATGTTGTGGTTAGTATTTTGAATTTAATTCGCTGGGTGATTGGGAGCCAGTGTAGGGATTGGAGGAGAGGGTTGGCAGTAGGGTGACCACATTTCCAAACTGCCATTCAGGGACACCCAACTTCCCCCCCAAAAAATGAGGGGGGGCAATGTAGGGATGACAGGGAATTCGGCGTGATTTGTTGGGTGAATGGCTGGTGTTAGCACATAAATCATCCACACACCATTCTAGATATGGTGTCAGGATGATCAAATTACAATATTTCTATTACTGCATTGTAATATATCATGAAATAGTTCAACTCACTGTAATGCAGAATCAGTTGGAACCCTGAGCTTGTCACTTGCCACCACATGCAGCGTGTCGCTTGCCACCGTTGCCTGCCGCCAGATGCAGTGTGCCACTTTCCACCTGTAGCCTGCCACCAGATGCAGTGTGCCACTTGCCACCCATAGCCTGCCACCACATTCAGTGTGCCATTTGCCACCCGTAGCTTGCCACCAGTTGCAGTGTGCCACTTTTCACCCATAGTCCAGATGCAGTGTGCTACTTGCCACCCATAGCCTGCCACCAGATGCAGTTTGTGTGCCACTTCCCACCGTATCCTGCCACCAGATGCAGTGTGCCACTTACCACCCGTATCCTGCCACCAGTTGCAGTGTGCCAATTGCCACCCATAGCTTGCCACCAGATGCAGTGTGCCATTTGCCACCCATAGCTTGCCACCAGATGCAGTGTGCCATTTGCCACCCATGGCTTGCCACCAGATGCAGTATGCCACTTGCCTCCCACAGCCGTGTCACTTGCCACCCATGTTCCCCTGTGTCACCTTCATTACTGTCCAGTGTCCACTTGTGTGACTGTCACCTTCTTCTTCATTACTTTTTTCCCCTCATCTTCCAAGTTCCAATATTCCCTCTGGTGACTCTGAGTGGTCCCTCAGACAGTGAGTTGAGCTGTGGGCCAAAGGAGGAGAAGTCAGGCACTCGGGCCGCCATCGATCTGATCCAGCAGCAGCACATAGAACAGACACCAGATGACCAGTCCCTGCTGCTGTCACTCCCTCTGCCTGCTGCTGGGCGCCAGGTCTTGGGTGCCGAGGAAGGAGGTGGGTGGAGAGGAGACACTGTCTGGAGAGTGAAGATCACGCCAGTCCCGGCTGCTTGCTGAAGGAGGAGGTGCCGAGGAGGGTGGAGACAGTAGTGCAGCACTAAGTGCGGGCCTTGCCCCCGGCCTCACTGTCTGAAAAATTGAGAGTCTGTGATGTCACTGGTTGCTGGACGCCAGACAGGCCGGCCCTAGCAACCAGTTCCAGAAGTGTAGAGAAATGTAATTACAGTACTAGTTAGTAGGTGGTGGCTGTGACCTTAATTTCATTCCGGGACACTGTATTGTCCCGGAATGAAGGTGCCCGGGACCAGGGACAGAGATGGCAATTGTGGGACAGTCCCGGGCAATCCGGGACACGTGAGCACCCTAGTGGCAGACACTGAGCGGTTGGTAAGGTGGATAGGTCTGGCAGCAGCATTCATGATAGACTGAAGAGGGGATAGCCTATGGAGAGGCAGGCCAATGAGAAGGGAGTTGCAATAGTCAAGGCGAGAGATAACAAGGGAGTGAATGAGGAGCTTGGTGGTTTCATTTGTTAAAAAGGGGCGAATTTTAGAGATGTTACGGAGGTGACTACTACAAATTTTTGACAACGATTGGATTTGAGGCTGAAATGACAAGTCAGAGTCTAGGATTACACCTAGTAGCCTGGCCAGTGGCGGCCCGTCCATAGGGGGCGCCCGGTCGCCGCCCCCCCCTTCTGTGTAGTCACAAAAAAAAAAAATTTTTAAAACTGCCCCTTTAAAAAAAAAAAAAAAAAAAGTCCTTTAACATAGTGCACTGTGTTCGAGAGCGCCGGACACAGTGCACTATGGCAAGCGCCACGTCAATGCAATCACAAGATTGCAGACGCGGCGCTTCATTTGCGGCCATTTATCCCGCCTTGGGACGCTTTCTGAAGCGCTGAGTAGCTTCCGCCCGGCACTATTACTAAGGCCGGGCGGTTTGATTGACATCTGAGGTTTGATGTCACTTCCTGTTGTCTCTGTCCCGGGCGCAATGGGAAAGAGATAACAGGAAGTATGAAGAGCGGATCTCTCCATTGCTTCTGGAAGGAGATACCGCCGGAGAGGAGAGGACGAGGAGAGGACAGGACAACACAGTCAGCATGGTAAGTGCCGCTGCTGTGTTGGGGGGATCTGTCTTAGCATTTTTTAAACCTGCTGGAGGTTTTGTGTTCTTGCTGTGAGATGTATTTTGGCATGGGGGTTTTCTCTGAGAGCTTTGAGCCAGCCCCTGCCTGTGTTACAAAAGATCCGGAGCAAACATAGAGAACTCCTCTGGTCTGATCTGCACACTGGCTCTCCCTCCCGCACTAACTTTGGGAGACGTGTCAGTGAGTACACTTGCTATCACACTGATCCAGCCTGTCCCTGACAAAACAGATGCCTCTGATCCTTCCCACACGCTCCCCCCTCCTCTCCCTGTGCTTGATAATGAAGTCCCTTCCAGCCAGCTACTATCTGTAATGTTAACCACTGCACAGTAGGGTGACCACATTTCCAAACTGCCATTCAGGGACACCCCCCCCCCCCCTGCGCCGCCCAAAAAGGATGGTTTTTGATACTTTTTTTTGCCAATTTTTGGGAAAAAAAAGCAAACAGTGGTAACCAGTTTAGACAGGTGGTATGCAATGTGCACCTGCCTTAACTAAGTCACTTAGTGACAACGGCGTACTTTGTACATCACTTACTCTGGCAAGTTCACTGCATCAAAGTTATGATTGACACACAGAGGAAGAACGGAGGGGGACACAGAGGAAGAACGGAGGGGGACACAGAGGAAGAACGGAGGGGGACACAGAGGAAGAACGGAGGGGGACACAGAGGAAGAACGGAGGGGGACACAGAGGAAGAACGGAGGGGGACACAGAGGAAGAACGGAGGGGGACACAGAGGAAGAACGGAGGGGGAACAGCAGCAGAATGGAGGGGGACACGGAGGAAGAACAGAGGGGGACACGGAGGAAGAAAGGAGGGGGACACGGAGGAATAAAGGAGGGGGACACGGAGGAAGAACGGAGGGGGACACGGAGGAAGAACGGAGGGGGACACGGAGGAAGAACGGAGGGGGACACGGAGGAAGAACGGAGGGGGACACAGAGGAAGAACGGAGGGGGACACAGAGGAAGAACGGAGGGGGACACAGAGGAAGAACGGAGGGGGACACAGAGGAAGAACGGAGGGGGACACAGAAGAAGAACGGAGGGGGACAGCAGCAGAACGGAGGGGGACACGGAGGAAGAACAGAGGGGGACACAGAGGAAGAATGGAGGGGGACACAGAGGAAGAACGGAGGGGGACACAGAGGAAGAACGGAGGGGGACACAGAGGAAGAACGGAGGGGGACACAGAGGAAGAAAGGAGGGGGACACAGAGGAAGAAAGGAGGGGGACAGCAGCAGAACGGAAGGGGACACGGAGGGGGACACGGAGGAAGAATGGAGGGGGACACGGAGGAAGAATGGAGGGGGACACAGAGGAAGAATGGAGGGGGACACAGAGGAAGAACGGAGGGGGACACAGAGGAAGAAAGGAGGGGGACACAGAGGAAGAACGGAGGGGGACACAGAGGAAGAACGGAGGGGGACACAGAGGAAGAAAGGAGGGGGACACGGAGGAAGAATGGAGGGGGACAGCAGCAGAACGGAAGGGGACACGGAGGGGGACACGGAGGAAGAATGGAGGGGGACACGGAGGAAGAATGGAGGGGGACACAGAGGAAGAATGGAGGGGGACACAGAGGAAGAACGGAGGGGGACACAGAGGAAGAAAGGAGGGGGACACGGAGGAAGAATGGAGGGGGACACGGAGGAAGAATGGAGGGGGACAGCAGCAGAACGGAAGGGGACACGGAGGAAGAACGGAGGGGGACACGGAGGAAGAATGGAGGGGGACACAGAGGAAGAACGGAGGGGGACACAGAAGAAGAACGGAGGGGGACAGCAGCAGAACGGAGGGGGACAGCAGCAGAACGGAGGGGGACACGGAGGAAGAACAGAGGGGGACACGGAGAAAGAACGGAGGGGGACACGGAGGAAGAATGGAGGGGGACACAGAGGAAGAACGGAGGGGGACACAGAAGAAGAACGGAGGGGGACAGCAGCAGAACGGAGGGGGACAGCAGCAGAACGGAGGGGGACAGCAGCAGAACGGAGGGGGACACGGAGGAAGAACGGAGGGGGACACGGAGGAAGAACGGAGGGGGACACAGAAGAAGAACGGAGGGGGACAGCAGCAGAATGGAGGGGGACACGGAGGAAGAACAGAGGGGGACACAGAGGAAGAACGGAGGGGGACACAGAAGAAGAATGGAGGGGGACACAGAGGAAGAATGGAGGGGGACACAGAGGAAGAACGGAGGGGGACACAGAGGAAGAACGGAGGGGGACACAGAGGAAGAACGGAGGGGGACACAGAGGAAGAACGGAGGGGGACACAGAGGAAGAACGGAGGGGGACACAGAGGAAGAACGGAGGGGGACACAGAGGAAGAACGGAGGGGGACACAGAGGAAGAACGGAGGGGGACACAGAGGTAGAATGGAGGGGGACACAGAGGAAGAATGGAGGGGGACACAGAGGAAGAACGGAGGGGGACAGCAGCAGAATGGAGGGGAACATGGAGGAAAGATGGAGGGGGAGAGCAGCAGAACTGAGGGGGAGTGTGGGAGACAGCAGCAGATCTGAGGGGGGTGGGGGACAGCAGCAGAACTGAGGGGGGTGGGGGTCTGGGGACAGCAGCAGAACTGAGGAGGGTGGGGGTCTGGGGACAGCAGCAGAACCGAGGGGGGTGGGGGTCTGGGGACAGCAGCAGATTTGAGAGGGAGTGTGTGCATTTCTCACTAGGTAGTGTGCTGTGGAAGTTACACTAACCTGAAGTACTCTGTCTGGCGGGCGGACCTCGTGGGCGGGAGGGAGGACTCGGACGAGGGTTGCGCTTGCTGGCTGGCAGTGGCAATCAATGTGCGGCTGCTGGAGTAGCTGTAGTCGGCTCGGCGGCTCCGGGACTGGTGGTCACTGACTGGCACAGGCACCTTCCACCACTGGCACTGACTGGGGCTGGGCGGCGCGCACAGGGCAGGCTAGTATGGACTCACTGACACTGGCAGGCTGGCAGTGGCGGCTGCTCTCTCTCTCAGGCGCGCTGCTCTGCTCAGCCGTAGGCCCGTAGCGTGTAGAGTGAGTCTAGAGTGCGCACTGCGCCATCGCCGCCGTGCCGTGCGGGTGCCCAGAGCCCACTGCACTGACTCCACGTGCCAGCTGACGTCACTGGTTGCTAGACGCGGGGCGGGCGGCCCCTAGCCTAGCAACCAGTTAAGGCACTTAAAGCTAAGCTGCGCATCTGTCTGCTACTTGTTGTGTGTATACAGTGATAAGGGTGGCAGGCAGTCAGACTCGGAGACGGAGTCGGACTGGTGCCAGCCGTCGGCGGTGTGTTTTTTTTCATTCTGGGACACTGTATGGTCCCGGAATGAAGGTACCCGGGACACGGGACAAATATCTTAAATAAGGGACAATCCCGGGCAATCCGGGACACGTGGCCACCCTACTGCACAGTGCCTCTCTGATCCTCCCCCATGCTCTCCCCCTCTACTTAGGCTTGATAACAGAGGTCACTGCAATGGCTCCTTTTCAGCCTCACAGACTGCACACCTCCCGTCCCTGCTTTCTCTGCATGCCTGGTTGCTGTGAATCTCCCTGAGCTCCCTCAAACACCACAGTAGAAGAGAGGGCACATTTAGGGCCGGTTCACATTGCTGCAATGTCAGAAATCACATGTGATTCGCACCGCACTGCTGTGCAAATCTCATGTGATGTCTGTGTGATGCAAATTCAGCCATACAGATAGTATGGCTGAAATCGCATTCAGACCAAACTCACACAGGACCCATTTTTTGATCCGCACCAGAATCGGATCACATAGGTGTTCACACCCATGTGATCCGATTCCTGTCCAAATTCACAGTTCGCACTGCGATATGCAAACTTTACTGGAGGTGTCATTAACATTGTATTGACACCCCCAGCAGTTCGCAAAGGGCAGTGTAAACTGCCTGTGAGTTATATGCGATGCAGGAACCCGTACTGGATTCGCAGGGTTCCCGCATCGCTGCAGTGTGAACGGAGCCTAAGAGTACCCGTCTTGCTCAGCAGTAGCCTGGCCTGTCATCACCAATTCTGGCCCTGCTACCCGCACTACCTGCGATTTCTGCAGGGAAGCAAGCAGCAAGTACTTCTGGCTCCCTTGCGAGCCTGGCCAACCACAACTCACAAATGGATGTCAGTAAAACACTTTGGGGGAAAAAAAAGTCTGTTATTCTGAACTGTGCATGTGCAGTCTGAAGTCAGCCATTTAGAGAACTGCGTTTTGATGTGCACAGTGGCTGCGTTTTGATGTGCACAGTGGCTGCGTTTTGATGTGCACAGTGGCTGCGTTTTGATGTGGACAGTGAGGCTGCAATTGATGGGGTTTTTTTCCCGAATTTTTCAGTTTGTTTGCGCCCCCCCAAAAATTTTGAGCACCAGCCGCCACTGAGCCTGGCGTGAGGGGAAGGACTGATGGTTGCATTGTTGATTTTGAAGGAAAAGTCATGGAGGGGGGCACGGGCGGGGGAAATAATAATAGCTCAGTTTTAGAGAGATTTAGTTTAAGGAAGTGGTGCGACATCCATGCTGATATGTCAGTTAGTAAGTTAGTAATGCGAGAGGAGACTGAAGGAGTGAGGTGAGGAGTAGACAGATAGATTTGGGTGTCATCAGCGTATAAGTGGTATTGGAAGCTGTGGGCGGTTATCAAGTGACCAAGGGAGGAGGTGTAGCTAGAGAAGAGAAGGGGTCCAAGAACAGAGCCTTAGGGGACCCCCACAGAAAGGGGCAATGGAGAGGAAGAGACAGAGTTGTAGGTGACACTGAAGGAGCGCTGTGATAAATAGGCAGACAACCAGGATAGAGCAGAATCTCGGAGGCCAAGGGAATGTAGATTATTGAGAAGGAGCGGGTGGTCAACAGTATCAAAGGCCGCAGAGAGGTCAAGTAGTAGGAGTATGGAGAACTGGCTATTGGTTTTAGCAGTTAGTAAATTAGTAAAAAGTGAGTTTTAGTAAGGCAGTTTCTGTGGAGTGCTGCGAGCGAAAGCCAGACTGTAAGGGGTCAAGAAGGTTATTTTCACTGAGGTAGCAGCTAAGACGGTTGTAGACTAAGCGTTCTAGAAGTTTAGAGGTGAATGGGAGCAATGAGATGGGTCTTAAATTGTTCAGGTTGGTAGGGTCCAGTGAGGGCTTTTTAAGTATGGGAGTGATCTGCTCATCTTTTAGAGGGGAGGGGAAGATGCCACTAGAGAGGAAGAGATTGAAGATGTGAGTGAGGGAGCATAGGATAGAAGAAGAGGGTGACGGTAGTAGTTGTGAGGGAACAGGATCTAGGGGACAATTGGTTAGGTGGGCATCTGAGAAAAGTTTTGTAACCTCTTCAGTAGTAGCCAATTCAAAAGAGGAGAGTGTTGAATGTGCTGTTAGGCAAGGTATGTTGGGTGGGGAAGATGTACGCACAGTGGAGGTGTCCTCACAAGTTGCATCAATCTTGTCTTTGAAGTGATTGGCAATCTCTTGGGCAGTGAGTGAGTTAGTGGGTAGAGGGGGTGGGGGGCGAAGCAGAGAGTTAAAGGTTGAGAAGAGCCGACGGGGACTGGATGACAAGGAATTAATAAGAGAGACAAAGTAGGCTTGTTTGGCAGCATGGAGGCATGAATTGTATTTTAGAAGGGCAGATTTATATAGGGTGAAGTCTTGCAGGCATTTGGTTTTATGCCACAGCCGTTCAAGAGCACGGCAATGTCTCTTGATATTTCTAGTGTTGTCGGTTTGCCAGGGTTGTAACGGTCGGGGCCTGATTCTGCGTGTGGTTAGAGGAGCAAGTGCATCTAGTGATAATGAGGGTGAACTGTTGTAAACAGAGGTGGCCAGGTCAGGACAAGACAGGGGAGAGATTATGTCATATACAGTGCCTTGCAAAAGTATTCGGCCCCCTTGAACTTTTCAACCTTTTGCCACATTTCAGGCTTCAAACATAAAGATATAAAATTTTAATTTTTTGTGAAGAATCACCAACAAGTGGGACACAATTGTGAAGTGGAACGAAATCTATTGGATATTTTAAACTTTTTTAGCAAATAAAAAACTGAAAAGTGGTGCGTGCAAAATTATTCGGCCCCTTTACTTTCAGTGCAGCAAACTCACTTCAGAAGTTCACGAGGATCTCTGAATGATCCAATGTTGTCCTAAATGACTGATGGTGATAAATAGAATCCACCTGTGTGTAATCAAGTCTCTGTATAAATGCACCTGCTCTGTGATAGTCTCAGGGTTCTGTTGAAAGCGCAGAGAGCATCATGAAGACCAAGGAACACACCAGGCAGGTCCGTAATACTGTTGTGGAGAAGTTTAAAGCCGGATTTGGATACAAAAAGATTTCCCAAGCTTTAAACATCCCAAGGAGCACTGTGCAAGCGATCATTTTGAAATGGAAGGAGTATCAGACCACTGCAAATCTACCAAGACCTGGCTGTCCCTCTAAACTTTCAGCTCAGACAAGGAGAAGACTGATCAGAGATGCAGCCAAGAGGCCCATGATCACTCTGGATGAACAGCAGAGAACTACAGCTGAGGTGGGAGAGCCTGTCCATAGGACAACAATCAGTCGTACACTGCACAAATCTGGCCTTTATGGAAGAGTGGCAAGAAGAAAGCCATTTCTCAAAGATATCCATAAAAAGTCTTGTCTAAAGTTTGCCACAAGCCACCTGGGAGACACACCAAACATGTGGAAGAAGGTGCTCTGGTCCGATGAAACCAAAATCAAACTTTTTGGCCACAATGCAAAACGATATGTTTGGTGTAAAAGCAACACAGCTCATCACCCTCAACACACCATCCGCACTGTCAAACATGGTGGTGGCAGCATCATGGTTTGGGCCTGCTTTTCTTCAGCAGGGACAGGGAAGATGGTTAAAATTGAGGGGAAGATGGATGCAGCCAAATACAGGACCATTCTGGATGAAAACCTGTTGGAGTCTGCAAAAGACCTGAAACTGGGACGGAGATGTATCTTCCAACAAGACAATGATCCCAAACATACAGCAAAATCTACAAAGGAATGGTTCACAAATAAACATATCCAGGTGTTAGAATGGCCAAGTCAAAGTCCAGACCTGAATCCAATCGAGAATCTGTGGAAAGAGCTGAAAACTG
Organism: Lithobates septentrionalis; assembly: GCA_037952835.1. Taxonomy (NCBI): domain Eukaryota; kingdom Metazoa; phylum Chordata; class Amphibia; order Anura; family Ranidae; genus Lithobates; species Lithobates septentrionalis. Next base: position 588,131 of record JBBDGP010000401.1, on the reverse strand, counting down.
CTGTTCACAAACGCTCTCCATCCAACCTCACTGAGCTCGAGCTGTTTTGCAAGGAAGAATGGGCAAGAATTTCAGTCTCTCGATGTGCAAAACTGATAGAGACATACCCCAAGCGACTTGCAGCTGTAATCGCAGCAAAAGGTGGCTCTACAAAGTATTAACGCAAGGGGGCCGAATAATTTTGCACGCCCCACTTTTCATTTTTTTATTAGTTAAAAAAGTTTCAACAATCCAATAGATTTCGTTCCACTTCACAATTGTGTCCCACTTGTTGGTGATTCTTCACAAAAAATAAAAATTTTATATCTTTATGTTTGAAGCCTGAAATGTGGCAAAAGGTTGAAAAGTTCAAGGGGGCCGAATACTTTCGCAAGGCACTGTAGGTGGTCAGTAGCGGAATAGAGAAGAGATTCATGGTTTATATCTGTTTAAACTCACAGATTTAGTGTGGTTCTATTTTCTTTTCATATCTTTTCACTGTTTTAATGTCACACAGGAGAATTGCTGCTTCCATTATATAACAGATTTCATTATTTATACTGTAGGTACACATTTTATATCTTAGCGCAGTTTCTTTTCTTTTCCACTTGTGATATGAAAACCATCCGGGAAATTCAGACTAATTATGAATCTCCGGTTCTTGAACTTATTCCATCTGACCTGGACATTCACTGTACTGTTCATTTAAGCACAAGAGACTCCATTTTGTTCTCACTGTTGAAATGTGTTCTGTAACCTTCACCTAACACACAGTCACATCTCCTACCAAACGCTCTTTACTCCCCCCTCCCTTCTCAATGTTTTATTTTTGCAATTGTTCTATTCACTAGCTTTTAATAATATATTTCTATTTGTTCGTTTTTAATAACATCTCACACCACCCCTTTCTTATCTATGTATAAAATAACATGTAATAATACATTTTGACACGGAATGGACATTTTAAACACAGTGATTGAGTCCTATGAATCTGTTCCTGCAGCTACAGTATTAACTTTGTTTTAGAGTCCCAATCAGAAATCAGTCATATCACATCTGATACAAGATCTGATTTCGCATGGAGTCCATTTATTCAATAAGAAACCTTCTACAGAAAGAAGACTTCATGGAAACGTTGAATCTAAAAGATGCCTATTTACATATCCCTATAAGGGAAGAATGTCAAAAATTTCTCCGCCTAGCAATTCAGATTGAAGACAAGATTTAGCATTTCCAGCCCAAACAATTGTCTTTTTGGGTTACACCATCCAATCCAGAGAACAGAAGATAGTACTTCCAGAAGAAAAGATACCCCGCTTGAATCAGAAAATGTCTTACATCCAATCCAGCCACAATTGAACAGTAAGGGAAGTGATGTCAGCCCTGGGCTTAATGACGGCCTCAATACCTGCCGTATAATGGGCCCGCTTCCACCAAAGGAGCCTACAGGGCTTTCTTCTGGGAGATTTGAGAGACAAAGACCTAGAAGAGGAAATAACAATTCCCTCCAGGGTGAAACGGTCCCTATGGTGGTGGAAGAACAGGGAGAACCTTCAGAAAGGGGTACACTGAATGCTTGCATACTGACCACAGATGCCAGCAGTTAGGGACGGGGAGCTCATCTCAATAACTGTTGGGCGCAGGGCAGGTGGACCCCGGAAGAGCGAAGATTCTCCTCCAATTGGAGAGAACTGACAGCTATCTCCAAGGAATTCCTAGCCTTTCAGGAACAGATCCGGGGTCATCACCTCCAGATCCACTCTGACAATACGACAGTCGTAGCATTTATAAACAAACAAGGGGGTACCAAGAGTCTCCGATTGAAGTTAGTGGCCAAAACAATTTTTCAGTGGACAGAACAGATTCTCAAATCTATTTCTGCAGTTCATTTGAAGGGAGAGCAGAACGATATGTTTTTTCAGTCGACAAGTCTCAAATCAGGAATGGTCTGCACCCAGAGATATTCAACAACATAGTGTCTCATACTGGGGAAACCCAGAAGTGGATTTATTTGCAACCAAGAAGAATGCAAAAGTCCCAAGATTCTTTTCACTAAACCCGGGGGATTAGCCCCTGGTGGTGGATGCTCTACAGAACCCCTGGGCTTTCAATCTCTGTTACGCGTTTCCACTCCTCCACCTCATCCCAAGGGTTCTAGCCAAATTTCTCTTGGAAGAGACACAGTTAGTCTTGGTGGGTCTCTTACCCAGGAGACTGTGGTTTTTAACACTTCTCAAATTAGCAGACCAGCCCCCTTTGAGGTTACCCCTCAGGAAGAACCTTCTCTCGTAAGGACCTCTGGTACATCCGCAAACTTGCCACACTAAAACTAACAGCGTGACTACTGAAGCAGAGATCCTAAAGAACAAGAGCCGCAAACCGGCCACTAGAGCTATCTATGGCAAGATCTGGAAAAAGTTTAATGGATGGCTAAGTAGTAGGACACATGCAAGCAGGAACTCAGCAAACATCTTGGAGTTCATTTAAAGTGATTGTAAACCCTCATATTTTTTTTTTTATATAACAAACATGTCATACTTACCTCCACTGTGCAGTTCGTTTTGCACAGAGTGGCCCCGATCCACCTGTTCTATGGTCCCCTGGTGGCAGCTATCAGTTCCTCCCCACATTGGTAAACCCCCTACGAGAAGCGTTCTCCCTGGGGGTTACCATACGGGCGTGCTCCCCGAGTCCAGCATTTTGCGACCATAGACACAGAATGCCGACTCGGGCCCTGCTCCCGGCGCCTGCGTCATTGGATTTGATTGACAGCAGCGGGAGCCAATGACTGCTCTGCTGTCAATCTATCCAATCAAGAGCCGAGACAACAAGCAGAGAGGAAGAGCGCGTCTCCACCGAGGGAACGAACAGGCTCAGGTGAGTAAAGTGGTGGGGGGGCTGGACAGTGTCAGAAGTTTTTTCACCTTAATGCATAGGATGCATTAAGGTGAAATACACAAGGGTTTACAACCCCTTTAAGGTGGGATCGATCAAGGGTTGTCGCTTAGTACAATCAAGGTACAGATCACTGCTTTAGGTGTGTACTTAGATCCTTACAGGAGGTTCTGCAAAGCCATCTCAAAATACAGACCAGTCCAAGGCCACAGACTCCATCATGGGACCTATCGGTAGTTCTCAGAGCCTTTCTTAGGGCATCTTTTAAGCCAATCTCAGAAGCCTCTTTAAGATTACTGACTCTTAAGACTGTGCTATTAATCGCAATCACTTCAGCTAATAGAGTGCGTGAAATGCAAGCGCTCTCCACTAAAAATCCTTTCCTCCAAATCCTTGACGATGGGGTCATCTTAAAAACGGATCCTGGGTTTGTGCCTAAGGTAGCGTCCAAGTTCCATAAATCTCAGGACATCATTCTACCTACCTTTTCTCAAAACGCTTCAAATGAAAAAGAAAAATAATTTCATATGTTGGATGTTAAAAGATGCCTTTTAGTTTATCTAGAAGCTATCAAGCTTTTTAGAATAGCAGATTCGCATTTTGTTTTAGTTTCTAGTAAAGGGAGGACTTTTTTTCTGGCGGAATGCGCTGGAACGCCGTTCCGCCACCTATGCCAGACACAGACGTGGAAGCAGGCATGAATGGGAGACGGAATAAGCCAGCAATCATACATGCTTCCGGCTGCAGCATGCCTGAGACAGTGGAGGGCGGAGTGATATCATCCACACTCCGCCTCTCCCGGCAGACTGAATGCTCCTTTCAGCGGCAGTCTCTCTTGGATATATGTGAAGGGAGAGAGAGCAATCGCGTGACACATGTAGCCTGACTGCAGAGAAGCTGTGCAGCCTTTCCTGGTAAAGTATTCATGCAGGATGAGGCTTTGTTAATGCTGCTTGGAAGTGGGTCTGTGGTTGTCTCTGAGCTGGAAAGGGTTGTCTCTATGCTGGATATGATATGGACCTGTCTCTTTACTGTATATGTAGCTGTCTATTTGCTGGATATGGGGCTGTCTCTTTCCTGGTTATGGGGCTATCTATTTGCTGGATATGTAGCTGTCTCTTTGCTGGATATGGGGCTGTCTATTTGCTGGTTATGGGGCTGTCTATTTGCTGGTTATGGGGCTATTTGCTGGTTATGGGGCTGTCTCTGCTGGATATGAGACTGTCTCTACTGGATATGGAGTTGTCTCTCTGCTGGATATGGAGCTGTCTCTTTGCTGAATATGGAGCTGTCTCTTTGCTGGATACGGAGTTGTCAATTTGCTGGTTTGTTGCTGTCTCTGCTGGATATGGAGCTGTCTATTTGCTGGTTATGGGGCTGTCTCTGCTGGATATGGAGTTGTCTCTTTGCTGGATATGGGGCTATTTGCTGGTTATGTGGCTGTCTCTTTGCTGGACATGGGGCTGTCTATTTGCTGGTTATGTTGCTGTCTCTGCTGGATATGGAGCTGTCTATTTGCTGGTTAGGGGCCTGTCTTTTTGCTGGTTATGGGCCTGTCTCTTTGCTGGTTATGGGCCTGTCTCTTTGCTGGATATGTAGCTGTCTCTTTGCTGGATATGGGGCTGTCTCTTTGCTGGATATGGGGCTGTCTATTTGCTGGTTAAGGGGTTGTCTATTTGCTGGTTATGGGGCTGTCTATTTGCTGGTTATGGGCCTGTCTGTTTGCTGGATATGGACCTGTCTCTTTGCTGGATATCGGCCTGTCTCTTTTCTGGTTATGGGCCTTTCTCTTTTTTGGTTATGGGGCCTGTCTTTTTGCAGGATATAGGCCTGTCTCTTTGCTGGTTTTGGGCCTGTCTCTTTGCTGGATTTGGGCCTGTCTCTTTGCTGGATATAAGCCTGTCTCTTTGCTGGATATGGGCCTGTCTCTTTGCTTGATATGGGCCTGTCTCTTTGCTGGATATGGGCCTGTCTCTCTGCTGGATATGGGCCTGTCTCTTTGCTGGATATGGGGCTGTCTCTTTGCTGGTTATGGGCCTGTCTGTTTGCTGGTTATGGGCCTGTCTGTTTGCTGGATATGGACCTGTCTCTTTTCTGGATATCGGCCTGTCTCTTTTCTGGTTATGGGCCTTTCTCTTTTTTGGTTATGGGGCCTGTCTTTTTGCAGGATATAGGCCTGTCTCTTTGCTGGTTTTGGGCCTGTCTCTTTGCTGGATTTGGGCCTGTCTCTTTGCTGGATTTGGGCCTGTCTCTTTGCTGGATATGGGCCTGTCTCTTTGCTGGATATAAGCCTGTCTCTTTGCTGGATATGGGCCTGTCTCTTTGCTGGATATGGGCCTGTCTCTTTGCTGGATATGGGCCTGTCTCTTTGCTGGATATGGGCCTGTCTCTTTGCTAGATATAGGCCTGTCTCTTTGCTGGATATGGGCCTGTCTCTTTGCTGGATATGGGCCTGTCTCTTTGCTGGATATGGGCCTGTCTCTTTGCTGGATATGGGCCTGTCTCTTTGCTGGATATGGGCATGTCTCTTTGCTGGATATGGGCCTGTCTCTTTGCTGGATATGGGCCTGTCTCTTTGCTGGATATGGGCCTGTCTCTTTGCTGGATATGGCCCTGTCTCTTTGCTGGATATGGGCCTGTCTCTTTGCTGGATATGGGCCTGTCTCTTTGCTGGATATGGGCCTGTCTCTTCGCTGGATATGGGCCTGTCTCTTTGCTGGATATGGGCCTGTCTCTTTGCTGGATGCACAAAATTGTCCCAGACAGGGAGGGACCAAAAAGAGAAGCGGGGCTCATGGAAGGACAATGCAAGTAAACGTATGAAATTATGTAGTGTTTATTATAGGTTACAGAAATATACAAGTGGAGATACGGTAGCTTGCATCACAATTAAACATTGCTAAAATGAAATCAATTGATCGATAATCGCTGATCGATCAAACCTGATACACAGACAAGGAGGACAAAACAACATATAAAAACAAACATATGCGTCCGGACGTCTGGGCTATTGATGTCTACGCAACCCGCTACAATGAGAAGTGTTCAGTGAATCTGAATGGGGTTGTACAGTAGACATCAATCCCCCCGGGGGGGCGGCTCAAAAAAAGGGGAGGGGGGGGGGGGGGAGGGGAGAAAGGGGGGGACAAGTGGGATGGGGGAAGGAAGAGAGGTATAAACCGTGGAGTGGGACACAGATGTAAGATCAGAGGTCAGGCATCTGTATAAGTAGAGTGGGAATAGATGGTGAGGCCATGATCAAAAAATACGTTGCTGAAGTGGCAGGAGTCCAGGATGATGAGACACTGTTGCTATCCTGAGCAGACTGATATCTGCTCAATGCACAAATGCGTGCTGTATAGGTGAGACAAACAATGATGCAACGTTTAAGCAGATAGCATTCAGTACGGGCGGCTGGGTACTTTACCACTGACGGGTCCCGTTCAGAACTCCACAGGTACTTCCGTAGTGTGACGTCCCCCGTGCTGTTAACTGCACCGCTGCTTACCACGTTTGGTATTGGATGTTGCCCATAAAATCCTGGTAGCTCCGCGGGTATGTGGTCAAGTATGTAGATGGCCGGCCATCTGGTTGTGCTTATGGTCACTACCACGGTGGTTCCACGCGAACAGGCGGAACGACCTCTCAGTCGGTGAGCCGGCTAGCCCCAACGGGGGATGACAGCGGGCGTGACGTCCGGGCGCAGTGACGTCAACGCGTTTCACAAACAAGGGTGTGTAGCTTCGTCTGGACGTCATGGGGCTGTCTCTTTGCTGGTTATGGGCCTGTCTGTTTGCTGGTTATGGGCCTGTCTGTTTGCTGGATATGGACCTGTCTCTTTTCTGGATATCGGCCTGTCTCTTTTCTGGTTATGGGCCTTTCTCTTTTTTGGTTATGGGGCCTGTCTTTTTGCAGGATATAGGCCTGTCTCTTTGCTGGATATGGGCCTGTCTCTTTGCTGGATATGGGCCTGTCTCTTTGCTGGATATGGGCCTGTCTCTTTGCTGGATATGGGCCTGTCTCTTTGCTGGATATGGGCCTGTCTCTTTGCTAGATATAGGCCTGTCTCTTTGCTGGATATGGGCCTGTCTCTTTGCTGGATATGGGCCTGTCTCTTTGCTGGATATGGGCCTGTCTCTTTGCTGGATATGGGCCTGTCTCTTTGCTGGATATGGGCCTGTCTCTTTGCTGGATATGGGCCTGTCTCTTTGCTGGTTATGGGACTGTCTCTTGAGTGATATGAGGGTGTCTCTCTGCTGGATATGGACCAGTTGAAATAATCTGCAAGTGCCTCTGCGTTTACTTTGGTAAGAGCTGGATATTTCTAATGTGTTGTGCATTTTATTACATTGCTTTTTACTAAAAAATTTTATAGCCCCCCCCCCCAAAGTTTACCTGTTCTCTAAAGGGGCGGAGACAGGTGTGGCCTAGGGGACAGGGGGGGGGGGGGGGGGGGAGTTTCTGCACCTTTTCTCCAAGGAAAAAAAAGCCCTGGGTAAACATAAGGGTCGGCAGGCCTCTAAAGTTACTTTAGCTAGGTGGATCAGATTGCCTATCACTAAGGGGTACAGAGTTCTAGATAGAGAAACTCCTAAAGGTATTAAAGCACACTCCACAAGGGTTCTTCCATCTTCCTGGGCAGAAAAGGCTGGTGCCACCCCGGAGTAGATTTGCAAGGCGGCTACGTGGTCATGCTTTTCCACCTTTACAAAACACTACCGGCTAGACCTGTTGACCTTGGGGATCCTCTTAAGGGCTGTCCTGGAAGATGACTGGGGAAAACTGGAGTTAGACTTACCTGTAACTCTATTTCCAGTAGTCTTCCAGGACTGCACGATCCCACCCTTGAAGTTAATTGTGAATTAACTTATGTTTTTCAGTTCCGTCCTTCAGTTCTTGGTTATGACTGGACATAATCCTGAGGGACCACCTTTTGAACTGTATGGGCAATGTGTTTCCTGTGGTGATGGGAGGAGCTCCATCTCTCAAGGGTTGTCCTGGAAGACTACTGGAAATAGTTACCAGTAAGTCTAACTCCTGTTTTTACACACTTTTTTGTTGTTGTTTACATCTCCTCTAGCAAGGAGAAAAATATACTCTGTATCTTTTCTCCATTCAAGAGGAGAAAGGGTACAGAGAGGAGCTTTCAGCAGGTGCGGCAGTCCCCAGTACAGTGTCATTAGTGCAGCCAGCCAGTGTCCCTAAAAGCTAGCTACCCCAGAACAGTGTCACTATATCAGTCCATCCAGCCACAGTCTCCTCCACTTTTTTGCTATGGCGAGTGCGCCTGTGGTGAGTCTCCCTTAAATGTCTTTAGGTTCTATAGTTATGCCTTTGCCTGTGGTCCCAAGGTGGAGGAAAAAACTGAACAGGCATGGAAGTCACAAAAGTGTTCCTGATCCCTAGCCACGCCAGTGCCAGTGTCAGCAGACCAGTGTAAGCCAGCAGCAGTGTTACTGATTGCCACCAGACCAGTGCAGCCAGCAGCAATGTTCCTGACCGCCAGCCACGCCAGTGTCACCAGAGCCAGTGCAGCTAGAAACATTATCCCTGATCGCTGCCACATCAGTACAGTGTCACCAGTCTTTTTGGGGATGTCTCTACCAGCTTTGCCCATCTAGAGAGTGACACTTTTGCCCATTCTTCTGTGCAAAATAGCTAAAGCTCTGTCATATTGGATGGATTACAAGTGGTGAGTCGGCTATATTCGAGCATTGGGTTGTGCCACATCCAGTATTATAGAGAACAAAAAAAATCCCCTTGTGGTGGACTTTTAAGGCACAGAGGTTATTGAGGAAAATCTAGTTTGAAAAATATGCGTGTCGGTGGGCGTGGCCCCATTACGTCACCGCGCGTGCGCTGTAGACGTAGCTGCGCACGCACGGTTCAGTGGGTCTTTTGGAACAGACCCTGCCCTCCCTCCCTGTCTCCTCTCTAGCCGGATCAGCTGTGCTGATTTCGGCTGATTGGAATAGGAGGGATACTTTGTATTTATGTGGCCGCTTTCTACGGCATCCAGGTCAGTCCTGTGCTGGATGCTGGAGCGAACGGTCACAAGCTATAGAGGTAGGAACCTAGCCTTTTGTTGCTACACATCTTATCTATCAATAATTTTTTTTCTTTCTGTCGCGTTTTTTTTTGGGAGGAAACTTGGTTTTTCCATCCCTTTCACTCCTTTGACCAGTTGCCTGATTTTTGCAGTCCATCTGCCTTTGCACATGGACTCCCTGTGCTCTCAACCATATATAGCTATATGAATTATATGCTCTGCCAGCTTAGAATATTTTTCTAAAAGGCCTAATACACATGTAACATATTAATTTAACATTGTCATTGTAGTTAATCTTCACATTATTTATGTATATCTTTTCTCCATATAAATAACTCCACACACCACCATTTAGCATATAATACCATTATTATTTTTATATATATATATATCTATATATATCTATATATATATATATATATAGATATATATATCTATATATATATATATAGATATATATAGATATTGTAACCTGGGGGACAGGTAGCAGGTACAAAGCTCCCTGGGATGAGCAGTCTTTCAGGCACAGATACCAAATCCAGTGGAATAGTGACAAACAGTGCGGTGTTTATTTGTGATATATACAAGTCTATTTACAGGTGCTGTACAGTGTTCCAAAAGAAACAAATAGGAACAAAAATAGCCAAAACAAAACCTAGCCGTGTCTCGGCACTAACTAAACAATATTTACAGATCCTAACTACTAAGCTGAGCAAGCCTACAGCTTGTCAGTTTCCACATACCTTTTTGCACTCTTACACAGAAGTTCTCTGAGTATCCCAGGCCAAGAGCAAGGGCTGTCTTGCTCAGGTGAGCTTAAATTAGCCTGGGGGAGAGGACCAAGACCTGAACCGGACCATGGATCAGAGATCCCTGAACCTGTATGAGAGGAGCCTGGGAGATGTATAAACCCCGAACAGGACTTTTCCTGGCTCTCTCTGGGACGCTCTGCTACATATCCTCCCCCCTTGTTTCAACCCCAGGGTTGGAACACCTGTAGCCCAACAGGAGTGAACACGGGACAGGGCATCTACATTCCCCATCTCAACACCTGGTCTGTGTTTTACAGTGAAGGAGTAATCCTGTAGAGCCAAAAACCACCGGTTCACCCGTCTATTAGTCTCCTTCTTTTGGGCCATCCATTTCAGAGGAGCATGGTCAGTTATTAACTCAAACTGGCGTCCTAACAAATAGTACCTGAGTGCGTCCACGGCCCACTTTATGGCTAAACACTCCTTTTCAATGACTGCATACCTTTGCTCATGGTCATTGAGTTTTCTGCTTAGGTACACCACAGGGTGTTCTTCCCCATTGTGTACCTGTGATAGTACTGCCCCGATACCAACATCAGACGCATCCGTCTGAACCAAAAAATCTTTGGAGAAATCGGGGGAGTACAGTATTGGTTGTGCACAAAGAGCCTTCTTCAGGACTTGGAAAGATTCCTCTGCTACTGAGGACCATTTCACCATTACAGAATCTCTCCCTTTCGTAAGGTCTGTTAGTGGGGCAGCTATAGTTGCAAAATTTGGGATAAATCTTCTATAATACCCCGCAATGCCAAGAAAGGCCCTGACCTGCTTCTTGTTTGCAGGACGTGGCCATTCCTGGATGGCTTCTATTTTATTCACTTGAGGTTTTATGACACCACGCCCAATAGTGTAGCCCAAATACTTGGCTTCGTCTAGACCAATGGCACATTTTTTTGGATTTGCTGTAAAACCTTCTTTGAAGAGGGAATTGAGGACAGCCTGGACACGGGGCAAGTGAGACTCCCAGTCAGTGCTATGTACCACTATGTCATCTAGATATGCTGCTGCATATTGTCGGTGGGGTCTTAGAGTCCTGTCCATGGCCCTCTGAAATGTGGCGGGGGCATTTTGCAACCCAAAAGGCATTTTTTTATATTGAAAGGAACCCTCCGGGGTCACAAATGCAGTCTTCTCTTTGGCGCTACCAGTCAGGGGTATTTGCCAATAACCTTTTGTCAAGTCCAAAGTGGTCAGATAGCGAGCCTTGCCAAGTCGGTCTATAAGTTCGTCCACTCTGGGCATTGGGTACGTGTCAAACTTTGTCACTGCATTAAGCTTCCTGAAGTCATTACAGAACCTCCAAGTGCCATCCGGTTTTGGGACTAACACGATGGGGCTAGACCAGTCACTATTGGATTCCTCAATGACATCTAGCTCCAACATTCTTTTAACTTCCTCGCTGATGTCCTTTCTCCTCGCTTCAGGAATTCGGTATGGTTTGAGCTTGACACGGACCCCAGGTTCAGTAACGATATCATGCTGAACTGCTGAAGTCGTGCCAGGTAACTCTGAAAATTTCTCTCTATTTCTTATCAGGAATTCTCTAGTTTCCTGCTTTTGAGAATATGACAGGGTGTCTGGAATCGTGACCTCAGGGATCAGAGGGGACTCAGTACCCTTAGGCGTTACCGGGAGGGACCTCGCAGTTAACGCCAGTCTATCCTTCCAGGGCTTTAACAGGTTTATGTGGTAAATCTGTTCGGGCTTCCTTTTTCCTGGTTGATATATTTTGTAATTGACCTCCCCAACTCTTTCAATTACTTCAAAGGGACCCTGCCACTTAGCCAGGAACTTGCTCTCAACAGTGGGAACTAACACCAGGACCCTATCACCAGGTGAGAAAACACGGAGTTGGGCCCCCCTATTGTATATCCTCTGTTGAGCTGTTTGGGCCTGCAGTAAGTGTTCTTTTACCATCGGCATGATTGCTGCAATCCTGTCCTGCATTTGAGCGATATGCTCAATGACACTTTTATGGGGTGTCTGCTCCCCCTCCCAAGTTTCTTTGGCTATGTCCAAGAGTCCCCGAGGGTGTCTCCCATAAAGCAACTCAAAGGGAGAGTACCCTGTGGAGGACTGGGGAACCTCCCTGATGGCAAACATCAAGTATGGTATCAGGAAGTCCCAGTTTTTCCCATCCTTGTCAACAACCTTTTTTAACATGCTCTTTAATGTTTTATTGAAGCGTTCCACCAAGCCATCCGTTTGAGGATGGTACACTGAGGTTCGCAATTGCGTCACCTTAAATAACTTGCACAGCTCTCTAGTTATTCGTGACATAAATGGGGTGCCCTGGTCTGTAAGGACTTCTTTAGGGATTCCAACACGACTGAACACCATAAACAGCTCTTTGGCAATGTTTTTAGCAGACGCGGTGCGTAAGGGAATGGCCTCTGGGTAACGGGTAGCATAATCCATGATTACGAGGATATGCTGATGACCTCGGGCAGACTTGGGGAGTGGACCCACAAGGTCCATGGCAATCCTCTCAAAGGGCACTTCAATAATGGGCAAGGGCACTAAAGGACTTCGGAAGTGTTGTAGTGGGGCTGACATCTGACACACAGGACAGGATTGACAATAATTCTCAATATCCTTCTGTATTCCGGGCCAATAAAACCTGCGTAACACCCTTTCCGTAGTTTTCTCAACCCCTAAATGACCTCCTAGCAAGTGCCCATGGGCAAGTTCCAACACCACCCGTCTGTATGGCTTAGGGACCACCAACTGTTCAACCACTTCATCATTTTTTTTACATACACGATACATTAAATCCTCATTGCTGCTAAAATAAGGAAAACAGAGCCTGTCCCCTGATTCGACAGGTACATCATTAATCACCATTACATTTTCCCAGGCCCTGGCAAGGGTTGGGTCTTTTCTCTGCTCGGTACCAAAATTTTCCTTGTGTACATTAAGGTCAGCAAACTCCAACGTAGGCTCAGATTCAGCAGATGGCTGTCCAGCTCCACTGGTTGTGGGGACCTCCTCAGGCTCCTCCAGCTCTCCTGCCATAACTGAGAAAGGAAAACCTGGGGAGCCCTGAGAAGAGTCCCCTGAACCCATATTGTCAGTAGCGGCCAGGAGTTCTGGCTCTGTCACTGAGTCAGCTACTGCGACCGGGTCGGGACGATCCCACAGTTCCCAAAACTTAGGGAAGTCCCTACCAATGATGGCCTTGTGCACCAAATGGGGCACAAGTCCGACCGGATGGGTCACCGTACCTAAGCCAGTTATAAACTGAACAGTGGCTATAGGATACTCACGGGTATCCCCATGTACACAGATCACAGCAATTTTTTTAGCATGCAAATTCACAATGTCAACCATCTCAGCTGTAACCAAAGTCACTAGACTTCCAGAGTCTAGCAAGGCCGTAATAGGCTTATTATTAACAGTCATTTGGCACATGTGTTTTCCCATAGTTGGTGCTGCAGCGCATGAAACAGCAGCAAACATAGACTGCCTTCTAATGGACAGATCGCACTGCATTGGTTCATCTGTCAATGGACAGTTTGCTGCAACATGTCCCAGTTCTTGGCAACGAAAACACCTGATGTTTCCCCAGTTGGGTTTGCTGACAGGCAGTAGCTTCCCTTGTTTGGGACGCCAAACTTCAGTCCTGGCACCAAAAATCCTCCCCCCTATTTCCTTGCCATGCTTACCACCCACTTCCCCTGGAACAGTCTTACCGGTTGCCTGGGGAGACCGTGGCTTTGGGCGGAAAGTCCGTGCGGCTGTAGGGGTGGTGACCAGGTTCTCTGCAGCAAAGTACCTTTCAACAAGTTCCACGAGGTTGTCCGCCGAGTTGGGGCCTCCTTGACTCACCCACTTCTGCAGGGGAACTGGTAGTGACCTCAGGAACTGGTCCATGACCACACGCTCCACTATTTGTGGCCCAGACAGGGACTCCGGCTGTAGCCATTTCCTCACCAAGTGAATTAGGTCGAACATCTGCGATCTTGGGGGCCTCTCGTCTTGGAAGAACCAGCTGTGGACCCGCTGTGCTCGAACTGCCAAGGTGACACCAAGTCGCGCCAGGATTTCCCGCTTGACCTTTTCATAGTCTCCTACTTCTGCTGACTCCAAATCATAGTAGGCCTTCTGCGATTCTCCAGACAGCAAGGGGGCGACCAGTCCTGCCCACTGGGTTTTGGGCCAACCTTCCCTCTCAGCGGTCCGTTCAAAGGTTAAGAGAAAGGCCTCTGGATCATCATCTGCAGTCATCTTGGAAAGAAAACGACCCACATGGATGGCTGAGGGCTTGTCTCCAACAACATTAACTTTAGCAGGTGACCACTGTGCAAGCGTCGCTACAACCGCAGCCAGGGTTTTCCTATCCCCTTTTGCATCAGTGGCTAGCTGTTCAAACAGCCTCTGCGATAGCTCCTGTACAGCACCAATCTGTTGGCACAGCGCCTTGGTTTGCTCCTGTGCGATAGCGTTTGTTTGTTGCTGTGCAGCATTGGATATCACCAATTGTTTTAGGATTTCCTCCATGTTTAGTCACTCTAGGTACTGGCCTTTTAAGTAGTAACTTACTACAGCTGCCCGCATTCTCCACCATATGTAACCTGGGGGACAGGTAGCAGGTACAAAGCTCCCTGGGATGAGCAGTCTTTCAGGCACAGATACCAAATCCAGTGGAATAGTGACAAACAGTGCGGTGTTTATTTGTGATATATACAAGTCTATTTACAGGTGCTGTACAGTGTTCCAAAAGAAACAAATAGGAACAAAAATAGCCAAAACAAAACCTAGCCGTGTCTCGGCACTAACTAAACAATATTTACAGATCCTAACTACTAAGCTGAGCAAGCCTACAGCTTGTCAGTTTCCACATACCTTTTTGCACTCTTACACAGAAGTTCTCTGAGTATCCCAGGCCAAGAGCAAGGGCTGTCTTGCTCAGGTGAGCTTAAATTAGCCTGGGGGAGAGGACCAAGACCTGAACCGGACCATGGATCAGAGATCCCTGAACCTGTATGAGAGGAGCCTGGGAGATGTATAAACCCCGAACAGGACTTTTCCTGGCTCTCTCTGGGACGCTCTGCTACAATATATATATATATATATATATATATATATATATATATATATATATATATATATATATATATATATATATATATATATATATATAGATATATAGATATCTATATATATAGATATATATCTATATATATATATATATATATATATAGATATATACCGTATATACTCGAGTATAAGTCGAGTTTTTCAGCACATTTTTTTGTGCTGAAAGTGCCCCCCTCGACTTATACTCGAGTCAAGCACTTTTCTGCAGCAAAAAATTTCATTTTCCGAACCGACTTTGGGGCCCCGTATCTCAGGGCCACTTTGTGCTAGGAACCCCAAATTTGGTGTGCAAACCCAGTGGAACTGGTTCCACTACATATCCAAAGCTGGGGTTCCTAGGACCAAGTGGCCCTGTATCTCGGGGACACTTGGTGCTAGAAACCACAGCTTTGGATATTTTATGTTGCTAGATCCACTGAGTTTGCACACCAAATTTGGGGTTCCTAGCACTAAGTGGCCCCGAGATACGGGGCCCCAAAGTAGGTCAACTGTGTCCATCTGCAGCAATGTCATTTCAGGACCATTTGGGTTCAGAGACCCCAAATTGTGGCTGCAGCTAGGGGGCACCTAGGAACCCTTAACTACCGAGTTTGAAGTTCGGGGGACCTATGGCTGCAAATGGGCACAGTGAGGCTGCAAATGGGCATTGTTGACCCTCTTTTCCACTTACAGTAGCTGTGCATTTCTCACCCTCGTCTTATACTCGGGTCACTAAGTTTTTCCCATTTTTTTGTGGTAAATTAGGGCCTCGACTTATACTCGGAACGACTTATACTCGAGTATATACGGTATCTATATATATATATATATATAGAGAGAGAGAGAGAGATCTTTTTTTTTTCTTCTTTATGTTGTGGTAACTGTGTCCTCTACAATAACTAACATCCTCTGCACACTAGTGTGATTCTTACTCACTCAATTGATTCAACCCCTCTCTTATTACCATAGAAATTAAAAATAAATATTAATTAAAATCAAACTTTAAAATTCATGTATTTATTATTTCTATTTCATGATTGCAGGGTCTGTTTTCCTCTTCTTGGCCCCAGTGGGTTTCCTGGCGTTTTCCCCTCCCCGGGTCTGTGTTGTGTGTGGGGCAGTTTGGTCAGCTCTTCAGGCCAGGCACCCCTCTTTTTGAGGCACGTCATTTGTGTTGGATCTCCGGCTCAAGCAAACTGGGAAAATCTTTTTCTGTACTCATATGTTTTTAATCCGCATGGTCTGAAAAGGGTTGTTATCCCGATATATGTAAGTGAACTTCCCACCATTTCTGCCTGTTGTTGTCTCTACATTCTATGTAAAAAAATGTTTCTATTTTATTTATTTATATGATTCTTCTCAAATATCCCACTCTAGAACACTTTATTTTCTTGCCTACCCCTGAGGAAGGAGAGACACATATGCGCTCCGAAACGCGTCGGGTGCAAACATTTCTGGTTTATTACCTGTATTATATTGTGATGACTGCACTGTCAGTTTGTCTTATTATATTTTTTCTATATGTTTTTTATACATTTTGTACCTACTATATTGAATAAACATTTTTCAAACTAGATTTTCCTCAATAACCTCTGTGCCTTAAAAGTCCACCACAAGGGGATTTTGTTTGTTCTCAGATTGGATGGAGAGCGTCTGTAATCAGCAATTTTCAAGTCTTGCCACAGATTCTCAATTGGATTTAGGTCTGGACTTTGACTGGGCCATTCTAACACATAAATATGCTTTGATCTAATTCCATTGTAGCTCTGGCTGTATGTATAGGGTTGTTGTCCTGCTGGAAGGTGAACCTCCTCCCCAGTCTCAAGTCTTTTGCAGACTCTAATGCCCTGTACACACAACAGGTTTTGTCGTCGGAATAACCTCTGAAGGTTTTTCTGACGGAATTCCGACGGAATTCCGCTCAAGCTGTCTTGCATACACACGGTCACACCAAATTCCGACCGTCAAGAACGCGGTGACGTACAACATGTATGACGGGACAACACGTATGACGTCTCTTACTTGCTTCAGAGCATGCAGCATTTTTGGTACGTCGGAACAGCATACAGGCGAGCGGTTTTCCCGATAGGAATTTGTTCCGTCGGAAAAATATAGAACATGTTCTCTAAGTCTGTCTGAATTTTCTACGTAAAAAGTCCGATGGGGCATACACATGGTCGGAATATACGATGAAAAGCTCCCATCGGACTTTTTCTGTCGGAAATTCCAACCGTGTGTACGGGACATTACAGGTTTTCTTCTAAGATTGCCCTATATTTAGTTCCATCCATCTTCCCATCAACTCTGACCAGCTTTCCTGTTCCTGCTGAAAAAAATCATCCCCACAACAGAATGATCCTACCACCATATTTCACAGTAGGGATGGTGTGTTCAGGGTGATGTGCAGTGTTAGTTTTCCGCCACACATAGCATTTTGCTTTTAGGCAAAAAAGTTCAATTTTGGTCTCATCTGACCAGACACCTTCTTCCACATGTTTGCTGTGTCCTCCACATGGCTTCTCACAAACTGCAAACAGGAATTCTTATGGCTTTCTTTAAACAATGGCTTTCTTCTTGCCACTCTTCCATAAAGACCAGATTTGTGGAGTGCACGACTAATAGTTGTCCTGTGGACAGATTCTCCCACCTGAGCTGTGGATCTCTGCAGCTCCTCCAGAGTACCATGGACCTCTTTGCTGCTTCTCTAATTAATGCTCTCCTTGCCCGGCCTGTCAGTTTAGGTGGACGGCCATGTCTTGGTAGGTTTGCTGCTGTGCCATACTCTTTCTATTTTCGGCTTATGGATTGAACAGTGCTCCATGAGATGTTCATAGCTTGGGAAATTTTTTTATAACCTAACCCTGCTTTAAACTTCTTCACAACTTTATCCCTGACCTGTCTGGTGTGTTCATTGGCCTTCATGATGCTGTTTGTCCACTAAGGTTATCTAACAAACCTCTGAGGGTGTCACAGAACAGCTGTATTTATACTGAGATGAACTTACACACAGGTGGACTCTATTTACTGGGAATATGCGCATCGCTAATGTGAAACGGTCACTGTATTAACACAGGGGCTGAAAAACAATAGACTATTGATTTCTAATGACTTTTTCGTGACTGAACATCACACATAAATATAGTGTAATAATCATATAGGAATCGTAACAAAACTTAAAGCGGAGTTCCACCCAAAAATGGAACTTCCGCTGATCGGACTCCTCCCCCAAGGCTTCACTTCCCGATTCCCTTACTGAAGAGGGACAGATCGGCTTCGGGTGAGGACATCGCGGGCGCCCTGGACAGGTAAGTGTCCATATTTTAAAAGTCAGCAGCTGCACTATTTGGAGCTGCTGACTTTTAAAAAATTTTTGGCGGAACTCCGCTTTAATGTGTCCATAATTGTGAAGAACAAGTACATAGTCCACAAAGTGAAAAATTAGTGTTGAAGTGGATCCAAATAAAGGGATGAAATCCTTATGGCGTCGATACAAATGAAAAAATGGGCGAGTATAGAAGGTAACCGCCAGCAGCTTTGAGAAAGCTTACTGGAACTATCGGACTCAAAAGAGTGTACGCCCTATGAGTCTTCAAGGCTTGTGGTGTAAACACACCAATAGTTTGGAACATCCACGTCTCTAACTTCTAGCCAGAATGGGAGATTATCCCTCCGTCCCTCGGATGGCTTGAAGTAACAGTACACAGATGTGGCAGATATTGTCAAACTAAAGTGGTCAAATGTTCCCCATACACTCATACGGTACAGCCAGAAAGGAAACAAATACTCCACATAGTGTAAAACCGTAGGTGTAAAAGGGGGGGGGGATTTATTAAAAATCAAATAGACTCACATTTGGATGCATAGAAAGCGCTTGTAGAAGCAACAGTATGGATAACACAATGGCTTCAGCAAGGCTTGTCCTTACACGTTCCGTCTAAAGAGACATCATCTGGGGTGATCAATACTGTTACTGCTACTCCTACAAGCGCTTTTTATCCATTCAATGTGAGTGTATTTCATTTTTAATCGCAAGTAGCATGAATGCTTCACGTTTCAGTAACAAACACAGTGCATTCACAGCACACAATAATGTGAATGGGGTCCAACAGTTTGTTTTCATTAGAAAAGGCCTGTCCCCTGTAGGCATGTTTTAGAGAAGAAAAATAAAATACGATATACCTGTGCTCCAATCCAAACAGCTTATACATATACAGGATATAACCCATCAGGTGCTAAAGGAATGTGACCACATGTTAACACTAAAAATTCTGAATGAACCCTCTGCACACTGCTATACACTTTTTCTGTTAAACTTTGTATACAAGGAGGGATATTTAGTTCACATACATTGCACACTGCAATACATGTTTAAGCCGGCCAACTTCGTCAAAGTAATCCCTCTCTGGCCAGTTTTTTTTTTTTTTTTTTGGTTGAACTAGATGGACTTCTGTCTTAATTCAACCTGACTATGAGATTGCACTATGAGATGGGCGATCAGATACTCCCTGGATCAACATTCAGTAGTGCTGATCCAGAAGAAGGCAAAAACCCTATTAAATCATGGTCCAATTGGCTCCAACAGGGAAAAAATTCCTTCTTGACCCCCTTAGACTACATTTGCACTGGGTATTTTTCCATGTCTGTTCACGCAGTGCACTTTGTGTGCGTCCAGCAACGATCACCACAGATAATCGCTGGCTGCATGAACATCCAGAGGAAGGCAATGTAGGATGCTGTGCTCTCTCAGTAATGTAATGTGCTGTGCTGTGTCTCCCCAGTAATGTAATGTGCTGTGCTGTGTCTCCCCAGTAATGTAATGTGCTGTGCTGTACCCCCCAATAATGTAAGGTGCAGTGCATTACCCCCCCAGTAATGTACTGCACCGTGCTGTGCCCCCCCCAGTCATGTAAGGTGTCCCCCCCAGTATTGTAATGTGCCCCCCAATAATATAAGGTGCAGTGCATTACCCCCCCAGTAATGTACTGCACTGTGCTGTGTGTGCCCCTCCCCCTTCAATGTGATGTACTGTGGTGTACTGTGCTGCGTCCCTCTCTGTCCTCTTCCCACGGTGTCCCTCTGTCTTCTTCCCTCAGGGTCCGTCTGTCCTCTTCCCACGGCGTCCCTCTGTCTTCTTCCCTCAGGGTCCGTCTGTCCTCTTCCCACAGCGTCCCTCTGTCTTCTTCCCTCAGGGTCCGTCTGTCCTCTTCCCACGGCGTCCCTCTGTGCCTCTTCCTACGTTGTTTGTCTGTCCTCTTCCCACTATACGACTGTGAGGAAATCACTGCTTGCCTTTGTGTCTAGTTTTTAACACTTCAGGCTGAAAGAGAGATATAAATAAACAAATGAAATATGAGGAAATACAATAGTTAAAAGAACAAATTATTTTGGAATTATGAATAGGTTAAGACTAAATAGGTGACTTTTGAGTCCATCATCAGTCTTTAGTATAACCCTTTCAATCTTTTAGAGTACTTACCAATAAAGCTTTCCTCATAGGAGGAATCTGGGTGCCTCGCCTTATAGGAGGAATCGGGGTGCCCTTTATAACAGCTCCAAAACGCT
This sequence comes from Lithobates septentrionalis, assembly GCA_037952835.1. Taxonomy (NCBI): domain Eukaryota; kingdom Metazoa; phylum Chordata; class Amphibia; order Anura; family Ranidae; genus Lithobates; species Lithobates septentrionalis. The sequence continues at coordinate 567,755 of JBBDGP010000401.1, read as the reverse complement.
TCTGCGGGTTGGTGGGAAAAATCCTGTTAGGAAAAGGAGATATGAGTTTAGCTGAGATCAGTTTTCATACGGTACTTTCTTATAGCTGACAGTTTCATGAAACATCACACCCAATACCAATCCATTCCAGTGATAAATATCTAAGTATGTTCAGTGTGACCATACATGACCGGCTCTCGAATCGATTCGGATATCACCTGTCACAATGGGTAAGGGCCAGGCAATGTAGCACTCATTGTGTTACCATTTCGCTGGGTGTTGGACACCAATTGTTCCCCTTTATATGGAGAAATGTAAAGAAATGTCCCACCTCTGTCCATTGGTTGGGTCACATTATACATTTGGCAGGTACTAGCATTTTGCTGGACAGATATCTCACCACCTGTCATTTCTGTGTCTTTCTATGGATACCCTTGTGTACCCCATCATTGCTTCGTATGGCTAATATGAGTCGTTTGTGGAATAGAAATGTTGCTTATTACCTGCCCTTAACTTCTCTCATCCAGAGAGTGTTAAGCAGGCCATAGGTAAAAAAAACAAACGATTGCTCAAATAAGAATAAAAATTTCTGTTTGATTTAACATGCATTGGTCCCATCATTGTCTTGGGATTTGTGTAGCAAAATTGCAACATGTTCTGGATTGTTTTCAACAAAGTCTTTTGTTGAGATCGATATCCTCATAGACGTCACACACTTGACAGGCTTCTGCGCATTACATTTTAATTTTTTTTCTCAATTTTTATCAATAAGAAAATCGTTTGTTCTGAAAACAATTTCCAACATGTTCGTTCAGTTTTTTTTTTTATGACGGCATAAAAATGACACGAAAATCGAACGATTGGTCTGTTGACCTCAATTTCTGTTTATTTTTCTACTCATCTAAGGCCTGCTTTATACTCTGTGGAAATACAGACAGCAATTAAAACCCAATAGGGGTCCTTCTAACCCTTCCACACTTAATCCCACAAGAAAAAGGTTGGGGCTATACATAGACCTTACCTACCAATATAGTGGGTAATAGGATTATGGAGGGAAACCCTCACAAACTTGGGTTAGATTCAAACCCATAATCCTAATGTGGCAGGCAAGGCTGCTAATCACAATAGTCACACTGGTTGGCACATGTGCTTAGCATTCTTAGTGTATATAAATTGTACCTTCAACCAAAAATAACACTAATGCCGCGTACGCATGACCGGTTTTGCCGTCGGGATAAACTCCGAAGATTTCTCCGACGGAATTCCATTCAAGAGGTCTTGCCTACACACGGTCAAACCAAAGTCCAACCGTCAAGAACGAGGTGACGTACAACACTTATGACGGGACTAGAAAACGGAAGTTCAATAACCAGTAGTCAATAGCTTCCGTCTCGTACTTGCTTCAGAGCATGCGTCGTTTTTGGTCCGTCGGAACAGCATAGAGACGATCGGTTTTCCCGATAGGAATTTGTTTAGTCCGAAATATTTAGAACATGTTCCATTTCTAGGGCCGTCAGAATTTTCGAAAAAAAAAAAGTCCAATGAGGCCCACACACGATCGGAATAGACGATGAAAAGCTTCCGTCTGACTTTTTCTGTCGGACATTCCGCTCGTGTGTCGATGGCCGAATATCATGAGAATTTGCCCAACCATGACAAATTTTGATGGTAATTTGATAAATACATTGATTTCCTTTGATCACCAACCCCTTCTCGTGGCCATAATGCGGTAGTTTTCTTGAAATACCTCAATCAGGAAAATACCACATTATGGCCACAAGATGGTGATGATGATCATAGGAAGTCACTCTATAAAGCAAAATTCAATCAGACTTTGTCACATCTGGGTGAATATCACAAGCAATTTTTTTTAATAGATAGACCCCAAAGCATTATTCTCCTCCAGCCAATTATGCAACTGTATTTTGTTCAGGGAGCAAGTGCCTTTTTTATGCTGCTCGCCCCCACTCCCTCATTCCATGCCTAGGCGAGGGTACAGTACTCTCGGCCCACCTGCAGCCTCTTGGGATACACATCATACATCCCAGGAAGCTACAGGACCATTCTCTATGCATTCTATGGTCTCACACATGTGCAGTAGGGAGCCTGCTGTGAGGGATCAGAAAGTGACAGCCGGCTCGCAAATGCAAGATGGTGGCGTGGAAGATCATGGAAGACGGCACTGGGCTCCATGGACTGGTGAGAATGTGTTTCTTTTAAAATCAACAGTTACATTTCTCATAGCTGCTGATTTTTAGTGTTCCCAAAGCCAAGTGAAATCCCCCTCTAAGTGGAATAAGTGATCAATCTAATCAATAAGCATTTCTCAATTGTGTGTAGAAACTGAACAAATGCATAATGTTTCTTCCCTTTAACCCTTCTTTTTCCTAATACTTACGTTTTGTTATATCTTGCTGGATTCCCTGCAACGATCGGTTGGTTTTTTAGTAGAGAATGAGGACTTGGCAGAGCTGGGAGACGTGGTAACATGTTTTTTCTGTTAAAGAAAAACAAAAGTCAGTACAACTGAACAATACAATATAAAAAAATGTAATAGTAATGTACTTATACTCCTGGCACCAATATGTCAAGATAAATACATATAGAAAATAACATATACTTACATTGTAGTTGTTTCCACGCTTCGGCTACACGTAAGGCATTTACTAGAAGAGAAAAAAGATTTAGTGGTTAGACATGCTTTTGCTATGATGATACTAATAAGAAACTTAATCCTTTCCCAACTCCTTCCTGGAGGCTCTTTAACCGCTTGCCGACCAGCCGCCGCAGTTGTACTGCGGCAACATGGCTCGGCTGCGCGAATCGCCATTATGTTACGTCGGTAACATAGACGGCCACTAGGGGGCGCGCCCCCCGAGCCGATGCGAGTGCCCGGCGGTCTCAATCACCTCTGGACTCCCGCGATCGCTCGGGGCACACGGAGAACCGGGAGCTTTCCAGTTCTCTGAGCAGAGAACTGACAGATCGTCTGTTCATACAGAGTATGAACAGCGATCTGTTAGTTTCCCTGCGCAGTCCCCATCCCCCTTCAGTTAGAACACAAACTAGGACACACATTAACCCCTTCACTGCCCCCTAGTTTTAACCTCTTCACTGCCAGTGACATTTTTACAGTAATCAGTGCATTTTTAATCGCACTGATCGCTGTATTAATGCCAATGGTCCCAAAAATGTGTCAAAATTGTCCGACGTGTCCGCCATAATGTCGCAGTCATGATAAAAATCGCAGATCACTGCCATTACTAGTAAAAAAAAAATTAATTAAAATGCCATAAAACTATCCCCTATTTTGTAGGTGCTATAACTTTTGCGCAAACCAATCAATATACGCTTATTGCGCTTTTTTTACCAAAAAAAGTAGAAGAATACGTATCGGCCTAAACTGAGGAAAAAAAATGTTTTTTTTTATATTTTTTGGGGGGATATTTATTATAGCAAAAAGTAAAAAATAATGCGTTTTTTTTAAATTGTCGCTCTTTTTTTGTTTATAGCGCAAAAAATAAAAACCGCAGAGGTGATCAAATACAACCAAAAGAAAGCTCTATTTGTGTGAAAAAAAAGGACGTCAATTTTTTTTGGGAGCCATGTCGCACGACCGCGCAATTGTCAATTAAAGCGACGCAGTGCCGAATCGCAAAAAGTGCTCTGGTCTTTGGCCAGCCAAATGGTCCGGGGCTGAAGCGGTTAACTGGTTCTTAGCACTGGGAGACGGGAGATGCTTCCCGATTATGTGATCACTATGACTGGCTCTCAAAGGGGTCACATGGTCGGAAGCCTCACCCATTGGCTCTCAATCATAAACAATTATGACTGGTGTCACTGTGCTGGGAGCGCTCGGCACATTCCTTGCACAGAAACCTTGGCCACCATGGATACACACCATAGAAACACTCCCACTACTTTTGGTTTACACCAAATCAAAAGTGAGAAAAGCCATCAAGGAAATGGCATCACTTACCTTGTGGAAGCAGCAGCTTCATCAAACTCTTTTGGTGGTGGCACCATCAGGTCCTCGATGGTTTTCATCAACCTTTTCTCCGTTGCAATGATGTATTCCTCCATCTTGTCCAGCTGTAGAGTAAATAAGAAAGTGAGAAAGGTTAGAACACAAATACAGGCATATGACTGGTCTTAATAACAAGGGCAGGGCCAAGCTTGACTCTTATGCCGCGTACACACGACCGGTTTTGCCGTCGGAATAAACTCCAAAGGTTTCTCCGACGGAATTCCGCTCAAGCGGCCTTGCCTACACACCAAAATCTGACCGTCCAGAACGCGGTGCCATACAACATGTACGACGGGACTAGAAAAAGGAAGTTCAATAGCCAGTAGCCAACAGCTTCCGTCTCGTACTTGCTTCTGAGCATGCGTTGTTTTTGGTCCTTCGGAACAGCATACAGACGAGCGGTTTTCCCGATAGGAATTGGTTCCGTCGGAAATATTTAGAACATGTTCCATTTCTAGGTCTGTCAGAATTTTTTTTTTTTTAAAAAGTCCGGTGAGGCCTACACACGATCAGAATAGACGATGAAAAGCTTCTGTCTGACTTTTTCTGACGGACATTCCGCTCGTGTGTAAGCGGCATTACAGGAAAAGTCAAGATTAGCATATACCTTCCACTGTCTATATTTAAGGGTCTACTTATTGTTTCTTGATAACCAATTTACCTGACGTTATCCTTGCTTTTTCATATACGCAAGGTATGTATATCTTAGACTCATTTGCCGAATAGATTTATTTCATATGATCGTCAGCTCCATCTAGTTGACATAATTTGGGGTTTTTCTGAAATACCTAAATTATTATTCTACATTATGGCCACTAGATGGAGCTGAAAAATCATAGGAAATAAACCAATTAGCCAAAATACCCTTTTTTTATAACTAGACCCCTAAGGTTTGATTCACAAATAAGCGAATCCGATGCACTTCAACCAGCATCCGATTCGCATAACGTGAACCAGACCGGCTTTCAATGGAGGCATTTCACATATATGCGGGCCGGTTTGCAGTGCGAATAAAAATAAAAGGGTCCTTTTTTTTAGTCCAGTTCAGGTGCAATTTAGGTGTCAAATTCATGAATGGAAACCGGCCCCCGTATATTTGTGAACCGAGGCTGTAGGTGTAGCAGCCCTAGAGACCTAGGGAGCTGGACGGTGTTGTAAATAGGGAAGAAATATATACTGCCCAACTATACTAGCAAATACAAATGCAAACAAGAAACTTACCTTCTTTTCCATTTTTTGATTGTTTTTTTCCATCATGGCGGTCCATTTTTCTTCTTGGCACTTAAAACCATCTCCGATCAGCTGCTTCATCGTCTGGGAGATTTCCACAGTGAAATCTTCAAAGGTTCTTCGATCCAATTTCCCTGCAAGGTCTTCTCTCTCTTTAGCCTATATAGAATAAGAAAAAGAAAATGGAGTTAAGACTGATATGAAGGTGGGGGAGACAAACGGAAACTATGCCAAATGTAACATATTGCTTATTTTAACCCTTTCATGACTAACCCTATTTGTGACATTTGGTGTTTACAAGTGAAAATCTGTATTTTTTTGCTAGAAAATTACTTAGAACCTCCAAACATTATGTATATTTTTTTTTTTTAGCAGAGAATCTAGAGAATAAAATGGTGATTGTTGCAATATTTTATGTCACGCGGTATTTGTGCATCGGTCTTTTAAACGCAACTGTTTGGGGAAAAAGACACTTTCATGAATTTTAAAAAAAAGAAACAGTAAAGTTAGCCCAATTTTTTTGTATAATGTGAAAGATGATGTTACGCCGAGTAAATAGATACCAAAACATGTCACGCTTTAAAATTGCGCACACTCGTGGAATGGCGACAAACTACGGTACCTAAAAATCTCCATAGGCAACATTAAAAAAAATATAACGGTTACCAGGTTAGCGTTACAGAGGAGGTCTAGTGCTAGAATTATTGCTCTCGCTCTGACGATCGCGGCGATACCTGACATGTGCGATTTGAACACCGTTTACATATGCGGGTGCGACTTCCGTATGTGTTTTCTTTGCTGCGCGAGCTCAATTTTTATTTTTAAATTTTTTATTTCATTTATTTTTATTGTTTTACATTGTGGTTAAAAGAAAAAAAAAATTGATCACTTTTATCGCTGTCACAAGGAATGTAAACATCCCTTGTGACAGTAATAGGTGGTGACAGGTACTCTTTATGGAGGGATCGGGGGTCTAAAAGACCCCTGATCCCTCCTTTGCACTTCAAAGTATTCAGATGGCCATTTTCGGCGATCCTGAATACTGTATATTTTTTATACTTTGGCAGCCGAGTAAACAGGAAGTGACGTTGTGATGTCACTTCCGTGTTTACAGAGAGAAGACTGGCACAAAGCCGTTTCCGTTGGTAAGCCTTACGGCTTCACTTCCTGGTTCCCTACTGTTCATGCGCGACTCACATTGCGCTATCCCACTGGTCCCTACTGTCTTCTGGGACCTGTGTGTCTCCCAGAAGACAGAGGGGGGACGGAGAAGGCGCCGGAAGTGCGTAGATACCCGCGGGTGGCTCGGGTATCCCAGCCCAGAAGTGTGAGCAAAATACCTGTATTAGACAGGAATCTGCTCCCCCCTGAAAGGTTCCAAATGTGACACCGGAGTGGCGGAGGAACCGGAAATGCGGAAGTTCCATTTTTGGGTGGAACTCCGCTTTAATTGGGCAACTATGTGGAAAATGAGGTTTAATGTTGATAAATGTAAAGTTATGCACTTGGGGGCTAAGACTATGCATCCATCATACATACTAGGGGGAGTACAACTGGGGGGATCCATAGTGGAGAAGGATCTGGGGGTTCTGGTAGATCATAAGCTCAATAATAACATGCAATTCCAAGCTGCGGTTTCCAAAGTGAGCAAAGTCCTTTCTTGTATTGAGAGGTATGGACTCCAGAGAGAGAGATATCATTCCCCCCCCCCTGTACAAATCATTAGTAAGACCTCATCTGGAATACGCAGTTCAGTTGTGGGAACTACGATATTAAATCAGTCGCAATATGCAAATTAATTGCGCTTTGCTATAATGGATGCAACGGGATTGATAAATGTCCCCTACTGTGTGCAAACTAGCTGTGGGCAATATCTATCTGTCTGCTGGATGTATAATGATCAACTTACCGTCATCTTTTCCGATTTCAGGCACCTCACTTCCTCTTTCAGATCTTGCACCTCCTTTTCTGCAGCTTGGATCCTCTGGAAAGTCTGTAAGTATTCCGTGGTGGACACACGTCTGGATGCTGGTGATGGTGATGGTGATGGTGGTGCAGAGCGTGGTGGACTGGGCACTTTGGTTTGCTGTATTTCCTGAAGGGAGAAGAAAAAAAAACAATATATGAGCAAAATCTGTCAAACTGTATTACTTTTTCATTTAAAATCTGTAGTCTGTAATTGGCTGTTTGAGTCTAAATGAAAGAAAAATACTACAAAGATCTGATTTCTTGGATCTGGAGAAAAGAAAATGTAAACCTATAAACCTTCACCTTCAGATCTTCTGCTGTATGATTCAACATATCCAAATAAATCTACAAGAGCTGTTTTACTTTGTCAAAACTAAAAGTCCAAGGGGAAAGAGACCCCCTGCCACAGCCCCCCCCCCCGAAAGTACGACCTCCTCCTCCTTCCTCTGCCCCAGGACCAATTAGAATGCGCAGTGCGCTTCGTGCATGCACAGTAGGGATTTCGGCTTCACACCCGGGTTCCCAGAAATGGCGGCGGCTGCACCTGACAGCCAATCCGAAGATCGTCTGGGGTGCCGACATCGTGGCTCCCTGGACAGGTAAGTGTCCATATATTAAAGGTCAGCAGCTGCAGTATTTGTAGCTGCTAACTTTTCATTTTTCCATGGGGGGGCTGGACCTCTTCTTCAAGTTCACCCTTGTAAAAAAATTAATAAATGCACATCTTTTTGTAGGTTAAAAAAACGTGCATTTCATTTTTTTTTCTATGAGCCTGCAAAGCATTGCACTCGCGATCAGGGCTGGATTTTCCACTAGGCACATTAGGCATGTGCCTACAGGTGCCCTTCCTAGAGGGGCGCCCATCAGTATGAGTGTTTTTTTTTTTTTTTAATTGTTTTATCCCTTTCGCTGCAAGTTCTGTATGTCATATGGATCTGACACCGAGGGTTTTACACACAATTCAGTGGCTGCAGCCACCAGGATTGTGTATAAAACTGACAGGCAGACTCCTGCCTATTAGGTGGAAGCATTCGGGTGGCTGCGCTGCTGCCCGATTGCTTTCCTAAAGATTTTTTTTTTTCTTTGCCGTATTATTAAAAAAAAATAAAAAAATAAAAATCTGAAATTTGTGAGCCTCTACTTTGTAAAAATGGAGTCACCCAAAATCTGCCACTTCCGCCCCTCACCGGACAGCCTGGTTGCTTCAGAAAGTGAAGCCCTTAGACATTGCCCATTGTGTGCCAATTAGGAATGGGTGTGTGTGGCAGGGGTGGGACGGAAGGAGTGGCTGCCCTGGGCAAAGTAGTTTACTGTAGGGATGGGGGCGTCTTCCTTCTCTTACAAGGCTGACATGAGTAGTGATCGCTGCCAGTGATTTTGACAAGCGAGTGACTGCTGGGTGTAGGGTCATGAATGGGGGGGGGGGGGGGTAGATTGGCATCTTTGCCCTGGGTGCTGGATGACCTTGTCACTGGTGTGTGGTAGGACTATGTGCAGAAGGAGTTATGCTATCTATGATCTTACCTTCATGATCTGCTCTGTTATATGTTTCTGCAGCTTCTCTATATCTGGCTGCGCCGTCTTCATGGCCTCCAGAGCAGTCTGCAGCTGTTTAATGTCCACCTGCGTCTTTTTCTGAGTGTCCAACTCTTGTTGGAGGGAGGCATTGCACATCTGCATCTTCTGCACCTCCTGCAACAAATCCTGATTCAGCTGCCTCTGAGCCTGAACCTCAGTCTGCAGTTGTGCAATGGTGGCTTGCATCTGCTGTCCCGCCAGCTGCATCTCCTTTTGCTCCTCCAATTGTTTTCGCAGCTCTGCAATTTCCATCTGCATCTTCTCTGCATCCTTCTTCTTTTCCGTATCCAGTTCCGTCGAATCGTCCTTTTTAGTCTGACCAAGTTCCGCAGTGAGGCTTTTGACTTGGTTTTCCAGGTCTGTAAACCTGGCCTCCATAGTCACCTTCTGCCCGTCCTGCGTTTGGAGGCTGTCCTCCGTTATCAGTTCATTGAGAATTTCTGCCATTTGCTGCCGTTGTTGATCGTACGTCTGTACGATCATATCGTAAACTCTTTGCCGTTTAGTACTCATTTTCAAATGTACTCTCCAATATATAAAATTCACAGTAATATTCAGTAATAATAAGTGGTCACCTCAAGAACTCTCTCTAAGTGATGTGCACTCTTCGCTTACTAGCTGTGAACTGAGCTCTAGCCTGTCCTGCTGTCCTATAAATCCCAACTGCCACTGTTGCTATGACAACGCTAAAGGAATTTTTTTTTTTCTAACTGCCAGTTGCATCTGCCATCTGATTGGCTGATGGAATATAGAGAGAGTGTTCAGTCACAGCTGCCATCTGATTAGCTGATGGGATAGAGTGTATCTAAACACAAAATGCACTTATACAGCTTTGATGAACGCCTACTGGACACATTTTCAGAATTTTTATGTCACAGAAACCACAATGCTGGTTTTTTTAATGTGTTTTTTTTTAATTGTTTGCATGATTTAGAAATATGGGGGGAATTGCAGCAATGTGAATGCAGATCACTTTAAATCTTTAGATGTAGTGATCACTATGGGGGGGGGGGGGGGGGGGGTTTGGTCCATTTTGTGTGATTTGTAATCAACATTGACTGGGACAAAAATATTTTAATTCACCCGCATGATTATACAGAATATTTTTATTGAATATAAAATTGTAATATTTTTATTACACATTTTTTTTCTTTTATATACATCTTTAGATAAGGAGGGGAAAGGGGAGCCAGACGTTCGTCTCTGACCTGGTCAATAAAGTTGGGTGTAAAGAAGACATCGGTGGGCGGAGATTTTCCGTTGAAGGTCCCGCCCCTCCTGTCTGTCAGATTGTCTGCTGTTCTGTTGATAAAGCTGGATGTGAGGAGGCGGGGCGATGGGCGGTGTTCTCCGGTGGGCGGGACTGACCTTCTCCTCACAACTGCGTCATCGGGCCGCCATCTTCTCAGTCAGCGGGGACAGCCGGACGCTCAGCTCGTGTCCTTCATCACCGCCTCCTCCTCCTCCACCGCCGGGAATCATGCTGACGGTCCGGGTAGCTGCCACCCTCGCCCGCTCTATGCCCCGACACGCCGGTGTGGTAAGTGTGAGGGGAGGGAAGTCTCTCCGGTCTCCTCCGCCTGCAGCGGCCTTCTCCTTCCGTGTCCTCCCGCCGAGTCCTCACCTCAGGAGGAGACGGTGCGAGGAGAGCCGGGGAGGAGGGGACCGTCCTGTGAAGGCCAATGGCGGCCTCGTGTCACCGACACACCGAGTGTTACCGGGAGGGGGGCGGGGAGGAATCCCTCTATATATCTATATAATGTGTGTTCTCTATAGAAGATTATAGTGATGAGGGGCCTGACACCTTCCAGGATCACCCCCCGTACACCCCAATACTACAGGACACCCCCCCTCCATAAACCCCAATATTACAGGACAACCCCTCCCCCTCCTCCATACACCCACCGATCATTTCTAAAATAAATGAAATTATTATTCACCTGAGTAATCCCCCCCCCCCCCCCCCACACACACACTCTGATCTACACTTTTTTTTTTTTATGTTCATTGCAGCATTTTTCTATTTAATTTTTATTATGTGTTTACTTTGAGTTGCACATTAAATATTGCCCAATATTCTACACAGAGATCACCACTTTATGATCTCCAGTCCTTCTACACCTGCTACGATTTGTACTTTTTTTTTTTTTTTTTGGCCATTGGCGCCTCCCCGGTGACACCAGGATGTTTTCTACTCCCAATGGCCACAGTGTGACCCCCCCCCCCCCCCAAAAAAAAAAACAACCTCTGAACAACAGTAGAGTGGCCATTCGTTTAGATCAGGGGTCTCAATGTGGCGCCCCTCCAGCTGTTGTGAAACTACAAGTCCCATCATGTCTCTGCATGAGGGGGGTCATGATTGTAACTGTCAGCTTTGCAATGCCTCATGGGACTTGTAGTTTTTGCAGCAGCTGGAGGGCCGCCAGTTTGAGACCCCTGATCTAGAAAGTGTGTAGAGCTCTTCTCTATACTGACAATATCTGTGCAATCCCAACACTTTACAGATGGTTGGAGTATTTTCCTCCTTTTTTGTATGTTTTTTTTTAATTTTTTTTTTCTCTGGAATATAACACATGGATGTCTGCAGTGAACTTTTTTGCATGCTGATCAGGGGACGTCCTCTACGTTCTGTCATTGCTTCTCTGATTACCCCGGGACACGGCGGGTCATTCAGTTTCCTGTCATGTTGAGGGAGCAGAGTCCTTGGAGCGATCGATGTGCCCTTGTGTGCTCTGCAGATATCCATCATGATGTATTCTTTTTTTTTTTTTTTTTTTTTTTTTTTTTTTTTTTTTTTTTTTTTTTTTTTTTTTGCCACTTCAGCGAAGTATTTTTAGGGACTATATTTTCAACTTTTCAGTTCAAGTCTATCCCAATACGCATTCACATCATTGTGGCTATTTTTCCTTATTTGATTCAAGAAAGCTTCAAAAGGAGAATTCTAGAAGAGACATCTCCGATAAAGGAAGGCGAAGAAAAGGAAACAGAGAAAAAACATAGTCCCTTCCCCCGTGGCCCGCCTAGACCTACCCTCCCCCCACCCCCCCTCGTTGCCCCCGTGTGCCCCTACCCATTCCCGGCTCCAACTCCTCCACCAGTAGCTCAGGTGCAAGTTCGAGTCGATATACTATTCCAAGTTTGGCAAAGTTCTACCTAGGTAGTTTTTTTTTTTTTTTTTTTTTTTAAATAGCCTTTAGCCTTAGATTCCCCACAGTTCTGCCGCTTGAAGTGAGTACCTAAAATTCTCCCAGTCCTTCCATATCTCCTCGAAGATTTTCATCTCAGTTCCTTCGCTATACTTCAAGTATTCAAGATTATATATCTCATTAATCTTGCCTAGCCACTCCCGTACCGTAGGTCTCCTTTTATCCTGCCAATATCTGGGGATAAGGCTTTTTGCAGCATTTAAGAGGTGGGGGCATAATGACTTCAGATATGCCTTCGTGGGAACTTTCCTCCCGTGGTGCAAGAACACCCAGGGGTCTAGGGGTATGTCAATCTTTAAGATCTTATTGATGATTTGCCTAATCTCCCCCCAGAATTCCATGATTACCGGGCACTGCCACCATATATGCGCCATAGTCCCTATTCCTCCGCAGCCCCTCCAACATAGCTGTGACCGTCCCTCCATAGTTCTATGCGCTCTATCTGGGGTTATATACATCCTTGTGAGGATCTTGTAATTCATTTCTACTAGCTTGTAATTTACTGAAGTAGCGTTTACTCTTTTCATGATCCTCCCTACCTCCTGTCTGTCAATCTTTATACCTAGCTCTTCCTCCCACTTCTCCACGAATCTCAGATCTCCTACTCCCTCTAACTCATTGAGCGCTCTGTATGTCTTGGCTATACCTCCTCTCCCTTTTTTCTCGAGACATAGTTTCTCCAGAGGGAGTGGTTTCTCTATCGGTCTGATTGGTTGCGGGAGTGAATCAACAAAGTGTTTCAGTTGGTAGTATCGCCAAGGATCTATTATCAACCATTCATTTTTAGCTTTTATTTCTGCCTCAGTACATAACTTCCCCTGTTTCATAACATCTTTTAATTGCAGATCTTCTTTTATAATCCACCTCCCAGACACCTCTTCTTTCCCTGGTGCAAAATACTCTGTATTTTTTAGAGGAATTAATGGTGAATTGAACTCCCAGTGCTGTTTTTTGTGTACGTTATCCCAAATATTAAGTGTATGCTTAGTTATATACGTTGTTTTGGTGCCCAACTTTCTATACTGTGGTGGGATCCAGACCATCTTGCTCAAGTCCGCTCCACTCATACTTTTTTCCATTTTCACCCATAATTTTTCTAAATTATTTTTAACCCAATCTAACAACCGTGATAAAGCAATCGCGAAATAATATTTTCTTATGTCTGGTGCCCCCCACCCCCCCTTCTTCCTATCCTTTATTAATTGTGCTAATTTTAATCTAGGTTTTCTCCCTCTCCATATAAATTTTAAGAAGACAGTGCGTAGCTTATTGAAGTAAGTCTGAGGGATTGGAATTGGTATCATTTGCAATTTGTAGATGATTTTTGGCAAGATTGACATCTTGAATAAGTTGATTCTCCCTCCCCATGATAGTTGGGTGTGTGAAATTCTGTTAAGGTCGGTTTTTATTTCATTAAGAAGTGGTATGAAGTTTGCGAGAAAAAGAGACTCCTTGGTGGTGGTTATTTTAATACCTAGGTAGTTGAGTTCCTTTGCCCCCCATTTAAATGGGAATGACGATTGATACGCCGCGTCGCTCGCACTACCCTTTATTATCTCGAGCGTTTCTGATTTGGCCTGATTCACTCGGAAATTGGACAGTCTGCCATATTCTTTGAGAGTCTCAACCAAATTCGGGAGTGAGATCCTCGGGTGTGTGATATAGAACAGTACGTCGTCCGCGTAGGCGGCGAGTTTATACTCCTCTTCACCCACCTTTATCCCTCTAATATCCGGGTTGGTCCTTATCTTTGCCAGGAGGGGTTCTAGAGCAATCACAAACAACAATGGGGAAAGGGGGCACCCCTGTCTCGTACCGTTGTACATTCTAAATGGTTTCGATAGGGTTCCGTTAATTTTCACTCGCGCTGAAGGATGTGAATACAAAGCTTTTATCCAGCTAATCAGTCTGTCCCCCAGGCCAATCTCCTCCAGGGTGTCCCAGATGAAGCCCCAGTCAACCCTGTCAAAGGCTTTCTCAGCGTCAATTGACAGGAGAAGACCTGGGGCCCCACTATCCTGGACACCCTGGACTGCAAGTAGCGTCTTGATGGCATTGTCCCTCCCCTCCCTACCTGGCACAAAGCCCACCTGGTCTGGGTGGATGATCCCATTAATTATGCTTTTCAGCCTGTCCGCAAGGATTTTGGCGAATAACTTTGTATCGACGTTTAGGAGAGAAATGGGCCTGTAGCTCGTGCAAAGCGTATTGTCTTTTCCTTCTTTCCAGATTACAGTGATGCTGGCCTCCAGTGCTTCGTTCCTCATCTCCCATTTCTCCCCTATTCCGTTCATATACGAGCACAACCTGGGAGTCAAGAGTTCCTGAAATTTTTTGTAGTAGAGAGCAGTCAGGCCATCAGGCCCGGGGCTTTTACCATTTGGGATTTCCTGAATAGCTTTCTTAATCTCTAACTCCGAAATGGGGGCCTCTAGTATGCATTTGTCGCTTTCTATTATCTTGGGTAGCATTGCTTCCTTTAAATACTTTTTGATTCTAACACTTTTGCTACTTTTACTCTCGAGTGTTTTTTGTATTGATGGCATATAGCCCTCCATAAAATTCTTGGAAAGTATCTGCTATGTCCCCTGTTCTAAATCTAATTTCCCCAGACTTTGTCCTTATTTTCTCTACATAGTTGTTATTTTTCTTTTTTTTTAGGGCCCTTGCTAATATCTTCCCCGGTTTGTTCCCATTGATGTATCTGTCTTTTTTCAATAAATTAAATGTCTTGCGTGTTTCCTGCTCCATTAAATCCCTCAGCTCTTCTCTTCTCCTCATTAATCTGGCCAGTATCTCCCCGTCTCCCGTTATCTTGTGTTGTTGCTCTAAGCAATGGATGTTCTTTAATAAGATATTCTTCTCCTTGGCCCTGCTCCTTTTTTTTTCGGATCCCACCATCATTAGTATGCCCCTAATGTAGGCTTTGTGCGCCTCCCAAATTGTGGCTTCGGATGTTTCTCCTGGTACATTAATTTTGAAATACATATCTAATTCTTCTTTGATTCTTTTTTCTACCTCTTTATCATGTAGGAGCTCCTCGTTTAACCTCCAGCCGCTACTCTGTACTTGAGGCGTCCCTATTATCCATTGGAAACTCACCGGGGCATGGTCAGAGAATGTAATACTACCAATGCCCGACTCAGGTACCCTCTCTAGTAGTCTATGTTCTATAAGAAAAAAATCTATTCTCGAGTACGTCCCGTGCACGTGAGAGCGGTCGGTGTAGTCTCTGAGATCCAAATGCTGTGACCTCCATATATCCACCAGCTGGAGTCGGTGCATCTTCCTTTTTAACTTAGCCCCCCACACTCCGCTCCGCTCACGCACACGGGACGTACTGTCCATCCCTGGGTCCAGACACAGATTAAAGTCGCCTGCTATTATGGCGCCCTCTCTCTTGAACTCCTCAAACTTGGATAAGACCCCCAATACAAATTTGATTGTGTTCTTATTTGGGCAGTATATATTTGCCAAGGAGCAAGCAGATCCGTTTATTTTACCTCTAAGAAAGATGTACCTTCCTTCCGGATCGGTCCTTCTTTCCTCTAACTCGAACCTTACCCCTCTGGCGAACCCTATGGCGACTCCTTTTGCTCCCCTGACAGGGGAGTCCCCATAGTACCATACCGGAAAATCCCTGGAGTATATTTTTTGATGATTATTAATACCTAAGTGTGTCTCTTGCAGCATAGCGACATCGGCTTTTAAGAATTTTAATTCATTTAAAATATTGGCTCGTTTTATAGGTGCATTCATGCCTCTAACATTATAAGATATAAAATTGACCCTAGACATTAAAGATTATTTTTTTTTTTTCCCTTTCAGGAGTCTACACTTTGTAAGGAGCTGGGTCACCCTTATCCCCTCCACTCTAGTGCCCCTCCCCCTCCCCAACCCCCCCAACCACTCCCAATCCCTCACCCTCCCTCCTCCCCCCCCCCCCCTCCCTCTCTATCCGAGTCGCCCGGGGTGGGCTATCCTTCCTCGGTCTCCTATTGGGATAAAAGAAAGAAGACGTAGAAAGAAACCGGTCTCCCCTTCCCATCTCCTCTCTACCCGGTTAACCCCTCTGAGGTTGAGCTCCGCTGCTGACACTCGACGGGGCTCGTTTTTTTTTCCCCCTGATGGATTGTGGGGGGAAAAAGTGTCTCACCTCAGCCCCGGCTCCCCCGTCCCCCACCCATCCCCCCCAACCCAACCGCCCAAAGCCCCCATCGTCTCTTTAGATTCGTATGGTCCAGTCTCGTTTCCGTTTCTTTTAGTATAGCTGTATATTTAAATTAATCATCGTCTGGAATGGATAACTGGTTGCCATGTCTGTGATTCTTCTGCGATTCCTCCGGTTGCCCGGTTTTCCCACCATCCGGGTATTTCTATTATTGGCAAGTTGAAATGTTTACAGAATTTAGGCGTGTCTTCTGGGAACCTCAAGACTGCCGTTCTTCCCTCTTTGCGCCCCGTTAAACATGCGGGGAATCCCCATTGGTATTGAATCTCTTGCGACTTCATCTGCTCTAGTAGGGGTTTTAACATCCTTCTCCTTGCTAGGGTCTCAGCTGCTAGATCAGGGAAAATTTGAAGGGTGGATTCCTCATATTTTAAAGGTTGGTTTGTTTTCATGAAAATCCTTATCTTTTCCTTTTCCTGGAAATTGTGGAATCTCACAATGACATCTCTTGGCACTTCTCCCGATATTTCGGCGGGTTTCCTCACCCTATGAATTCTTTCGAGCTTAATTTTTTTGTCTGAGCCTGCTCTGTTCACTATATGGCCGAAGATGCAGTTTATTTTTTCTTGTAGATTGTCATTTTCGCCTCTTGTCTCAGGTAAGCCTCTAATCCTCAGGTTTTTCCTTCGGCTACGGTTTTCTTGGTCCTCGATTTTATACAGTAGATTTCTTTGGTCTCTTTGCATCTCGGCCATCTGTGTTTTAAGCCTTTTGATCTCCTCTCCCTGTATCATCAATCTCTCTTCTGAGGCCTCCACCCTGTGCAATAGATGATTCATGCTCTCTTGTATTGTTGCGATTTCGCCTTTGATTGACACTTCTAATTTTGTGAACATTTCCGCCATTTCATCCTTAGTTGGTAGCTGTTTTTTTTGTCGGGTCTCCATTGCTGATTCGTCTGACGGCGTCGCGCCTCCTACTGGGGTCTCCGTCGCTGCCGGTTGTTTCTTTGTTCCGTTCCTCTGCGCGCTCTGTTTGTTTATTTTTTGTTCCAGAAGAATTCTCCGGGTTTTCTTTTGTCGCTTCTTGTGTCATATATTTTCTTATAGTCCCGGGACTAGCGCTCACTCTAGGTGGGATTCCTGGGGTCCCTTTCCCAGCCTTACCCCTCATCTCCTCCTGTTTCCTAACTGAGGGTTTTTCTGGCGTCCAGGTCGCTGATTGGTCGCTTCTTCCTATACCTCCAGTGGTTGTCTGCTGCTTCTTGTGAAAGGGATTGGGGGTGAAGGTCTGCTCAGTCTATTGTCGGGGCCCAGGGTATCTACTATACTCCACTTCCTTATCACTAAGGCAGGAATAGTCCTTTAGCTAGACAGTTCAGTCCCCCACGTCTTTCAGGTCAGATAAGTCAGATGAGACAGGTGTCTCTACAGCGTTTAACACTCTATGGTTGCGGCAGGGGAGGCACAAAAAGACACAGCATACAATGCCAGTTTCCCCAACAGTCCTGCATAAGATTCCTCCCTCGTTTTCCCCTTATGGGTTTTCACCAACCTGCATCTTTAACCATTCACTTTAACCATTAACTTCTGTTCATCATAAACTGTCACAACTGCTTTTTTTTTTTTTTTTTTCCAGACTCACCCCGGGCACTGCCGCTACTTCCTTCCTCCTGGGTTTGGCAACCCCTCCGAAGTTTTTTTTTTTTTTTTTTTTTTTTTATATACCTCCTCCGCCGGTCACCAGCTCTTTACAACGCTCCTAGGGCTCGCTGCGATCCTCCGTCTCAGCTGTTCTGAGCTTCCTTCCTTCCTGCCTTACTGCCGCTGCGCTGCCATCAGGCTCTCTCTTCAGCTCCAGGTCTTTGGTTTTTTCGGCGGGTGTCCTGCTGCTTTCAATCAGCCTCGGGAGGGGTCGGGCGGGGGGGGGGCCGTGGGGGGAAGCTATACGGCCATATCTCCGCTCAGCCGCATTACGGGAGAGCCCGTGCTGCGTGCACACAGGACGAGCTCAGCGTCCACACTAACCCCGCCTCAGCATCCGGCTCCTCCCTCCATCATGATGTATTCTATATAATATGTATATTCTATTTTTATTAGTACATTATGGTCACATGACACTTTGCTGGTTTATTTTTGATTATCTAGTATGGGCACATGTTGGTTTACAATTTTTTTTTTTTTTTTTTTTTGAATATGTAGCACAGTTTGCCATGTTCATATCCTTTGCACTTATGTGTAAACTTTTCATTCCAGGTAAATCTGTAGAGCCAATTTTTGCACAGCCTTTTACATCTTGTACTTTCACATCGGTGGTCCCTGTCCTCATCCAGCTTACACTCCACTTCTGGATGATTTCCTGCACTTTAAAGCAGAATTAAAGTCCCAGTACTTACCTGTCCTGCGCCGGCATCTTAGTGCCAGTCTTCTGGCCTCTTCATTGGCCGGCAGGGGATGACATCATTTCTGCGCCGAAAGCCATCATCCTGGCCCGGCACTGTAAGGTTAAGCTGTGCATGCGCAACTGTTTACAGTGCTATAGGAGATAGCAGCAGGTAGGGGCATTTTTTTTTTTTGCACAAGATACAGTGCATGTCTCTTCTGCAATAAAAGCGTGCTTACTGTTTTACAGCAAGACATCAGTTCATCAGTTGCCCTTTAATTGGCATTACTTAGAGGAGCCTCAGGGATCCCCCCCCCCCCCCCCAATTCTGTAGCTGCTGACTTTTACTATTAGGGCACTTACCATCTCCAGGGATCCCAGTGTGTCCTCACCCAAGCTGAATCGTCTCTCGGTTGCTGGCGCCGCCATCTTCGGTAAGGGAGACCACTACTGCGCATGCACCAACCGTGCTGTGCTTTCTCAGTGGGCTGGCTGCGGCGAGGGCTGAACTTCCAGCTGGGTTTGCTGCGGGGAACTCAGCAGGAATTGGCACCGGGTACCTGTCACCCGCTCCTCATCCATCTGCTGGGGGAGCTGAGGATCTGCTAAGTAGAAATGATTGTTTTTGTGTGTCTCTCTCTCCCCCCCCCCCCCCCCCCATTAATAGATGACCAGTTAACCTTGGCAGGCAGAGCCCCCTACAAGGGATGACTTTTACTATTCCTGGAGATAGGCTGTGATATTTCATAGGCTGTCCTGAGATTAGTTTTCATATAAAGGGGATACTTGCTAAAACTGGTGCAGCTGTACATAGAAACCAAATTGGCTTCCAGGTATTATCCCCCCAAATTCACATTGGTTACGATTTGACATGTCAAATGGCAGCCTACTTCCAGGAACCGCATTGTCCCCATCGGTGTGACGCTGACTTTGCCGCACCGTTTTTTCCAAAAGTAGTTCCTGCACTACTTTTAGCGATTTCCATAGACGTGTGCATGAAGCTGCAGTGTAATGCGGGTTTGAAATTGTGCGCCTTCAGCTGAACTTATACGATTTCGGACCTGGGCTTATTGTCAAAGCTTAATTGAACAAGCTGAAGTTGTAAATAGTAGTAGTAGTAAATATCCTCCATAGTGTTTTTCTCTAGGCAAAGCTTTAGTGTTGGATAGAGTGGGGGGAAGGGCTAGACCCTCTGTCAGGTTTATATTGTTGTCTGTGTCCCCATTAGGAAATGGTTCACCCTCTCTAATTGTACTGTTGATCTTTGTCCGAATAAGGCCCCTTTCACATTTGTGCGACCTGAAAGTCGTGCAATTTTGCTGCCACTCGAAGCAATTCATTTGTAATTTTGAGGTCTATGGAACTCAAGTCGCACCAAAGTAGTGCAGGGACTTGAAGTCTCACAGATATGAATGGTACTCATTGGAAATCGTGGGGTACGACTTGTCAGGTGACTTTGCAGTCCCAAGTCTCAGGACAAGTCACACAAGTGTGAAAGGGGCCTAAGTGAGGGGAGAATAAAGAACTGTAAAAGTTTTCCCCCCTTGGAAGAATCCCATGACCTAGTCTGGGGAAGACTGTCTTGGCCTAGGTTTCCACTATTGCGACCTGACTTTTTTGATGCGACTTGCAGCAATGCCTGTGTATTGAAGTGAGACGATTCAGTTCGCATTTGCAGTGCTCTACAAATCCTTCATTCATGAAGTCTATGGACCTCACATCAGTCTCACCAATGTAGTGCAGGGACTACTTTTGAAGTCGCTGCGACTGGAAGTCTCCCAGATATGAACGGTACTCATTGAAAATCATGAGGTGCGACTTGCCATGAAACTTTGCAGTCGCAGGACAAGTTGCACAACTTCTCATGCATGTTTGATGCCCAAAGTTGCATGACAAGTCGTACCCCATGTTTTTCCAATGACAACATTTATATCTGTGTGACTTAAAAGTAGTTCATTTGCTACTTTGGTCCGACTTTAATGCAACTTGAGGGCCATAGACTTCAATGTTAACCCCTCGGAAGTTGCATGAAAAGTCGTACATGCATGTTCTACAATTCAACTTGTGTGCAGCCATTCACTATCTCTGGTCAAAGCCAAAGTTGTATTCAAGTTGCACTCCAAAGTCGGCGCAACTTTGGAGTCATACAAGTCTGAATGGAGCCTTAGGCTGGGTTCACACTCATCCACTGTGTTAACATGCACTGAGGCCCAATCAGAATGACAATGCAATATTGTGAACGGAGTACTCTGGTACTGGTACTCAGGTTTATTTTTTTGGGTAACCAAATGGTCAGAGCCGCTGTACTAACTACATGAAGTTAGCACAGCGATCTCCTCTGCTGAGTTCTTATAGTGGAACAGCTGCAAACCCGACTGCTTCCACACTGGGGCGCTGCGCTGGCAGGGCGTCACAAAAAATCCAGCCAGCAGCTTCTTTGCAGTGGTGAATACACCCCTCATCCCCATTAAAGACAATAAGGCAGTGCCGCCATAGCACCGTTTTGCAGACTTAACCCCTTTTCTGCCGCTAGCGGCCGAATAGCGCTGCTAAAGCAACGGTTTACCGCTGATGCCCGGGGCGGCTCAATGTGAAAGGGGTCTTACGAGAAGCCCAGGCTGGACTTCTCTTTTTTTAAAAAAAAAAAGAGATCTCTCTCTCCATCTCTTTCATCTATATATCCCTTGCAGTGGTTAAATGTCAATGGGTGTTGGATTACTAACCTGGATTTAATTTGTCTCACCTGTGAGGGTTTTATGTATCATCCAGTTTCTAGATGGTTTGTAGTTTACACAAGTATCAGATTGTGTCTTTAGTTTTGTTTATAGTTTTTAGACTTGTTGGCCTCTTTTTGCTTTACTAAAAAGCCGACCTTATTCTGCAGGTACAGCTGAGGTATCCTCCATCCTGGAAGAACGTATTCTGGGTGCAGACACCAGCGCTGAACTGGAAGAGACTGGCCGAGTGCTTTCCATTGGTGATGGTATTGCCCGTGTCTATGGTCTCAGAAATGTCCAGGCTGAAGAGATGGTGGAGTTCTCCTCGGGGTTGAAGGTACATTTTATTTTTGTTTGGGGGGGGGGTACGCCCAAAGCCTGTGTAATTGGTGCCTTTTTGATGACCAGAAGGGAGAGTTGGGCAGTACTTTTCACTCCAGGTAATTAGTGGGTGACCTCTGGAAGTTCAGCCTGTACCAGTGCTGGGATGAATAGCTGCTATCCCAGTGACATTTTACTACTCCACTGGGGCAAGAAACGGTAAAAGTGGAAGGAAAGTCTAACCCCCCCCCCCCCCCCCCCAAATTCTACTAAGCCTAACCGATCTACCATTGTAAAAGGGGGGGGGGGAGACTATTGCTCATTTTGTAGCCGCTCAGGTCTGGTTCCAGGCGGCGTTATCAGTTTTCTCCTGCAGGAGACCAGAGCGGCTTCACAATACGCTTAGAATGTGGGTGGGAGTATCCTTGCCTTTTTACTACCACTTGGAAGACTTATCTGACTGGGTGTTCTTTAACTTCAGTGATTTGTAAAGTTTTAAAAAGTCATACCTGCTCTGTGCAGTGGAATCAAACTCATGAGTTTGATCCCGATTTCACACTGTGCGTCTATTGATTTGGGATGGCTCAGCCCTGCTCTGTGCTTAACCGCTTCAGCCCTGGAAGATTTTACCCCCTTCCTGACCAGAGCACTTTTTTGAGATTTGGCACTGTCACTTTAACTGACAATTGTGCGGTCGTGCGACGTTTCACCCAAACAAAATTAACGTCCTTTTTTTTTTCCCCCACAAATAGACCTTTTTCTTTTGGTGCAATTTAATCACCTCTGCGGTTGTTATTTTTTGCACTATAAACAAAAAAAGAGCGTAAATTTTGAAAACGCTTTTTTTGCTATATCTCCCAAAAATATATAAAAAAAATTTTTTTCCCTCAGTTTAGGCCAATACGTATTCTTCTACACATTTTTGGTAAAAAAAAAATTGCAATAAGTGTTTATTTGCGCAAAAGTTAGTATCTACAAAATAGGGGATAGTTTTATGGCATTTTTATTTATTTCTTTAACGTAATGGCAGTGCTCTGATTTTTATTTATTTTATTTTTTTATCGGGACTGCGATGTTATGGCGGACACGTCAGACAATTTTGACACATTTTTGGGACCATTGGCATTTTTACAGCGATCAGTGCTATAAAATTGCATTGATTACTGTAAAAATGTCACTGGCGGTGAAGGGGTTAACCACTAGGGGGCGATCAAGGGGTTAATGTGTTCCCTATTGTGTGTTCTAACTGAAGGGGGGAGGGGACTGAGTAAGGGAGATGACAGATTGCTGTTCATACTTTATATGAACAGACGATCTGTCTGCTGTTCATACTTTATATGAACAGACGATCTGTCTGTTCTCCCCTCAGAGTACCCGGATCTGGGTGTTTAGACACAGTTCCCGGTTCTCGTGTGCCCCCCGAGCAATCGCGGCAGCCTGACTGTGTTCGCGTCCGCCGGGCACTCGCATCGGCTCCGTGGGGGGGGGGCACGCGCCCCTAGTGGCCAAATATTAAAGCGTCGTAAAATGACGGTAATTCGTGCAGCCGAGCCGTGTTGCCGCAGTACAACTGCGGCGGCTGGTCGGTAAGCGGTTAAAGAATTTCATTGACGGCAGCAGGAGCCCATGGCTCCCACTGCTGCTGAGCCTCCAATGAGACTGGAGAGAAGAGCAGAGCGTCTGCAGACAGGCACAGCACTGGATGGAGATCTGGCTCGGGTAAGTAACGAGGCGCTGACATGGAAAGGCTTTTTTTTTTTTTTTTTTTTTACTTTAATGTAGAGCATGCATTAAGGTACAAACCTTTTACCTGTACAACCACTTCATCCTTTATATAATCTTCTAAATTGAGACTAAAGAGGATTCCTGAGAACCCATTTACAGTTATCTGTATCCCATTGAAATGTTTCATTGGTTTAGTTCACGAGCCATTCATAATGGCTCCAGGTTGTGTCTGAATGCTTTTTTTTGAGAGGCTTCCTGTGAATCTGTATTCTTTTTCCACTAGGGTATGTCCTTGAACTTGGAGCCAGACATTGTTGGTGTTCAGTAATGATAAGCTCATCAAAGAGGGAGACCTTGTGAAGAGAACTGGTGCCATTGTGGATGTACCTGTTGGCGAATAGCTGCCGGGACGTGTTGTAGATGCCCTTGGTAACGCCATTGATGGCAAGGTAATCCTATCACATCCGCCTGTGTGGTGGTGTCTTTCATGTTTACCAGTAATCTAAGGATGTGGCCATTGTTTTATTTCAGTACTTGGGTGTTCCACATGGAAATGCAATGCACATGTGCTAAACCTTACACTCAAATACTAACCTACTATATCCTGAGCGTGACATAAATGTCCCAGGAGGTAGTGGGTGGCTGGACACATGGTCCTTAGATGAGGAATCAGGAAATGTATCAGTACAAAAATATCTGTAAAAATGATGTAAGAGGGAGGCAGGGGCAAGGAACTGCTGTTCTTGGAAGGTGATCTGCTGTAATATGTATTTCATTGTTTGAAACCTAATCAAAGCATTGAAAAGTATATCTGTAGTCAAACAAGACACACATACTAAAAAGCTGATCTGATTGCAGGAAAGGGACATAGAGACACTTTAGGCCTCTTGATCGCTGCAGTTTGAAACAACTCGGTACAGTTTTTTTTTTTTTTTTAACCGATTTTATAGAATGCAACCCATTGTTTACATTGTGCCTGTACGCACAGGCACGTAAACAAGCGCTATGTATTCTTGAGTAAAAGAAAAATCTGTGTTCCCGGTCAGTATTTTGATTCGATGGACGCAAATACGCAGAAATGTGTGAACATAGATATTACGTACATAGATATTAATTACGTTTTTCCCTAGGAATTCTGCATGAGAACACACATATATGTGCAAAACAATCACCTAAAATGAATATATAAAAAAAAAAAGCAGATTCTCAAACATCAGTATTATGTGCAAGAGGCCTAAGGCCTCGTACACACGATCTGATTTGTGTGATGACAGGCTGTTGGCGGAAAAGCCGACCGTTTGTACGCTCCATCGGACAATTGTTGTTGGAGTTTCTGAGTGTGTGTACACAAGTCCGTCAGACAAAAGTATGAGCACGCATGCTCCGAAGCAAGGACGAGCCAGAAGCGGTCGGTCTTGTAAATTAGCATTCGTAATGGAGAATTAACATTCGGGATGCTGCAAATTATAAAATCTCCAAATGCAGCGCACAATTTTCTTCTTTAATGGGATAATAATGAAGCTGCTTTGCTGGTGATACTGATGGAGTTATTGCAAACAATTTTTCAAAGGCTTTTTTTTTTTTTTTTTTTTCTAGTGATATCAAGAATATTATGCTGGGGGGTTGGTGCAAGTTACCACAACACCATTATCCTGTAGTTTTTAAGATCAAAGATACAACTATGTTGGTGTCCTTTGTTACACTTTACATTATGTTTTTTTTTGTTTTTATTGTAACTGCCTACTCCTAAACTGTAATTTTGAAGTAAAACACATAGCCAAGTATTATTCTCCACAATTAATTTTTTTTATTGTGCATAAAAAAAGAAAACAAAATTAGACATGCTATCTGCCAATAGAACTTAACCAAAAAGTGCATCCAAAAATATAGAAAATATACCAAATCAAATTATTATTCAACCAAAAAATAAAATAAAAGCCTCATGCATATGTCCTGCTTTTTAATATAGGGGGTCACCAATGCCAAGAGTTGGTGAAAGCAGGGGTCCGGAGATAATTCTGAAAATCATCTGGATTTTTCTCCTGGTGCTCCCGCAGCAAAGGCATATGACATAATTGGTCACGATTAACCACTTCAACTTCCTGCCCAACTCCATTTTCAGCTTTCAGCGCTGTCGCAGTTTGAATGACAATTCGTGGTCATGCTACACTGTACCCAAACAAAATTTTTATCATTTTGTTCCCACAAATGGAGCTTTCTTTTGGTGGTATTTGATCACCTGTGCAATTTTTATTTTTTGCGCAGCAAATAAAGACCGGAAAGAAAGTTTTATTTTTTTTTTTTTTTCTGTAAATTTTTTGTAAACAAGTTTTTTTTTTTTTCTTCAAGGACGGGCACTGATGGGCACCGATGAGGTGGCACTGCTGGGTATCACTGAATTTGTTCCATAGTGGTGCTAGTCAGTGCCCATTTGTGGGCACTGATTGGCATAGATTGTAGGGGTGCAACGGATCGTCGCCGATCCATGATCCGTACGGATCAACCTCTGCAGATCGGCACACCCGCGATCCGCGGAGCGCTCTGCGTCCTCGACCAAAGGAGAGGCCGCGGCTTTGGCCTAGCTCTGGAGCGGCGGCCATCTTGGTACACCCGGAAGCGGCCGCTGTCTCCTTAGGAAGTGACGTTTCGTCGCCGCCATCTTGCTACACCCCACACTCCGATAGAGTGAGAAGGGGGCAAGCGGACATCTTGTTACACCCACCGGAGTTTGATTTAAAAGCCATTTTCAACACAAAACTGAGCTTATATACATAAATACAGTATTTTTAGATCGGACGGACTGTTTAGATGTCAGATTTTAAAAGCAACAGCAAACCTGCTGACCTTACATGGTTGCTAATGTGACAGAACACCTCTGATTTTCACAAAATTATTTAAATGTGAAAATCAGAGGTGTTCTGTCACATTAGCAACCATGTAAGGTCAGCAGGTTTGCTGTTGCTTTTAAAATCTGACATCTAAACAGTCCGTCCGATCTAAAAATACTGTATTTATGTATATAAGCTCAGTTTTGTGTTGAAAATGGCTTTTAAATCTAAAACTCCGGTGGGTGTAACAAGATTTGTGTTTTTTTTTTTTTTTTTTTTTTTTGTTGCTGATCCGAAAATGATCCAATCCGTGACTGATCCGAGGATCGATCCGATCCGTGAGTTTTTTTGATCCGTTGCACCCCTAATAGATTGGGCATTAATTTGCACATGTGGATGGCTATTGGATGTACCTGGCCGTCCACATGTAATGTGCTTCCCTGGTGGTCCTGAGGGGGGGCGGCTGCGCTGCTAAACAATCAGCACAGACCCCCCCCCCCCCCCTGTCAGGAGAGTCGCCGATCTGTCAGTCGTGAGTGAGGAAAAGCCAATCGACAGCTCTTCCTGTTTACATCGTGATCAGCCGTGATTCAACGCGACTGATCATGTAGTTAAGAGCCTCTGTTGAAGGCTCTTTACCGAGATCAGTGTGTCAGACTGACACAATGATCGCCGCAATGCACACCCTCACGGGCGTGCGGCGGCTGTTATCCTGCAGGACGTCATATGACACCCAGTCAGGATAACTGAACCACCGCCCGGCTTTCATTCTGCTATAGGCCGGGCGGGAAGTGGTTTAATAAAGCAACCAATTTTTGGTCCAAGAAATCCTCCTGTTACTGGACTTGGGTCAAAGCAATAACTCCAAGGCCAATAATAACACGTTACCTTTTCTGATTCGGCAACATGGCTGGTTGATGAACAGACGTTCAGAAATGAACTGAAAAGTGCGAAATATAAAGCGCGAATCAACACTCGCCAAACTTCTACTAACAAAAAATTAGCAGGAGCCCAAAGGGTGGCGCTAAAGAGCTGAAAAACCTTGTAGTACGTCGCTACGTTCGTGTTTGTTGGCTGACTATTGTGTGCCGTTTGTATGCAAGACAAGATTGGGGCCAAAGACCGAGGTTTTGTCTGCAGAAAATCCGATCGTGTGCACGAGGCTTTACACTAGCTTTAGAGTCTCGCGCCTCATTATCGCTTAGTGAGCTGATAATTTGCCAATAGTGGAATAATTTAGTGGAAGGAGGGGGCAGCTCTGACTACAAGGTATACTTTAGAGGCAAAACATTTTTGGACTGGTTGTCGGTAACCTGATTTCTTGTATCTCTGTAAGACTCTAGGGGTTAGATCTCTTCACCAGTATTCACAGTTGTGTCCAAATTCTGCAGCCATTACAAAGCCAAATCAATGTGTCGTACTTCTTTTTGGTACTTTTGCAATTCTTTGAAGTTTTCATCACAACTTTCAACACTTAAATGTCGCAGTAGAAACCACACATCCTAGAGCTTGACTTTGATTTATTTATTTATTTAACTAAGATGACAGGGACCACTAATTCTCACATTTTTCTCCCTCTGTTATAGGGAAGATGATATGCTGGACATGGCCCCATTATTACAGGAGAACTCCAGGCTTGGATGTCAAATTATTCTCACTGAAGAACTGAATGGAGCGGAGTTTACACTCCCCAAAATAACCAGAAACTTTTCTATTTTATTATTATTTTATTACTTTTTATAATTGTAAGATTTTGGAAAGGGTAATGGTATATAACGTAACCAAACCTAACCCTTCCTCCCATGTCATAAAAGTAAACTTGTCATGATTAAATCATGGAGGTGCCTACACATGATGGCAGCATCTTTACTTGCTGCCTAAATTCCAGGAGGGCGCTTCTTCCCTGACCTTTCCAACCTCCAGTGCATTCCTGTTGACTAGTGAGGTAGGCCATCATGGTAAAGGGAAATGTAGGACAGAAGTTCTCACATCACCCATTGGTCTCATTTCCTGAGACTTTTCATGCACTGTATTAGGCAGGAAGATCATTCAGCAAGGACAATAAGTTATGAGATATTTGCCCATCTTCATATCAGCACTTTACCGGCCAGTGCTAAAATGTTCTTTCTCTTTTTTTTTTTTTTTTTTTTTTTTCTCCCTTCGCCTTTCAGGACAGCACCTTGGAGAGAGCGTAGCTCCACCTCTTAGACAGGAAACACTGCGTGACAACGCCCCTTTAAAAAGCAGCTGCTTCCACCATGCCATCAGTTTTAGTGTTTCCTCCGCCATGGTGGAAGCACTGCTTGGGGAACCAGAGGGGCTGCGCTCTCTCCAAGGAGAGGGTTTTGGCAGGACCTCCACGTTTGGATACTCAGACCAACCCAGCTCCTTCCCTTACGTGAGGAGGGTGCTCCGGTGTCCCTTCCTTCTCCGGCTCACAGGAGTAATGGTCTGCCGGAAGTTTTCCACCCGGGGTGTTCGGGGGGCCGCGGTTGTGCTCAGAAGAGCGTCCATGCCAGGCCTCTGCATGGCGGCGCCGAATCCCGGACAGCAGGTGATGTCAGTTCCGGTGGGCGGATACTTCCGGCGGGGCGTAGCAGCGATTGGTTCCTGCTGCTGGAACGCAGGAGGAAGGGGCGGGTCCTCTGGCCGGGACTTCCTTTTGTTTGGCACATGGAGCCTAGTACACAGTGCAGCAGCTGCGGATTGCACTATGGATACAGCGGAATCGTCAGCAGCAATGGCGGATGCAGGCGCCCAGGTTCCCGGCCAGGCCCAGGTAGGAGAGGTGCGGTGGCACCTCTTTCCTTTTATATCACTGGGTGTTTTATCTTTGATGTGATTATTCAAAACCTGCTGCTGTCTGCTATGGGGTAACAGTTTCCATTAGCAGTTCAGCAAAGGAGTGAGACTCTGGGCACTTAGGGTGTTGGCTGGAGGTGCTACTTTTCTCTGAAGCCTTAGTTCTAAAGGACCTGGGTTTTTTCTTGTTTCTCTGTTTCAGAAAGCTACTGCCAAATCAGAGAGAACAGGGAGAAAGTGCCCCTCATGCAAAAATCCTTTAAGGGACTCTTGGCCCAAACCACTGTGCAAATCCTGCATTGTGGATTTAGTAAAAGAAGAATCCTCACAAGAGTGCAAAGAACTCTTATCTTCTGTGAGGAAGGAGTTAGCAGAGGCCCTAGGGACAGTGCGTTCCCTTGTAAAGCACGGCCAGAGTTCCAGCCAAGAGCAGAGTTCTCACTCCAGTTTCCCTCAGTCCACTTCCAGACAGGTGGAAAGTGAGTCGGAGGAGGAAAGGGAAAGCATTCCACCCTCAACCATTGATTCTGAGGAGGAGGAGGTGGAAGAAGAGTCAAGATCATCTAGATATAAGCTGTCACTTGAGGTGGATGAATTACTCAAGGCAATTTATACTACCCTGGAGATCCAGGAAGAAAAGGCTCAGCTGTCTGTGCATGATAAGATGTACCTGGGGCTGGAGGAAATTAAACACAGGGTGTTCCCTGTGCATAAAGTGTTAACAGACACTATTAAAAAGGAATGGAAGAACCCAGAGAGAGGACAGTTTTTTTCTAAAACCCTCAAAAGGAGGTTTCCTTTTGAGGAGAATGAGGAACTATTGTGGAATAAAAAACCAAAAATAGACGCTGCCTTTTCTCAAGTATCTAGGAAGACTGATTTAGCTTTTGAGGACATGGGTATTCTCAAAGATGCTATGGATAAGAGGGCAGATGGGCTACTGAAGAAAGCCTGGGACTCATCTCTAGCTAATCTTAAGCCAGCAATGGCGGCTACGGTTGTGGCTAGGAATCTGGAGTGCTGGTTAGAGCAACTTAAAAATCATGTTGTGGCAGGTACCTCCAGAAAAGACTTATTGGAGTCCTTCCCTACCCTGCTTAAGGCAGTAAAATATATGGCAGATGCCTCTGCAGAATCTATCAGGATGTCAGCCAGGTCCTCTGCGCTTGTTAACTCAGCAAGAAGAGCACTCTGGCTAAAGACTTGGTCAGGGGATTCAGCTTCTAAAGTAAAATTGTGCGGAATTCCCTTTTCAGGAGACCTGATGTTTGGGCCAGAACTAGAGACTGTCCTTGACAGGACAGCAGACAAGAAGAAAGCTTTCCCACAAAAGAAGAAAACGGTACAGCAGAGGAAAAATTTTCGTCCTTTTCGACAAACCGATAAGGAAAAGGACCACACACAGAAGAGACCCTGGTCTTCTCAGAGAGGAAGAGGTAGAGGTGGGGTACTCTTTAGAACCCCAGAACAAACCCCTAAAAAACAATGACCATCTAGTAGGGGGGAGACTACAGGACTTCTTACCAATCTGGGAAAAAACAACAAAGAGTCCTTTTGTTCTGGGGTTAGTCAAAAAGGGTTATCAATTGGAATTCTCACAAAGCCCCCCAAGTCGGTTTTACATCACAAACCTGCCAAAGGATCGGGAAAAGGCTCTGGCCATGAAGTCTCTGTTACAGGAACTGATGCAACAGAAGGTCATTTCCCAGGTTCCGAAAGATCAAGAGGGGAAGGGGTTTTACTCCCACATTTTTATGGTCAAAAAGCCATCAGGAAAGTTCCGCCTGATTCTCAATTTAAAGGTCCTAAATCGATCCATAAAATACAAAAAATTCAGAATGGATACGATTTTCTCAGTAAGGAATTTGCTAACCCCCAAATGTCATATGGCTTCCATCGACTTGAGAGATGCCTATCTCCATATACCAATAGCGCCCCCATCACAAAGGTTCCTGCGTCTTGCAGTCAATCTGGGGGGAGGGGAGATTTGGCACCTGCAGTTTCGGGCTCTGCCTTTCGGTCTTTCCTCTTCTCCCAGGGTATTCACAAAAGTGATGGCGGAATCTTTGGAGCCCCTGAGACTGAAGGGGATTTCAATAGTACCCTATTTGGACGATCTGCTACTGTTTGCAGACTCAAGGGGTCAAGTAGAGGTCAACCTACAGACAGTTCAAACACATTTAAGTGGTTTGGGATGGCTTCTCAATCTTCAGAAGTCAAACTTAATTCCATCTCAAAGGGTAAGGTTTCTGGGGTACGAAATAGACTCGATAGAACAGAGAATTTTTCTACCCCAGGAGAAAATAGAGAAGATGCAGTTGACCCTGATAACACTTCAATCCAACGCAGAGATCTCTGTAAGACAAGCCATGTCTGCTCTGGGTCTGTTGACAGCAGCAATTCCTTCGGTACAGTGGGCCAGGTTGCATTCCCGTCCTCTGCAATCGGATATCCTGATGAATTGGTCATACCAGGAACCTCTGGAGAAGAAATTCAACTTGGGGGCAAGAGCAAAAAGGTCTCTCTGGTGGTGGAGGAACCTAGGAAACGTTTCAAAAGGGCTTCCTTGGGTCTTTCCGGTAACCAGAAGGCTGACTACAGATGCCAGCGCCTGGGGATGGGGAGCTCACCTGGAAGAAAAAACGGTTCAGGGAGTTTGGACCAAACCAGAAGCAAGAAGATCTTCAAATTGGAGAGAGTTAAAGGCTGTTCACTTAAGCCTCCTCTCCCTCCAGGAATTTCTAGTGAATCAACATGTCCAAATATTGTCAGACAATATGACAGTATTATATTTAACAAAGCAAGGGGGCACAAAAAGCAAAACCCTAATGGGTCTAGCGCATCAGATCCTAAGATGGGCAGAGAACAATGTGGCCTCTCTATCAGCAGTCCATCTAAAGGGGACGGAAAACACCTTAGCAGATCTCCTCAGCAGGAAAGAAATAAGGGAAGCAGAGTGGTCTCTCAATCAGGAATTATTCGAAAAGATTTCCAAGAGTTGGGGTCATCCCCAAGTGGACCTCTTTGCAAAAGAGGAAAATGCAAAAATACCAGTCTTCTTCTCTCTTCAGAGACAGGATCAAGCTCTCGGAGTAGATGCGTTAGCTCACAAATGGGACTTCCATCTGTCCTACGCTTTTCCCCCGTTCCAACTGATACCAAAGGTGTTAGCCAAATTCAGATTGGAGTCCACGGAGCTAATATTAATAGCTCCTTATTGGCCAAAAAGACCCTGGTTTTCAACCTTGATGAACCTCTCAGTGAAACCTGCTTGGAGATTACCAATCAGGGCAGACCTGTTGAGTCAGGGCCGAATTCTCCATCCAGATCCAGCTTACCTCAAACTAACAGCTTGGTTTCTGAAGAACAAATCTTAAGACGGAAGGGTTTATCAGAGAGGCTTATTTCTACCCTTCTTGCAAGTAGAAAAAAAGTGACGAGAGACATTTACTTTAAAGTCTGGAAGATCTATAATTCTTGGTGTTCCAGTAAAAACTTTGATTTTCGTACCACATTTTCAGTTTTGGAATTTCTTCAAGAGGGATTGGAGAAGGGGTTAGCAGCAAGTACGCTCAAGACGCAGGTAGCTGCTTTATCAGTTTTTTTGGAAAGAACCCTGTCAGGGGAACCTTTAATAATCAGATTTTTTAGGGCAATGGCAAAAGTAAAGCCTAGACCTGTTGTTAGTTTTCCCAAATGGGATTTATCTTTAGTTCTTCAGGGCCTAACTAGGGCACCGTTTGAACCCATAGAAGAAGCATCATTACGTTTCTTGACGTTAAAGACTATTTTATTGGTAGCAGTAACTTCCGCACGTAGAATTAGTGAGTTACAAGCCCTTTCAATTAAAGAGCCCTTCATGAGATGTCTACAGGATAGGGTAGTCTTAAGGACGGATCCAGCATTTCTACCAAAGGTGGCTTCAGTTTTTCACCGTACACAGGAAATCATTCTCCCTACTTTTTGTCCTTTACCTTCGGGAGCAGGAGAAGAAGCTTTCCATACCCTTGATGTCAGGAGGTGCCTGCTTAAATATCTGGAAAGAACAAAGGAAATCAGAAAGTCATCCTCACTCTTTGTTTTAATGGAAGGTACTCACAAAGGAGGTAAAGCTTCCAAAAGCACCCTTGGAAGATGGTTAAAGCAGGCCATCAAAGAGGCATACATATCTTTGGGTCTGGAACCTCCGGAAGGGGTATTACCTCATTCTACTCGAGCAGTGGCGGCATCATGGGCAGAAAGGGCTGGGGCATCTCCTGAGCAAATCTGCAAGGCTGCCACATGGTCCAGTTTTTCGACCTTCATAAGGCACTACCGCTTGGATCTACTATCAGCCTCGGACCAATCATTTGGTAGGAAGGTTTTGCAGGCAGTAGTCCCACCCTGAAGTAAGTTTCTCGGTTATCCTCTCCAAGGTGCTGTCCTGAAAGGCGAAGGGAGAAAACCTTAGTTAGACTTACCGGTGACGGTATTTCTACGAGCCTTTCAGGACAGCAGCCTACTTCCCTCCCTTGGTTATCATATGTAAAGTATAATTATAGGACCTGGTAATTGTCTGATTATATTTTCCAGCATGTCGGAGGATTTCTCGGTAACAACTGATGGCATGGTGGAAGCAGCTGCTTTTTAAAGGGGCGTTGTCACGCAGTGTTTCCTGTCTAAGAGGTGGAGCTACGCTCTCTCCAAGGTGCTGTCCTGAAAGGCTCGTAGAAATACCGTCACCGGTAAGTCTAACTAAGGTTTTTTTTCACATTCAAAAAAAATGGTTGGACAATTGCAGTTTTTTTCCAAAACGCCAAACCAGCTTCAGAGTTACTGAAGCATCACCACTGTTTGAGACTGCAATAGTGCGGTGGGCAATCTGACGCTGGTTGGAACTGACTTGCCACTCACATCCCCAGTAATTTTAATAGTGATCAGAGCTAATAATATACACTGTACTGAGACTGGCTAGAAAGGGGTTAACATCTAGGGCAATCAAGGGGTTTAATATGTGCCTAACTGTGTGTGTATAGTGTGCTGCTTTTACTAGTTGATCTCTAAAGCCATGTACACACGACCGGACTTTTCGACTGAACTGGTCCGCCGGAACGAATCCGTCAAACAATCCGACCGTGTGTGGGCTTCAGCTGACTTTTTCGGTCGAAAATCAGACGTACTTTGGATTTAAAACAGGTTTCAAATCTTTCCGACGGATTCGAGTCCGGTTGAAAAATCAGTTCGTCTGTATGCTAGTTCCACGGACGAAAACTGATGCTAGGTCAG
Source organism: Lithobates septentrionalis (assembly GCA_037952835.1). Classification (NCBI taxonomy): domain Eukaryota; kingdom Metazoa; phylum Chordata; class Amphibia; order Anura; family Ranidae; genus Lithobates; species Lithobates septentrionalis. The sequence continues at coordinate 533,556 of JBBDGP010000401.1, read as the reverse complement.
CTACTGGCTATGAACTTCCTTATTTTAGTCCGGTCGTACGTCATCACGTTCGAATCCGTTGGACTTTGGTGTGATTGTGTGTAGGCAAGTCCGTTTGTTAGAAAGTCCGTTGTAACTCTGTTGGAAAAAAACGTTGGACCTTTGATGTCAAAGTCCGGCCGTGTACACGGCAGAAGTGTCTCATACCTGCTTTGCAACACAGAGACCGTTCCCTGTGTACAGAGCTCTGTGTTTGAATGGCAACACAGAGCTCTGGGCTGTGAATGTACACAGCCAATCCGCAGGTCCCAACTGTGAATCATTGGCCTGAACTTGCTGACATGCTCATGCGGTCAACGGGTATGCATGCCCTAAACCTAGAAGTAGGCAGTGATGTACGGGTACATCGCTTTGCCCATAGCTGTTCGGTCTCAGTACACTGCGGGTGGCCGGGTGAGCGTTAAGTGGTTTAGCTCATGTAGAATTGCCCAGATCTGGATTGTTTTGTAGCAAATGTTAACTCCCATCTTTCTGACCGTATTTCAACATGAAGCATGGTCACCCCCCCCCCCTTACAGGAGCCGGTGGTTTTTCTCCTTGCTGGCTCCTGTAAGATTTGAAATTGAAGTGGCTGATTGTCTCTGTCCACAGAGCAGCATCATTCATTCACAGAAGTGCTAGACGGTTTGATTGTGTCGGAGGGACTTGTAGTTCTCAATGGAACACAAGTAAGGGGATGAAGCCGCACTCATATCCCCACTGACCCTTTCTGTAACCAAAGGTTTGTACTTTGGTCAGTACCAGCTGATGTGGAAAGTAATGATCTACTGTGATCCATAATGCTTTTATTTCTTTTTTTTAAAAAAAGCACTTTAAAAAAAAATAAAATAAATGAAGATGGGTGCAGTATTCTCTAGGCAAAAAAGGTGACGTGGCTTTTAAATCAATACTTCTCCACTTTATAACTGCTTCCCAGCTGCCGCACGCCGATGTCAGCAGAATGGCACGGGTGCACAAAAGGGCATACATGTGCGTCCCTTCGCAATCCCAGGCTAGCGGGAGCATGCCCGCGGCTCCCACAGACTCTGTCCGCTGGTGGCCCGCGATCGCGACAAGGAGAGACAGAACAGAGAAATGTAAACAAGTCATTTCCCTGTTCTGCCTAGGAAGCAGTAGATCCCCCTGTCATCGGGAGCAGTGATCTGTCATGTCCTAGGTAGCCCATCCCCCCTTAGTTAGAACACGCTGACAGAAACGCAGGTTAACCCCCCTTGATCACTCCCTAGTGTTAACCCTTTCCCTGCCAGTGACATTTGCACAGTAATCAGTGGCTTTTTTTTTTTTTATTTTTTTTTTTAGCTCTGATCGCTGTATAAATGTCACTGGTCTCAAAATAGTGCCAAAAGTGTCCGATCTGTCCGCCGCAATGTCGCAGTCCCGATAAAAATCAGATCCCCACCATTACTACTAAAAGAAAAAAATTAACAATCAAAATGCCATAAATATATCCCTTATTTTGTAGACGCTATAACTTGCGCAAACCAATCAATATACACATATTGCAATTTTTTTTTTACCAAAAATATGTAGAATATTATGTATTGGCCTAAACCGAGAAAAATGTAGGTTTTTTTTTTATATATATTTTTTGGGGATTTTTATTATAGCAAAAAGTAAAATGATTTTTTTCAAAAATTGTTAGGTTTTTTGTTTATAGCACAAGAAATAAAAACCGCAGAGGTGATCAAATACCACCAAAAGAAAGCTCTATTTATGGGGAAAAAAAGGACGTCAGTTTTATTTGGGTACAACATCGCACGACAGCGCAATTGTCAAAGTGACGCAGTGCCGTATCGCAAAAAATGGCCTGGTCCATTAAGGGGGTATAATCTTTTGGGGCTGAAGTGGTTAAATAGTGGCCAGAGAAATGTTTCCTCTTTGTACAGCAATTCCTTTTTTAGCGCTTCTCCAGATTGTGGCCAATAGAGAAAACGGTGACTTGTAACCTTTCTTGTGAGGTTTCCAGTTGAAAGGAAATTTTTCTCTGCTTACTTTTCTAAAAATGCCAATTGCTTGGCTTGTCTGCCGCTTCTCCAGCCGCAAACCTGGAACCAGCAGGTGGAAGGGGGAAAGCCAAATTATTATCTGCATACCAGTTCCTGGTCAATGACTTAGAAACTATTTAAACATCTCTGTGGCCAGGCAATAAGCATTTTCAAGAGGGCAATGGCTTCTGTACAATACCTGTTACAGGGGTAATTTATATGGAACATATGATCACAAAATACTCCAGATATTACCTTCAGTGACAACTGGATGTTGGAATAATCAGTAGATTCAAAGATAGAAACAGCTGAAGTATATGCAAACCTTTGACTTTATCTGCAAAAGGTGACCTTGGCCCGTCACATCCTACCTTGTGGCTTCCGCTTGGTCTTTTAACCTATTGCTGCCGGCCATATACATCTATATAGCAGCACAGCGGTGGACTTTAACACTGTGCTGCCAGGTGTATGCTTACAGGGGGCATCGGTGCTGGGAGCCCATTTACTCAGCACCCCCAACACAGTGACCGCGCTGTCACGCAAATCTTCACTGTTTAACCACTTAAAGACCAGCCTCGTTTTGGATTTTAGGTGTTTACAAGTTTAAAACAGGTTTTTTTGCTAGAAAATTACTTAGAACCCCCAAACATTATATATTTTTTTTCTAACATCCTAGAGAATACAATAGCGGTCATTGCAATACTTTTTTTTTGCACCGTATTTGCGCAGCGGTCTTCTAAGCGCACTTTTTTTGGAAAAAATTCACTTTTTTGAAAAAAAAAATAAGACAACAGTAAAGTTAGCCCAATTTTTTTTTTTTTATATTGTGAAATATAATGTTACGCCAAGTAAATTGATACCCAACATGTCACGCTTCAAAATTGCGCCCGCTCGTGGAATAGCGTCAAACTTTTACCCTTAAAAATCTCCATAGGCGACGTTTAAAAAATTCTACAGATTGCATGTTTTGCGTTACAGAGGAGGTCTAGGGCTAGAATTATTGCTCTCACTCTACCGGTCGCGGCGATACCTCACATGTGTGGTTTGACCACCGTTTTCATATGCGGGCGCTACTCACGTATGCGTTCGCTTCTGCGTGCGAGCTCGTCGGGACAGGGCGCTTTAAAAAAAATTTTTTTTTTTTTTTTTTTTTTTTTTATTATTTTTTCACTGTTTTTTAAAAAAAAAAAATTTGGATCACTTTTATTCCTATTACAAGGAATGTAAACATCCCTTGTAATAGAAAAAAGCATGACAGGTCCTCTTAAATATGAGATCTGGGGTCAAAAAGTCCTCAGATCTCATATTTAGACTAAAATGCAAAAAAAAAAAAAAAAAAAAGTTGTTTAAAAAAATGATACTAAAAAAATTTGTGCCTTTTTAAGAGGGTGGGCGGAGCCGTCGAATGACGTCGCTCCGGCCGTCACATGGTATGGAGACAGGTGGGGGCCATCTTGGCCTCACTTGTCTCCATACCTCAGCAGGGAAAGGACCCGATCGCCTCCGCCGTTACCGACGGCTCCGGTAAGCGGCGGGAGGGGGGGTGGCACCTCTCCCGCCGCCGATAACGGTGATCTCGCGGCGAACCCGCCGCAGAGACCACCATTATCATGTATAGAATCGCTCACTGTAAAGATGGATATCTCGGTTGTGGCAGCAGCTGCTGCCGTTACCGAGATATCCATCTCCAAAAAAATGACGTGTATATATACAGTGAGCGGGGCTTAAGTGGTTAATATGACAGCTAGGGGTGCAACGGATCGTCATCGATCCGTACGGATCAACCTCCGTGGATGGGGACACCCGCGATCTGTGGAGTGCTCTGTGGCCTCGGCCATAGGAAAGGCCGCGGCTTCGGCCTAGCTCCGGAGCGGCGGCCATCTTGGTACACCCGGCGGCCGTTTACCACGTGATCGCTCCGTCAAATGACGGAGCGATCACTTGTAACAAACCGGCGTCATGTCATGACGCCGGTTCCTCTCTCCCTTCTGTGTACTGATCTGTACAGTGGAGGGGAAAGTTCGGATGGCAGCAGTGCCAATACTCTTCCATGCTCTGCCATGCTCTGCCAATACCCTGCCGATACTCTGCTAATATATTATTACAGTGGGGGAGATTTTTTTTATTTTTTTTTTTTTTTTGTTGATCTGAATCGTGACTCCTGATCCGAGGAACGGTCCGAACCATGAGTTTTTTTGATCCATTGCACCCCTAATGACAGCCAATCTACTGATCTGCAGTAAACGGCCCCTTAGGCTCTATTAATACTAATGCGTTTTTTAATGCATTTTGCAGAAATGCATGGGAATTTTTTAACATGGGTTCCTATGGAACATGTTCACATCAATGCATTTTTGTGCCTCTGCGTTTTTGGAAAGGGTCGGACTTTTTTTCATGCAAAATGCAGCGTTTTGCATGTAATAGAAATTCAATGGACCCGCATCCAAAAAACGCAAGTGCCGCTTTTTTGCTTTTTTTTTTTTTTTTTTTTTTTTTTTTTTTTTTTCCCCTCTTCAAGCCAAACCTGAACCTTTTAACGCAGTGGTTCTCAACTCCGGTCCCCAGGACCCACTAACAGGCCAGGATTTAAGTATTACCTTGGGGAGATGCAGACTAGAATTCTGCAATCACTGAGCAGCAAATGATATCGCCTGTGATGTATTTCAGTTATCTTGCAAACCTGGCCTGTTAGTGGGTCCTGAGAGACCCACAGTCAGGTCTGAATCTTGTGTGCGGTTTTCAGGCGGACTTAAACCTGAACACAAGATTCAAAACTCCGACTGTCGGGGTAAATCCTAGACAGGTGGCAACCCTACTGCTGGTGGAGTTAGAGATTAAGACCCCATACACACTATTATTGATTTTCTGCAGATTTTTGTCTTCAGATTTTCTCAATCATATAATTTGAGGTCAAACCTTAAGAGTTTCAATTTGTTTGCAGTCAGGCAGGTCCTTGCGGTAGATGGTTTTGGTAAATCTGAAGACAAAAAATATGCAGAAAATCTAATGGTGTGTATGGGGTTTAAGACTTTATGCAGAGTCGCATACCATTTTCCTATCATCCCCAGCATTCAGCTAAAGGAGTCACAGTGATAATCAGGGGGGGACTGGAAGTCCTGGCCTTACACCGCTCCTGGATTAGAAGCTGCAATTGGTACCCAGCTAGAAAAGGTGTGCGTTTTCAGAGCTCCTCTGCCTCCAACCCCTCAAGCACCCGCTGCATGGCTTGGAGTGGTGAAAATCCCTAGAACACAATTTTCACTAGAGATGTGCAGAATGTCACTTTAGCAATCGGCAGCAACATAAATTTTTCTGTTTTGGCATTTATGACCGATCCAAAGACCATATTACTAAATATTTCATCCCTGTATTTACTGATCTTTGTCTACTTCACCAAATCTGAATCCATTATTTCATGCAGGTTCGCTGTTGGCGCACATCAGAGCAGGCTTATGTCATAAAGCAAAGAAGCGCGCCAAAGGAGCTGTTACCTACAGCAGCCAATTGGAAATCACCTTGCACTTTTCTGCCACAAATGTTTAAATCTGATTGGCTGGTGTTTTTTTTTTTTTTTTCCTTTATACTCATTCCTGTTTGCGATGGCTAACCCAGTAAGCCTGCAGGTTCGTTATGAAAGTAGAAAACCTATGTTAAATTTGTATTTGTGTGTGTTTGCGGGTAACGTATCCATTTAAAAAGATGCCTTAATTATTTTCTTTGTTAAACAGAGTTCTGTATATTGGACTGTAGTTGGCTGCTTCATGGAATTTGTACATCGTAATTTTCCTTGTACAAATGTTCAGGTGACAAATAAAGTTATATGTTGTACGGTGTATTCATTTTCCTCTTAACTGAAAGGAAGGCACATGCTGAGAGAAGTTCAGCCAAGAACAATAAAATGCAGAATTTGGGCACTCGTCAGTTCTTTGTAGGACACAGCAGCTGTTTAAAGTGTATGCCCAGGTAGTTCCCAAATTTACTCCCAAACCTCCCTCTCTCTAGAGCTTGTCCCAACATTCCTTCTTTTTATTCTTTTACTTTGTTCCTCTAGGAAGAAACAACTTATTTAAATGGAGAGCGGTTAGCTGAAGTCCCGTAGTCCATCAGGTAGGGCTGACAACACTGAGTATCGTAGCAAAAATGGCTCGGGGGTTGTCACCCAAACAGGAAGTGAGGAGCATGCTGGATTTCTGGCCAGTCAACAAGTGCTTCTCTTGTGCATTTATTGTAGAGATGTACCCCATAATATAAAATTACAATTTTTTTTTATACCACCTGAACCCAGTTTTGCAACTTTTACATGTGTTAGTACATATTATTGCAACTTCTTAGGCTCAGTTCACACAGGAACTGCACCTCATTCCTGTGAAATTCAGTGCAGTGTACTCTGAGCCCATTCGTTTTGAATGGGCTCCTATCGCACAAAAGATGTGCATGCAGGAATTTTGGAACCGCACTGCAACCGCATCGCATGGTGGTTTTGTACAATGCAATTCAGTGCCGGAAAATGCACTGCGTTTGCAACGTCAATAAATTTGTACTGACACCCGCTACGATTTGAATGCTGGAAATGTGCATGGATTGTGGCGTTTCCCCCACCGCATTAGTGTGAACTTAGTCTTGGTGTATCCAGGTGAATTATACTCTGTTTTTGATTTTGTTCTTATCAAAGGAATACTGTCTAATAATAGTAAAAAATATATTTTTTTTAATGTAGCTGTATATATCTTGCCATTATTGTAGCCCACCACCAAAGAACAACCCAAAACAAATTCTTCTCCTGACAATCACAGCAATGTCTTATATGTGCATGGTTGTGTATGTGGTGTTTGTTTTTTTTTTTTTTTTTTGTTTCTTTTAAAACCAGTACTAGGGTCTAGAAACAACTGCACGTTTTGCTTTTTGTTTATCCTGCCTAAAACGCAATGACTAACCAGTTACTGTCAGGCCTATAGCAGATTGACGGCTGGGTGGGATACTCTTCCTTCTGAGTGGATGTCGTATGACGTAATGCCGCTCGTGCACCATGATCAGTGGTGAGCTGTGTACCTCAATGACGGCTCTTTAACATGTGATCATTTGTGCCCAATGATATCCCATGTAAACAAATGCCAGGTGTCTGTATTTCCTTTCCTCAGCACTGTCGGTGCTAATAACCGGGTTTCCTGTGATCGGGTTATCATTTACATTGATAGTCAGGGCACTGGTCATCGGTCCCTCTTCATCAGTAAATCCTATCATTGCAACCTCATCGGCGCGTATCAGTAAACGAGAAAAATTACTTATTTGCACAATTTTATAAAAGAAACAAAGAGGTTTTGTTTTTTTCTTCATTTGTTTAGCAAGAAACCCAGTGCTGATTAAATACCACCAAAAGAAAGCTCTTCTCAAAAAAAAAAAAAAAAAATTATAAAAACTTCATATAGGAAAAAACTGAACAGGCATGGAAGTCACAAAAGTGTTCCTGATCACTAGCCACGCCAGTGCCACTATCAGCAGACCAGTGTAAGCCAGCAGCAGTGTTACTGACCGGCAGCCACACCAGTGTCATCAGAGCCAGTGCAGCTAGAAACATTATCCCTGATCGCTACCACATCAGTACAGTGTCACCAGTCTTTTTGGGGATGTCTCTCCACCAGCTTTGCACATCTAGAGAGAGAGCTTGAGGTATTTTTCAAAGAAGAATGGGCAAAAATGTCAGTCAGATTGGATGGAGAGGGTCTGTAATCAGCAATTTTCAAGTCTTGCCACAGGTTCTCAATTGGATTTAGGTCTGGACTTTGGGCTATTCTAACACATGAATATGCTTTGATCTAAACCATTCCATTGTAGCTCTGGCTGTATGTTTAGGGTCGTTGTCCTGCTGGAAGGTGAACCTCCACCCCAGTCTCAAGTCTTTCTTAATCGTACAACATGGGACACAGAGCCATAGTAATTAGTATATGGGTTATAGGCCACCTTCAGGTGATGGACACTGGCACACCCTAAACAGGAAGTTACCTCCTTTTTATATAACCCCTCCCATACCGGGAGTACCTCAGTTTTTTTCCGCCAGTGTCTAAGGTGATGGTTACGAGTGAAGAAGTGCTGTGCAGAGCTCCACCGGAGCAATCCTTGCTGGGGCTAGCTATGCAGCTGGATCCATTCAAAGTGTCTTTTCAGGCCAAATTGAATGGTACCTGGGCCTCGTGCTGGAAGAAATGAGGTTTAGCCCGTAACGCTTCTCGTTTTAGAGAGCTGGACCCCGGGATCCAGTACTTTTGGTATTTTCAGCCATAACGTTTTTACTGGTGGGGAGCTTTCCGGGTCCCCGAGTGTGGGTCCTGCTCTGGGTACACTTAGGGGGTCACTCTCCTGCTCTGGGTACACTTAGGGGGTCACCCTCCTGCTCTGGGAACTCTGAGGGGGTCACTCTCCTTCTCTGGGTACACTTAGGGGGTCACTCTCCTACTTTGGGTACACTTAGGGGGTCACTTTCTTGCTCTGTGTACACTTGGGGGGTCACTCTCTTGCTCTGTGTACACTTAGGGGGTCACTCTCTTGCTCTGGGTACACTTAGGGGGTCACTCTCTTGCTCTGGGTACACTTAGGGGGTCACTCTCTTGCTCTGGGTACACTTAGGGGGTCACTCTCTTGCTCTGGGTACACTTAGGGGGTCACTCTCCTGCTCTGGGTACACTTAGGGGGTCACTCTCCTGCTCTGGGTACACTTAGGGGGTCACTTTCTTGCTCTGTGTACACTTGGGGGGTCACTCTCTTGCTCTGTGTACACTTAGGGGGTCACTCTCTTGCTCTGGGTACACTTAGGGGGTCACTCTCTTGCTCTGGGTACACTTAGGGGGTCACTCTCTTGCTCTGGGTACACTTAGGGGGTCACTCTCTTGCTCTGGGTACACTTAGGGGGTCACTCTCCTGCTCTGGGTACACTTAGGGGGTCACTCTCCTGCTCTGGGTACACTTAGGGGGTCACACTCCTGCTCTGGGTACACTTAATGGGTCACTCTCCTGCTCTGGGAACTCCCCATCGCCGCCAGAATCCTGGAGAGGGATGGATGATGCTGGGCGGGGATGGGGATACATTGTAGGGAGGGATGGAGGGGGTCACTTTCCTGCTCTGGGTACACTTAGGGGGTCACTCTCCTGCTCTGGGTACACTTAGGGGGTCACTCTCCTGCTCTGGGTACACTTAGGGGGTCACTCTCCTGCTCTGGGAACTCTGAGGGGGTCACCCTCCTGCTCTAGGAACTCGAGGGGGTCACTCTCTTGCTCTGGGTACACTTAGGGGGTCACTCTCCTACTCTGGGTACACTTAGGGGGTCACTCTCCTAATCTGGGTACACTTAGGGGGTCACTCTCTAGCTCTGGGTACACTTAGGGGGTCACTCTCCTGCTCTGGGTACACTTAGGGGGTCACTCTCTTGCTCTGGGTACACTTAGGGGGTCACTCTCCTGCTCTGGGTACACTTAGGGGGTCACTCTCCTGTTCTGGGTACACTTAGGGGGTCACTCTCCTGCTCTGGGTACACTTAGGGGGTCACTCTCTTGCTCCGGGTACACTTAGGGGGTCACTCTCTTGCTCTGGGTACTCTTAGGGGGTCACTCTCTTGCTCTGGGTACTCTTAGGGGGTCACTCTCCTGCTCTGGGTACGCTTAGGGGGTCACTCTCCTGCTCTGGGAACTCTGAGGGGGTCACTCTCCTTCTCTGGGTACACTTAGGGGGTCACTCTGCTACTTTGGGTACACTTAGGGGGTCACTTGCTTGCTCTGTGTACACTTGGGGGGTCACTCTCTTGCTCTGTGTACACTTGGGGGGTCACTCTCTTGCTCTGTGTACACTTAGGGGGTCACTCTCCTGCTCTGGGTAAACTTAGGGGGTCACTCTCCTGCTCTGGGTACACTTAGGGGGTCACTCTCTTGCTCTGGGTACACTTAGGGGGTCACTCTCCTGCTCTGGGAACTCCCCATCCCCAACAGAATCCTGGAGAGGGATGGATGATGCTGGGCGGGGATGGGGATACATTGTAGGGAGGGATGGAGGGGGTCACTCTCCTGCTCTGGGTACACTTAGGGGGTCACTCTCTTGCTCTGGGTACACTTAGGGGTCACTCTCTTGCTCTGGGAACTCTGAGGGGGTCACTCTCTTGCTCTGGGTACACTTAGGGGGTCACTCTCCTTCTCTGGGTACACTTAGGGGGTCACTCTCCTTCTCTGGGTACACTTAGGGGGTCTCTCTCCTGCTCTGGGTACACTTAGGGGGTCACTCTCCTGCTCTGGGTACACTTAGGGGGTCACTCTCCTGCTCTGGGTACACTTAGGGGGTCACTCTCCTGCTCTGGGTACACTTAGGGGGTCACTCTCCTTCTCTGGGTACACTTAGGGGGTCTCTCTCCTGCTCTGGGTACACTTAGGGGGTTACTCTCTTGCTCTGGGTACACTTAGGGGGTCACTCTCCTGCTCTGGGTACACTTGGGGGGTCACTCTCTTACTCTGTGTACACTTGGGGGGTCACTCTCCTGCTCTGGGTACACTTAGGGGGTCACTCTCCTGCTCTGGGTACACTTAGGGGGTCACTCTCCTGCTCTGGGTACACTTAGGGGTCACTCTCTTGCTCTGGGTACTCTTAGGGGGTCACTCTCCTGCTCTGGGAACTCTGAGGGGGTCACTCTCCTTCTCTGGGTACACTTAGGGGGTCACTCTTGCTCTGGGAACTCTGAGGGGGTCACTCTCCTGCTCTGGGTACACTTAGGGGGTCCCCCTCCTGCTCTTGGTACACTTAGGGGGTCACCCTCCTGCTCTGGGTACACTTAGGGGGTCACTCTCTTTCTCTGGGTGCACTTAGGGGGTCACTCTCCTGCTCTGGGAACTCCGAGGGGGTCACTCTCTTGCTCTGGGTATACTTAGGGGGTCCCTCTCCTGCTCTGGGTAAACTTAGGGTCTCACTTTCCTGCTCTATGTGCACTTAGGGAGTCACTCTCCTGCTCTGGGTACACTTAAGGGGTCACTCTCCTGCTCTGGGTACACTTAAGGGGTCACTCTCCTGCTCTGGGTACACTTAGGGGGTCACTCTGCTACTTTGGGTACACTTAGGGGGTCACTCTCTTGCTCTGGGTACACTTAGGGGGCCACTCTCTTGCTCTGTGTACACTTAGGGGGTCACTCTCTTGCTCTGGGAACTCTGAGGGGGTCACTCTCCTGCTCTGGGTACACTTAGGGGGTCACTCTCCTGCTCTGGGTACACTTAGGGGGTCACTCTCTTGCTCTGGGAACTACCTATCCCCACCAGAATCCTGGAGAGGGATGAATGATGCTGGGCGGGGATGGGGATACATTGTAGGGAGCGATGGACGGGGTCACTCTCCTGCTCTGGGTACACTTAAGGGGTCACTCTCCTGCTCTGGGAACTCCCCATCCCCGCCAGAATCCTGGAGAGGGATGGATGATGCTGGGCGCGGATCTGGGTACACTTAGGGGGTCACTCTCCTGCTCTGGGCACTCTGAGGGGGTCACTCTCCTGCTCTGGGTACACTTAGGGGGTCACTCTCCTGCTCTGGGTACACTTAGGGGGTCACCCTCCTGCTCTGGGTACACTTAGGGGGTCACTCTCCTGCTCTGGGAACTCCGAGGGGGTCACTCTCTTGCTCTGGGTACACTTAGGGGGTCACTCTCTTGCTCTGGGTACACTTAGGGGGTCACTCTCCTGCTCTGGGTACACTTAGGGGGTCACTCTCCTGCTCTGGGTACACTTAGGGGGTCACTCTCATGCTCTGGGTACACTTAATGGGTCACTCTCCTGCTCTGGGAACTCCCCATCCCCGCCAGAATCCTGGAGAGGGAAGGATGATGCTGGGCGGGGATGGGGATACATTGTAGGGAGGGATGGAGGGGGTCACTCTCCTGCTCTGGGTACACTTAGGGGGTCACTCTCCTGCTCTGGGTACACTTAGGGGGTCACTCTCCTGCTCTGGGTACACTTAGGGGGTCACTCTCTTGCTCTGGGTACTCTTAGGGGGTCACTCTCCTGCTCTGGGAACTCTGAGGGGGTCACTCTCCTGCTCTGGGAACTCCTGAGGGGGTCACTCTCCAGCTCTGGGAACTCTGAGGGGGTCACTCTCCTGCTCTGGGTACACTTAGGGGGTCACTCTCCTGCTCTGGGTACACTTAGGGGGTCACTCTCCTGCTCTGGGTACACTTAGGGGGTCACTCTCCTTCTCTGGGTACACTTAGGGGGTCACTCTCCTTCTCTGGGTACACTTAGGGGGTCACTCTCCTGCTCTGGGTACACTTAGGGGGTCACTCTCCTGCTCTGGGTACACTTAATGGGTCACTCTCCTGCTCTGGGAACTCCCCATCGCCGCCAGAATCCTGGAGAGGGATGGATGATGCTGGGCGGGGATGGGGATACATTGTAGGGAGGGATGGAGGGGGTCACTTTCCTGCTCTGGGTACACTTAGGGGGTCCCTCCCTCTCCTGCTCTGGGCACTCTGAGGGGGTCACTCTCCTACTCTGGGTACACTTAGGGGGTCACTCTCCTGCTCTGGGTACACTTAGGGGGTCACTCTCCTACTCTGGGTACACTTAGGGGGTCACTCTCCTAATCTGGGTACACTTAGGGGGTCACTCTCTTGCTCTGGGTACACTTAGGGGGTCACTCTCCTGCTCTGGGTACACTTAGGGGGTCACTCTATTGCTCTGGGTACACTTAGGGGGTCACTCTCCTGCTCTGGGTACACTTAGGGGGTCACTCTCCTGCTCTGGGTACACTTAGGGGGTCACTCTCCTGCTCTGGGTACACTTAGGGGGTCACTCTCTTGCTCTGGGTACACTTAGGGGGTCACTCTCTTGCTCTGGGTACACTTAGGGGGTCACTCTCTTGCTCTGGGTACGCTTAGGGGGTCACTCTCCTGCTCTGGGAACTCTGAGGGGGTCACTCTCCTGCTCTGGGAACTCTGAGGGGGTCACTCTCCTTCTCTGGGTACACTTAGGGGGTCACTCTGCTACTTTGGGTACACTTAGGGGGTCACTTTGCTTGCTCTGTGTACACTTGGGGGGTCACTCTCTTGCTCTGTGTACACTTGGGGGGGTCACTCTCTTGCTCTGTGTACACTTAGGGGGTCACTTTCCTGCTCTGGGTAAACTTAGGGGGTCACTCTCCTGCTCTGTGTACACTTAGGGGGTCACTCTCTTTCTCTGGGTACACTTAGGGGGTCACTCTCCTGCTCTGGGTACACTTAGGGGGTCACTCTCCTGCTCTGGGTACACTTAGGGGGTCACTCTCCTGCTCTGGGTACACTTAGGGGGTCACTCTCCTGCTCTGGGTACACTTAATGGGTCACTCTCCTGCTCTGGGAACTCCCCATCCCCGCCAGAATCCTGGAGAGGGATGGATGATGCTGGGCGGGGGATGGGGATACATTGTAGGGAGGGATGGAGGGGGTCACTCTCCTGCTCTGGGTACACTTAGGGGGTCACTCTCTTGCTCTGGGTACACTTAGGGGTCACTCTCTTGCTCTGGGTACACTTAGGGGTCACTCTCTTGCTCTGGGAACTCTGAGGGGGTCACTCTCTTGCTCTGGGTACACTTAGGGGGTCACTCTCCTTCTCTGGGTACATTTAGGGGGTCTCTCTCCTGCTCTGGGTACACTTAGGGGGTCACTCTCCTGCTCTGGGTACACTTAGGGGGTCACTCTCCTGCTCTGGGTACACTTAGGGGGTCACTCTCCTGCTCTGGGTACACTTAGGGGGTCACTCTCCTGCTCTGGGTACACTTAGGGGGTTACTCTCTTGCTCTGGGTACACTTAGGGGGTTACTCTCTTGCTCTGGGTACACTTAGGGGGTCACTCTCCTGCTCTGGGTACACTTAGGGGGTCACTCTCTTGCTCTGTGTACACTTGGGGGGTCACTCTCTTACTCTGTGTACACTTGGGGGGTCACTCTCCTGCTCTGGGTACACTTAGGGGGTCACTCTCCTGCTCTGGGTACACTTAGGGGGTCACTCTCCTGCTCTGGGTACACTTAGGGGGTCACTCTCCTGCTCTGGGTACACTTAGGGGGTCACTCTCTTGCTCTGGGTACTCTTAGGGGGTCACTCTCTTGCTCTGGGTACTCTTAGGGGGTCACTCTCCTGTTCTGGGAACTCTGAGGGGGTCACTCTTGCTCTGGGAACTCTGAGGGGGTCACTCTCCTGCTCTGGGTACACTTAGGGGGTCACCCTCCTGCTCTTGGTACACTTAGGGGGTCACCCTACTGCTCTGGGTACACTTAGGGTGTCACCCTCCTGCTCTGGGTACACTTAGGGGGTCACTCTCTTTCTCTGGGTGCACTTAGGGGGTCACTCTCCTGCTCTGGGAACTCCGAGGGGGTCACTCTCTTGCTCTGGGTACACTTAGGGGGTCACTCTCCTGCTCTGGGTATACTTAGGGGGTCCCTCTCCTGCTCTGGGTAAACTTAGGGTCTCACTTTCCTGCTCTATGTGCACTTAGGGAGTCACTCTCCTGCTCTGGGTACACTTAAGGGGTCACTCTCCTGCTCTGGGTACACTTAAGGGGTCACTCTCCTGCTCTGGGTACACTTAGGGGGTCACTCTCCTGCTCTGGGTACACTTAGGGGGTCACTCTCCTGCTCTGGGTACACTTAGGGGGTCACTCTCCTGCTCTGGGTACACTTAGGGGGTCACTCTCTTGCTCTGGGTACACTTAGGGGGTCACTCTCTTGCTCTGGGTACTCTTAGGGGGTCACTCTCCTGCTCTGGGTACGCTTAGGGGGTCACTCTCCTGCTCTGGGAACTCTGAGGGGGGTCACTCTCCTGCTCTGGGAACTCTGAGGGGGTCACTCTCCTTCTCTGGGTACACTTAGGGGGTCACTCTGCTACTTTGGGTACACTTAGGGGGTCACTTGCTTGCTCTGTGTACACTTGGGGGGTCACTCTCTTGCTCTGTGTACACTTGGGGGGGTCACTCTCTTGCTCTGTGTACACTTGGGGGGGTCACTCTCCTGCTCTGGGTAAACTTAGGGGGTCACTCTCCTGCTCTGGGTACACTTAGGGGGTCACTCTCTTGCTCTGGGTACACTTAGGGGGTCACTCTCTTGCTCTGGGTACACTTAGGGGTCACTCTCCTGCTCTGGGTACACTTAGGGGGTCACTCTCCTGCTCTGGGTACACTTAGGGGGTCACTCTCCTGCTCTGGGTACACTTAATGGGTCACTCTCCTGCTCTGGGAACTCCCCCATCCCCGCCAGAATCCTGGAGAGGGATGGATGATGCTGGGCGGGGATGGGGATACATTGTAGGGAGGGATGGAGGGGGTCACTCTCCTGCTCTGGGTACACTTAGGGGGTCACTCTCTTGCTCTGGGTACACTTAGGGGTCACTCTCTTGCTCTGGGAACTCTGAGGGGGTCACTCTCTTGCTCTGGGTACACTTAGGGGGTCACTCTCCTTCTCTGGGTACACTTAGGGGGTCACTCTCCTTCTCTGGGTACACTTAGGGTTCTCTCTCCTGCTCTGGGTACACTTAGGGGGTCACTCTCCTGCTCTGGGTACACTTAGGGGGTCACTCTCCTGCTCTGGGTACACTTAGGGGGTCACTCTCCTGCTCTGGGTACACTTAGGGGGTCACTCTCCTTCTCTGGGTACACTTAGGGGGTCTCTCTCCTGCTCTGGGTACACTTAGGGGGTTACTCTCTTGCTCTGGGTACACTTAGGGGGTCACTCTCCTGCTCTGGGTACACTTAGGGGGTCACTCTCTTGCTCTGTGTACACTTGGGGGGTCACTCTCTTGCTCTGTGTACACTTGGGGGGTCACTCTCTTACTCTGTGTACACTTGGGGGGTCACTCTCCTGCTCTGGGAACTCTGAGGGGGTCACTCTCCTTCTCTGGGTACACTTAGGGGGTCACTCTTGCTCTGGGAACTCTGAGGGGGTCACTCTCCTGCTCTGGGTACACTTAGGGGGTCACCCTCCTGCTCTTGGTACACTTAGGGGGTCACCCTCCTGCTCTGGGTACACTTAGGGGGTCACCCTCCTGCTCTGGGTACACTTAGGGGGTCACCCTCCTGCTCTGGGTATACTTAGGGGGTCACTCTCTTTCTCTGGGTGCACTTAGGGGGGTCACTCTCCTGCTCTGGGAACTCCGAGGGGGTCACTCTCTTGCTCTGGGTACACTTAGGGAGTCACTCTCTTGCTCTGGGTACACTTAGGGAGTCACTCTCCTGCTCTGGGTACACTTAATGGGTCACTCTCCTGCTCTGGGAACTCCCCATCCCCGCCAGAATCCTGGAGAGGGAAGGATGATGCTGGGCGGGGATGGGGATACATTGTAGGGAGGGATGGAGGGGGTAACTCTCCTGCTCTGGGTACACTTAGGGGGTCACTCTCCTGCTCTGGGTACACTTAGGGGGTCACTCTCTTGCTCTGTGTACACTTGGGGGGTCACTCTCTTGCTCTGTGTACACTTGGGGGGTCACTCTCTTGCTCTGTGTACACTTGGGGGGTCACTCTCTTACTCTGTGTACACTTGGGGGGTCACTCTCCTGCTCTGGGAACTCTGAGGGGGTCACTCTCCTTCTCTGGGTACACTTAGGGGGTCACTCTTGCTCTGGGAACTCTGAGGGGGTCACTCTCCTGCTCTGGGTACACTTAGGGGGTCACCCTCCTGCTCTTGGTACACTTAGGGGGTCACCCTCCTGCTCTTGGTACACTTAGGGGGTCACCCTCCTGCTCTGGGTACACTTAGGGGGTCACCCTCCTGCTCTGGGTACACTTAGGGGGTCACCCTCCTGCTCTGGGTACACTTAGGGGGTCACCCTCCTGCTCTGGGTACACTTAGGGGGTCACCCTCCTGCTCTGGGTATACTTAGGGGGTCACTCTCTTTCTCTGGGTGCACTTAGGGGGTCACTCTCCTGCTCTGGGAACTCCGAGGGGGTCACTCTCTTGCTCTGGGTACACTTAGGGAGTCACTCTCTTGCTCTGGGTACACTTAGGGAGTCACTCTCCTGCTCTGGGTACACTTAGGGGGTCACTCTGCTACTTTGGGTACACTTAGGGGGTCACTCTCTTGCTCTGGGTACACTTAGGGGGCCACTCTCTTGCTCTGTGTACACTTAGGGGGTCACTCTCTTGCTCTGGGAACTCTGAGGGGGTCACTCTCCTGCTCTGGGTACACTTAGGGGGTCACTCTCCTGCTCTGGGTACACTTAGGGGGTCACTCTCTTGCTCTGGGAACTACCTATCCCCACCAGAATCCTGCAGAGGGATGAATGATGCTGGGCGGGGATGGGGATACATTGTAGGGAGCGATGGACGGGGTCACTCTCCTGCTCTGGGTACACTTAAGGGGTCACTCTCCTGCTCTGGGAACTCCCCATCCCCGCCAGAATCCTGGAGAGGGATGGATGATGCTGGGCGGGGATCTGGGTACACTTAGGGGGTCACTCTCCTGCTCTGGGTACACTTAGGGGGTCACTCTCCTGCTCTGGGCACTCTGAGGGGGTCACTCTCCTGCTCTGGGTACACTTAGGGGGTCACTCTCCTGCTCTGGGTACACTTAGGGGGTCACCCTCCTGCTCTGGGTACACTTAGGGGGTCACTCTCCTGCTCTGGGAACTCCGAGGGGGTCACTCTCTTGCTCTGGGTACACTTAGGGGGTCACTCTCCTGCTCTGGGTACACTTAGGGGGTCACTCTCCTGCTCTGGGTACACTTAGGGGGTCACTCTCATGCTCTGGGTACACTTAGGGGGTCACTCTCATGCTCTGGGTACACTTAATGGGTCACTCTCCTGCTCTGGGAACTCCCCATCCCCGCCAGAATCCTGGAGAGGGAAGGATGATGCTGGGCGGGGATGGGGATACATTGTAGGGAGGGATGGAGGGGGTAACTCTCCTGCTCTGGGTACACTTAGGGGGTCACTCTCCTGCTCTGGGTACACTTAGGGGGTCACTCTCCTGCTCTGGGTACACTTAGGGGGTCACTCTCTTGCTCTGGGTACTCTTAGGGGGTCACTCTCCTGCTCTGGGTACTCTTAGGGGGTCACTCTCCTGCTCTGGGAACTCTGAGGGGGTCACTCTCCTGCTCTGGGAACTCTGAGGGGGTCACTCTCCAGCTCTGGGAACTCTGAGGGGGTCACTCTCCTGCTCTGGGAACTCTGAGGGGGTCACTCTCCTTCTCTGGGTACACTTAGGGGGTCACTCTGCTACTTTGGGTACACTTAGGGGGTCACTTGCTTGCTCTGTGTACACTTGGGGGGTCACTCTCTTGCTCTGTGTACACTTGGGGGGGTCACTCTCTTGCTCTGTGTACACTTAGGGGGTCACTCTCCTGCTCTGGGTAAACTTAGGGGGGTCACTCTCCTGCTCTGGGTACACTTAGGGGGTCACTCTCTTGCTCTGGGTACACTTAGGGGGTCACTCTCCTGCTCTGGGTACACTTAGGGGGTCACTCTCCTGCTCTGGGTACACTTAGGGGGTCACTCTCCTGCTCTGGGTACACTTAATGGGTCACTCTCCTGCTCTGGGAACTCCCCATCCCCGCCAGAATCCTGGAGAGGGATGGATGATGCTGGGCGGGGATGGGGATACATTGTAGGGAGGGATGGAGGGGGGTCACTCTCCTGCTCTGGGTACACTTAGGGGGTCACTCTCTTGCTCTGGGTACACTTAGGGGTCACTCTCTTGCTCTGGGAACTCTGAGGGGGTCACTCTCTTGCTCTGGGTACACTTAGGGGGTCACTCTCCTTCTCTGGGTACACTTAGGGGGTCACTCTCCTTCTCTGGGTACACTTAGGGTTCTCTCTCCTGCTCTGGGTACACTTAGGGGGTCACTCTCCTGCTCTGGGTACACTTAGGGGGTCACTCTCCTGCTCTGGGTACACTTAGGGGGTCACTCTCCTGCTCTGGGTACACTTAGGGGGTCACTCTCCTTCTCTGGGTACACTTAGGGGGTCTCTCTCCTGCTCTGGGTACACTTAGGGGGTTACTCTCTTGCTCTGGGTACACTTAGGGGGTCACTCTCCTGCTCTGGGTACACTTAGGGGGTCACTCTCTTGCTCTGTGTACACTTGGGGGGTCACTCTCTTGCTCTGTGTACACTTGGGGGGTCACTCTCTTACTCTGTGTACACTTGGGGGGTCACTCTCCTGCTCTGGGAACTCTGAGGGGGTCACTCTCCTTCTCTGGGTACACTTAGGGGGTCACTCTTGCTCTGGGAACTCTGAGGGGGTCACTCTCCTGCTCTGGGTACACTTAGGGGGTCACCCTCCTGCTCTTGGTACACTTAGGGGGTCACCCTCCTGCTCTGGGTACACTTAGGGGGTCACCCTCCTGCTCTGGGTACACTTAGGGGGTCACCCTCCTGCTCTGGGTATACTTAGGGGGTCACTCTCTTTCTCTGGGTGCACTTAGGGGGTCACTCTCCTGCTCTGGGAACTCCGAGGGGGTCACTCTCTTGCTCTGGGTACACTTAGGGAGTCACTCTCTTGCTCTGGGTACACTTAGGGAGTCACTCTCCTGCTCTGGGTACACTTAATGGGTCACTCTCCTGCTCTGGGAACTCCCCATCCCCGCCAGAATCCTGGAGAGGGAAGGATGATGCTGGGCGGGGATGGGGATACATTGTAGGGAGGGATGGAGGGGGTAACTCTCCTGCTCTGGGTACACTTAGGGGGTCACTCTCCTGCTCTGGGTACACTTAGGGGGTCACTCTCTTGCTCTGTGTACACTTGGGGGGTCACTCTCTTGCTCTGTGTACACTTGGGGGGTCACTCTCTTGCTCTGTGTACACTTGGGGGGTCACTCTCTTACTCTGTGTACACTTGGGGGGTCACTCTCCTGCTCTGGGAACTCTGAGGGGGTCACTCTCCTTCTCTGGGTACACTTAGGGGGTCACTCTTGCTCTGGGAACTCTGAGGGGGTCACTCTCCTGCTCTGGGTACACTTAGGGGGTCACCCTCCTGCTCTTGGTACACTTAGGGGGTCACCCTCCTGCTCTTGGTACACTTAGGGGGTCACCCTCCTGCTCTGGGTACACTTAGGGGGTCACCCTCCTGCTCTGGGTACACTTAGGGGGTCACCCTCCTGCTCTGGGTACACTTAGGGGGTCACCCTCCTGCTCTGGGTATACTTAGGGGGTCACTCTCTTTCTCTGGGTGCACTTAGGGGGTCACTCTCCTGCTCTGGGAACTCCGAGGGGGTCACTCTCTTGCTCTGGGTACACTTAGGGAGTCACTCTCTTGCTCTGGGTACACTTAGGGAGTCACTCTCTTGCTCTGGGTACACTTAGGGAGTCACTCTCCTGCTCTGGGTACACTTAGGGGGTCACTCTGCTACTTTGGGTACACTTAGGGGGTCACTCTCTTGCTCTGGGTACACTTAGGGGGCCACTCTCTTGCTCTGTGTACACTTAGGGGGTCACTCTCTTGCTCTGGGAACTCTGAGGGGGTCACTCTCCTGCTCTGGGTACACTTAGGGGGTCACTCTCCTGCTCTGGGTACACTTAGGGGGTCACTCTCTTGCTCTGGGAACTACCTATCCCCACCAGAATCCTGGAGAGGGATGAATGATGCTGGGCGGGGATGGGGATACATTGTAGGGAGCGATGGACGGGGTCACTCTCCTGCTCTGGGTACACTTAAGGGGTCACTCTCCTGCTCTGGGAACTCCCCATCCCCGCCAGAATCCTGGAGAGGGATGGATGATGCTGGGCGGGGATCTGGGTACACTTAGGGGGTCACTCTCCTGCTCTGGGTACACTTAGGGGGTCACTCTCCTGCTCTGGGCACTCTGAGGGGGTCACTCTCCTGCTCTGGGTACACTTAGGGGGTCACTCTCCTGCTCTGGGTACACTTAGGGGGTCACCCTCCTGCTCTGGGTACACTTAGGGGGTCACTCTCCTGCTCTGGGAACTCCGAGGGGGTCACTCTCTTGCTCTGGGTACACTTAGGGGGTCACTCTCCTGCTCTGGGTACACTTAGGGGGTCACTCTCCTGCTCTGGGTACACTTAGGGGGTCACTCTCATGCTCTGGGTACACTTAGGGGGTCACTCTCATGCTCTGGGTACACTTAATGGGTCACTCTCCTGCTCTGGGAACTCCCCATCCCCGCCAGAATCCTGGAGAGGGAAGGATGATGCTGGGCGGGGATGGGGATACATTGTAGGGAGGGATGGAGGGGGTAACTCTCCTGCTCTGGGTACACTTAGGGGGTCACTCTCCTGCTCTGGGTACACTTAGGGGGTCACTCTCCTGCTCTGGGTACACTTAGGGGGTCACTCTCTTGCTCTGGGTACTCTTAGGGGGTCACTCTCCTGCTCTGGGAACTCTGAGGGGGTCACTCTCCTGCTCTGGGAACTCTGAGGGGGTCACTCTCCAGCTCTGGGAACTCTGAGGGGGTCACTCTCCTGCTCTGGGAACTTTTGAGGGGGTCACTCTCCTTCTCTAGGTACACTTAGGGGGTCACTCTGCTACTTTGGGTACACTTAAGGGGTCCCTTTCTTGCTCTGTGTACACTTGGGGGGTCACTCTCTTGCTCTGGATACACTTAGGGGGTCACTCTCCTGCTCTGGGTAAACTTAGGGGGTCCCTCTCCTGCTCTGGATACACTTAGGGGGTTCCTCTCCTGCTCTGGGTACACTTAGGGTCTCACTTTCCTGCTCTATGTGCACTTAGGGAGTCACTCTCCTGCTCTGGGTACACTTAGGGGGTCACTCTCCTGCTCTGGGAACTCCCTATCCCCACCAGAATCCTGGAGAGGGATGGATGATGCTGGGCGGGGATGGGGATACATTGTATGGAGCGATGGATGGAGTCACTCTCCTGCTCTGAGTAAACTTAGGGGGTCACCCTCCTGCTCTGGGTGCACTTAGGGGGTCACTCTCCTGCTCTGGGAACTCCGAGGGGGTCACTCTCTTACTCTGGGTACACTTAGAGGGTCACTCTCTTGCTCTGGGTACACTTAGGGGGTCACTCTCTTGCTCTGGGTACACTTAGGGGGTCACTCTCCTGCTCTGGGTACACTTAGGGGGTCACTCTCCTGCTCTGGGTACACTTAGGGGGTCACTCTCCTGCTCTGGGTACACTTAGGGGGTCACTCTCCTTCTCTGGGTACACTTAGGGGGTCACTCTCCTGCTCTGGGTACACTTAGGGGGTCACTCTCCTGCTCTGGGTACACTTAATGGGTCACTCTCCTGCTCTGGGAACTCCCCATCGCCGCCAGAATCCTGGAGAGGGATGGATGATGCTGGGCGGGGATGGGGATACATTGTAGGGAGGGATGGAGGGGGTCACTTTCCTGCTCTGGGTACACTTAGGGGGTCACTCTCCTGCTCTGGGAACTCTGAGGGGGTCACTCTCCTGCTCTGGGAACTCTGAGGGGGTCACTCTCCTGCTCTGGGAACTCTGAGGGGGTCACTCTCCTGCTCTGGGAACTCTGAGGGGGTCACTCTCCTGCTCTGGGTACACTTAGGGGGTCACTCTCCTGCTCTGGGTACACTTAGGGGGTCACTCTCCTGCTCTGGGTACACTTAGGGGGTCACTCTCTTGCTCTGGGTACACTTAGGGGGTCACTTTCTTGCTCTGGGTACTCTTAGGGGGTCACTCTCCTGCTCTGGGTACGCTTAGGGGGTCACTCTCCTGCTCTGGGAACTCTGAGGGGGTCACTCTCCTGCTCTGGGAACTCTGAGGGGGTCACTCTCCTTCTCTGGGTACACTTAGGGGGTCACTCTGCTACTTTGGGTACACTTAGGGGGTCACTTGCTTGCTCTGTGTACACTTGGGGGGGTCACTCTCTTGCTCTGTGTACACTTGGGGGATCACTCTCTTGCTCTGTGTACACTTAGGGGGTCACTCTCCTGCTCTGGGTAAACTTAGGGGGTCACTCTCTTGCTCTGGGTACACTTAGGGGGTCACTCTCTTGCTCTGGGTACACTTAGGGGGTCACTCTCCTGCTCTGGGTACACTTAGGGGGTCACTCTCCTGCTCTGGGTACACTTAATGGGTCACTCTCCTGCTCTGGGAACTCCCCATCCCCGCCAGAATCCTGGAGAGGGATGGATGATGCTGGACGGGGATACATTGTAGGGAGGGATGGAGGGGGTCACTCTCCTGCTCTGGGTACACTTAGGGGGTCACTCTCTTGCTCTGGGTACACTTAGGGGTCACTCTCTTGCTCTGGGAACTCTGAGGGGGTCACTCTCTTGCTCTGGGTACACTTAGGGGGTCACTCTCCTTCTCTGGGTACATTTAGGGGGTCTCTCTCCTGCTCTGGGTACACTTAGGGGGTCACTCTCCTGCTCTGGGTACACTTAGGGGGTCACTCTCCTGCTCTGGGTACACTTAGGGGGTCACTCTCCTGCTCTGGGTACACTTAGGGGGTCACTCTCCTGCTCTGGGTACACTTAGGGGGTCACTCTCCTGCTCTGGGTACACTTAGGGGGTTACTCTCTTGCTCTGGGTACACTTAGGGGGTTACTCTCTTGCTCTGGGTCTGGGTACACTTAGGGGGTCACTCTCCTGCTCTGGGTACACTTAGGGGGTCACTCTCTTGCTCTGTGTACACTTGGGGGGTCACTCTCTTACTCTGTGTACACTTGGGGGGTCACTCTCCTGCTCTGGGTACACTTAGGGGGTCACTCTCCTGCTCTGGGTACACTTAGGGGGTCACTCTCCTGCTCTGGGTACACTTAGGGGGTCACTCTCCTGCTCTGGGTACACTTAGGGGGTCACTCTCTTGCTCTGGGTACTCTTAGGGGGTCACTCTCCTGTTCTGGGAACTCTGAGGGGGTCACTCTCCTTCTCTGGGTACACTTAGGGGGTCACTCTTGCTCTGGGAACTCTGAGGGGGTCACTCTCCTGCTCTGGGTACACTTAGGGGGTCACCCTCCTGCTCTTGGTACACTTAGGGGGTCACCCTACTGCTCTGGGTACACTTAGGGTGTCACCCTCCTGCTCTGGGTACACTTAGGGGGTCACTCTCTTTCTCTGGGTGCACTTAGGGGGTCACTCTCCTGCTCTGGGAACTCCGAGGGGGTCACTCTCTTGCTCTGGGTACACTTAGGGGGTCACTCTCCTGCTCTGGGTATACTTAGGGGGTCCCTCTCCTGCTCTGGGTAAACTTAGGGTCTCACTTTCCTGCTCTATGTGCACTTAGGGAGTCACTCTCCTGCTCTGGGTACACTTAAGGGGTCACTCTCCTGCTCTGGGTACACTTAGGGGGTCACTCTGCTACTTTGGGTACACTTAGGGGGTCACTCTCTTGCTCTGGGTACACTTAGGGGGCCACTCTCTTGCTCTGTGTACACTTAGGGGGTCACTCTCTTGCTCTGGGTACACTTAGGGGGTCACTCTCCTGCTCTGGGTACACTTAGGGGGTCACTCTCTTGCTCTGGGAACTACCTATCCCCACCAGAATCCTGGAGAGGGATGAATGATGCTGGGCGGGGATGGGGATACATTGTAGGGAGCGATGGACGGGGTCACTCTCCTGCTCTGGGTACACTTAAGGGGTCACTCTCCTGCTCTGGGAACTCCCCATCCCCGCCAGAATCCTGGAGAGGGATGGATGATGCTGGGCGGGGATCTGGGTACACTTAGGGGGTCACTCTCCTGCTCTGGGTACACTTAGGGGGTCACTCTCCTGCTCTGGGTACACTTAGGGGGTCACTCTCCTGCTCTGGGTACACTTAGGGGGTCACCCTCCTGCTCTGGGTACACTTAGGGGGTCACTCTCCTGCTCTGGGAACTCCGAGGGGGTCACTCTCTTGCTCTGGGTACACTTAGGGGGTCACTCTCCTGCTCTGGGTACACTTAGGGGGTCACTCTCCTGCTCTGGGTACACTTAGGGGGTCACTCTCATGCTCTGGGTACACTTAGGGGGTCACTCTCATGCTCTGGGTACACTTAATGGGTCACTCTCCTGCTCTGGGAACTCCCCATCCCCGCCAGAATCCTGGAGAGGGAAGGATGATGCTGGGCGGGGATGGGGATACATTGTAGGGAGGGATGGAGGGGGTCACTCTCCTGCTCTGGGTACACTTAGGGGGTCACTCTCCTGCTCTGGGTACACTTAGGGGGTCACTCTCCTGCTCTGGGTACACTTAGGGGGTCACTCTCTTGCTCTGGGTACTCTTAGGGGGTCACTCTCCTGCTCTGGGTACACTTAGGGGGTCACTCTCCTTCTCTGGGTACATTTAGGGGGTCTCTCTCCTGCTCTGGGTACACTTAGGGGGTCACTCTCCTGCTCTGGGTACACTTAGGGGGTCACTCTCCTGCTCTGGGAACTCTGAGGGGGTCACTCTCCAGCTCTGGGAACTCTGAGGGGGTCACTCTCCTGCTCTGGGAACTTTTGAGGGGGTCACTCTCCTTCTCTAGGTACACTTAGGGGGTCACTCTGCTACTTTGGGTACACTTAAGGGGTCCCTTTCTTGCTCTGTGTACACTTGGGGGGTCACTCTCTTGCTCTGGATACACTTAGGGGGTCACTCTCCTGCTCTGGGTACACTTAGGGGGTCCCTCTCCTGCTCTGGATACACTTAGGGGGTTCCTCTCCTGCTCTGGGTACACTTAGGGTCTCACTTTCCTGCTCTATGTGCACTTAGGGAGTCACTCTCCTGCTCTGGGAACTCTGAGGGGGTCACTCTCCTGCTCTGGGAACTCTGAGGGGGTCACTCTCCTGCTCTGGGTACACTTAGGGGGTCACTCTCCTGCTCTGGGAACTCCCTATCCCCACCAGAATCCTGGAGAGGGATGGATGATGCTGGGCGGGGATGGGGATACATTGTATGGAGCGATGGATGGAGTCACTCTCCTGCTCTGAGTAAACTTAGGGGGTCACCCTCCTGCTCTGGGTGCACTTAGGGGGTCACTCTCCTGCTCTGGGAACTCCGAGGGGGTCACTCTCTTACTCTGGGTACACTTAGAGGGTCACTCTCTTGCTCTGGGTACACTTAGGGGGTCACTCTCTTGCTCTGGGTACACTTAGGGGGTCACTCTCTTGCTCTGGGTACACTTAGGGGGTCACTCTCTTGCTCTGGGTACACTTAGGGGGTCACTCTCCTGCTCTGGGTACACTTAGGGGGTCACTCTCCTGCTCTGGGTACACTTAGGGGGTCACTCTCCTTCTCTGGGTACACTTAGGGGGTCACTCTCCTGCTCTGGGTACACTTAGGGGGTCACTCTCCTGCTCTGGGTACACTTAGGGGGTCACTCTCCTGCTCTGGGTACACTTAATGGGTCACTCTCCTGCTCTGGGAACTCCCCATCGCCGCCAGAATCCTGGAGAGGGATGGATGATGCTGGGCGGGGATGGGGATACATTGTAGGGAGGGATGGAGGGGGTCACTTTCCTGCTCTGGGTACACTTAGGGGGTCACTCTCCTGCTCTGGGAACTCTGAGGGGGTCACTCTCCTGCTCTGGGAACTCTGAGGGGGTCACTCTCCTGCTCTGGGAACTCTGAGGGGGTCACTCTCCTGCTCTGGGAACTCTGAGGGGGTCACTCTCCTGCTCTGGGAACTCTGAGGGGGTCACTCTCCTGCTCTGGGTACACTTAGGGGGTCACTCTCCTGCTCTGGGTACACTTAGGGGGTCACTCTCCTGCTCTGGGTACACTTAGGGGGTCACTCTCCTGCTCTGGGTACACTTGGGGGGTCACTCTCTTGCTCTGGGTACACTTAGGGGGTCACTTTCTTGCTCTGGGTACTCTTAGGGGGTCACTCTCCTGCTCTGGGTACGCTTAGGGGGTCACTCTCCTGCTCTGGGAACTCTGAGGGGGTCACTCTCCTGCTCTGGGAACTCTGAGGGGGTCACTCTCCTTCTCTGGGTACACTTAGGGGGTCACTCTGCTACTTTGGGTACACTTAGGGGGTCACTTGCTTGCTCTGTGTACACTTGGGGGGTCACTCTCTTGCTCTGTGTACACTTGGGGGGTCACTCTCTTGCTCTGTGTACACTTAGGGGGTCACTCTCCTGCTCTGGGTAAACTTAGGGGGTCACTCTCTTGCTCTGGGTACACTTAGGGGGTCACTCTCTTGCTCTGGGTACACTTAGGGGGTCACTCTCCTGCTCTGGGTACACTTAGGGGGTCACTCTCCTGCTCTGGGTAAACTTAATGGGTCACTCTCCTGCTCTGGGAACTCCCCATCCCCGCCAGAATCCTGGAGAGGGATGGATGATGCTGGACGGGGATGGGGATACATTGTAGGGAGGGATGGAGGGGGTCACTCTCCTGCTCTGGGTACACTTAGGGGGTCACTCTCTTGCTCTGGGTACACTTAGGGGTGACTCTCTTTCTCTGGGAACTCTGAGGGGGTCACTCTCTTGCTCTGGGTACACTTAGGGGGTCACTCTCCTTCTCTGGGTACATTTAGGGGGTCTCTCTCCTGCTCTGGGTACACTTAGGGGGTCTCTCTCCTGCTCTGGGTACACTTAGGGGGTCACTCTCCTGCTCTGGGTACACTTAGGGGGTCACTCTCCTGCTCTGGGTACACTTAGGGGGTCACTCTCCTTCTCTGGGTACACTTAGGGGGTCTCTCTCCTGCTCTGGGTACACTTAGGGGGTTACTCTCTTGCTCTGGGTACACTTAGGGGGTTACTCTCTTGCTCTGGGTACACTTAGGGGGTCACTCTCCTTCTCTGGGTACACTTAGGGGGTCACTCTTGCTCTGGGAACTCTGAGGGGGTCACTCTCCTGCTCTGGGTACACTTAGGGGGTCACCCTCCTGCTCTGGGTACACTTAGGGGGTCACCCTCCTGCTCTGGGTACACTTAGGGTGTCACCCTCCTGCTCTGGGTACACTTAGGGGGTCACTCTCTTTCTCTGGGTGCACTTAGGGGGTCACTCTCCTGCTCTGGGAACTCCGAGGGGGTCACTCTCTTGCTCTGGGTACACTTAGGGGGTCACTCTCCTGCTCTGGGTATACTTAGGGGGTCCCTCTCCTGCTCTGGGTAAACTTAGGGTCTCACTTTCCTGCTCTATGTGCACTTAGGGAGTCACTCTCCTGCTCTGGGTACACTTAAGGGGTCACTCTCCTGCTCTGGGTACACTTAAGGGGTCACTCTCCTGCTCTGGGTACACTTAGGGGGTCACTCTGCTACTTTGGGTACACTTAGGGGGTCACTCTCTTGCTCTGTGTAAACTTAGGGGGTCACTCTCTTGCTCTGGGTACACTTAGGGGGCCACTCTCTTGCTCTGTGTACACTTAGGGGGTCACTCTCTTGCTCTGGGAACTCTGAGGGGGTCACTCTCCTGCTCTGGGTACACTTAGGGGGTCACTCTCCTGCTCTGGGTACACTTAGGGGGTCACTCTCTTGCTCTGGGAACTACCTATCCCCACCAGAATCCTGGAGAGGGATGAATGATGCTGGGCGGGGATGGGGATACATTGTAGGGAGCGATGGACGGGGTCACTCTCCTGCTCTGGGTACACTTAAGGGGTCACTCTCCTGCTCTGGGAACTCCCCATCCCCGCCAGAATCCTGGAGAGGGATGGATGATGCTGGGCGGGGATCTGGGTACACTTAGGGGGTCACTCTCCTGCTCTGGGTACACTTAGGGGGTCACTCTCCTGCTCTGGGCACTCTGAGGGGGTCACTCTCCTGCTCTGGGTACACTTAGGGGGTCACTCTCCTGCTCTGGGTACACTTAGGGGGTCACCCTCCTGCTCTGGGTACACTTAGGGGGTCACTCTCCTGCTCTGGGAACTCCGAGGGGGTCACTCTCTTGCTCTGGGTACACTTAGGGGGTCACTCTCCTGCTCTGGGTACACTTAGGGGGTCACTCTCCTGCTCTGGGTACACTTAGGGGGTCACTCTCCTGCTCTGGGTACACTTAGGGGGTCACTCTCATGCTCTGGGTACACTTAATGGGTCACTCTCCTGCTCTGGGAACTCCCCATCCCCGCCAGAATCCTGGAGAGGGAAGGATGATGCTGGGCGGGGATGGGGATACAGTGTAGGGAGGGATGGAGGGGGTCACTCTCCTGCTCTGGGTACACTTAGGGGGTCACTCTCCTGCTCTGGGTACATTTAGGGGGTCACTCTCCTGCTCTGGGTACACTTAGGGGGTCACTCTCTTGCTCTGGGTACTCTTAGGGGGTCACTCTCCTGCTCTGGGAACTCTGAGGGGGTCACTCTCCTGCTCTGGGAACTTTTGAGGGGGTCACTCTCCTTCTCTAGGTACACTTAGGGGGTCACTCTGCTACTTTGGGTACACTTAAGGGGTCACTTTCTTGCTCTGTGTACACTTGGGGGGTCACTCTCTTGCTCTGGATACACTTAGGGGGTCACTCTCTTGCTCTGGATACACTTAGGGGGTCACTCTCCTGCTCTGGGTACACTTAGGGGGTCACTCTCCTGCTCTGGGTACACTTAGGGGGTCACTCTCCTGCTCTGGGAACTCCCTATCCCCACCAGAATCCTGGAGAGGGATGGATGATGCTGGGCGGGGATGGGGATACATTGTATGGAGCGATGGATGGAGTCACTCTCCTGCTCTGAGTAAACTTAGGGGGTCACCCTCCTGCTCTGGGTACACTTAGGGGGTCACTCTCCTGCTCTGGGTACACTTAGGGGGTCACTCTCCTGTTCTGGGTACACTTAGGGGGTCACTCTCCTTCTCTGGGTACACTTAGGGGGTCACTCTCCTGCTCTGGGTACACTTAGGGGGTCACTCTCCTGCTCTGGGTACACTTAATGGGTCACTCTCCTGCTCTGGGAACTCCCCATCGCCGCCAGAATCCTGGAGAGGGATGGATGATGCTGGGCGGGGATGGGGATACATTGTAGGGAGGGATGGAGGGGGTCACTTTCCTGCTCTGGGTACACTTAGGGGGTCACTCTCCTGCTGTGGGTACACTTAGGGGGTCACTCTCCTGCTCTGGGAACTCTGAGGGGGTCACTCTCCTGCTCTGGGTACACTTAGGGGGTCACTCTCCTGCTCTGGGTACATTTAGGGGGTCACTCTCCTGCTCTGGGTACACTTAGGGGGTCACTCTCCTGCTCTGGGAACTCTGAGGGGGTCACCCTCCTGCTCTAGGAACTCCGAGGGGGTCACTCTCTCTTGCTCTGGGTACACTTAGGGGGTCACTCTCCTACTCTGGGTACACTTAGGGGGTCACTCTCCTGCTCTGGGTACACTTAGGGGGTCACTCTCTTGCTCTGGGTACACTTAGGGGGTCACTCTCCTGCTCTGGGTACACTTAGGGGGTCACTCTCCTGCTCTGGGTACACTTAATGGGTCACTCTCCTGCTCTGGGAACTCCCCATCCCCGCCAGAATCCTGGAGAGGGATGGATGATGCTGGGCGGGGATGGGGATACATTGTAGGGAGGGATGGAGGGGGTCACTCTCCTGCTCTGGGTACACTTAGGGGGTCACTCTCTTGCTCTGGGTACACTTAGGGGTCACTCTCTTGCTCTGGGAACTCTGAGGGGGTCACTCTCTTGCTCTGGGTACACTTAGGGGGTCACTCTCTTGCTCTGGGTACACTTAGGGGGTCACTCTCCTGCTCTGGGTACACTTAGGGGGTCACTCTCCTGCTCTGGGTACACTTAGTGGGTCACTCTCTTGCTCTGGGAACTACCTATCCCCACCAGAATCCTGGAGAGGGATGAATGATGCTGGGCGGGGATGGGGATACATTGTAGGGAGCGATGGACGGGGTCACTCTCCTGCTCTGGGTACACTTAAGGGGTCACTCTCCTGCTCTGGGAACTCCCCATCCCCGCCAGAATCCTGGAGAGGGATGGATGATGCTGGGCGGGGATCTGGGTACACTTAGGGGGTCTCTCTCCTGCTCTGGGTACACTTAGGGGGTCTCTCTCCTGCTCTGGGTACACTTAGGGGGTCACTCTCCTGCTCTGGGTACACTTAGGGGGTCACTCTCCTGCTCTGGGTACACTTAGGGGGTCACTCTCCTGCTCTGGGTACACTTAGGGGGTCACTCTCCTGCTCTGGGTACACTTAGGGGGTCACTCTCCTTCTCTGGGTACACTTAGGGGGTTACTCTCTTGCTCTGGGTACACTTAGGGGGTCACTCTCCTGCTCTGGGTACACTTAGGGGGTCACTCTCTTGCTCTGTGTACACTTGGGGGGTCACTCTTGCTCTGGGAACTCTGAGGGGGTCACTCTCCTGCTCTGGGTACATTTAGGAGGTCACCCTCCTGCTCTTGGTACACTTAGGGGGTCACCCTCCTGCTCTGGGTACACTTAGGGGGTCACCCTCCTGCTCTGGGTGCACTTAGGGGGTCACTCTCTTTCTCTGGGTGCACTTAGGGGGTCACTCTCCTGCTCTGGGAACTCCGAGGGGGTCACTCTCTTGCTCTGGGTACACTTAGGGGGTCACTCTCCTGCTCTGGGTATACTTAGGGGGTCCCTCTCCTGCTCTGGGTAAACTTAGGGTCTCACTTTCCTGCTCTATGTGCACTTAGGGAGTCACTCTCCTGCTCTGGGTACACTTAAGGGGTCACTCTCCTGCTCTGGGTACACTTAAGGGGTCACTCTCCTGCTCTGGGTACACTTAGGGGGTCACTCTGCTACTTTGGGTACACTTAGGGGGTCACTCTCTTGCTCTGTGTAAACTTAGGGGGTCACTCTCTTGCTCTGGGTACACTTAGGGGGCCACTCTCTTGCTCTGTGTACACTTAGGGGGTCACTCTCCTGCTCTGGGTACACTTAGGGGGTCACTCTCCTGCTCTGGGTACACTTAGTGGGTCACTCTCTTGCTCTGGGAACTACCTATCCCCACCAGAATCCTGGAGAGGGATGAATGATGCTGGGCGGGGATGGGGATACATTGTAGGGAGCGATGGACGGGGTCACTCTCCTGCTCTGGGTACACTTAAGGGGTCACTCTCCTGCTCTGGGAACTCCCCATCCCCGCCAGAATCCTGGAGAGGGATGGATGATGCTGGGCGGGGATCTGGGTACACTTAGGGGGTCACTCTCCTGCTCTGGGTACACTTAGGGGGTCACTCTCCTGCTCTGGGTACACTTAGGGGGTCACTCTCCTGCTCTGGGCACTCTGAGGGGGTCACTCTCCTGCTCTGGGTACACTTAGGGGGTCACTCTCCTGCTCTGGGTACACTTAGGGGGTCACTCTCCTGCTCTGGGTACACTTAGGGGGTCACCCTCCTGCTCTGGGTACACTTAGGGGGTCACTCTCCTGCTCTGGGAACTCCGAGGGGGTCACTCTCTTGCTCTGGGTACACTTAGGGGGTCACTCTCCTGCTCTGGGTACACTTAGGGGGTCACTCTCCTGCTCTGGGTACACTTAGGGGGTCACTCTCATGCTCTGGGTACACTTAATGGGTCACTCTCCTGCTCTGGGAACTCCCCATCCCCGCCAGAATCCTGGAGAGGGGTGGATGATGCTGGGCGGGGATGGGGATACATTGTAGGGAGGGATGGAGGGGGTCACTCTCCTGCTCTGGGTACACTTCGGGGGTCACTCTCCTGCTCTGGGTACACTTAGGGGGTCACTCTCCTGCTCTGGGAACTCTGAGGGGGTCACTCTCCAGCTCTGGGAACTCTGAGGGGGTCACTCTCCAGCTCTGGGAACTCTGAGGGGGTCACTCTCCTGCTCTGGGAACTCTGAGGGGGTCACTCTCCTTCTCTAGGTACACTTAGGGGGTCACTCTGCTACTTTGGGTACACTTAAGGGGTCACTTTCTTGCTCTGTGTACACTTGGGGGGTCACGCTCTTGCTCTGGATACACTTAGGGGGTCACTCTCTTGCTCTGGATACACTTAGGGGGTCACTCTCCTGCTCTGGGTACACTTAGGGGGTCCCTCTCCTGCTCTGGATACACTTAGGGGGTTCCTCTCCTGCTCTGGGTACACTTAGGGTCTCACTTTCCTGCTCTATGTGCACTTAGGGAGTCACTCTCCTGCTCTGGGAACTCTGAGGGGGTCACTCTCCTGCTCTGGGAACTCTGAGGGGGTCACTCTCCAGCTCTGGGAACTCTGAGGGGGTCACTCTCCTTCTCTAGGTACACTTAGGGGGTCACTCTGCTACTTTGGGTACACTTAAGGGGTCACTTTCTTGCTCTGTGTACACTTGGGGGGTCACTCTCTTGCTCTGGATACACTTAGGGGGTCACTCTCTTGCTCTGGATACACTTAGGGGGTCACTCTCCTGCTCTGGGTACACTTAGGGGGTCCCTCTCCTGCTCTGGATACACTTAGGGGGTTCCTCTCCTGCTCTGGGTACACTTAGGGTCTCACTTTCCTGCTCTATGTGCACTTAGGGAGTCACTCTCCTGCTCTGGGAACTCTGAGGGGGTCACTCTCCTGCTCTGGGTACACTTAGGGGGTCACTCTCCTGCTCTGGGAACTCCCTATCCCCACCAGAATCCTGGAGAGGGATGGATGATGCTGGGCGGGGATGGGGATACATTGTATGGAGCGATGGATGGAGTCACTCTCCTGCTCTGAGTAAACTTAGGGTGTCACCCTCCTGCTCTGGGTGCACTTAGGGGGTCACTCTCCTGCTCTGGGAACTCCGAGGGGGTCACTCTCTTACTCTGGGTACACTTAGAGGGTCACTCTTGCTCTGGGTACACTTAGGGGGTCACTCTCTTGCTCTGGGTACACTTAGGGGGTCACTCTCTTGCTCTGGGTACACTTAGGGGGTCACTCTCTTGCTCTGGGTACACTTAGGGGGTCACTCTCCTGCTCTGGGTACACTTAGGGGGTCACTCTCCTGCTCTGGGTACACTTAGGGGGTCACTCTCCTTCTCTGGGTACACTTAGGGGGTCACTCTCCTTCTCTGGGTACACTTAGGGGGTCACTCTCCTGCTCTGGGTACACTTAGGGGGTCACTCTCCTGCTCTGGGTACACTTAATGGGTCACTCTCCTGCTCTGGGAACTCCCCATCGCCGCCAGAATCCTGGAGAGGGATGGATGATGCTGGGCGGGGATGGGGATACATTGTAGGGAGGGATGGAGGGGGTCACTTTCCTGCTCTGGGTACACTTAGGGGGTCACTCTCCTGCTGTGGGTACACTTAGGGGGTCACTCTCCTGCTCTGGGAACTCTGAGGGGGTCACTCTCCTGCTCTGGGAACTCTGAGGGGGTCACTCTCCTGCTCTGGGTACACTTAGGGGGTCACTCTCCTGCTCTGGGTACACTTAGGGGGTCACTCTCCTGCTCTGGGTACACTTAGGGGGTCACTCTCCTGCTCTGGGAACTCTGAGGGGGTCACCCTCCTGCTCTAGGAACTCCGAGGGGGTCACTCTCTTGCTCTGGGTACACTTAGGGGGTCACTCTCCTACTCTGGGTACACTTCGGGGGTCACTCTCCTAATCTGGGTACACTTAAGGGGTCACTCTCTTGCTCTGGGTACACTTAGGGGGTCACTCTCCTGCTCTGGGCACTCTGAGGGGGTCACTCTCCTGCTCTGGGTACACTTAGGGGGTCACTCTCTTGCTCTGGGTACACTTAGGGGGTCACTCTCCTGCTCTGGGTACACTTAGGGGGTCACTCTCCTGCTCTAGGTACACCTAGGGGGTCCCTCCCTCTCCTGCCCTGGGCACTCTGAGGGGGTCACTCTCCTACTCTGGGTACACTTAGGGGGTCACTCTCTTGCTCTGAGTACACTTAGGGGTCACTCTCCTTCTCTGGGTACACTTAGGGGGTCGCTCTCCTGCTCTGGGTACACTTAGGGGGTCTCTCTCCTGCTCTGGGTACACTTAGGGGGCCACTCTCCTGCTCTGGGTACACTTAGGGGGTCACTCTCCTGCTCTGGGTACACTTATGGGGTCACTCTCCTTCTCTGGGTACACTTAGGGGGTCTCTCTCCTGCTCTGGGTACACTTAGGGGGTTACTCTCTTGCTCTGGGTACACTTAGGGGGTCACTCTCCTGCTCTGGGTACACTTAGGGGGTCACTCTCCTGCTCTGGGTACACTTAGGGGGTCACTCTCCTGCTCTGGGAACACTGAGGGGGTCACTCTCCTTCTCTGGGTACACTTAGGGGGTCACTCTGCTACTTTGTGTACACTTAGGGGGTCACTCTCTTGCTCTGTTTACACTTGGGGGGTCACTCTCTTGCTCTGTGTACACTTGGGGGGGGGTCACTCTCTTACTCTGTGTACACTTGGGGGGTCACTCTCCTGCTCTGGTTACACTTGGGGGGTCACTCTCCTGCTCTGGGTACACTTAGGGGGTCACTCTCCTGCTCTGGGTACACTTAGGGGGTCACTCTGCTACTTTGTGTACACTTAGGGGGTCACTCTCTTGCTCTGTGTACACTTGGGGGGTCACTCTCTTGCTCTGTGTACACTTGGGGGGGGGGTCACTCTCTTACTCTGTGTACACTTGGGGGTTCACTCTCCTGCTCTGGGTACACTTAGGGGGTCACTCTCCTGCTCTGGGTACACTTAGGGGGTCACTCTCCTGCTCTGGGAACTCTGAGGGGGTCACTCTCCTGCTCTGGGTACACTTAGGGGGTCACTCTCCTGCTCTGGGTACACTTAGGGGGTCACTCTCCTGCTCTGGGTACACTTAGGGGGTCACTCTCTTGCTCTGGGTACACTTAGGGGGTCACTCTCCTGCTCTGGGTACACTTAGGGGGTCACTCTCTTGCTCTGGGTACACTTAGGGGGTCACTCTCCTGCTCTGGGTACACTTAGGGGGTCACCCTCCTGCTCTGGGTACACTTAGGGGGTCACTCTCTCTGGGTGCACTGAGGGGGTCACTCTCCTTCTCTGGGTACACTTAGGGGGTCACTCTCCTTCTCTGGGTACACTTAGGGGGTCACTCTCCTGCTCTGGGTACACTTAGGGGGTCACTCTGCTACTTTGGGTACACTTAGGGGGTCACTCTCTTGCTCTTTGTACACTTAGGGGGTCACTCTCTTGCTCTGGGTACACTTAGGGGGTCACTCTCTTGCTCTGGGTACACTTAAGGGGTCACTCTCCTGCTCTGGATACACTTAGGGGGTCACTCTGCTACTTTGGGTACACTTAGGGGGTCACTCTCTTGCTCTGGGTACACTTAGGGGGTCACTCTCTTGCTCTGGATACACTTAGGGGGTCACTCTCTTGCTCTGGGTACACTTAAGGGGTCACTCTCCTGCTCTGGATACACTTAGGGGGTCACTCTGCTACTTTGGGTACACTTAGGGGGTCACTCTCTTGCTCTGGGTACACTTAGGGGGTCACTCTCTTGCTCTGGATACACTTTGGGGGGTCACTCTCTTGCTCTGGATACACTTAGGGGATCACTCTCCTGCTCTGGGTACACTTAGGGGGTCACTCTCCTGCTCTGGGTACATTTAGGGGGTCACTCTCTTGCTCTGGGAACTCCCTATCCCCACCAGAATCCTGGAGAGGGATGGATGATGCTGGGCGGGGATGGGGATACATTGTAGGGAGCGATGGATGGGGTCACTCTCCTGCTCTGGGTACACTTAGGGGGTCACTCTCCTGCTCTGGGTGCACTTAGGGGGTCACTCTCTTGCTCTGGGTACACTTAGGGGGTCACCCTCTTGCTCTGGGTACACTTAGGGGGTCACTCTCCTGCTCTGGGAACTCCCCATCCCCGCCAGAATCCTGGAGAGGGATGGATGATGCTGGGCGGGGATGGGGATACATTGTAGGGAGGGATGGAGGGGGTCACCCTCCTGCTCTGGGCACTCTGAGGGGGTCACCCTCCTGCTCTGGGTACACTTAGGGGGTCACTCTTTCTCTGGATGCACTTAGGGGGTCACTCTCTTGCTCTGGGTACACTTAGGGTGTCACTCTCTTGCTCTGGGTACACTTAGGGTGTTACTCTCTTGCTCTGGGTACACTTAGGGTGTCACTCTCTTGCTCTGGGTACACTTAGGGTGTCACTCTCTTGCTCTGGGTACACTTAGGGGGTCACTCTCCTGCTCTGGGTACACTTAGGGGGTCACTCTCCTGCTCTGGGAACACTTAGGGGGTCACTCTCCTGCTCTGGGTACACTTAGGGGGTCACTCTCCTGCTCTGGGTACACTTAGGGGGTCACTCTCCTGCTCTGGGTACACTTAGGGGGTCACTCTCCTGCTCTGGGTACACTTAGGGGGTCACTCTCCTGCTCTGGGTACACTTATGGGGTCACTCTCCTGCTCTGGGTACACTTAGGGGGTCACTCTCTTGCTCTGGGTACTCTTAGGGGGTCACTCTCCTGCTCTGGGAACTCTGAGGGGGTCACTCTCCTTCTCTGGGTACACTTAGGGGGTCACTCTGCTACTTTGGGTACACTTAGGGGGTCACTCTCTTGCTTTGTGTACACTTGGGGGGTCACTCTCTTGCTCTGTGTACACTTAGGGGGTCACTCTCCTGCTCTGGGTACACTTAGGGGGTCACTCTCTTGCTCTGGGTACACTTAGGGGGTCACTCTCCTGCTCTGGACACTCTGAGGGGGTCACCCTCCTGCTCTGGGTACACTTAGGGGGTCACTCTCCTGCTCTAGGTACACCTAGGGGGTCCCTCCCTCTCCTGCTCTGGGCACTCTGAAGGGGTCACTCTCCTGCTCTGGGCACTCTGAGGGGGTCACTCTCCTGCTCTGGGCACACTTAGGAGGTCACTCTTCTGCTCTGGGCACACTTAGGGGGTCACTCTCCTGCTCTGGGTACACTTAGGGGGTCACTCTCCTGCTCTGGGTACACTTAGGGGGTCACTCTCCTGCTCTGGGTACACTTAGGGGGTCACTCTCCTGCTCTGGGTACACTTAGGGGGTCACCCTCCTGCTCTGGGTACACTTAGGGGGTCACCCTCCTGCTCTGGGTGCACTTAGGGGGTCACTCTCCTGCTCTGGGTACACTTAGGGGGTCACTCTCTTGCTCTGGGTACACTTAGGGGGTCACTCTCTTGCTCTGGGTACACTTAGGGGGTCACTCTCCTGCTCTGGGTACACTTAGGGGGTCACTCTCCTGCTCTGGGTACACTTAGGGGGTCACTCTCCTGCTCTGGGTACACTTAGGGGGTCACTCTCCTGCTCTGGGTACACTTAGGGGGTCACTCTCCTGCTCTGGGTACACTTAATGGGTCACTCTCCTGCTCTGGGAACTCCCCATCCCTGCCAGAATCCTGGAGAGGGATGGATGATGCTGGGCGGGGATGGGGATACATTGTAGGGAGGGATGGAGGGGGTCACTCTCCTGCTCTGGGTACACTTAGGGGGTCCCACCCTCTCCTGCTCTGGGCACTCTGAGGGGGTCACTCTCCTACTCTGGGTACACTTAGGGGGTCACTCTCCTACTCTGGGTACACTTAGGGGGTCACTCTCCTGCTCTGGGTACACTTAGGGGGTCACTCTCCTGCTCTGGGAACTCTGAGGGGGTCACTCTCCTGCTCTGGGTACACTTAGGGGGTCACTCTCCTGCTCTGGGTACACTTAGGGGGTCACTCTCCTGCTCTGGGTACACTTAGGGGGTCACTCTCCTGCTCTGGGTACACTTAGGGGGTCACTCTCCTGCTCTGGGTACACTTA
This sequence comes from Lithobates septentrionalis, assembly GCA_037952835.1. Classification (NCBI taxonomy): domain Eukaryota; kingdom Metazoa; phylum Chordata; class Amphibia; order Anura; family Ranidae; genus Lithobates; species Lithobates septentrionalis. Next base: position 495,089 of record JBBDGP010000401.1, on the reverse strand, counting down.
GGGGGTCACTCTCCTGCTCTGGGTACACTTAGGGGGTCACTCTCCTGCTCTGGGTACACTTAGGGGGTCACTCTCCTGCTCTGGGTACACTTAGGGGGTCACCCTCCTGCTCTGGGTGCACTTAGGGGGTCAATCTCCTGCTCTGGGAACTCCGAGGGGGTCACCCTCTTGCTCTGGGTACACTTAGGGGGTCACTCTCTTGCTCTGGGTACACTTAGGGGGTCACTCTCTTGCTCTGGGTACACTTAGGGGGTCACTCTCCTGCTCTGGGTACACTTAGGGGGTCACTCTCTTGCTCTGGGAACTCCCTATCCCCACCAGAATCCTGGAGAGGGATGGATGATGCTGGGCGGGGATGGGGATACATTGTAGGGAGCGATGGACGGGGTCACTCTCCTGCTCTGGGTACACTTAGGGGGTCACTCTCCTGCTCTGGGTACACTTAGGGGGTCACTCTCCTGCTCTGGGTACACTTAGGGGGTCACTCTCCTGCTCTGGGAACTCTGAGGGGGTCACTCTCCTACTCTGGGTACACTTAGGGGGTCACTCTCTTGCTCTGGGTACACTTAGGGGGTCACACTCTTGCTCTGGGAACTCTGAGGGGGTCACTCTCCTGCTCTGGGTACACTTAGGGGGTCACCCTCCTGCTCTGGGTACACTTAGGGGGTCAGTCTCCTGCTCTGGGAACTCCGAGGGGGTCACTCTCTTGCTCTGGGTACACTTAGGGGGTCACTCTCTTGCTCTGGGTACACTTAGGGGGTCACTCTACTGCTCTGGGTACACTTAGGGGGTCACTCTTTCTCTGGATGCACTTAGGGGATCACTCTCTTGCTCTGGGTACACTTAGGGTGTCACTCTCTTGCTCTGGGTACACTTAGGGTGTCACTCTCTTGCTCTGGGTACACTTAGGGTGTCACTCTCTTGCTCTGGGTACACTTAGGGGGTCACTTTCTTGCTCTGTGTACACTTAGGGGGTCACTCTCCTGCTTGGGTACACTTAGGGGATTACTCTCTTGCTCTGGGTACACTTAGGGGGTCACTCTCCTGCTCTGGGAACTCCCCACACCCGCCAGAATCCTGGAGAGGGATGGATGATGCTGGGCGGGATGGGGATACATTGTAGGGAGGGATGGAGGGGGTCACTCTCCTGCTCTGGGTACACTTAGGGGGTCACTCTCTTGCTCTGGGTACACTTAGGGGGTCACTCTCTTGCTCTGGGAACTCTGAGGGGGTCACTCTCCTTCTCTGGGTACACTTAGGGGGTCACTCTCCTTCTCTGTGTACACTTAGGGGGTCACTCTCCTTCTCTGGGTACACTTAGGGGGTCACTCTCCTTCTCTGGGTACACTTAGGGGGTCACTCTGCTACTTTGGGTACACTTAGGGGGTCACTCTCTTGCTCTTTGTACACTTAGGGGGTCACTCTCTTGCTCTGGGTACACTTAGGGGGTCACTCTCTTGCTCTGGGTACACTTAGGGTGTCACTCTCTTGCTCTGGGTACACTTAAGGGGTCACTCTCCTGCTCTGGATACACTTAGGGGGTCACTCTGCTACTTTGGGTACACTTAGGGGGTCACTCTCTTGCTCTGGGTACACTTAGGGGGTCACTCTCTTGCTCTGGATACACTTTGGGGGGTCACTCTCTTGCTCTGGATACACTTAGGGGATCACTCTCCTGCTCTGGGTACACTTAGGGGGTCACTCTCCTGCTCTGGGTACATTTAGGGGGTCACTCTCTTGCTCTGGGAACTCCCTATCCCCACCAGAATCCTGGAGAGGGATGGATGATGCTGGGCGGGGATGGGGATACATTGTAGGGAGCGATGGATGGGTCACTCTCCTGCTCTGGGTACACTTAGGGGGTCACTCTCCTGCTCTGGGTACACTTAGGGGGTCACTCTCCTGCTCTGGGTACACTTAGGGGGTCACTCTCCTGCTCTGGGTACACTTAGGGGGTCACTCTCCTGCTCTGGGTGCACTTAGGGGGTCACTCTCTTGCTCTGGGTACACTTAGGGGGTCACCCTCTTGCTCTGGGTACACTTAGGGGGTCACTCTCCTGCTCTGGGAACTCCCCATCCCCGCCAGAATCCTGGAGAGGGATGGATGATGCTGGGCGGGGATGGGGATACATTGTAGGGAGGGATGGAGGGGGTCACCCTCCTGCTCTGGGCACTCTGAGGGGGTCACCCTCCTGCTCTGGGTACACTTAGGGGGTCACTCTTTCTCTGGATGCACTTAGGGGGTCACTCTCTTGCTCTGGGTACACTTAGGGTGTCACTCTCTTGCTCTGGGTACACTTAGGGTGTTACTCTCTTGCTCTGGGTACACTTAGGGTGTCACTCTCTTGCTCTGGGTACACTTAGGGTGTCACTCTCTTGCTCTGGGTACACTTAGGGGGTCACTCTCCTGCTCTGGGTACACTTAGGGGGTCACTCTCCTGCTCTGGAACACTTAGGGGGTCACTCTCCTGCTCTGGGTACACTTAGGGGGTCACTCTCCTGCTCTGGGTACACTTAGGGGGTCACTCTCCTGCTCTGGGTACACTTAGGGGGTCACTCTCCTGCTCTGGGTACACTTAGGGGGTCACTCTCCTGCTCTGGGTACACTTATGGGGTCACTCTCCTGCTCTGGGTACACTTAGGGGGTCACTCTCTTGCTCTGGGTACTCTTAGGGGGTCACTCTCCTGCTCTGGGAACTCTGAGGGGGTCACTCTCCTTCTCTGGGTACACATAGGGGGTCACTCTGCTACTTTGGGTACACTTAGGGGGTCACTCTCTTGCTTTGTGTACACTTGGGGGGTCACTCTCTTGCTCTGTGTACACTTAGGGGGTCACTCTCCTGCTCTGGGTACACTTAGGGGGTCACTCTCTTGCTCTGGGTACACTTAGGGGGTCACTCTCCTGCTCTGGACACTCTGAGGGGGTCACCCTCCTGCTCTGGGTACACTTAGGGGGTCACTCTCCTGCTCTAGGTACACCTAGGGGGTCCCTCCTCTCCTGCTCTGGGCACTCTGAAGGGGTCACTCTCCTGCTCTGGGCACTCTGAGGGGGTCACTCTCCTGCTCTGGGCACACTTAGGAGGTCACTCTTCTGCTCTGGGCACACTTAGGGGGTCACTCTCCTGCTCTGGGTACACTTAGGGGGTCACTCTCCTGCTCTGGGTACACTTAGGGGGTCACTCTCCTGCTCTGGGTACACTTAGGGGGTCACTCTCCTGCTCTGGGTACACTTAGGGGGTCACCCTCCTGCTCTGGGTACACTTAGGGGGTCACCCTCCTGCTCTGGGTGCACTTAGGGGGTCACTCTCCTGCTCTGGGTGCACTTAGGGGGTCACTCTCCTGCTCTGGGTACACTTAGGGGGTCACTCTCTTGCTCTGGGTACACTTAGGGGGTCACTCTCCTGCTCTGGGTACACTTAGGGGGTCACTCTCCTGCTCTGGGTACACTTAGGGGGTCACTCTCCTGCTCTGGGTACACTTAATGGGTCACTCTCCTGCTCTGGGAACTCCCCATCCCTGCCAGAATCCTGGAGAGGGATGGATGATGCTGGGCGGGGATGGGGATACATTGTAGGGAGGGATGGAGGGGGTCACTCTCCTGCTCTGGGTACACTTAGGGGGTCCCACCCTCTCCTGCTCTGGGCACTCTGAGGGGGTCACTCTCCTACTCTGGGTACACTTAGGGGGTCACTCTCCTACTCTGGGTACACTTAGGGGGTCACTCTCCTGCTCTGGGTACACTTAGGGGGTCACTCTCCTGCTCTGGGAACTCTGAGGGGGTCACTCTCCTGCTCTGGGTACACTTAGGGGGTCACTCTCCTGCTCTGGGTACACTTAGGGGGTCACTCTCCTGCTCTGGGTACACTTAGGGGGTCACTCTCCTGCTCTGGGTACACTTAGGGGGTCACTCTCCTGCTCTGGGTACACTTAGGGGGTCACTCTCCTGCTCTGGGTACACTTAGGGGGTCACTCTCCTGCTCTGGGTACACTTAGGGGGTCACTCTCCTGCTCTGGGTACACTTAGGGGGTCACCCTCCTGCTCTGGGTGCACTTAGGGGGTCAATCTCCTGCTCTGGGAACTCTGAGGGGGTCACCCTCTTGCTCTGGGTACACTTAGGGGGTCACTCTCTTGCTCTGGGTACACTTAGGGGGTCACTCTCTTGCTCTGGGTACACTTAGGGGGTCACTCTCCTGCTCTGGGTACACTTAGGGGGTCACTCTCTTGCTCTGGGAACTCCCTATCCCCACCAGAATCCTGGAGAGGGATGGATGATGCTGGGCGGGGATGGGGATACATTGTAGGGAGCGATGGACGGGGTCACTCTCCTGCTCTGGGTACACTTAGGGGGTCACTCTCCTGCTCTGGGTACACTTAGGGGGTCACTCTCCTGCTCTGGGTACACTTAGGGGGTCACTCTCCTGCTCTGGGAACTCTGAGGGGGTCACTCTCCTACTCTGGGTACACTTAGGGGGTCACTCTCTTGCTCTGGGTACACTTAGGGGGTCACACTCTTGCTCTGGGAACTCTGAGGGGGTCACTCTCCTGCTCTGGGTACACTTAGGGGGTCACCCTCCTGCTCTGGGTACACTTAGGGGGTCAGTCTCCTGCTCTGGGAACTCCGAGGGGGTCACTCTCTTGCTCTGGGTACACTTAGGGGGTCACTCTCTTGCTCTGGGTACACTTAGGGGGTCACTCTACTGCTCTGGGTACACTTAGGGGGTCACTCTTTCTCTGGATGCACTTAGGGGATCACTCTCTTGCTCTGGGTACACTTAGGGTGTCACTCTCTTGCTCTGGGTACACTTAGGGTGTCACTCTCTTGCTCTGGGTACACTTAGGGTGTCACTCTCTTGCTCTGGGTACACTTAGGGTGTCACTCTCTTGCTCTGGGTACACTTAGGGTGTCACTCTCTTGCTCTGGGTACACTTAGGGGGTCACTTTCTTGCTCTGTGTACACTTAGGGGGTCACTCTCCTGCTTGGGTACACTTAGGGGATTACTCTCTTGCTCTGGGTACACTTAGGGGGTCACTCTCCTGCTCTGGGAACTCCCCACACCCGCCAGAATCCTGGAGAGGGATGGATGATGCTGGGCGGGATGGGGATACATTGTAGGGAGGGATGGAGGGGGTCACTCTCCTGCTCTGGGTACACTTAGGGGGTCACTCTCTTGCTCTGGGTACACTTAGGGGGTCACTCTCTTGCTCTGGGAACTCTGAGGGGGTCACTCTCCTTCTCTGGGTACACTTAGGGGGTCACTCTCCTTCTCTGTGTACACTTAGGGGGTCACTCTCCTTCTCTGGGTACACTTAGGGGGTCACTCTCCTTCTCTGGGTACACTTAGGGGGTCACTCTCCTTCTCTGGGTACACTTAGGGGGTCACTCTCCTTGTCATGAGAGGGTTTACCCGTTGGTGGCGCTATCGGTCTCTTGGATCGCAGTACCAGTGTCCATCAGCAGGCGTCTTCCAACACCTAGGACCTGCAGTAAAAGGTCTTTCCTGCTGGTGGCACTGTTGCATCCTTGGGCCGTAGTACCGGTGTCAACCAGCGGGTGCACTCTGGCAGTGTGGAGCAAACAGCTCACACTGCGCTCAGCTGTGACATGAGGTCAATCACCACAGCCTTATAAATACCCGGCAAGCCCTCATAGGCTTGCCTTGGTATCTCTCTCCCTGCATTCTGACCTTGCTGCCTGTTATTTTGACCTTGAGCCTGCATCTGCCTTCTCCTCACCTGATCGGTTCCAATCCCTATCCTGAGGCCTTCCTAGTCCTGTCCCTTCTGTTCCTGGTTACCTTGCATCCCTGCCCTGTACCCCATCCATCCATCCTCTCCTTGTCCTGTTCAGTTTCCCGTTCCTTACCCATCTGTTGTCTTCCCTGTGTATGACCTTGGCTTGGCTTGTTTACGATTACGGTATCTCCATTTACTTATATATATATATTGTTGTTTGTAGTGGGTTGTTGTGTGGGTTTTGCACTGTTTTACTTTTACTTATCACTTGTTAATAAACACCATTTCACTTACATGTGTTTCTGGTCTCCTCTGTGCAGTCCACACAGTCTGGTCAATTAGATACCCTGACACTCCTGCTCTGGGAACTGAGGGGGTCACTCTCCTGCTCTGGGTACACACTTAGGGGGTCACTCTCCTGCTCTGGGTACACTTGGGGGGTCACTCTCCTGCTCTGGGAACTCCCCATCCCCGCCAGAATCCTGGAGAGGGATGGATGATGCTGGGCGGGATGGGGATACATTGTAGGGAGGGATGGAGGGGGTCACTCTCCTGCTCTGGGCACTCTGAGGGGGTCACCCTCCTGCTCTGGGTACACTTAGGGGGTCACTCTCCTGCTCTGGGCACTCTGAGGGGGTCACCCTCCTGCTCTGGGTACACTTAGGGGGTCACCTTCCTGCTCTGGGTACACTTAGGGGGTCACTCTCCTGCTCTGGGTACACTTAGGGGGTCTCTCTCCTGCTCTGGGTACACTTAGGGGGTCACTCTCCTGCTCTGGGAACTCTGAGGGGGTCACTCTCCTGCTCTGGGAACTCTGAGGGGGTCACTCTCCTGCTCTGGGAACTCTGAGGGGGTCACTCTCTGCTCTGGGAACTCGTAGGGGGTCACTCTCCTGCTCTGGGAACTCTGAGGGGGTCACTCTCCTGCTCTGGGTACACTTAGGGGTCACTCTCCTGCTCTGGGTACACTTAGGGGGTCACTTTCTTGCTCTGGGTACACTTACGGGGTCACTCTCTTGCTCTGGGTACACTTAGGGGGTCACTCTCCTGCTCTGGGTAACTTAGGTGGTCACTCTCCTGCTCTGGGTACACTTAGGGGGTCACTCTCCTGCTCTGGGTACACTTAGGGGGTCACTCTCCTGCTCTGGGTACACTTAGGGGGTCACTCTCCTGCTCTGGGTACACTTAGGGGGTCACTCTCTTGCTCTGGGTACACTTAGGGGGTCACACTCTTGCTCTGGGAACTCTGAGGGGGTCACTCTCCTGCTCTGGGTACACTTAGGGGGTCACTCTCCTGCTCTGGGTACACTTAGGGGGTCACTCTCTTGCTCTGGGTACACTTAGGGGGTCACACTCTTGCTCTGGGAACTCTGAGGGGGTCACTCTCCTGCTCTGGGTACACTTAGGGGGTCACTCTCCTACTCTGGGTACACTTAGGGGGTCACTCTCTCTGGGTGCACTTAGGGGGTCACTCTCTTGCTCTGGGAACTCTGAGGGGTGACTCTCCTGCTCTGGGTACACTTAGGGGGTCACTCTCCTGCCCTGGGTACACTTAGGGGGTCACTCTCCTGCTCTGGGTGCACTTAGGGGGTCACTCTCTTGCTCTGGGTACACTTAGGGGGTCACCCTCTTGCTCTGGGTACACTTAGGGGGTCACTCTCCTGCTCTGGGAACTCCCCATCCCCGCCAGAATCCTGGAGAGGGATGGATGATGCTGGGCGGGGATGGGGATACATTGTAGGGAGGGATGGAGGGGGTCACCCTCCTGCTCTGGGCACTCTGAGGGGGTCACCCTCCTGCTCTGGGCACTCTGAGGGGGTCACTCTTTCTCTGGATGCACTTAGGGGGTCACTCTCTTGCTCTGGGTACACTTAGGGTGTCACTCTCTTGCTCTGGGTACACTTAGGGTGTTACTCTCTTGCTCTGGGTACACTTAGGGTGTCACTCTCTTGCTCTGGGTACACTTAGGGGGTCACTCTCTTGCTCTGGGTACACTTAGGGGGTCACTTTCTTGCTCTGTGTACACTTAGGGGGTCACTCTCTTGCTCTGGGAACTCTGAGGGGGTCACTCTCCTTCTCTGGGTACACTTAGGGGGTCACTCTCCTGCTCTGGGTACACTTAGGGGGTCACTCTCCTGCTCTGGGTACACTTAGGGGGTCACTCTCCTGCTCTGGGTACACTTAGGGGGTCACTCTCCTGCTCTGGGTACACTTAGGGGGTCACTCTCCTGCTCTGGGTACACTTAGGGGGTCACTCTCCTGCTCTGGGTACACTTAGGGGGTCACTCTCCTGCTCTGGGTACACTTAGGGGGTCACTCTCCTGCTCTGGGTACACTTAGGGGGTCACTCTCCTGCTCTGGGTACACTTAGGGGGTCACTTTCCTGCTCTGGGTACACTTAGGGGGTCACTCTCTTGCTCTGGGTACTCTTAGGGGGTCACTCTCCTGCTCTGGGAACTCTGAGGGGGCCACTCTCCTTCTCTGGGTACACTTAGGGGGTCACTCTGCTACTTTGGGTACACTTAGGGGGTCACTCTCTTGCTTTGTGTACACTTGGGGGGTCACTCTCTTGCTCTGTGTACACTTAGGGGGTCACTCTCCTGCTCTGGGTACACTTAGGGGGTCACTCTCTTGCTCTGGGTACACTTAGGGGGTCACTCTCCTGCTCTGGACACTCTGAGGGGGTCACCCTCCTGCTCTGGGTACACTTAGGGGGTCACTCTCCTGCTCTAGGTACACCTAGGGGGTCCCTCCCTCTCCTGCTCTGGGCACTCTGAAGGGGTCACTCTCCTGCTCTGGGCACACTTAGGAGGTCACTCTTCTGCTCTGGGCACACTTAGGGGGTCACTCTCCTGCTCTGGGTACACTTAGGGGGTCACTCTCCTGCTCTGGGTACACTTAGGGGGTCACTCTCCTGCTCTGGGTACACTTAGGGGGTCACTCTCCTGCTCTGGGTACACTTAGGGGGTCACCCTCCTGCTCTGGGTACACTTAGGGGGTCACCCTCCTGCTCTGGGTGCACTTAGGGGGTCACTCTCCTGCTCTGGGTACACTTAGGGGGTCACTCTCCTGCTCTGGGTACACTTAGGGGGTCACTCTCCTGCTCTGGGTACACTTAGGGGGTCACTCTCCTGCTCTGGGTACACTTAGGGGGTCACTCTCCTGCTCTGGGTACACTTAATGGGTCACTCTCCTGCTCTGGGAACTCCCCATCCCTGCCAGAATCCTGGAGAGGGATGGATGATGCTGGGCGGGGATGGGGATACATTGTAGGGAGGGATGGAGGGGGTCACTCTCCTGCTCTGGGTACACTTAGGGGGTCCCTCCCTCTCCTGCTCTGGGCACTCTGAGGGGGTCGCTCTCCTACTCTGGGTACACTTAGGGGGTCACTCTCCTACTCTGGGTACACTTAGGGGGTCACTCTCCTGCTCTGGGTACACTTAGGGGGTCACTCTCCTGCTCTGGGTACACTTAGGGGGTCACTCTCCTGCTCTGGGTACACTTAGGGGGTCACTCTCCTGCTCTGGGTACACTTAGGGGGTCACTCTCCTGCTCTGGGTACACTTAGGGGGTCACTCTCCTGCTCTGGGTACACTTAGGGGGTCACTCTCCTGCTCTGGGTACACTTAGGGGGTCACTCTCCTGCTCTGGGTACACTTAGGGGGTCACTCTCCTGCTCTGGGTACACTTAGGGGGTCACTCTCCTGCTCTGGGTACACTTAGGGGGTCAATCTCCTGCTCTGGGAACTCCGAGGGGGTCACCCTCTTGCTCTGGGTACACTTAGGGGGTCACCCTCTTGCTCTGGGTACACTTAGGGGGTCACTCTCTTGCTCTGGGTACACTTAGGGGGTCACTCTCTTGCTCTGGGTACACTTAGGGGGTCACTGTCCTGCTCTGGGTACACTTAGGGGGTCACTCTCTTGCTCTGGGAACTCCCTATCCCCACCAGAATCCTGGAGAGGGATGGATGATGCTGGGCGGGGATGGGGATACATTGTAGGGAGCGATGGACGGGGTCACTCTCCTGCTCTGGGTACACTTAGGGGGTCACTCTCCTGCTCTGGGTACACTTAGGGGGTCACTCTCCTGCTCTGGGTACACTTAGGGGGTCACTCTCCTGCTCTGGGAACTCTGAGGGGGTCACTCTCCTACTCTGGGTACACTTAGGGGGTCACTCTCTTGCTCTGGGTACACTTAGGGGGTCACACTCTTGCTCTGGGAACTCTGAGGGCGTCACTCTCCTGCTCTGGGTACACTTAGGGGGTCACCCTCCTGCTCTGGGTACACTTAGGGGGTCACTCTCCTGCTCTGGGAACTCCGAGGGGGTCACTCTCTTGCTCTGGGTACACTTAGGGGGTCACTCTCTTGCTCTGGGTACACTTAGGGGGTCACTCTACTGCTCTGGGTACACTTAGGGGGTCACTCTTTCTCTGGATGCACTTAGGGGATCACTCTCTTGCTCTGGGTACACTTAGGGTGTCACTCTCTTGCTCTGGGTACACTTAGGGTGTCACTCTCTTGCTCTGGGTACACTTAGGGTGTCACTCTCTTGCTCTGGGTACACTTAGGGGGTCACTTTCTTGCTCTGTGTACACTTAGGGGGTCACTCTCCTGCTTGGGTACACTTAGGGGATCACTCTCTTGCTCTGGGTACACTTAGGGGGTCACTCTCCTGCTCTGGGAACTCCCCACACCCGCCAGAATCCTGGAGAGGGATGGATGATGCTGGGCGGGATGGGGATACATTGTAGGGAGGGATGGAGGGGGTCACTCTCCTGCTCTGGGTACACTTAGGGGGTCACTCTCTTGCTCTGGGTACACTTAGGGGGTCACTCTCTTGCTCTGGGAACTCTGAGGGGGTCACTCTCCTTCTCTGGGTACACTTAGGGGGTCACTCTCCTTCTCTGTGTACACTTAGGGGGTCACTCTCCTTCTCTGGGTACACTTAGGGGGTCACTCTCCTTCTCTGGGTACACTTAGGGGGTCACTCTCCTTGTCATGAGAGGGTTTACCCGTTGGTGGCGCTATCGGTCTCTTGGATCGCAGTACCAGTGTCCATCAGCAGGCGTCTTCCAACACCTAGGACCTGCAGTAAAAGGTCTTTCCTGCTGGTGGCACTGTTGCATCCTTGGGCCGTAGTACCGGTGTCAACCAGCGGGTGCACTCTGGCAGTGTGGAGCAAACAGCTCACACTGCGCTCAGCTGTGACATGAGGTCAATCACCACAGCCTTATAAATACCCGGCAAGCCCTCATAGGCTTGCCTTGGTATCTCTCTCCCTGCATTCTGACCTTGCTGCCTGTTATTTTGACCTTGAGCCTGCATCTGCCTTGTCCTCACCTGATCGGTTCCAATCCCTATCCTGAGGCCTTCCTAGTCCTGTCCCTTCTGTTCCTGGTTACCTTGCATCCCTGCCCTGTACCCCATCCATCCATCCTCTCCTTGTCCTGTTCAGTTTCCCGTTCCTTACCCATCTGTTGTCTTCCCTGTGTATGACCTTGGCTTGGCTTGTTTACGATTACGGTATCTCCATTTACTTATATATATATATTGTTGTTTGTAGTGGGTTGTTGTGTGGGTTTTGCACTGTTTTACTTTTACTTATCACTTGTTAATAAACACCATTTCACTTACATGTGTTTCTGGTCTCCTCTGTGCAGTCCACACAGTCTGGTCAATTAGATACCCTGACACTCCTGCTCTGGGAACTGAGGGGGTCACTCTCCTGCTCTGGGTACACACTTAGGGGGTCACTCTCCTGCTCTGGGTACACTTGGGGGGTCACTCTCCTGCTCTGGGAACTCCCCATCCCCGCCAGAATCCTGGAGAGGGATGGATGATGCTGGGCGGGATGGGGATACATTGTAGGGAGGGATGGAGGGGGTCACTCTCCTGCTCTGGGCACTCTGAGGGGGTCACCCTCCTGCTCTGGGTACACTTAGGGGGTCACTCTCCTGCTCTGGGCACTCTGAGGGGGTCACCCTCCTGCTCTGGGTACACTTAGGGGGTCACCCTCCTGCTCTGGGTACACTTAGGGGGTCACTCTCCTGCTCTGGGTACACTTAGGGGGTCTCTCTCCTGCTCTGGGTACACTTAGGGGGTCACTCTCCTGCTCTGGGAACTCTGAGGGGGTCACTCTCCTGCTCTGGGAACTCTGAGGGGGTCACTCTCCTGCTCTGGGAACTCTGAGGGGGTCACTCTCCTGCTCTGGGAACTCGTAGGGGGTCACTCTCCTGCTCTGGGAACTCGTAGGGGGTCACTCTCCTGCTCTGGGAACTCTGAGGGGGTCACTCTCCTGCTCTGGGTACACTTAGGGGGTCACTCTCCTGCTCTGGGTACACTTAGGGGGTCACTTTCTTGCTCTGGGTACACTTACGGGGTCACTCTCTTGCTCTGGGTACACTTAGGGGGTCACTCTCCTGCTCTGGGTATACTTAGGTGGTCACTCTCCTGCTCTGGGTACACTTAGGGGGTCACTCTCCTGCTCTGGGTACACTTAGGGGGTCACTCTCCTGCTCTGGGTACACTTAGGGGGTCACTCTCCTGCTCTGGGTACACTTAGGGGGTCACTCTCTTGCTCTGGGTACACTTAGGGGGTCACACTCTTGCTCTGGGAACTCTGAGGGGGTCACTCTCCTGCTCTGGGTACACTTAGGGGGTCACTCTCCTGCTCTGGGTACACTTAGGGGGTCACTCTCTTGCTCTGGGTACACTTAGGGGGTCACTCTCTCTGGGTGCACTTAGGGGGTCACTCTCTTGCTCTGGGAACTCTGAGGGGGTGACTCTCCTGCCCTGGGTACACTTAGGGGGTCACTCTCCTGCCCTGGGTACACTTAGGGGGTCACTCTCCTGCTCTGGGTGCACTTAGGGGGTCACTCTCTTGCTCTGGGTACACTTAGGGGGTCACCCTCTTGCTCTGGGTACACTTAGGGGGTCACTCTCCTGCTCTGGGAACTCCCCATCCCCGCCAGAATCCTGGAGAGGGATGGATGATGCTGGGCGGGGATGGGGATACATTGTAGGGAGGGATGGAGGGGGTCACCCTCCTGCTCTGGGCACTCTGAGGGGGTCACCCTCCTGCTCTGGGTACACTTAGGGGGTCACTCTTTCTCTGGATGCACTTAGGGGGTCACTCTCTTGCTCTGGGTACACTTAGGGTGTTACTCTCTTGCTCTGGGTACACTTAGGGTGTCACTCTCTTGCTCTGGGTACACTTAGGGGGTCACTCTCTTGCTCTGGGTACACTTAGGGGGTCACTTTCTTGCTCTGTGTACACTTAGGGGGTCACTCTCTTGCTCTGGGAACTCTGAGGGGGTCACTCTCCTTCTCTGGGTACACTTAGGGGGTCACTCTCCTGCTCTGGGTACACTTAGGGGGTCACTCTCCTGCTCTGGGCACACTGAGGGGGTCACCCTCCTGCTCTGGGTACACTTAGGGGGTCACCCTCCTGCTCTGGGTACACTTAGGGGGTCACCCTCCTGCTCTGGGTACACTTAGGGGGTCACCCTCCTGCTCTGGGTACACTTAGGGGGTTACTCTCTCTGGGTGCACTTAGGGGGTCACTCTCCTGCTCTGGGTACACTTAGGGGGTCACTCTCCTGCTCTGGGTTCACTTAGGGGGTCACTCTCCTGCTCTGGGTTCACTTAGGGGGTCACTCTCCTGCTCTGGGTGCACTTAGGGGGTCACTCTCTTGCTCTGGGTACACTTAGGGGGTCACCCTCTTGCTCTGGGTACACTTAGGGGGTCACTCTCCTGCTCTGGGAACTCCCCATCCCCGCCGGAATCCTGGAGAGGGATGGATGATGCTGGGCGGGGATGGGGATACATTGTAGGGAGGGGTGGAGGGGGTCACCCTCCTGCTCTGGGCACTCTGAGGGGGTCACCCTCCTGCTCTGGGCACTCTGAGGGGGTCACCCTCCTGCTCTGGGTACACTTAGGGGGTCACTCTCCTGCTCTGGGCGTCACTCTCCTGCTCTGGGTACACTTAGGGGGTCACTCTCTTGCTCTGGGTACACTTAGGGGGTCTCTCTTCTGCTCTGGGAACTCTCAGGGGGTCACTCTACTGCTCTGGGTACACTTAGGGGGTCACTCTTTCTCTGGATGCACTTAGGGGGTCACTCTCTTGCTCTGGGTACACTTAGGGTGTCACTCTCTTGCTCTGGGTACACTTAGGGTGTCACTCTCTTGCTCTGGGTACACTTAGGGTGTCACTCTCTTGCTCTGGGTACACTTAGGGTGTCACTCTCTTGCTCTGGGTACACTTAGGGGGTCACTCTCTTGCTCTGGGTACACTTAGGGGGTCACTCTCTTGCTCTGGGTACACTTAGGGGGTCACTCTCTTGCTCTGGGTACACTTAGGGGGTCACTCTTCTGCTCTGGGTACACTTAGGGGATCACTCTCTTGCTCTGGGTACACTTAGGGGGTCACTCTCCTGCTCTGGGAACTCCCCACCCCCCCCCCCAGAATCCTGGAGAGGGATGGATGATGCTGGGCGGGATGGGGATACATTGTAGGGAGGGATGGAGGGGATCACTCTCCTGCTCTGGGTACACTTAGGGGGTCACTCTCCTGCTCTAGGTACATTTAGGGGGTCCCTCCCTCTCCTGCTCTGGGTACACTTAGGGGGTCACTCTCTTGCTCTGGGTACACTCAGGGGGTCACTCTCCTTCTCTGGGTACACTTAGGGGGTCACTCTCCTTCTCTGGGTACACTTAGGGGGTCATTCTCCTTCTCTGGGTACACTTAGGGGGTCACTCTCCTGCTCTGGGAACTGAGGGGGTCACTCTCCTGCTCTGGGTACACTTAGGGGGTCACTCTCCTGCTCTGGGTACACTTAGGGGGTCACTCTCCTGCTCTGGGTACACTTAGGGGGTCACTCTCCTGCTCTGGGTACACTTAGGGGGTCACTCTCCTGCTCTGGGTACACTTGGGGGGTCACTCTCCTGCTCTGGGAACTCCCCATCCCCGCCAGAATCCAGGAGAGGGATGGATGATGCTGGGCGGGATGGGGATATATTGTAGGGAAGGATGGAGGGGGTCACTCTCCTGCTCTGGGCACTCTGAGGGGGTCACCCTCCTGCTCTGGGCACTCTGAGGGGGTCACCCTCCTGCTCTGGGCACTCTGAGGGGGTCACTCTCCTGCTCTGGGTACACTTAGGGGGTCACTCTCCTGCTCTGGGTACACTTGGGGGGTCACTCTCTTTCTCTGGATGCACTTATGGGGGTCACTCTCCTGCTCTGGGAACTCTGAGGGGGTCACTCTCCTCCTCTGGGAACTCTGAGGGGGTCACTCTCCTGCTCTGGGTACACTTAGGGGGTCACTCTCCTGCTCTGGGTACACTTAGGGGGTCACTCTCCTGCTCTGGGTACACTTAGGGGGTCACTCTCCTGCTCTGGGTACACTTAGGGGGTCACTCTCCTGCTCTGGGTACACTTATGGGGTCAATCTCCTGCTCTGGGTACACTTAGGGGGTCACTCTCTTGCTCTGGGTACACTTAGGGGGTCACTCTCCTGCTCTGGGTACACTTAGGGGGTCACTCTCTTGCTCTGGTACACTTAGCAGGTCCCTCCCTCTCCTGCTCTGGGCACTCTGAGGGGGTCACTCTCCTACTCTGGGTACACTTAGGGGGTCACTCTCTTGCTCTGGATACACTTAGGGGGTCACTCTCCTGCTCTGGGAACTCCCTATCCCCACCAGAATCCTGGAGAGGGATGGATGATGCTGGGCTCTGGGCATTTGAAGAGGACATTCTGCTGCTCTGTACAATCTGAGGGGGCACTCCTCTTCTGGGCATTCTAAGGAGCAAGCCTGATCTATATGGGCACTGTGATCTTAGGGGTCATTCCTGCTCTGGGCATCCTAGGGTGTCACTCCTAATCTGGGCACTTATGATGACCACATATAGTGCTGACCTCTTCACTTTATATTCTCTGTTGTAAGTTTGACAATAAAGGGGGCTCACTGACTGCTATTTTCCTGGAGGTTAATTATTGTACAGTGTTGGGGGTTTATTGTGTAGTTCTGGTAGTTATTAATGCATATTCCTAGGGGGTTTATTGCTGTGCGACATTATTGTGCCATGCTGGCATTTAATTGTTCTGCCATGCTAAGGGGCTAATTATTGTGCAATATTGGAGGTTTATTGTGCCATGCTTGTTGTTCATTTTTGTGCTATGCTGGGGGTTTATTTTTGTTCTGTTCCGGGGGTTAGTTATTATGTTTTGCTGGTTGTTATGGCTGGCCCTGACATGTACTGGAGATTATCCGGCCCTTATACTTATTGGGAAGCTATTGCTGACCTTGACACTTGCTGGGGGTTATCATTGTTATTCGCATTTGGGCTTGTTTTACTCCAACAATCAATTCTGTGTGTCCAAAGGCACTATTTTGTCTATATAAAGGGGAAGGGTTGTGAAGAAACACCCAATTTTCAGTCACGCCTACCTTTGGCCACACCCACTTCTGGCCACACCAACGAGACCATGATGCACTGCGTGCTCTGCATTAGCTCCACCACTTTTTCTTACAGCACCCACACAGCACCCCCAAAAAAAATTGTCTGGAGCCGCCCCTGGTTGAGATCAGAAAATAGAGAGTATATTTCTGTGATAACATGTCTTTGTGGTTCTGTCTTAGTACACAAGATTTCAAAAGGCGTGCGTGGTCTGGAAAAATCGGAGCGTTTATGAGTATGGTTGAGAAAGTGTCTAATTTGGAAGTATATCCATTGTGGGAATGTTCGTCCAGACGTTGGTGTGGATAAGTTGGGAAGGGGCAGAAAGGTATTTCCAGAGAAGAAGTGTTCCGCACGAACACTGGAATGGGGCCAAAAGTCTGCAAGGAACGTGTCAGAAAGGCCCGCTGGAAAGTCTGGATTATTTCGGATGGGCGTCATTGGTCCTTGCGTGGAAGAGATGCGATGATTCCGGCAAGCCTTCTGAAAGGTTTGCAAGGTGGTGCCTATTAATGGATGTTGTTTGCAGGTCTGAGGGACAGTGCTCGGGGTGGTCCAGGGAAGCTGTCGGATTGGTATTGGAGAGAATTCGTTTTCAATTTTTGTCCAAGCTTTCGTGTGGCTGTGGACGTTCCAGTCGACTATTCTTGTCAGTTGACAAGTTATGTGATATTTGGCTATGTCTGGGAGCCCAATGCCACCTTTTAGTTTGGGTAAGGTTAGTCTTTCGAAACTTAGTCTAGGACTGCCTTTGCCCCACAGGAAGTCACTACAGGCTCTACGATAGGAGGAGTAGAAGGTTCGTGGAAGATTTATGGGGACTGTTTGCAACATGTATAATAATCTCGGGAGGATATTCATTTTAAGTATGGATGCCCTACTAAACCAAGAGAAGATTCCTGTCGACCAGGCCTTTAGGTCTTTCTGAATGCGTTGGAGAATTGGGAGATAGTTTTTGGAATGTAGTTCGGATAAATGAAATGGAAGATTAATACCGAGATAGGTAATTGCATCCCGATTCCATTTGAAAGGGAAATTAGATTGGCAAAGTGCAAGTGTTTCTTTTTGTGAGGAAATATTTAAGGCTTCTGATTTAGTGAAATTGATTTGAAGGTTCGATAAGGTGTTAAATGTGGTAAAGTCTTTAAGTAAGTTGGGTAAGGTAACGTGTGGGTCAGTTAGGAAGAGGAGGATGTCGTCTGCGAAGGCAGCGAGTTTGTATGTATTACTTGAAATGGGCACTCCTTTAATGTCTGGGTTAGACCTAATTCGCTGGAGTAGTGGTTCTAGAGTCAGGACAAATATTAAGGGGGATAGCGGACATCCTTGGCGGGTCCCGTTTGATATGGAGAAGGCATTCGACAGGCAACCGTTAACCCGGACCCTTGCGGTTGGAAGGGCGTAAAGGGCCATAATGAACTTTAGCATGCGGTTCCCTTTTCCAATCATTTTAAGCACTTCTGACATGTAGTCCCATGCTACCCTGTCGAATGCCTTCTCAGCATCCAGGGAAAGGAAGAACCCTTGCTTTTGGGAGGAGGTCAGCCATTTATGTATGTTAATTGCCTTGATTGTGTTGTCTCTTGCCTCTCTTCCTGGTATAAAGCCAACTTGATCTAATGAGATGAGGTCAGGCAATAGAGGCAGGAGACGGTTAGCTAAGATTTTGGCATATATTTTGAGGTCAACATTTAGCAAGGAGATTGGGCGGTAATTAGTCACTAGTGACGGGTCTTTATTTGGCTTAGGGATCACCCTGATGTGTGCTGTCAGAAGGTCTCGTGGAGGGGGTTTTTCGGGAGACAGGGAGTTGAATGCAGTCAGAAAGTGAGGTTTAAGAGTGTCAATGAATGTTTTATAGTATCCCGTCGTCAACCCATCTGGTCCTGGACTTTTCCCAGGTTTCAGTTGCTTAAGAACCGTGTTTAATTCTGTGGATGTAATCGGTTGCTCTAGGTCATTAGCTGTCTCAGCGGACAGGGGTTCTGGGCTGTATTGTCTGAGGAAATCTCTGATGAACTGTAATCTTCAGGAATCGTCCTTCTGTGGGCTAGTGGGGTGTAAGTTGTACAGTCGGGTATAATAGTGGACAAACTGAGCCGCTATTTGGTCATTTGATATTATTTTATGGCCCTTCTCGTCAGTGAGGGAATGGATGGTCATGGATGCCTTCTTTGCTCGAAGAGCTCTTGCAAGGTGCTTACTGGACTTGTTGCCATATTCGTAGAAAATTTTTGGGAAAGTTTGTAGTTTCTCTTTGTTTGTTTGTGTAGTGTTTCTATAAGTTCATTTCTAGCTTGGATCAGTTCTGGAAGGGTCCCTAGTGCTTGGGATGATTTTTGAGCACGTTCTAACTCTTGTATACAGATGGTCAGTTTTGCTATGTGTGCTTGCTTTTCTTTTCTTCTTTTACTTGAGATCGCTATGAGTTCTCCACGTATGGTACTTTTATGTGCCTCCCATCTCATCATAGGAGATATGTCTGGGGAGTCATTCTCTTGGAAGTATAGTGCAATGCGCTCACTTATGCGAAGTGTGGTGTCATTGTCCGTGAGAAGGGATGGGTCAAGGTGCCAAATTTGGGATCTGGGAGGGCTGTCTGTAAATTCTAAAGTCATGGATATGGGGTGGTGATCCGAAAGGTACATGGGTTCAATGGAGGCAGCGGTGAGTAATGGTAGGTCTCTTTGTGACAGGAAGAGGTAATCAAGTCTGGAATGTCGGTTGTGTGGAGCCGAATAGAATGTGTAGTCCTTCACATTTGGGTGGAGCGTACGCCATGAGTCGTGTAGCGCTGATTCTTGTATTTGTGTTTTAATTGCCGAAGCGCTTTGTAGGGCATGGATGAGGTGCCTGCCGATGTATCGAGTAGAGGGTTAAGCGGGACATTGAAATCTCCTCCAAGAACAAGAAGGCCATCTTGGAATGTGGAGAGTTTTTGCAGTGTGGATCTTAAGAATGAGACTTGTCCTGAATTGGGGGCGTATATATTGGCGAGGGTGATTCGCTTGCCATATAAAGTGCCTTTTATGAATATGAATCGTACTTCCTCATCCATGCACGTATCATTAATTTGAAACTGACAATGTTTCGCAATGAGGATAGATATCCCCTTAGTTTTTGCGGTGTGATTAGTTGCATGAAGGGAGGTTGGGAATCGTGAGTTTGAAAGTTTAGGGATGGAGTCTGTTCTAAAGTGTGTCTCCTGAAGGAAGACAATGTCAGCTTTATTTCTGTGTAGGTCAAGTAGAAGCTGAGAGCGTTTTTCTGGGAGATTAAGGCCTCGTATATTTAAAGATACGATCTTGGTTGAGGATTTAAGTTTATGTGTCTGTTGCGGCATTGTATGGAGATGGATCGGGTCTCAACGTGTTAAATATCCAGTATAGATATTTGTTTTGGTAAAGAAGAGGCACTACGGAGGAGGAGGATTGGGTCTAGGAGGTAGAAAAGTGGTGTTTGGCGTCGGGAAGTGTGGAAAAGTCTGGTAAGGAAAAGAAGCGGGGGGAGAGGGTAGGGGAAAGTCTCGTGTAGGAAGTTCAGTAGGGAGGTACCCGTGTGAGAGTGCTGGAAGAGCCTATGAGTATAGGCGGTCTTTTCCGGGGAAAAACAAGATCCTGCTCGCTAATCCTAGGATACTATGTATCCGTATCCAGGTATGACCAGAGTGGTTCAGTGTTGGACGGTGAATATAGAATCATTGGTCGGGAGGAATATTGTTAGTAGTCACTGAGTGGGGAGTAACCAGAGACGGCGGAAGGTGTTGAAACCTAAGGAGGGGTTGCTACCCGCCGACAGAGAGGGAAGTATAGTATGTGAAAAGAGGAGGACAAGGAAGTGTAGCATTTACGTTGTGATGTATCATAGAGACCATGCGATTAAGCAGTTGCTTGATAGATTATAGGATTGGGGTGAGCTGACACAGTGGAAGAGGATGGGACCTCATTCCATAACACTTGGAAGATGCTCATTGCGGTATAGAGCTAAGGTTGTGTGCAAGCACACGTAAAGTGCAGGGGAACTCTGTGCTCCCTTCCGAAACTGGAAGACTGCTTACCAGTGCGCTTAAATTTTTTTTAACACTGCCATGGCCGGTCTCAAGCCCGTGCTGCGAAAAGAGGAGGATTGGGTGCTGGGACAGCAAACCAGCCCTGTAAAAGCATTTGTAGAGCAATTGGGAAAGTTCAGTGACACTGAGGTGATGATCCATCTCGGGGAGGTTCAGTGTCACTGCGGCAATGAAGACCTCTCTGAGCGTGGTTGGTTCTAAGAGCGATGGCCCAGACCCCATTCCATAACACTTGGAAGATGCTCATTGCGGTATAGAGCTGGTCCAAAGGTTGCGCGTGAAGGTTGTGTGCAAGCACACATAAAATGCATTGGAACTCTGTGCTCCCTTCCGATACTAGAAGACTGCTTACCAGTGCGCTTGAATTTTTTTTTAACTCTGCCATGGCCGGTCCCAAGCACGTGCTGCGAAAAGAGGAGGGTTGGGTGCTGGGACAGCAAACCAGCCCTGTAAAAACATTTGTAGAGCAATTGGGAAAGTTCAGTGACACTGAGGTGATGATCCATCTCGGGGAGGTTCAGTGTCACTGCCGCAATGAAGACCTCTCTGAGCGTGGTTAGTTCTGAGAGCGATGGCCCAGACCCCATTCCATAACACTTGGAAGATGCTCATTGCTGTGTAGAGCTGGTCCAAAGGTTGCGCGTGAAGGTTGTGTGCAAGCACACGTAAAGTGCATGGGAACTCTGTGCTCCCTTCCGAAACTGGAAGACTGCTTACCAGTGCGCTTGAATATTTTTTAACTCTGCCATGGCCGGTCCCAAGCCCGTGCTGCGAAAAAAGGAGGGTTGGGTGCTGGGATAGCAAACCAGCCCTGTAAAAACATTTGTAGGGAAATTGGGAAAGTTCAGTGACACTGAGGTGATGATCCATCTCGGGGGAGGTTCAGTGTCACTGCGGCAATGAAGACCTCTCTGAGCGTGGTTAGTTCTGAGAGCGATGGCCCAGACCCCATTCCATAACACTTGGAAAATGCTCATTGCAGTATAGAGCTGGTCCAAAGGTTGCGTGTGAAGGTTGCGTGCAAGCACACATAAAGTGCACTTGAACTCTGTGCTCCATTCCGAAACTGGAAGACTGCTTACCAGTGCACTTGAATTTTTTTAACTCTGCCATGGCCGGTCCCACGCCCATGCTGCGAAAAGAGGAGGGTTGGGTGCTGGGACAGCAAACCAGCCCTGTAAAAACATTTGTAGAGCAATTGGGAAAGTTCAGTGACACTGAGGTGATGATCCATCTCGGGGAGGTTCAGTGTCACTGCGGCAATGAAGACCTCTCTGAGAGCGGTTGGTTCTGAGAGCGATGGCCCAGACACCATTCCATAACACTTGGAAGATGCTCATTGTGGTATAGAGCTGGTCCAAAGGTTGCGCGTGAAGCTTGTGTGCAAGCACACGTAAAGTGCAGGGGAACTCTGTGCTCCCTTCCGAAACTGGAAAACTGCTTACCAGTGCGCTTGAATTTTTTTTAACTCTGCCATGGCTGGTCCCAAGCCCGTGCTACGAAAAGAGGAGGGTTGGGTGCTGGGATAGCAAACCAGCCCTGTAAAAGCATTTGTAGGGCAATTGGGAAAGTTCAGTGACACTGAGGTGATGATCCATCTCGGGGGAGGTTCAGTGTCACTGCGGCAATGAAGACCTCTCTGAGCGCGGTTGGTTCCGAGAGCGATGGCCCAGACCCCATTCCATAACACTTGGAAGATGCTCATTGCGGTATAGAGCTGGTCCAAAGGTTGCGCGTGAAGGTTGTGTGCAAGCACACGTAAAGTGCAGGGGAACTCTGTGCTCCCTTCCGAAACTGGAAGACTGCTTACCAGTGCGCTTGAATTTTTTTTAACTCTGCCATGGCCGGTCCCAAGCCCGTCCTGCGAAAAAGGGAGGGTTGGGTGCTGGGACAGCAAACCAGCCCTATAAAAACTTTTGTAGAGCAATTGGGAAAGTTCAGTGACACTGAGGTGATGATCCATCTTGGGGGAGGTTCAGTGTCACAGCGGCAATGTCATGAACAGGTGTGACCAGATTGTGTGGACTGCAAGGAGGAAACCAAAACGCATGTAAAGTGAAATAAGAATAATGTTTATTTGATAAGTGATATAAATAAACAAACACCGCAAATACAAATAGTGCTCAACCAACCAACAGAAACCCACAGACAACAGATAATATATACAGCCAAAGGGAAGTACCAAAATCAAACACGTAAGCCAGGCCAGGGTCATACACAGGGGATCAGCAACTGAACAAGGGCAAGATAGGAGAGGATGATAATGGATGGGATATGGATACAAGGGAAAAGGAACACAGGAGGGACGGAATCAGGATGGGATCGGATACAGGCTCAGGTTCAGATACAGAAGATACAGGTTTACAGGATACGGGATAACAGGTCAGGGCACAAGGAAGAAAGATACCAAGGCAAGCCTATGAGGGCTTGCCGGGTATTTATAAGGCTGTGGTAATTGACCTCATGTTACAGCTGAGCGCAGAGTGTGCTGTTTGCTCCACACTGCCGGAGTGCACCCGCTGGTGGACACCGGTACTACGGCCCAAGGATGCAACAGTGCCACCAGCAGGAGAGACCTCTTACTACAGGTCCCAGGTGTTGGAAGACACCCACTGGTGGACACTGGTACTGCGATCCAAGAGACCGATAGCGCCACCAACGGGTAAACCCTCTCATGACAGTACCCCCCCCCCAAAGGAGCGGCCTCCGGACGCTCCAACAAGGTGAAATTGTCCAAAGTTCATGGCCTCAAACCGAACTACAGATGAGGGCACATCAGGCTGGGCATCGGGTACATCAAACTGGACAGCGGGTACATCTGAGAAGACAGCGGGCACATCCGGGCAGACAGCGGGCAGGAATATACCAAGCTGGGCAGCGGGCACTTCGAGCTGGGCAGCAGGCATGAGCACTTCGAGCTGGGCAGCGGGCAATTCGAGCTGGGCAGCGGGCACTTCGAGCTGGGCAGCGGGCACTTCGAGCTGGGCAGCGGGCACGGACACTTCGAGCTGGGAAGCTGGCACATCGGGCTGGGAAGCTGGCACATCAGGCTGGAAGGCAGGCACTGAGACATCAGGCTGGAAGGCAGGCACTGGGACGATAGGCTTGAAAGCTGGCACATCAGACTGGGAAGCTGGCACATCAGACTGGGAAGCTGGCACATCAGGCTGGAAGGCAAGCTTCAAGACATCAGGGTGGAAAGCTGGCACATCAGGCTGGAAAGCTGGCACATCAGACTGGGAAGCTGGCACATCAGACTGGGAAGCTGGCACATCAGACTGGGAAGCTGGCACATCAGACTGAGAAGCTGGCACATCAGACTGGAAGGCAGGCATCGAGACATCAGGTGGAAATACAGACACGGAGACATCAGGCGAGACTTCAGGCTGGAAGGCAGGCATCAAGGCATCAGACTGGGAAGCAGGCACATTAGACTGGAGAGCGGGTACATCAGGCTGGAAGGCTGAGACATCTGGCTGGAAGGCAGGCATCGAGACATCTGGCTGGAAGGCAGGCATCGAGACATCTGGCTGGAAGGCAGGCGTCGGGACATCTGGCTGGAAGGCAGGCATCGGGACATCCGGCTGGAAGGCAGGCATCGGGACATCCGGCTGGAAGGCAGGCATCGGGACATCCGGCTGGAAGGCAGGCATCGGGACATCCGGCTGGAAGGCAGGCATCGGGACATCCGGCTGGAAGGCAGGCATCGGGACATCCAGCTGGAAGGCAGGCATCGGGACATCCGGCTGGAAGGCAGGCATCGGGACATCCGGCTGGAAGGCAGGCACATTAGACTGGATAGCAGGCGCATCAGGCTGGAAAGCGGGCACCGAGACTTCGGGCTGGAAGGCAGACATCAGGACAGACTGGACAGCGGGCACATCAGACTGTGAGGCAAAGACATCAAGCTGGGAGGCAGGCGCCGAGACAGGCTGGAAGGCAGGCATCAGGACATCAGACTGGAAAGCAGGCACATTAGACTGGAGAGCGGGTACATCAGACTGGAAGGTGGGCACATCAGACTGGAAGGCAGAGACATCAAGCTGGAAGGCAGAGACATCAAGCTGGAAGGCAGGCACCGAGACATCCGGCTGGAGGGCAGGCACCGAGACATCAGGCTGGAAGGCAGGCACCGAAACACCAGGCTGGAAGGCAGGCACATCAGACTGGAAAGCAGGCACCGACTGGCAAGTGGGCACATTAGACTGAAAGGCAGGCATCGAGACATCAGGCTGGAAAGCGGGCACATCAGACTGGAAGGTAGATATATCAGGCTGGAAGGCAGGCACCGAGCCTTCAGGCTGGAAGGCAGGCATCAAGACATCAGACTGGAAAGCGGACACATCTGACTGGAAGGTAGGCACATCAGGCTCGAAGGCAGGCACCGCGACTTCAGACTGGAAAGCGGCTTCATCAGACTGGAAAGTGGACACATCAGACTGGAGGGTAGGCACATCAGACTGGAAGGCAGGCACCAAGACTTTGGGCTGGAAGGCAGGCATCAAAACATCAGACTGGGAAGCAGGCACATCAGACTGGAAGGAAGACACATCAGGCTGGAAGGTAGGCACATCAGGCTGGAAGGCAGGCACCGAGACTTTGGGCTGGAAGGCAGGCACCGAGACATCAGACTGGAAAGCGGGTACATCAGACTGGAAAGTGGACACATCAGACTTGAAGGTAGGAACATCAGACTGGAAGGTAGGCACATCAGGCTGGAAGGCAGGCACCGAGACTTTGGGCTGGAAGGCAGGCACCGAGACATCAGACTGGAAAGCGGGTACATCAGACTGGAAAGTGGACACATCAGACTTGAAGGTAGGAACATCAGACTGGAAGGCAGGCAGATCAGGCTGGAAGGCAGGCACCGAGACTTTGGGCTGGATAGCAGGCACTGGGTTGGTAGGTTTAGGTGGGTCATCAAGTTCAACTGGCATGAACGCAGGCTGGAACAGGTTGGTTGGTGTGGAAGCAAGTTGGGTTACTGGCAGGATTGTGTGAGTGGGGAAGAACTTCCGTTTCTTCTTTGGCTTAACTGCTGGAGATCTGTAGGTGGCTGTAGGACTGTAGACAGGAGGTGAGGCATACTGAAAGGAAGGGCTGGGATATGGCAAGGAAGGGGGAACAGCGGCCATAGGAAGTTCTTGTGGGGAAGTTGCAGGTATTAGAGAAGAGGCAGGTGGGTTAAAGGCAGGATAGGTGCAGGAAGTAGAAACAGGACATTGATACTTGGTGGGGAGCAGGGTATATTGGACTGCAGCTGAGGTTGCCAGGGGTGATGGGAGAAAGGATATCTGAGCAGGCAGGTGTTTAGTAGCAGGTCTGGTTTGTGGAGAGCTGACAGAAGCTGGGCATAACAGGTCTGACCATGCCTGAAGTACAGGTAGCACAAAAGTGGGGTCACATTCCCTCTGTCTGACCAGCGACTGCACTTCATCTATACAATCTTTCAACAACTGTTTGGGACAAACCGAAAAATGCTCAAAAAAGGATGCAGAGTCATCCTCCAACAGCCATACTAAGGACGCAACCTGGTTAATGCTGAAGGGGGGAGAAAAGTCATCATGGCCCTTTGGGATACAAGGCAGAGCCAGCTCTGTACACATTCCAATCAAAGGCTGAACATCCTCAAACCGTATACTGCCCTGATCGACCACAGAGTGAGCTAAACGGATAATCTCCAGCAGCTGATCACTGGACCACCCTTCCAATGTCTGGCGGAGATATTCAGAACTCTCTGTTGCCAGCAGAGCATAATAAACAATTATATCTGAATTCATCCCAGCAAGGTGAAACAGAACCGAGATGGTTCCCCTGTGCAGCCACTTCTGGTCGGAGATGGCCTTGGTATACTGTCATGAACAGGTGTGACCAGATTGTGTGGACTGCAAAGAGGAAACCAAAACGCATGTAAAGTGAAATAAGAATAATGTTTATTTAAGATAAGTGATATAAATAAACAAACACCCCAAATACAAATAGTGCTCAACCAACCAACAGAAATCCACAGACAACAGATAATATATACAGCCAAAGGGAATTACCAAAATCAAACACGTAAGCCAGGCCAGGGTCATACACAGGGGATCAGCAACTGAACAAGGGCAGGATAGGAGAGGGAGATAATGGATGGGATATGGATACAAGGGAATAGGAACACAGGAGGGACGGAATCAGGATGGGATCGGATACAGGCTCCGGAGCAGGCTCAGGTTCAGATACAGAAGATACAGGATACGGGATAACAGGTCAGGGCACAAGGAAGAAAGATACCAAGGCAAGCCTATGAGGGCTTGCCGGGTATTTATAAGGCTGTGGTAATTGACCTCATGTTACAGCTGAGCGCAGAGTGTGCTGTTTGCTCCACACTGTCGGAGTGCACCCGCTGGTGGACACCGGTACTACGGCCCAAGGATGCAACAGTGCCACCAGCAGGAGAGACCTCTTACTACAGGTCCCAGGTGTTGGAAGACACCCGCTGGTGGACACTGGTACTGCGATCCAAGAGTCCGATAGCGCCACCAACCGGTAAACCCTCTCATGACAGGCAATGAAGACCTCTCTTAGCGCGGTTGGTTCTGAGAGCGATGGCCCAGACCCCATTCCATAACACTTGGAAGATGCTCATTGCGGTATAGAGCTGGTCCAAAGGTTGCGCGTGAAGGTTGTGTGCAAGCACACGTAAAGTGCAGGGGAACTCTGTGCTCCCTTCCGAATCTGGAAGACTGCTTACCAGTGCGCTTGAATTTTTTTAACTCTGCCATGGCCGGTCCCAAGCCTGTGCTGCGAAAAACGAGGGTTGGGTGCTGGGACAGCAAACCAGCCATGTAAAAACATTTGTAGAGCAATTGGGAAAGTTCAGTGACACTGAGGTGATGATCCATCTCGGGGGAGGTTCAGTGTCACTGCAGCAATGAAGACCTCTCTGAGCGCGGTTGGTTCTGAGAGCGATGGCCCAAACCCCATTCCATAACACTTGGAAGATGCTCATTGAGCTATAGAGCTGGTCCAAAGGTTGCGCATGAAGGTTGTGTGCAAGCACACGTAAAGTGCAGGGGAACTCCTTGCTCCCTTCTGAAACTAGAAGACTGCTTACTAGTGCGCTTGAATTTTTTTTAACTCTGCCATGGCCGGTCCCAAGCCCGTGCTGCGAAAAGAGGAGGGTTGGGTGCTGGGACAGCAAACCAGCCCTGTAAAAACATTTGTAGAGCAATTGGGAAAGTTCAGTGACCCTGAGGTGATGATCCATCTTGGGGAGGTTCAGTGTCACTGCGGCAATGAAGACCTCTCTGAGCGCGGTTGGTTCTGAGAGCGATGGCCCAGACCCCATTCCATAACACTTGGAAGATGCTCATTGCGGTATAGAGCTGGTCCAAAGGTTGCGCGTGAAGGTTGTGTGCAAGCACACGTAAAGTACAGGGGAACTCTGTGCTCCATTCCGAAACTGGAAGACTGCTTACCAGTGCGCTTGAATTTTTTTTAACTCTGCCATGGCCGGTCCCAAGCCCGTGCTGTGAAAAAAGTTAGGGTTGGGTGCTGGGACAGCAAACCAGCCCTGTAAAAACATTTGTAGAGCAATTGGGAAAGTTCATTGACACTGAGGTGATCATCCATCTCGGGGGAGGTTCAGTGTCACTGCGGCAATGAAGACCTCTCTGAGCGTGGTTGGTTCTGAGATCGGTGGCCCAGACCCCATTCCATAACACTTGGAAGATAAAAAGCAAATGAACGTCGCCCACGGGACTTTAAATGAGGTGTAAATGGTGATCAAAGGGTAAGCTTACCCTTTGATCACCATTTACACCTCATTTAAAGTCCCGTGGGCGACGTTCATTTGCTTTTTTTCTGATATTAGGGATGGAGGTGTTTTATGTTAGGGGTCAGTCCTCAGACTTTCTTTACAATAACACTTGGAACATGCTCATTGCGGTATAGAGCTGGTCCAAAGGTTGCGCGTGAATGTTCTGTGCAAGCACACGTAATGTGCAGGGGAACTCTGTGGTCCCTTCCGAAACTAGAAGACTGCTTACCAGTGCTTTTGAATTTTTTTTAACTCTGCCATGGCCGGTCCCAAGCCCGTGCTGCGAAAAAAGGAGGGTTGGGTGCTGGGACAGCAAACCAGCCCTGTAAAAGCATTTGTAGAGCAATTGGGAAAGTTCAGTGACACTGAGGTGATGATCCATCTCGGGGAGGTTCAGTGTCACTGCAGCAATGAAGACCTCTCTGAGCGCGGTTGGTTCTGAGAGCGATGGCCCAGACCCCATTCCATAACACTTGGAAGATGCTCATTGCGGTATAGAGCTGGTCCAAAGGTTGCACGTGAAGGTTGTGTACAAGCACACGTAAAGTGCAGGGGAACTCTGTGCTCCCTTCCGAAACTGGAAGACTGCTTAGCAGTGCGCTTGAATTTTTTTTAACTCTGCCATGGCCGGTCTCAAGCCCGTGCTGCGAAAAGTGGAGGGTTGGGTGCCGGGACAGCAAACCAGCCCTGTAAAAACATTTGTAGAGCAATTGGGAAAGTTCATTGACACTGAGGTGATGATCCATCTCGGGGAGGTTCAGTGTCACTGCAGGAATGAAGACCTCTCTGAGCACGGTTGGTTCTGAGAGCGATGGCCCAGACCCAATTACATGACATTTGGAAGATGCTCATTGCGGTATAGACCTGGTCCAAAGGTTGCGCGTGAAGGTTGTCTGCAAGCACACATAAAGTGCAGGGGAACGCTGTGCTCCCTTCTGAAACTGGAAGACTGCTTACCAGTGCTCTTGAATTTTTTTTAACTCCGCCATGGCCGGTCCCAAGCCCTTGCTGCAAAAAGAGGAGGGTTGGGTGCTGGGACAGCAAACCAGCCCTGTAAAAACATTTGTAGAGCAATTGGGAAAGTTCATTGACACTGAGGTGATCATCCATCTCGGGGGAGGTTCAGTGTCACTGCAGCAATGAAGACCTCTCTGAGCGTGGTTGGTTCTGAGATCGTTGGCCCAGACCCCATTCCATAACACTTGGAAGATGCTCATTGCGGTATAGAGCTGGTCTGAAGGTTGTGTGCAAGCACACATAATGTGCAGGGGAACTCTGTGCTCCCTTCCGAAACTAGAAGACTGCTTACCAGTGCTCTTGAATTTTTTTTAACTCCGCCATGGCCGGTCCCAAGCCCTTGCTGCAAAAAGAGGAGGGTTGGGTGCTGGGACAGCAAACCAGCCCTGTAAAAACATTTGTAGAGCAATTGGGAAAGTTCAGTGACACCGAGGTGGTGATCCATATTGGGGGAGGTTCAGTGTCACTGCGGCAATGAAGACCTCTCTGAGCGCGGTTGGTTCTGAGAGCGATGGCCCAGACCCCATTCCATAAAACTTGGAAGATGCTCATTGCGGTATAGAGCTGGTCCAAAGCGCGTGAAGGTTGTGTGCAAGCACACGTAAAGTGCAGGGGAACTCTGTGCTCCCTTCCGAAACTGGAAGACTGGTTACCAGTGCGCTTGAATTTTTTTTAACTCTGCCATGGCCGGTCCCAAGCCCATGCTGTGAAAAGAGGAGGGTCGGGTGCTGGGATAGCAAACCGGCCTGTAAAATCAGTTGTAGAGCAATTGGGAAAGTTCAGTGACACTGATGTGATGATCCATCTCGGGGGAGGTTCAGTGTCACTGCGGCAATGAAGACCTCCCTGAGCGCGGTTGGTTCTGAGAGCGATGGTCCAGACGCCATTCTGTAACACTTGGAAGATGCTCATTGCGGTATAGAGCTTGTCCAAAGGCTGTGCATGAAGCTTGTGTGCAAGCACACGTAAAGTGCAGGGGAACTCTGTGCTCCCTTCCGAAACTGGAAGACTGCTTACCAGTGCTCTTGATTTTTTTTTAACTCTGCCATGGCCGGTCCCAAGCCCCTGCTGCGAAAAGAGGAGGGATGGGTGCTGGGACAGCAAATCAGCCCTGTAAAAACATTTGTACAGCAATTGGGAAAGTTCAGTGACACTGAGGTGATGATCCATCTCGGGGAGGTTCAGTGTCACTGCAGCAATGAAGACCTCTCTGAGCACGGTTGGTTCTGAGAGCGATGGCCCAGACCCAAATCCATGACACTTGGAAGATGCTCATTGCGGTATAGAGCTGGTCCAAAGCTTGCGCGTGAAGGTTGTGTGCAAGCACACGTAAAGTGCAGGGAAAGTTCAGTGACACTGAGGTGATGATCGATCTCAGGGGAGGTTCAGTGTCACTGCGGCAATATATTTTTGGGGGATATTTATTATAGCAAAAAGTAAAAGATATTGCCTTTTTTTCAAAATTGTCACTCTTTTTTTGTTTATAGCGCAAAAAATAAAAAACGCAGAGGTGATCAAATACCACCAAATGAAAGCTCTATTTGTGGGGAAAAAAGGACAATAATTTTGTTTGGGTGCAACATTACATGACCACTTGTCAGTTTTAGCGACGCAGTGCCGAATCGCAAAAAGTACTCTGGTCAGGAAGGGGGTAAAACCTTCCATGGCTGAAGTGGTTAAAAAGCATTTTCCAGTGCTAAACCTTTCTCCCAATTTCTAAATTGCTGCATTTGTAAATTTCACAAGCTTGTGGGTTTAACTAATATTTTTTTTGTATAATTCTCCTTTAAGGGGGTGTGGCAGGGGATGTTTCCTATGCCTACATTCTTTTGCTAATAGGTGTTTCTTGTTCCCATCTCAAAAGGTTGGGGGGTTTGGGAATCTGCACTCTAGGCAGATTTACCATCATCTTCCTGTGCCTGTCCTGACAACTTTCTGCCCCAGTGACAATCACCAAAACAAAGCTGGTGAATTGTCCCAGTGGTGACATAAACAGCACTAAAACTTGACAAATGTTCCAACATCTCACTACTATCTGAAAGAAAAAATAATAATGTCTATAGATATACTAAATATATAAAATTATAAACTGAATGAATGACTTGAAAGCCTTACTACCCTTGTTTATAGTGTAATTAAAGGCAAAACTTTTTTTTTCATTTTGGATATATAGTAAGGAAAGGTTTTCCCCATCTGTATCCCATTGGGGAGATTTACCTTTACTTGCTGTCCAATAGCCACAACAGGAAGTGAGAGAAAATCCATTCAAAGTGAGGAATTCCTGGTGTGTCACCAGAACTAGGATCCTCATTGGAAGATTTTTCCTCTATTAGTGTTCTGATGTCAACCCAAAATTTTGGATTTTCTCTTACTTCACGTTTGATGATAACATTAAAAAAAGGACAAATAGAGAGGGGCACAGACAGCAGTAAAAAATGACAGATGTTCTAATACCTTTCTACTCGATCAAAATGAAAAAAGTTTTGCCTTTAGTTACACTTTACTATTGAAAAACAAAAAGTGTTATGCTGGTCTGATTGATTCTCAGTAACTTATTTTAACCAGTTATGCAACAAAGCCATTTTTCATATTTCAGCTATAGACCTATTAAAGTATATATCCTATTATTATTAAAATAAGCTTTGACAAATTATATTTAAATAAAATGATACCTGGAGATTCTGCATGAAGGTATTTGTTTGGCCACTTTTGGTTATACAGTAGTATAACAGCTTCAATGTCTCTCAGTTATGCTTCTGCATTATAACCCTGTCACTAGGGATGAGCTTCGAGTTCGAGTCTAACTCATTTTCGAGTCGAACTCATGTTCGACTCAAACATCAGCTGTTCGCCAGTTCGCTGAACAGCGAACAATTTGGGGTGTTTGCTGCAAATTCAAAAGCCGCGGAACACCCTTTAAAAGTCTATGGGAGAAATCAAAAGTGCTAATTTTAAAGGCTTATATGCAAGTTATTGGCAAAAAAAGTGTTTGGGGACCTGGGTCCTGCCCCAGGGGACATGGATCAATGCAAAAAAAAGTTTTAAAAATGGCAGTTTTTTCAGGAGCAGTGATTTTAATAATGCTTAAAGTGAAACAAGTAAAGTGTAATATTCCTTTAAATTTCGTACCTGGGGGGTGTCTATTGTATGCCTGTAAAGGGGCGCATGTTTCCCGTGTTTAGAACAGTCTGACAGCAAAATGACATTTCAAAGGAAAAAAAGTAATTTAAAACTACTTACGGCTATTAATGAATTGGCGGTCCAACAATACACATAAAAGTTCATTGATAAAAACAGCATGGGAATTTTTTTTTTTTTTAAATGATGTGGGGGATCCCCCTAAAATCCATACCAGGCCCTTCAGGTCTGGTATGGATATTAAGGGGAACCCCGCACCAAAATTTAAAAAAAAAATGGCGTGGGGTCTCCCCAAAAATCCACCGTGCGTCAGAGGGGGGCGGGGTCACCGGGTGGCCCTGCCCTCCGTTATTTAAGAACCGTCAGAAGAGGAGAAGCGTCACACAGCGGGAGCCTCCCATCATGGTGGATGCGGAGCAGCCCGAGAAGAAGGGAAGAAGACGCCAGCCCCGCGGAGGAAGATGCCGGACCAGAATACCGGAGGAAGAACCAGAAGAAAAAGAAGATGGAGGAAGAAACTGAAGGAAGATAGAAGTTAGAAGAAAGAAGAAGATAGAAGAAGAAGCATTTAAATAAAGGAATTGTCAAAAACTGTCTCTTGTCATTTTTAACATTTTTGACACTTTTTTTGTGAAATGGTAGGGTAAGTACCCCCTTACCATTTCACAAAGGGGGAGGGCTGGAATCTGGGGGTCTTCCCAGATTCCGATAAGGGGGTTAAAGGGGGCTTCCAGATTCCGATAAGCCCCCCGCCTGCAGACCCCCACAACAACCGGGCAAGGGTTGTGGGGATGAGGCCCTTGTCCCCATCAACATGGGTACAAGGTGTTTTGGGGGGCTACCCCAAAGCACCCTCCCAATGTTGAGGATATGTGGCCTGGTACGGTTCAGGAGGGGGGGCGCTCTCTCGCCCCCCCTCTTTTGTTGCGGCCTGCCAGGTTGCGTGCTTGGATAGGGGTCTGGTATGGATTTTTGGGGGACCCATGCCATTTTTTTTTTAATTTTGGCGCGGGGTTCCCCTTAAAATCCATACCAGACCTTAAGGGTCTGGTATAGATTTTGAGGGGGACCCCATGCCATTTTTAAAAAAAAAATGGGCCGGGGTTTCCCTTAATACCCATATCAAACCTGAAGGGCCTGGTATGGAATTTAGGGGGACCCCCACGTCACTTTTTTTAAAAATTTTGGTTCTGCGTTCCCCTGTGGGGAATTCCCGTGCCGTTTTTATCAATGAACTTTTATGTGTATTGTCGGACCAACAATTCATTAATAGCCGCAAGTAGTTTTAAATGACTTTTTTTCCTTTGAAATGTCATTTTGCTGTCAGACTGTTCTAAACATGGGAAACAACACCCCCCAGGTACGAAATTTAAAGGAATATTACACTTTTATTGTTTCACTTTAAGCATTATTAAAATCACTGCTCCCGAAAAAACGTCCGTTTTTAAAACATTTTTTGCATTGATCCATGTCCCCTGGGGCAGGACCCAGGTCCCCAAACACTTTTTATGACAATAACTTGCATATAAGCTTTTAAAATTAGCACTTTTGATTATTCATGTTCGCGTCCCATAGATAACGGTGTACGCGTGTTCGAACAAATTTTTTGCCTGTTCGCATGTTCTGATGCGAACCGAACAGGGGGGTGTTCGGCTCATCCCTACCTTTCACACAGGCATCCCCGGGACACTACAAGTGACCACTTCAACACACAGTATGCAGGCATGATCCACTGTTTGAAAAATTCCATGCAGCCATTAGTGGAGTGCAGGAAAACAGCATGTGGCTGCAAAGAGACTGGTCACCAGGCAGATGATCAGCAGAGTCAGGCAAGCCCGGGTCTGTAACTGATGATCAATATGAGTATAATCAAATAGACAGAAGTGTAGTTGGAATTCATGCCAGAGTTAATAACAGATAAGCATGTCAGAAACCGAAGAACCAGGCAAAAGTGTAGTCAGGTGGATCACGGTGATCGGTACGTGGCCGCTCAAAGCAATCACATGGTCATAAAGATCACATGATTAGAATGTCAAGAAAACAGTCATGAATAGCTTCTATTCTTGACAGTTTTGCTTAGTATTGTGATGCTGTGATTGTCCCACAGCTATCACATGGTACCTGGGCCATTCACAGCACCCTGTACCAGGTAATTAGCTGTAGCCAGAGATCACAATAATAAGCAATCTGTCATGAATTAAAGCCATTCATGACAGCTAAATTTATAAAACAGTGATCGTCAGTGTTATAAGCAATAATCGTGTGGAAAAAAAAAAAGAAAAAATCCCTGATCACCCTCCAGAGTAATACAGTGTGGTACTATGGTGAACTACTCTGATGACAGAGTGTTTAAAAAAAATTTAATAAAAAATAATCAGTCAGTATCCCTGATCGTTGCCACACCAGTCACATGATGACGCTGTACTGCACTGGTGACAGTAAAAAAAGAAAATTATGAAAAAAAATGTATTTGTTAAATTTCAAAAAAAATTGTGACAAAAAAATAATAACTTCAAAAAACTCACCATGCAATGCAATCTCTTGATTAATGTGAAAAACACCCCCTACATGTCCATGCTCCCCCCCCCCCCCCACGCTCCTAAAGAATTACCTGCCACATCTCACCAATCCAGCGTTGTCCCACCAGCAAAACACTGTTCCTTGTCTGGTTTCACAGGACACTCTGAGAGCAGGAAAGAAGAAGAAGAAATTGGTTGCACACCAGACCATCAAATGCTTGAAAAAGAAGTCCTTTATTGCTGCATGCCAGTCATATATGCAGGGTACAGATAGTTGACGCGTTTCACATGGATATACCACGTTTGTTCTGCTGAGAGCAGCAGAGGGCCATAGGCTCCTGATGCACTCTGTCAGATGCTCTTAGGAGTGGGCGAGCCACGCTGTGTGTGTCTGTGTACATGCCTGTGCAATACAAGGATCACGTAGACCGCACCAGGGGGACCCCTGCACCTAAACCTAATGGGTATGTCAGAGTTACAATACCAATATTGTCTCAGTTTCTGTGCTGGGAGTGCAGAATCTTTGGATCAAAATGGAAAACCTTCTCTTAATCTTGTGGTTTGCAAGGGAAAAGTGGACAAGAATGTGCAAAAACCAAGATACTACAGTATGAAACCTCCACACCTCCCAACTTTTGAACTTCAGAATGAGGTACACTTGAGGGAGGAAGTGATTTACGGTACGCATAGGCAAAATGTGGGTGTGGCTAAACAGTGGAAGGGGCTCAAGAAGTGTAGTTTTTTTAAAAATGGACAGGGGTCAGCTGGGTGGAGAGCAGGAGTTATCAGGGCAGAAGACGGGTCAGCAGGGTGGAGGACAGGAATCAGCATGGCAGAGGAGAAGGGTCTGCGGGGCAGTGTACGGGGGTCAGCAGGGCAGAGGGAAATAAAAACACTACAACGTGGAAAGATAGCAATATTTTTAAACCTTACAACACGTGCAAATAGCCAATTTCTAGTCCAAAAAAAGTTATTTATTTGCACAGAACAGCTCAACAGTTGTAACTTGTACAAAATCTTAAAACACATACATTGCTGACAAAATATTCTGGGTATACCAGAGTTTAGACTAGGGATGAGCTTCGTGTTCGAGTCGAATGCATGTTCGACTCGAACATCGTGTGCTCTGCCGTTCGCTGAATTACGTACGTTATGGGCTGTTCGCGCCAAATTTGAGTGGTGCGTCACGGCCCATAATTCACTGCGGCATCGCAGTGCATTGCTGGCTGATGATTGGCCAAGCATGCACTATGACCCGCATGCTTGGCCAATCACAGCGCCATGTGTACAGAGAGCTGTAATTGGCCAAAGCCAGGGAGGCTTTGGTCAATTATGGCTCAGGGGGTTTAGTACACGCCCCACACTATATAAGGCCGCCTGCGTGGCGGCCTTGTGTAGTGTGTTGCGGCGGAGAGAGATAGACAGAGAGACAGTGTCATTTGTATTCAGTTTAGCTAGATCCGTTCCTGTTATTCTCTTCCTAATATACTGACGGGCAGGCAGGTATTTTTACAGTATTTCCAGTTAGTGTACTGTGTACCCTGCACAGTTGCACCTACAGTATAGCTACCTGAAGCCAGGTGCTTGTGTGCTTCTTCTGATCCTATTAATAGCATAGGCAGGCTCTTGAAGTATTTACAGTTAGTGTACTGTGTAACCCTGCACAGTTGCACCTACAGTATAGCTACCTGAAGCCAGGTGCTTGTGTGCTTCTTCTGATCCTATTAATAGCACAGGCAGGCTCTTGAAGTATTTATAGTTAGTGTACTGTGTAACCCTGCACAGTTGCACCTACAGTATAGCTACCTGAAGCCAAGTGCTTGTGTGCTTCCTCTGATCCTATTAATAGCACAGGCAGGCTCTTGAAGCATTTCTAGTTAGTGTACTGTGTACTCTGCACAGTTGCACCTACAGTATAGCTACCTGAAGCCAGGTGCTTGTGTGCTTCTTCTGATCCTATTAATAGCACAGGCAGGCTCTTGAAGTATTTCCAGTTAGTGTACTGTGTACCCTGCACAGTTGCACCTACAGTTTAGCTACCTGAAGACAAGTGCAGGTGTTCTCATACTAATAATACTACAGGCAGGCAGTTGATTCTGCTAGCTGCAGTATAATCGGTATATATATACATCCCAGTTTTGTGCAGCTACATCTCACTGCAGGCCATTAGTATGTCTGGAAGGCTAACAAGGAGGGGCAGACAGTCACAAGCCAATAAAATAGGGCAAGCAGGCTCTGTGTCTAGAGGGAACAGTGCTGGTCGTGCACACGGTGCATCCTCATCAGCACGTGGCCGTGGGACACGCTTGGCCTTTTTTCGGCAGCTGGCCATGTTGAGTCGCAACATGTGGAAGACTTGGTCGAGTGGATGACCAAGCCGTTCTCATCCTCTCTCACCCAGGCTCAGGGTACTTTGTCTGGCAAAGCAGCTGCCAACGCGGCCTCTTCCCTCGGCTCAATGGCATCAGTCACTCCTTCCCTAGCCCCACCATGTCCTCCTGAGGAGTCCCCCGAACTGTTTGACCACAGTGTTGCGTACATGCTCCAGGAGGATGCCCAGCGTTTTGAAGGTTCCGATGATGATACTCAGCTAGAGGAAGGCAGTAATGTGAGCCCAGACAGAGGGGATGCCCAAGAAGGACAGCAATCTGGCAGTCATGTTCCCCCTGCTGCAGCATACTGCCAGGTTTGCTCCAGTGATGAGGAGGGAGGGGATGATTAGGTCACTGACTCCACGTGGGTGCCTGATAGGATAGAGGAGGAGGCACATTACCAATGAGGCAGGATGCCCTCCAAGGGCCAGCTTAAGGGCAGCACACTGACTGCATCACACCGAAGAGCTCCGCATGTGCAGGGCGCTGCTGTCTCTGTGCGTTATTCCAAAAGTTCTTTTTGTGGGCTTTTTTTGAGACGAGTGCATCAGATCACACCGCTGCTATTTGCAACATATGTCTCAAGCGTATCTCGCGTGGCCAAAACATCTCCTGCTTGGGCACCACATGCTTGACCAGACATATGTTGACCTGTCATGCAGTTCGTTGGCAAGCATACCTAAAAGACCCACACCAAAGAACAAAGAGGACCTCTCTTTGCTCCTCATCAGCTGGGATCTCCAACCCCACTATACCTTCAGTCCTCTCTGAGACCTGCACTGAGAAGAATGAAGGTGTAGAATTAGGTGTGTCACAGCCAAGTACTTGCGGGCAACCTGCTATCAGTACACCGATGTCAGATTGTACCAGGCAAATTTCCCTGCCCCAGCTGCTGCATCGCAGAAAGAAGTTCACTCCCAGCCATCCACATGCCCAGCGGTTGAATGATAGCTTGCCAAAATTGCTAGCACTTCAACTGCTACCTTTTCAGTTGGTAGACTCTGCCCCCTTCCGTGAGTTTGTGGAATGTGCGGTTCCTCAGTGGCAGGTTCCCAAACGCCACTTTTTCTCATGGAAGGCGATTCCGGCTCTCTACCGGCATGTGGAAGGCAATGTCTTGGCCTCGCTGGACAAGGCGGTCAGCGCTAAAGTGCATATTACCGCTTACTCATGGTCCAGCAGGCATGGATAAGGACGTTACCTAAGTTTCACGGCGCATTGGGTGACTCTGCTGGCAGCTGGGAAGGATGCAGAACAAGGTGCAGTAGTGTTGGAGGTTGTTCCGCCACCACGCCTCCAAAATGCTCTTACTGGTGATTCTGACACACCTCTCTCCTCCACCCCCTCCTCTTCTTCTTCCTCCATGGCCTCTTCCTGTGCTTTGTCCTCGGAACCAGCGGTGCTCTGTAGGTGTTCAAGGGGCTACGCAAGTACGCAGGCAAAAAGATGCCATGCGGTGCTTGAGCTGGTGTGCTTGGGGGACAGGAGCCATACTGGGGCAGAGATTCTGTCAGCTCTGCAGGGGCAGGTTCAGAGGTGGTTGATGCCACGCCAGCTTAAGCCAGGAATGGTGGTTTGCGACAATGGCACCAACCTCCTCTCCGCCCTCCAACAGGAACAACTGACCCATGTGCCCTGTTTGGCTCACGTCCTTAACTTGGTGGTGCAGCGGTTCTTGGGCAGGTACCTGGGCTTACAGGATGTCCTGAGACAGGCCAGGAAAGTCTGTGTGCATTTCTGCCAGTCATATAATGCCAGTGCTCAGCTGGTTGACCTCCAAAAGGAATTTAACCTGCCCAAGAACCGCCTAATTTGTGACATGCCCACCAGGTGGAACTCAACATTGGCCATGCTGCAGCAGCTGCACACGCAGCAGAGGGCCATCAATAAGTTGAGCTTGTTTTTTTTTCCCCACGCCAGTGTGCCATGATCAGGGATGCATGCACTGTCCTGTCACCATTTGAGGAGGCCATGAGGATGGTGAGCAGTGACAGCGCATGCATCAGTGACACTGTCCCCCTTGTCCACCTGTTGGAGCACACGCTGCGTGGAATAATGGACAGGGCACTTGAGGCAGAACAGGCAGGAAGAGGAGGACTTCCTTAGCTCTCAAGGCCCCCTTTATCCAGACAGTGTTCCTGCGTGTCCGCTGAT
The DNA here is from genome assembly GCA_037952835.1 of Lithobates septentrionalis. Lineage (NCBI taxonomy): Eukaryota > Metazoa > Chordata > Amphibia > Anura > Ranidae > Lithobates > Lithobates septentrionalis. Next base: position 455,827 of record JBBDGP010000401.1, on the reverse strand, counting down.
CACACAGGAAGAGGAGGAGGAGGATTGTGTCAGCATGGAGGGGGAGCCTGGCACTCAGCAGCAGTCTTTAAGGGAACATTTACAGTCCCAAGAAACCCATGGACTTGTACGTGGCTGGGAGGAGGTGGCTGCGGATCATGTAATCCTTAGTGACCCAGAGGACTCTGGACCGAATGCCTCAGCAAACCTACGCTGCATGGCCTCCCTGATCCTGCAAAGCCTGCGGAAGGACCCTCGTATTCATGGTATCAAGGAGAGGGATCATTACTAGCTGGCCACCCTCCTTGATCCACGTTACAAGGGTAATGTTGCAGACCTTATCTTGCCATCGCAGAGGGAGCAGAGGATGAAACATCTTCGGGAGGCCTTGCAGAAAGGTCTGTGCAATGTGTTCCCAGAGACTGGGAGGTTACAAACTCCTGTTCCTGAACAACGTATTGCTGAGGCTTCGGTCAGTCAAAGAAGGAGGGGTGGAGAAGGTGGCCGTCTGACCGATGCGTTCAGACAATTTTTTAGTCCGCAGCCCCAAGGTATGATCGGTTCCAGCAACCATCGTCAGCGTCTGTTTTACATGGTGCAGGAATACCTAGGGGCAAGATCTGACTTGGACACCTTTCCCACCGAAAATCCTCTGGGTTACTGGGTCTTGAGGATGGATCACTGGCCAGAGCTTGCACAGTATGCAATTGAGCTACTGGCCTGTCCTGCATCCAGCGTTCTTTTGGAATGCACATTCAGTGCTGCTGGAGGCTTTGTAACCGATCACTGGGTGCGCCTGTCCACCAACTCGGTGGATCGACTGACCTTCATAAAAATGAATCAGTCTTGGATCACCACCAGATACCAAGCACCTGATGCTGATGTAACCGAATAATTTTTTTTGAAATGTCAGATTCCTTCAAGACTCCCTATGCTGATGCTGAGTGACTATCCTCTTCCTCCTCAATGATCATGCTGATAGCTTGTAAGAATATTTTTGGTTCTGGGTGCCACCACCAGTGGCTAAGGCCCAATTTTTCAGGCCCTGTTTAACAGGGGCGTGTAATTACAATTCTTGATCTAAAATTTCACTGCGCCCACCAAGAGTAACTGTGAGGACTTACAGTGTTGTGGCACCAGCACCACCATCACCAAAGGCCCAATTTTTCTGACCCTGTTCAACAGGGGCATGTAATTACAATTCTTGATCTAATATTTCACAGCAGGGCCTTGCCAGGGCTTACAGTGTTGTGGCAACACCAACACCTAAGGCCCCAATTTCTGCAGAGTATATAGGGCAGGCCCCTACTTTCAAACATCCAATTTACAAACGACTCCTACTTGCAAACGGAAGGAGACAACAGGAAGTGAGATGAAATCTACCCCTAGGAACGGAAATTCTCTCCTGTAAGAGTTAATATGGGGAAAACGTTGCTCCTTTCCACTGATGCTTTATTGCCAATCCTTGTTTCACTAAAAACCCCAAATTTTCAAAAAACATTTGTCATTGGGACAGAAAGTGAGGTGAAATCTTCTGAAGAGGAGCACAGACAGCAAAACAAATGTTACAGGGGTGATAACCCTTCCCTATGTTTTCCAAAAAGCTTAAAATAGATTTTTTGGCTGAAGCTAAACACTTTAAAAATGTACCAGTTCAAAATTACAAACAGATTCTGCTTAACAACAAACCTACAGTCCCTGTCTTGTTTGCACCGCCTGTATACTGCTGTTCAGAGGGCCTGGGGCCCCACGCCTTTCTATTTTTTAATTTGGGTGCGGGGTTCCCCTTAATATCCATACAAGACCCAAAGGGCTTGGTAATGGAATGGGGAGGGGGGTACCCATGCCGTTTGTCTCACTGATTTTCATCCATATTGCTGGGACCCGACATTACATTAAAGCCGCAAGCAGTTTTAAATGACTTTTATTCCTTTAACCACTTTAATACCCACGTATAGTCATACGACAGCCTGAGATGGGATCTCCCATCCTGGGTGGCCGTCATATGACATCCTGGGCTTCCCGGCCGTCTCGGGGGCGCGCGCGCACCGCATTGCTCGGGACCTGGTGCGTGTGCCCAGCGGCCGCGATGTCCGCCGGGCACCCGCGATTGCCCGTTAACCAGGCCGGACCGTGGATCTGTGTGTGTAAACACACAGATCCACGTCCTGTCAGTTGAGAGGAGACCGATCTGTGTTCCCAGTACAGAGGAACACTGATCGGTCTCCTCCCCTTGTACGTCCCCTTTCCCTACAGTTAGAATCACTCCCCTAGGAAACATAATTAACCCCTTGTCTCCCCCTAGTGGTTAACCCCTTCCCTGCCTGTCACATTTACACAGTAATCAATGCAATTTTATAGCATTGATCGCTGTATAAATGTGAATGGTCCCATAAATGTGTCAAAAGTGTCCGATGTGTCCGCCATAATGTCGCAGTCACGAAAAAAAAATCGCAGATAGCCACCATTACCAGTAAGAAAAAAAAAATTTTTTTAAAAATGCCATAAATCTATCCTGTATTTTGTAGACGCTATAACTTTTGGCGCAAACCAATCAATATATGCTTATTGCGATTTTTTTTACCAAACATATGTAGAAGAATACGTATCGGCCTAAACTGAGGAAAAAATTAGTTTTTTTAAAAGAAAAATTGGGATATTTATTATAGCAAAAAGTATAAAATATTGTGTTTTTTTCAAAATTGGCGCTCTTCTTTTGTTTATAGCGCAAAAAATAAAAACCGCAGAGGTGATCAAATATCACCAAAAGAAAGCTCTATTTGTGGGGAAAAAAGGACGTCAATTTTGTTTGGGTACAGCATCGCTCGACCGCACAATTGTCGTTTAAAATGCGACAGCGCTGAAAACTAAAAATTGGTCTGGGAAGGAAGGGGGTGAAAATGCCCTGTATTAAAGCGGTTAAAAATGTAAGTTTGTGCAGGGACTGTTCTAAGCACGGGAAACACGCGCCACTTTACAGGCATACTATAGACACCCCCAGGTACGATATTTAAAGGAATATTTCACTTTTAATTCACTTTAAGCATCATTAAAATCACTGCTCCCGAAAAAACGGCCATTTTTAAAACTTCTTTTGCATTGATACATGTCCCCTGGGGTAGGACCCGGTTCCCCAAACCCTTTTTAGGACAATACCATTAAAATTAGCCTTTAAAATTAGCACTTTTGATTTCGAACGTTCGGGTCCCATAGACTTCAATGGGGTTCGTGCGAAGTTTCGGTCCGTTCGCAGGTTCTGGTGCGAACCGAACCGGGGGGTGTTCGGCTCATCCCTAGTTTAGACTAAGTTTACTATAATCCAAACAGGTTTTATTAACAAAATGATCTGTACATACACCTTTCAATTCCATTTGTTTATAAGTACAATATCACCCTGAGATGCTGCCCAGTTGAAATCCAGTTACAGTAGTCATTGAACATGAATACTGGGCCTCAAGGGCCATAAACTAAAGCCAGAACTATATTTCTTTAGTTTTGGATCAAGTAATACATGGTTAACACTCCTGTGAAGTTTATTTTTTTGCTGTCTGTGTCCCAATAGAGGGATTTCCATTCATGTTTTAGAGACAATAGGAAGAGATAGAAAATCTCTCCATACGAGGGGAAACCCACCCTTAGACAGTTTTCCCCAGAAAAAGTGTCCTCTATTCTAAGTTCTACTGGCAAATCAAAATTTGGGATTTCCCATTTCAGTCATGGTGACATGGTTGAGATACAGAGAGGAAATAAAAAAAATAAAAAACTGACAAGGGTTCTAGTTGTTCCCTACTCTATCCAAAAGGAAAAAAAGGGCTTTAGGTGCATTTGAATTTAACTCTGGCCAGGACATTACCCTTTATTTTTTGGGGGGCTGGGGGGAATTTAAAATAAAATGAAATAATAGTGGGCATATATACATATGTAAAATGTTGCAATGGGAGGCATTTCAAAACTATATATTACAAAAAAATTGACATAAAGAGCAACTTTGCCAAACCAATGAATATTTATTAAAATAGAAGGGGAGCAAATAAAGAGGCAAAAGATAGGGGAGAGAAATTTTTTATGGTATTATTTGAAGATCTGAGCTTACATCTCTGTTAGACCACCAAGATTACAAAATTATACAAAATAAAATAAATTGCGCTTTCCAAAACAATTAGTACCATGCTATTGTTAAGGGAGCACCATGGAGCAACTACAATCCATAACCAAGGAATCTGTCAACTCCTTTTGTCTTACTTGTCAGATTTACAGTCTCTCTCACTTCTTGAGGGTCTCTTGCCTGACCAGCCGGGTTTGTCCTCTTGCAGTCAGACCTTTTATGAGCCTTTTTCCTTGAATCCTTTGGAGTCTCTGCTACTTGTGACCTTATATATCTCCTGATGTATTAAACTTCTGATGATGAAACCCCTGAAGCATCTCGCCATGTTCACTCTGTGCGCCTTCTGCCTTTCTCGTCTCTAACATGCCCTCTCCCTCTGATTTGACTTTTCACTGCTACTACTGCTTGAACTGCTGCGACTACTGCTGCTGCTAGAGCTGCTTCAACTGCTCCTTGATCTTGAACTGCTGCTGGAACTATTGCAGCTTACTTATCTGGGGCTACTCTACTACAACTCTACCTTCTTCCTCAATCTTCTCCTCAACTTTAGAATCTTCACCATGTTACATAAGACATAGTTGGTGAGGTTGAAAAAAGACACAAGTCCATCAAGTCCAACCTATGTGTGGGATTATATGTCAGTATTACATTGTATATCCCTGTATGTTGCGGTAGTTCAGGTGCTTATCTAATAGTTTCTTGAAACTATCAATACCCCCGCTGAGACCACCGCCTGTGGAAGGGAATTCCACATCCTTGCCACTCTTACAGTAAAGAACCCTCTACGTAGTTTAAGATTCAACCTCTTTTCTTCTAATTTTAATGACTGGCCACGAGTCTTGTTAAACTCCCTTCTGCGAAAAAGTTTTATCCCTATTGTGGGATCACCAGTATGGTATTTGTATATTGAAATCATATCTCTCAAGCATCTCTTCTCCAGAGAGAATAATTTCAGTGCTCGCAACATTTCCTCATAACTAATATCCACCAGACCCTTTATGAGCTTTGTTGCCTTTCTTTGTACTCGCTCCATTTCCATTACATCCTTCCTGAGGACTGCTGCCCAGAACTGGACAACATACTCTAGGTGCGGCCGGACCAGAGTCCTGTAGAGCGGGAGAATTATCGTTTTATCTCTGGAGTTGATCCCTTTTTAATGCATGCACATATTATGTTTGCTTTGTTAGCAGCAGCTTGGCATTGCATGCCATTGCTGAGCCTATCATCTACTAGGACCCCCAGGTCCTTTTCCATCCTCGATTCCCCCGGAGGTTCTCCTCCCAGTGTATAGATTGTATTCATATATTTGCCACCCAAATGCATTATTTTACATTTTTCTACATTGAACCTTATTTGCCATGTAGTTATCCATCCCATTAATTTGTTCAGATCTTTTTGCAAGGTTTTCACACCCTGTGGAGAAGTTATTGCCCTGCTTAGCTTAGTATCTTCCTCAAATACAGAGATTGAACTGTTTACCCCATCCTCCAGGTCGTTTATGAACAAATTAAATAGGATTGGTGTCATGAGAGGGTTTACCCGTTGGTGGCGCTATCGGTCTCTTGGATCGCAGTACCAGTGTCCATCAGCAGGTGTCTTCCAACACCTATGACCTGCAGTAAAAGGTCTTTCCTGCTGGTGGCACTGTTGCATCCTTGGGCCGTAGTACCGGTGTCAACCAGCGGGTGCACTCTGGCAGTGTGGAGCAAACAGCTCACACTGCGCTCAGCTGTGACATGAGGTCAATTACCACAGCCTTATAAATACCCGGCAAGCCCTCATAGGCTTGCCTTGGTATCTCTCTCCCTGCATTCTGACCTTGCTGCCTGTTATTTTGACCTTGAGCCTGCATCTGCCTTGTCCTGACCTGATCTGATCCTATCCCTATCCTGAGGCCTTCCTAGTCCTGTCCCTTCTGTTCCTGGTTACCTTGTATCCCTGCCCTGAACCCCATCCATCCATCCTCTCCTTGTCCTGTTCAGTTTCCCGTCCTTACCCATCTGCTGACTTCCCTGTGTATGACCTTGGCTTGGCTTGTTTACGATTACGGTATCTCCATTTACTTGTATATATTGTTGTTTGTAGTGGGTTGTTGTGTGGGTTTTGCACTGTTTATATTCCTTTTACTTATCACTTGTTAATAAACACCATTTCACTTACATGTGTTCCTGGTCTCCTCTGTGCAGCCCACACAGTCTGGTCAATTAGATACCCTGACAGTATACCAAGGCCATCCCTGACCAGACGTGGCTGCACTGAGAAACCGTCCTGTTACGGTGGGCGCGCAAAATGGACTTTGATGAAATTGTCTATTATTCTCTGCTGGCGGCAGAGGATAATGAATATTGTTGTCAGACTCTTAAAGATTGGACCCGAGACCAACTGCTGGAAACGATACAAACAGCCCATTTACTTGTAGATCAAGGTCATGCGTTATTTGAGGATGTTCAGCCTTTGATCCAATTATGTACAAAGTCAGCCTTGTCATGCATTCCCGAAGGTAGTGACGATTTCTCCCCTCCTTTCAGTTGTGACCAGGTTGAATCCCTGGTATGGTTGTTAGAGGATGATCCGGCTTCCTTTGATGAACATTATTCCGCTTGTTCCCAGCAGGTGTTATCCGATTGCATTTATTCAGTACAATCTTTGGTTAGTCAGGCTGTGTGTGAATCAGCGTTTGTTCAACCTTTGCTGCAGGCATGGTCAGATCTCCTGTCTTTAGCTAAGCCACAATATTCCAGCCCTGCCATTAATCATCTGCCTTCCAAAAGATCTATCCCCCCGTCACCTATGGCAACCTCAGCTACAACCCAGTTTAATCAGCTCCCTACCAAATACTACCACCCAGTCTCCAAGTGTCGCACCTATCCTGCCTTCAATTCACCTGTCTCTTCTCCTCCACCTGTAACAGTCCCACAAAACCCCTCTCTAGCTACAGTTCCTTGGTCTTCCTTCTGCCCAGCTACTTTCTTTTCTTACAGCCCTGCACCTACATACAAAACTGCACGGGCTAAACCAAGAAAGAAACAAATTCTTCCCGACCCACACCATCTTGCCAGTAACCCAACCCGCTCCCACTTTACAGTCTGATGTGCCTGCCTCCCAGTCTGTTGTCCCGATGCCTGCCTTCCAGCTCGATGTCCCTGCCTTCCAGCCGGATGTCTTGAAGCTGGCCTTCCAGCCTGAAGTCCCGGTGCCTGCTTTTCAGCCTGTGCCCGCTCTCCAGTCTGATGTTCCAACTTCCCAGTCTGATGTTCCAACTTCCCAGTCTGATGTTCCAGCTTTCCAGTCTGACATTCCGGCCTTCCAGTCTGACGTTCCAGCTTTGCAGTCTGATGTTCCAGCTTTGCAGTCTGATGTTCCAGCTTTCCAGTCTGATGTTCCAGCTTTCCAGTCTGATGTTCCAGCTTTCCAGTCTGATGTTCCAGCTTTCCAGTCTGATGTTCCAGCTTTCCAGTCTGGTGTTCCAGCTTTCCAGTCTGGTGTTCCAGCTTTCCAGTCTGGTGTTCCAGCTTTCCAGTCTGATGTTCCAGCTTTCCAGCCTGATGTCCGGGTGTCTGCCCTCCAGCCTGATGTCCGGGTGTCTGCCCTCCAGCCTGATGTCCGGGTGTCTGCCCTCCAGCCTGATGTCCGGGTGTCTGCCCTCCAGCCTGATGTCCGGGTGTCTGCCCTCCAGCCTGATGTCCGGGTGTCTGCTGCCCAGCTCAAGTGGTTCCTGTCGTCTGCTGCCCAGCTCAAGTGGTTCCTGTCGTCTGCTGCCCAGCTCAAGTGGTTCCTGTCGTCTGCTGCCCAGCTCAAGTGGTTCCTGTCGTCTGCTGCCCAGCTCAAGTGGTTCCTGTCGTCTGCTGCCCAGCTCAAGTGGTTCCTGTCGTCTGCTGCCCAGCTCAAGTGGTTCCTGTCGTCTGCTGCCCAGCTCAGGTGGTTCCTGTCGTCTGCTGCCCAGCTCAGGTGGTTCCTGTCGTCTGCTGCCCAGCTCAGGTGGTTCCTGTCGTCTGCTGCCCAGCTCAGGTGGTTCCTGTCGTCTGCTGCCCAGCTCAGGTGGTTCCTGTCGTCTGCTGCCCAGCTCAGGTGGTTCCTGTCGTCTGCTGCCCAGCTCAATGACTCTGACATGCCAGCAGTACCCACCGTCCAGTTTGATGTACCCGATGCCCGGCCTGATGTGCCCTCATCTGTTCGGTTGGAGGCCATGGACTTTGAACAGATGCACCTTGTTGGAGCGTCCGGAGGCCGCTCCTTTAGGGGGGGGGGGTACTGTCATGAGAGGGTTTACCCGTTGGTGGCGCTATCGGTCTCTTGGATCGCAGTACCAGTGTCCATCAGCAGGTGTCTTCCAACACCTAGGACCTGCAGTAAAAGGTCTTTCCTGCTGGTGGCACTGTTGCATCCTTGGGCCGTAGTACCGGTGTCAACCAGCGGGTGCACTCTGGCAGTGTGGAGCAAACAGCTCACACTGCGCTCAGCTGTGACATGAGGTCAATTACCACAGCCTTATAAATACCCGGCAAGCCCTCATAGGCTTGCCTTGGTATCTCTCTCCCTGCATTCTGACCTTGCTGCCTGTTATTTTGACCTTGAGCCTGCATCTGCCTTGTCCTGACCTGATCTGATCCTATCCCTATCCTGAGGCCTTCCTAGTCCTGTCCCTTCTGTTCCTGGTTACCTTGTATCCCTGCCCTGAACCCCATCCATCCATCCTCTCCTTGTCCTGTTCAGTTTCCCGTCCTTACCCATCTGCTGACTTCCCTGTGTATGACCTTGGCTTGGCTTGTTTACGATTACGGTATCTCCATTTATTTGTATATATTGTTTGTAGTGGGTTGTTGTGTGGGTTTTGCACTGTTTATATTCCTTTTACTTATCACTTGTTAATAAACACCATTTCACTTACATGTGTTTCTGGTCTCCTCTGTGCAGTCCACACAGTCTGGTCAATTAGATACCCTGACAATTGGTCCCAGCACAGAACCCTGCGGGACCCCACTACCCACCTCTGACCATTCCGGGCACTCCCCATTTATCACCACCCTCTGAACTCACCCTTGTAGCCAGTTTTCAATCCATGTACTCACCCTATGGTCCATGCCAATGGACCTTATTTTGTACAGTAAACATTTATGTGGAACTGTGTCAAATGCTTTTGCAAAATCCAGATACACCACGTCTATGGGCCTTCCTTTATCTAGATGGCAACTCACCTCTTCATAGAAGGTTAATAGATTGGTTTGGCAAGAACACTTCTTCATGAATCCATGCTGATTACTGGTAATGATACCGTTCTCATTACTAAAATCTTGTATATAGTCCCTTATCATCCCCTGTCAGTAAAAATTAGGAACAATGGTCTGGCAATTACTTGACTGAGTTCCCTAAGTACCCTCGGGTTCAAGCCATCTGGTCCTAGTGATTTATTAATGTTAAGTTTCCCAAGTCTAATTTTAATTCTGTCCTCTGTTAACCATGGAGATGCTTCCTGTGATGTGTCATGAGGATAAACACTGCAGTTTTGGTTACTGAAGCCCCCCGATTCCCTCGAAGACTGAGAAGAAGAATGAATTTAATACCTTCGCCATCTCCCCATCCTTTGTAACCAGATGTCCTTCCTCATTCTTTATGGGGCCAATATGATCTGTCCTCCCTTTTTTACTGTTTACATACTTAAAGAATTTCTTGGGATTTTTTTGCCCTCCTCCGCTATGTGTCTTTCATGTTCTATCTTAACCGTCCTTATTGCACCTGACTTGGTTAAATTGATGATAGGCAACTCCTATCCTCATATTGATTATTGGTTCCAAATTAATAATAACTACTGAAGTAGGGAACAGACACAAAAGATACGCTCAGCATCTTTCCAAATAACCATTCTGCTTTATTTTGACGCAATTGAAGATTTTTATACACATGATTACGTAGGCATCACATTAATATTACAATTGTACATTTATGGTAACAAGGGGCGTTACATAGGCAGGCTAATTCTAATCAGGACTCGAAAGAATGTAAACATGTACTGAAAACATTATTAGTGCCGTGTGCACAGTGAGGGCAGTGTGCAATACATACAAAATAGAATACAATTATATACAGAACTTACAAATTTCCATTACACACCCTTACATTTCTTGTTGCATTCTTTATAAAGTCTGAATGCTGATGATGATCCCTCAACCTAGTATTTTTTGAAGGCCTTCTCCTTTGCTTTTATATGCATTTTTACATTGGAGTTAAGCCATCCAGGACTTTTGTTCGCTCTTTTAAATTTATTACCCAATGGGATGCATTGGCTAATGCCCTTATTTAATATGCTCTTAAAGCAAACCCATCTCCCCTCTGTGTTCTTTGTTCCTAATATTTTATCCCAATTTATGCCTTCTAGCAAGGTTCGTAGTTTAGGGAAGTTGGCTCTTTTGAAATTCAATGTCTTTGTATTCCCCTTATGTTTCCTATTTGTGTGATTTATACTGAAGCCAATTGACCTGTGATCGCTATTACCTAAATTGCCCCGTAATTCCACATCCGTAATCAGGTCTGTATTGTTGGTAATCTGTAGATCTAGTAACGCTTTATTTCTAGTTGGTGCGTCTACCATCTGACCCAAGAAATTGTCCTGCAAGACATTTAGCAAATGGCGAGCCTTAGATGAATGCGCAGTTCCCTCCGCCCAGTCTATGTCTGGATAGTTAAAATCCCCCATTATGATGACACTTCCCATCCTTGCTGCTAATCCAAATTGTGATAGGAGATCTGTCTCCCCTTCCTCCCTCAGGTTAGGGGGTTTATAGCATACTCCCAGTATTATTTTCCCCTTAGCTTCATCCCTTTGGAGCTCTATCCATAAGGATTCCACCTCCTCCCTAGCTCCCTTAGTGATGTCATCTCTCACATTCAATTGTACATTATTCTTAATATATAGGCATACCCCTCACCCTTTTTACCCTCTCTATCCTTGCGATAAAGGGTATACCCTTGAATGTTTGCCAGCCAATCATGAGAGCTGTTGAAACAGGTTTCTGAAATTCCCACAAAATCCAAATCCTCCTTGTACAAAAGTAGTTCTAGTTCACCCATCTTGTCCGCCAGGCTCCTGGCATTGGTGAACATGCCACGTAGTTTAGACCGGTCACATATTATCCTCTTATTGGGTGTTCCAAGAATACAACTAGGACTTGCTACTATACTTACCTTGGGTTTATGTGCTTTGGTCAACCTACCACTAATGTCCCCAATACTACCCTCTGGAATATGTTCCACACTGACTATCTCTACCTCTGGACCCTCCCCCCATTGCCTAGTTTAAAAACCCCGCTAACTTTTTGGCCATCTTTATTCCCAGCTGATCTGCACCCTCCTCATTTAGGTGCAGTCTGTCCCTTCTATAGTACCGGTTATCGACTATGAAGTCGGCCCAGTCCTCCAGGAACCCAAACCCCTCCTTACTACACCAGCTCTTCAGCCACTTGTTTACTTCCCTAATCTCCCTCTGCTTTTCTGGTGTTGCTCGATGTACCAGTAGTATTTCTGAGAACACTACCTTGGAGGTCCTTTTCCTCAATTTAGCTTCTAAGTCCCTAAAATCATTCTTTAGGACACTCCATCTGTCTCTGACTTTGTCATTGGTGCCAACGTGCACCATGACAGCTGGGTCTTCCCCAGCCCCTCCCAGTAATCTGAAATATGGGAGGGAAAATATTGCGCTAAAGTAAAACAAAGTTCAACGTAATGTGCCAAAATAATGTGTAGCACTAATTATTAGGGATGGGCTGTCTGTTTAAGTCGAACATGAGTTCAACTCGAACATTGGCTGTTCGATCATTTGACGAAGATCGAACATTATGGGCCGTTTGCGCCAAATTCGAGTGGTGCGTCATGGCCCATAATGCACTGCATCATCGAAGTGCATTGCTCTCTGATGATTGGCTAAGAATGCACTATGACCCACATGCTTTGGCCAATCACAGCACCGTCAGCGAAGAGAGCCATAATTGGCCAAAGGCAGGGTGCTCAGGGGGTTAAGTCCATGCCCCACACTATATAAGGCCGTCTGCACATCCGCCGTGTGTAGTGTGTTGGTGGCGTTGTTAAGAGAGAGACAGAGAGAGGCAGAGAGAGTGTTGTTTCATTTAGTTTGAGCAGGCAGGCGATTCAGTTATATATGTATATTTAGTATATATATATGCATCCCGGTTTTGTATATATATATATATATACACTGTATACAGTTTAGCTAGATCTCACTGTATATACAGTCAGTCTAATATATATATATATATATATATATATATATATATATATATATATATATATATATATATATATATAGCCACTGCATACAGTTTAGCTAGATCTCGCTGCAGACCATTCCTGCTGTACTGTTTCTAATATACTTTAGGCAGGCAGTTGATTCAGTTAGCTGCAGTGTATTTCATATATATATATATATATATATATATATATACATACACAGTCAATCTAGTATGTACTGTATATACTCGAGTATAAGTCGATCCGAGTATAAGTCGAGGCCCCTAATTTACCACAAAAAACTAGGAAAAACGAGGGTGAGAAATGCAGAGGGTCAACAATGCCCATCTGCAGCTGCATGCCTCCCTGTGTCCTGTGCAGCCTACCTGTATCCTGTGCATGTGTCCTGTACATGTGAATGCGTCCTGTGTCCTGTACATGTGCATGTGTCCTGTACATGTGTATGTGTCCTGTACATGTGTATGTGCCCTGTAGATGTGTATGTGTCCTGTGCATGTGTCCTGTGTAGTGGAAGTGGATGCCCCAGGCTCTGCTGTGGGAGCTATCCTTTCTCAGCGAAAAGGAGAAAAGATGCAGCATCATCTTTGTGCGTATTTCTCTCGCTTAATGTAATCAGCCGAAAGAAATTATGACATCGGGAATAAGGAGTTACTGGCAATTAAGGAAGCCTTTTCTGAATAGAGGCATCTGCTGGAAGGGGCTAAGCATCCAGTACCTGTTCTCACTGATCATAAAAATCTAGAATTCATTCGTTCTGCCAAGAGGATGTCTTCTAGACAAGCACGTTGGTCACTGTTCTTTTCCAGGTTTAATTTTATCATCTCGTATCGACCTGGGTTAAGGAATGGTAAGGCCGATGCATTATCAAGGATGTTGACTGAACCATGCCAGGAAGACAACCCTGAATGTACTATCCTGCCTCAAAAGAACTTCATAGGGGCCACAGGTTTCAAGACATTCTTGAGTCTCCCAAAGGAGGGGTATGAAAATGACCCTCTTCTCAATCATCTGCCTACGGATATTAACCTTGTGTACAAGAATGGCTTTTGGACTCATGCACATAGTCTATATGTACCTGAATCTGCTTGAATTGAAGCCCTCAGGTTGGTTCATGACTCAAAACTTTCTGGGCATTTTGGGATTTCCAAAACAGAAGAGCTCTTGTCGCATTCCTTTTGGTGGCCCAGCTATAAGAAAGATGTCAAACACTATGTGGCCTCATGCCTGACCTGTGAACGCAGTAAGACTCCCTGAGCTTCTCCTTTGGGGTTGCTCCAGCTACTCCCTGTTCCATCAAGACCATGGGGCTCAATTTCTATGGACTTTGTGGTAGATTTACCCCCCTCAAAAGGAAATGACCACTATCTTGGTCGTTGTTGACCATCTCACTAAGATGGCTCATTTTATACCTGTTAAGGGGGTACCTTCAGCTGAACAAACTGCTGAGTTAATGGTTCGAGAAGTATTTAAACTACATGGAATTCCTGAGAATGTCGTGTCTGACAGAGGAGTACAGTTTACTTCAAAATTTTGTAAACACTTTTGCTCAGCCTTAGGCTCGGTTCACACTACCGCGACTTGGGATCCGACTTGTAAGCCCTCAAGTCGCCCCAGAAAGAGATTCACATTACAGTGAATGGGAGCGTCTTAATAGACACTACTGAAGTCGCTCCGACTTCAGAGCGTACTCCCTGTACTACTTTGATCCGACTTTGATCCGACTTCAGCCTATTGACTATCATTGAAGTCGGATCGCCGTCTCGCATGATCCGACTTCGGCATGCGACTTGTGCTCAGATGATCTTGAGGGGGAACTCCGCGCCAAATTTTAAATAAAAATCCGGCATGGGTTCCCCCCAAGGGCATACCAGGCCCTTGGGTCTGGTATGGACCTTGAGGGGAACCCCCTACGCCGAAAAGACGGCGTGGGGGGTCCCCCCCAATCCATACCAGACCCTTATCCGAGCACGCAGCCCGGCCGGACAGGAATGGGGGGTGGGGACGAGCGAGCGCCCCCCCCCTCCTGAACCGTACCAGGCCGCATGCTCTCAACATGGGGGGTTGGTGCCTTGGGGGAGGGGGGCGCGCTGCGGCCCCCCCACCCCAAAGCACCTTGTCCCCATGTTGATGAGGACAAGGGCCTCTTCCCGACAACCCTGGCCGTTGGTTGTCGGGGTCTGCGGGCGGAGGGCTTATCGGAATCCGGGAGCCCCCTTTAATAAGGGGGCCCCCAGATCCCGGCCCCCCACCCTATGTGAATGAGTATGGGGTACATCGAACCCCTACCCATTCACCTAGGGAAAGTGTCAATTTAAAAAAAAACACTACACAGATTTTTAAAGTAATTTATTAGACAGCTCCGGGGGTCTTCTTCCGACTTCGGGGGTCTCTCCGGTTCTTCTCCGCGCTCTCCGGGTCTTCTGCCGGGCTCCTCCGCTATTTTCTGCTCTTTTGCCGCTCTTTTGCTATAGCGGAGGAGCCCGGTCTCCAGCCTTCTTCTCTTCGGGGGTCTCCGGTTCTTCTCCGCGCTCTCTGGGTCTTCTGCCGGGCTCCTCCGCTATTTTCTGCTCTTTTGCCGCTCTTTTGCTATAGCGAAGGAGCCCGGTCTTCAATCTTCTGCCTTCTGCCCTCTTCTCCTGATGTTGACACGACGCTCTCTGGGGCTGGAATGCACTCTGAGCGCTCCGCTCTGACTTATATAGGCGGTGACCCCGCCCCCTTATGCCGTCACAGTCCCTGGGCATGCTGGGACTGTGACGGTTTAGGGGGCGTGGTCATCACCCGATGACCACGCCCCCCTTATGTCGTCATAATCCCAGCATGCCCAGGGACTGAGACGGCATAAGGGGGCGGAGTCACCGCCTTTATAAGTCAGAGCAGAGCGCACAGAGAGCATTCTAGCCGGAGAGAGCGTCGTGTCAACATCAGAAGAAGAGAAGAGGGTAGAAGACCGAAGACCGTGCTCCTCCGCTTTAGCAAAAGAGCGGCAAAAGAGCAGAAGAGAGCGGAGGAGCCCGGCAGAAGATCCGGAGAGCGTGGAGAAGAACCGGAGAGACCCCCGAAGTCGGAAGAAGACCCCCGGAGCTGTCTAATAAAATACTTTAAAAATCTATGTAGTGTTTATTTTTAAATTGACACTTTTTCCCTAGGTGAATGGGTAGGGGTACGATGTACCCCATACTCATTCACATAGGGTGGGGGGCCGGGATCTGGGGGCCCCCTTATTAAAGGGGGCTCCCGGATTCCGATAAGCCCTCCGCCCGCAGACCCCGACAACCAACGGCCAGGGTTGTCGGGAAGAGGCCCTTGTCCTCATCAACATGGGGACAAGGTGCTTTGGGGTGGGGGGGCCGCAGCGCGCCCCCCTCCCCCAAGGCACCAACCTCCCATGTTGAGGGCATGCGGCCTGGTACGGTTCAGGAGGGGGGGGGGCGCTCGCTCGTCCCCACCCCCCATTCCTGTCCGGCCGGGCTGCGTGCTCGGATAAGGGTCTGGTATGGATTGGGGGGGACCCCCCACGCCGTCCTTTCGGCGTAGGGGGTTCCCCTCAAGGTCCATACCAGACCCAAGGGCCTGGTATGCTCCCGAAGGGGGAACCCATGCCGGTTTTTTATTTAAAATTTGGCGTAGAGGTCCCCCTGGATTCATACCAAACACAGTGGCGGGGATCCAAGTCGGATCCCCGTTCATTGAAAGTCGGACACATGTCGCAGGGCAAAGTCGGATCCAAGTCGTGTTGAAGTCGCGTTGCAAAGTCGCGTTGAAGTCGTGTTGCCCCTGTGTGAACCGAGCCTTAGGTGTAACAGTTAATCTGTCTTCTGCTTTTCATCCCCAGTCTAATGGTTAGACCGAAGAAGACCAATCAAACCTTGGAGCAGTATCTTCAATGTTTTGTCAGTTATCTTCAGGATGACTGGGTTGATTATCTTTCTACAGCAGAGTTTGCATACAACAATTTTAAACATAGCTCCACTTCTCAAAGTCCTTTTTATTTAAACAACGGGTATCATCTAGTTTTTATTCCTGATCTCCCTATCTTAACTCCAATTCCTTCTGTTACCAACAGATTAACTACTCTGCAGGAGATTCAGGAGAAATTGATCGAAACTTTGAGGCAGGCTCAGGAATGTTACAAGAAGGCTGCTTATAGGCATAACAGATCACTTCCTACCTTTAATGTGGGTGACAAAGTTTGGTTATCAACCAAAAATTTAAAGGTCCATGTTCTGTCTGCAAAGCTGGGCCAGAAGTTTGTAGGACCATTTAAGATTTCTGCGCAAATCAATTCGGTATGATAGTATGAAAATTCATCCTGTTTTTCACACTACTTTAACCAGTTCATGAAAATCCCTTTTCTGGAAGAATTCTTCCACCTCCTCCACCTGTTGAGGTACAGGGTGAAGTAGAATTTGTGGTAGAGAAAATTCTTGATTCCAGGATCTTTAGAAAAAAGCTACAATATCTGGTCCAATGGGAAGGATATGGGCCAGAAGTAAATTCTTGGGAGCATGAGGAGAACGTTCATGCCACTAGATTAACAAGAGAATTCCACCAGAGGTTTTCTCACAAACCCAACCTTAAGACGTCCAGAGAACATCCTGATAGGAGGGGAGTACTGTCAGGACTTGGGCTCAAACCTAGGACCTCTTCGGTGTCTGGCGTTGACTCATCCCACTAAGCTATCTGGGATGCTAGACAGCTCCCTGCCTGATTTATTGGACAATCCTATCTGATCCATTGGATAACCCTGCCTTGTGTCTTGATTGCTGTTGAACCTTGAATGCCTTGCTCCTCCCATGAACTTCCTATATAAGCCTCGTCTCAGCACTTCCTCTTTGCCAGGTTATTGTGCCTTCTCAGCCAGCGCCTTGCTCTCGTCTTCCTTGCTGCCGTCTGTATTTTGCTACCACTCGTCATCGACCCTTGGCTTGTTCCTTGACTACTCGACTGCCTGATCCCAATCTGCAACTACTCGTTACCAACCTTTTGGCTTGTTTACTGACCACTCTGTTTGATGCTTATCTGCTCATCCGCTTCTGGACCCCGGCTTGCTCACACCCTTGTGGGGCAATACTGAGGACCACAACCTGGTACTAGCACGCAGCTAAATCCATCTTCACCATCAGGAACTCTGGTGAACACCGGTTAGTACTTACTGTAGACTCCGCACCTCAGGTGAGCCTGTGTCATCTGCCAGGGTGACTGCCGGTGTACCTATCCTGCTGGTCGGTGGTAGTCCTGCAACTGCTATAGCAACTGGTCTTCAAGCCTGACACCTGATCGTGACACTGATTCACGGTTTCTGACAGTAGGCGAAGGCCATGAATTCAGAAGATGCAGTCAATCCACTTGTTTGTAATATTTTTTCCAGATTGGATGAGCAGGATCACCACATGGATCAGTTTGCCATGGCGTTACAAACACTCCTGAGTCGCACGGCTCACCTGGAATTCCCCACTGTGGCTGCTCTAGTACAACCTGTGTTGCAGGCCGTCCCTGCTGCTGCTCCAGTCTCTGTGCAGGCACCCGCCTCGAGTATTACCTCTATAAGAGGTATGTCTGCTTCCGCTCTGCTTCCCCAGCGATTTGGGGGCAATCCAGTCCAATGCAGAGGGTTTCTCAACCAGGTTGAGATATACTATGAGATATACTTTGAGATGCTGCCCCAGGCGTTTCCCACACAGAAGCAAAGTAGGTTTCGTGATAACTTTGCTTTCTGATAGAGCCTTGGCTTGGGCAAACCCTCTATGGGAGATGCAAAAACCTGTTGTCTTGAGTTACCCAGAGTTTGTGGCTTCTTTTAAAAGGGTATTTTACGTTCCCGCACGCTCCGCTTCTGTTGCCAAGTGCCTCATGTCATCAGAGTACGAGAACTGTTGCCGATTACGCCATTGAATTCCGTATTCTGGCAGCAGAGGTTGCTTGGAACAATGAGGCTGCGCGATACTCCACTTGCCATTGAGGCTCTTGACGGGAGACCTCTTCAGCCTGCCCATGTGACTCATGAGACTGTTCCGTTGTCCATGACCGTAAGGGCTCTTCACCATGAGATAATCCAATTTCAAGTTATTCCCTCACCAAGTTTCCGCTAGTTATTGGTTATTCTTGGTTACAGAGGCACAACCCCTCTTTTGATTGGCTCCATGCTGAGGTTCTCTCCTGGTCGCCACAATGCAGTAAGTCATGCTTCCAGAAGGTAGCCAAGGTCCTGTGCACTTCTTCACTCTCCTCCCTGCCGGAGGAGTACTGTGATTTAAGTGATGTCTTTGACAAAGGTCAAGCCGGTAGTTTGCCTCCACACTGGTTCTTTGATTACGCAATTGACCTTCAACCTGGTGCCATACCCCCTCCTGGCCAGGTTTACCTATTGTCGGTCTTGGAGGATAGGGCCATGGAGGAGTATGTTGCAGACGCACTTTCTCGAGGTTTGATCTGCAAATCCACGTCTCCTGCTGGTGCTGGTTTCTTCTTTGTGAAGAAGAGCAGTGGTGAACTGAGACCTTGTATTGATTATAGGGGTCTCAATCATTTCACAATTAAGAATGCCTATCCGATTCCGTTGATTACGGAGTTATTTGACCGCCTCAAAGGAGCAACGGTTTTCACAAAGCTTGATTTGAGAGGGGCATACAATCTCATGAGGATTAAGGAGGGCGACGAGTGGAAAACTGCGTTAAATACCAGAACAGGCCATTATGAGTACCTCGTAATGCCTTTTGGCCTTTGTAATTCCCCTGCAGTTTTCCAGGAGTTTATTAATGATGTCCTCTGAGATTTGTTGCAGTTATGTGTGGTGGTTTATCTCGACGATATCCTCCTATTTTCCTAGTCCCTTGAGAGCCACCACACAGATGTCTGTTGTGTGCTTCAGAAACTAAGAGAGAAAAATCTCTATTGTAAATTGGAGAAGTGCGAATTCCATCGCGAACAGGTTAAATTCCTGGGTTTTGTCATTTCCACTGCTGGTTTTTCGATGGACCCAGAGAAACTTTCAGCAGTCCTACAGTGGCCCTGACCCGTAGGTATACATCCTCTGCAGCGTTTTCTTAGCTTTGCCAACTATTGTTGGAAGTTTATTCGTAACTTCTCGTCTCTGGTCAAGCCCCTGACTGATATGACCAGAAAGGACAGTAACCCACAGAGTTGGTCCCTGGAGTCCATTAAGGCCTTTGAGAGTCTCAAGGCTGCCTTTGTTTCTGCTCCTGTGTTGGCACATCCTGATCCTATGTTACCTTTTATTCTTGAGGTTGATGCTGAGACTGGAGTTGGCACCCTTCTGTCTCAACGTCCTACATCTGAGAACGCCATGCATCATTGTGGCTACTTTTCCAAGAAATTGTCACCTGCGGAGTGCAAATACGAGATTGGTGACAGAGAGCTGCTAGCGATCATTTTAGCCCTGAAAGAATGGAGACATCTCCTCGAAGGTACCACTCTGCCGGTTCTCATTCTTACTGACCATAAGAATCTCACATTCTTGTCTGAGGCTAAACGCCTGTAGCGCTGGTAGATTTTCATCTACCGCTTATAGGTAAATTTAGTGGGTTATCTGTTTTATACATAGTCAGATTTAGCCTCTGTTCCAGTTTGGCTGTGTTGCATGTAGTTTCACACTGTGCCTGTGGGTGTCGTTGTCGCCATGGGTCGGTGTTGGAAAGGCAACACGCTGAAGCATATGGGTGCTCTTCTGTCCCGGAGATAACTCGGTGGAGGTGGTCCTCCGAGTTGCATTCTGGGAGAGGGTATTTATGGGACAGGCGCCATGTTTTAGTGCGAGGGAATGGTCCTGTGCTGTCTGTCCTACAGGAAGAAGCTGGACAACTGAGAAGATCCCAGGGGAGGACCCGTCATGGAAGGATCATGCAGAGTGCTGGTCTGGAGAGGGGCCTGGTGACTCAGTTGGAGGACGCATCCTAAAGTTAACCTTCTGCATAGTACTGCCGGCTCGGCTTAAAGGTTCTAGTGCTGTGCTTGCTATCCATCGTAAACCATTACATCCTGTGGCAGAGGATCGTAAGGGTTTCTATTCCATTAACCACCTCCCGACCGCCCACTGTATATTGACGTCCTGTTTTTTAAAGATGGATATCTCGGTAACGGCAGCAGCTGCTGCCACAACCGAGGTATCCATCTTTAGGGCCGGCGATTCTGCACACGATAACGGTGGTCTATGCGGCGGGTTCGCCGCGAGATCACCGTTATCGGCGGCGGGAGAGGTGCCACCCCCCCTCCCGCCGCTCTCCCGCACCCTCCGCCGCTTACCGGAGCCGTCGGTAGCGGCGGAGGCGATCGGGTCCTTTCACAGCTGAGGTACTGAGACGAGTGAGGCCAAGATGGCCCCCACCCGTCTCTATACCATGTGACGGCCGGAGCGACGTCATTACGACGGCTCCGCCCACTTCTCTTAAAGGCACAATTTATTTTGTGTCATTTTTTTAAACGACTTTTTATTTTTTTTTATTTTTTTTTTGCATTATAGTCTAAATATGAGATCTGAGGACTTTTTGACCCCAGATCTCATATTTAAGAGGACCTGTCATGCTTTTTTCTATTACAAGGGATGTTTACATTCCTTGTAATAGGAATAAAAGTGATCCAAATTTTTTTTTTTTAAAAAACAGTGAAAAAATAAATAAAATAAAGTAAAATAAATAATTAAAAAAAAAATAAAAAATTTTAAAGCGCCCTGTCCCGACGAGCTCGCGCGCAGAAGCGAACGCATACGTGAGTAGCGCCCGCATATGAAAACGGTGGTCAAACCACACATGTGAGGTATCGCCGCGACCGGTAGAGTGAGAGCAATAATTCTAGCCCTAGACCTCCTCTGTAACGCAAAACCTGCAATCTGTAGAATTTTTTAAACGTCGCCTATGGAGATTTTTAAGGGTAAAAGTTTGACGCCATTCCACGAGCGGGCGCAATTTTAAAGCGTGACATGATGGGTATCAATTTACTTGGCGTAACATTATATTTCACAATATAAAAAAAAATTGGGCTAACTTTACTGTTGTCTTATTTTTTTTTTCAAAAAAGTGAATTTTTTCCAAAAAAAGTGCGCTTAGAAGACCGCTGCGCAAATACGGTGCAAAAAAAAGTATTGCAATGACCGCTATTTTATTCTCTAGGGTGTTAGAAAAAAAACAATATATAATGTTTGGGGGTTCTAAGTAATTTTCTAGCAAAAAAACCTGTTTTAAACTCTTAAACACCTAAAATCCAAAACGAGGCTGGTTTTGAAGTGGTTAAAGTCTGTGCCAGAGACTTTTGTTCGTGCTGCGTGCCGGTTGCTAGGTTAGTGAGAGAGACCTATCCGGGTGGGCAAAAATTCAACTCTAAAAGGAGAGTACATTCTTCTACAAGATTCCAATTCATAATACTACATCAAGAAAAGGTATTTGAACTTCCCTGCAACTCTTCTTCTACCTCGTGCCTGCTACTTCCTTCAGTTACTCTTTATTAAAGCATTGGAAAAGATACTCAAGTGACTGGTGTCTACACTGTCTGGTATTAAACTCAACGGGACCCTAGACCTGGTTCTGGTGAAATTGAGGTAACAAAGGTGACGGTAACAGCCCGCTTTAAACCAGCAGCTCCACCGTGAGTTATCCCAGAAGGGCGCAATGGGCTTTTTTCTTGTCTAGTTTAAATTACATTGTCTCATTCTTACCCGGTACTAAGAATGTAAGGGCTGACGCTTTGTCACAACAATTTTCCTCCACCTCCAAGATGGAGTCGGTTCTGGTTCCTGTGATTCCTCCTGATTGTATTCTGGCTACGGTTCGCACCAGTCTCACTTCTCCTTTGGGTGACAAAATTCTTGCCGCTCAGGTCCATGCTCCTCCTGAGAAACCTTGTGACCACTGCTTTGTTCCTGAGAGTCTGCGTACTGCCGTTTTCCAGACTTACCATTCTCCCAAGGCTTCTGGCCATCCTGGGAAGAATCAACTCTTTTGGGCCATTTTCCAGCAATTCTGGTGGCCTAGTCTACTTGCTGATGTAACCTCCTTCGTAGCTGCCTGTTCCGTGTGTGCTCAGAGTAAGACTCCACGACACCTTCCAGTGGGCCTCCTACAACCCATACCCAATGGAGAGAGGCCCTGGATCCACCTGTCTATGGATTTCATTGTGGAGTCACCCAACTCCCAGGGCAACACAGTTATCCTTATGGTGGTCGACCGGTTCTCGAAAATGTCCCATTGTATTCCACTTAGGAAGTTCCCCACTTCTAAGGAACTGGCTTCCATTTTTGCTCGGGAGATCTTTCGCTTACATGGGCTACCCAAGGTGATTGTCTCAGACAGGAGTAATCAGTTTGTGTCCCGGTTCTGGGGATCCTTCTGTGCACAGTTGGGAATTCAGCTTGCTTTCTCCTTTGCGTATCACCCACAGTCTAACGGGGCCGCAGAACGAGCCAATCAGTCCTTGGAGCAATTCCTACATTGCTATATTTCTGACCATCATAACAACCGGTCAGATCTCCTACTGTGGGCAAAGTTTGCTCACAAGAGTGCCTTGAATTCTGCTTCCCGATTGTCCCTGTTTATGGCGAACTATGGTTTCCAACCTTCCATGTTGCCTGACTCATTTGTTCCGCAGAGTATTCTCCGTGGACTTAGTTCCACTTGGGCACAAGTCCAGGAGGCTTTTCGACATGCTAATGATAGGTACAGACTCCGTGCTGACCGCAGACGCCTGCCTGTGCCTTCCTTACCAGGTTGGGGACAGGGTCTAGCTGTCATCTTACAACCTCCGACTTCGTGTTTCCTCTTTGAAGTTCGCACCTTAGTTTATTGGGCCTTTCCATATTCTTTGCAGGATTAACCCAGTGGCTTACGCATTAGACCTTGCTTCTAATATTTGTATTTCAAATGTATTTCATGTCTCCTTACCTTTGGTCTGCAACCGCTTTACCACCTCGGTGCCTCATCCTCACCCTGTACAGGATGAGAACCATGAGGAGTATGAAGTACAGGCCATTGTTGACTCCCGTAGGTTCCATGGGTGCATACAGTACCTGGTACAATGGAAAGGGTACAGTTCGGAGGAACGCTCTTGGGTCTCATCCTCAAACTTACATGCCCCTGTCCTCCTCCGTGATTTCCATAGACGTTTTCCCCTCAACCCTGGTGGTCCTCGAGGGGGGAGGGGTCATTGTGGAGTGGGTACTGTCAGGGCTGGGCTCACCCCTTCCTTCTCAAAGCTGGCCGCTCAGCGGTCGGCTAACTGCCAGCTCCTATCTCTTTACAGTGACTCACCGGTTGATGATATCCTGCTCGTCAGTCCTGCCTACTTAAGCCGTCCAGTCCAGATGATCTCTGCCTTCGCCTTGGTCACATCACTAGAGACGCTCTCCTGTGTTCCTGTTAAAGACTTGCTTGGCTGACATTCCTTCTGCCTCCAGATTCTGCTTGCTGTTCTACTACGATCATCTCTGGCTCCGACGTTTTGGTTTGTCTGACTATCTTGTCTGACTTGTCTGAACTCTGGCTATGTTTGGACTACGTTTACTCTGTTTACCTTTTTTTATTATTATTAAACAAGTGTGATTTAACTGTACTTCTGTCTGATTCATGGTTTCTAAACTTTGGTATTTGATACAGCACTGGCATAATTGGCACATCTTGGACCAGGTACCTTGATTCTCTTTTGTTCAAAACATCTCCTGCTTCATTAACTAAATCCTGTAATGCTGTTTTTAGCTCTTTGGTGGGGTTCTTATTAATTCTCTAATTCTTCATCACTAAGAATGCGTTGCATTTCTGTGTCATAATCCTCTTTGTTAAGAACAACAATACCCCCCCCCCCACACACACACTTTGTCTGCTGGGTGTATCACAATGTTTCTATGTTCCCAGTTCCTTCCCATATTTGTTTATCCTTAAAGTCACTTTAAACCTCCCCCTATGGGTAGAGGTGATTCTCTACAGTACTCTGGCTCTACTCAGAATAGATATGAACCTTTACAATATGCACAATACCACTCACCCAAACCCTATAGAGGCCCACCAGCACATTCTAGACCCAGGGCCGGTGCTACCACTAGGCAAACTAGGCAGCCGCCTAGGGCGCACTGCTGCCTAGGGCGCCCGGCCACTGGTGTTCCTACTCTCTTCTCTCTGCAGCAAGCAACTAAGTCTCAGCAGGCAGCTGCCGCTCCGTTCGCACATAGTGTCAGAGGCGCAGTGGCGGCGTAGGACTGTGTCTGTGTCCTAACTCCCGAATTAATGGAAGCAAGCAAACATTCATTGATGGGCGCTGGTGAGGCTGCATTTGATGGGCGCTGGTGGGCTGCATTTGATGGGTGCTGGTGGACTGCATTTGATAGGCGCTGGTGGGGCTGCATTTGATGGGCGCTGGTGAGGCTGCATTTGATGGGCGCTGGTGAGGCTGCATTTAATGGGTGCTGGTGAGGCTGCATTTGATGGGTGCTGGCGGGCTGAATTTGATGGATGCTGGTGAGGCTGCATTTGATGGGCGCTGGTGAGGCTGCATTTGATGGGCGCTGGTGGGCTGCATTTGATGGGCGCTGGTGAGGCTGCATTTGATGGGCGCTGGTGGGCTGCATTTGATGGGCGCTTCATTAAAAAGGTGGGGTATACATGGGCGGGCAAAGGGGGTGGAGTCAGGGGTGGAGCCAAGGGGGGCAGGGAAATGAGGTTTCGCCTAGGGTGTCAAAAATCCTTCCACCAGCCCTGTCTAGACCATAGAGGGGCAGAGGGAGAGGTAGAGGCAAAAACCACAACCAGCAGTACACCAGAGATCCCCAGTGGGAAGGGGGGGAATGGAGAGAATGGAGGGATCCCTACAAACCTTACCTCAAGATCCCCAATACAATGCCCCAGCGGAAACCTCTGTACCGAAACGCTCCACATGACGGAAACGTGGGTGCAGAGGGGGAAGATCACACAAAAAGGAAAAGCGAAAACTAGGAGAAGGTGTATTTAATCTTAGCACAGTTGCACTTACAGACCAAGAGTTGTATGTGTTAAATCAAGGTCTGAAATATGCACCTACTAAAAAACTTAGATAAATTCGAAGCATACATTGACCTACAAAAATTTTGCAGAACATTAGGTATTAAAAAACATTTTGCCACAAAAAATGTCACCACCACAACAGCACAACCCTTTAAATATACACATAGTGGACTTCATAATAAATCCACGTTTAACCTCAAAATACCAGCTCATCAATTCATAGAGGTTTTTAAAAAAATGGTTGAAGCAGATATTAGAGAAATTCCCATAAAAAAGGCCTGGGTTCACACATGTGCGGTGCGAATTGAAGTTCAGGTTTCACTGGGGAGATAAAAATCTCCTGTTCAAAGGCTCATCTGCATTTTAGCTCAGGATCAGTGAGCAGGGAGAGGGGGAGGGAGAGGGGGGGAGAGGGGGAGGTGTAGTGAGGAGAGGAGAAGGAGAAAATGTTCAGAATGCAATGCATCTGCTAAGCAGATGCGTTCCCATAGAAGATAAGGGGCTCGTAATTCGCACCGCAATGCCCAGAAAACGCACACTTTTTTTGTGCAATGCGCAGTGCGAATGCAACGCACATATGTGAACCAGATGCATTCATATGAATGTATTTTAAAATGTCCTGCGAATTAGATGCGGTGTAAGCCACATCTAATTCGCATAGGTGTGAACGGGGGCTGAAAGGATAAATAAAATAAATAAATATGGGAAGGAATTAGGAACATAGAAAAACATTGTAATATGCCCAGCAGACAGAGGGGGGGGGGGGGATTATAGTTGTTCTTAACAAATAGGATTATGACATGACATGATTTAGTTAATAAAGCAGGAGATGTTTTGAACAAAAGAGAATCAAGGTACCTGGTCCCAGATGTGCCAGTGTTGAATCAAGTACCAAAAAGGTACAGAAAAATGCGGAGCAACCACCAGGTAGACTAATCCTGGGTGGTATAAATTCATTATTTTCCAGGCTAGGGGAGTACATTCAAAAAACAAAAAGATGATGTATCCATTGATTGCACCTTCACCATGTAATTAAATGAACACAGACCAGGTGTCATTCACCTATGGGAGGTGTTGCTGCCGTAGCCCAGCATACTGAGCAAGAAAGAAGAGTGGGATGAACCAACAGTTGGGGACGTCCCGGGGAAGAAAAGGCTACAAAGGCAGCAAAAGGTACTGCTGTAATCTGAAATCAGTATACAAAAATATATTTATTAAATATACAGATAAAAATATGCTAAGTGAACTGGAAGTTAATCAACATACACACTGGTTAAACGTTTGTTGAGTTCCACACTACGCAAAGAATTATGTAACTAACACAGTGGACTAACAAACAAATAGTGAAAAAACAAAACATGTAACAAGGTCCGGACGCCGAAAAATACCCACACACAGTGGAGAAGACCACATAAGGGATGGTGCAAAAAATGCACACAGGAAAAATTTCTATTAAGGCGGTATGTATGGCCCCCAGGAGCTGTAGAGGAGCGAAACAATGTGGAAGGACCGCTAATAACTAAATGGAGACTGGCAATTATTGTAAATGGCGGTGGAGGAACTCAGGCAATGGTACAAAGCATGATGCTGCAGGAAATGACACAGATAAATTCCTGTAGTTGTTGACATCAGGTGCTTAGGTTCCAAGAGACTGTAAGTGTACTCTATGCTGATACAGGAATGTGGTTGGGGATGAACATCCTGCTGTGTGACTTAAGCCGACTCTGAGTTCATGAAAAACATGCTGTGGTGTGTCACAGGCGGAGGGTATCTATATATGCATGCTGTATCCAGTAAAGGAATTGTCATATGGCCACTGCAAGACTGAGGAATACCATACCTATGTGCAGTGACATGCATTCCCCAAGTCCAGACACAATGGGACAAAATCCCAATTAGGCAATGTGTAGCATATCAAATAAATGGAATGAACAGTACAGTAATTGCAATAATTGCAGTGATCGCAAAGATTTTTACTCTGTGTGTAAAGTCACAAGCAGGGTCCTACATTACCGGGTCCTTTAGGCCGGTGGAGATAGATAAATACTGTTTCCTATGGCTACCGCTCATGGAATCCTCGTTGTAAGTCTCAGGCCGTTCCCGACCCCTAGAAGAGACAATGCTGGTACAGGCTGGGCGCTGATGATATAAAGCATGCGGAATATACCGCAATGATCCCGAGTGGATTCCTGGCTGGTCCGTAGATGGAGCCGATCATGAAGCGGCCCTACGCCCTTCGTATGCCTGGTGGATGGAAGATCACATGAACAGCGTCACATGACTGAGATGACGTCAGTGCATTTCGCAACGGCAGGTGGCGTAGCTTCATCTTGGACGGGGAGGGAGCTAGTACACATCATATCCTTTTATGTGTTATTGTGTGGTGGACTAGCGCCGCCTCCTCTAATCATTAAAGAGGCGAGGGGGGGGGAGAAAGTTTCTTCAAAACAGTGCATCCATTGTGTATATATTTTTGTTCATTGGGGATATTAGATCACTTTGACAGAATTCATAGGTCATTGTAGGATTAAATCAAACAATGGCCATATATGGACAGATACATTTTTTATCCACATATATTTGTATAGCAGGGGCGTGCATGCATGGGGTGGTAAATCCCCATGCATGCAGGTCCCTGATACCAAAGGCAGGGAGAGGAATTTACTGAAACAGAGGAGATCACAAATTCACAACAAACAATGAACAGAGTGCAAGTGCAGATGTAAGGAAATTAAGAGTGAAAGTAAATAAAAATTAATATAAATATAAAGTAAAGGAAAAAATAATAAATAAATAGATGTGGATATAGAAGAAGGAAACTGAAGGGGAAACAGTGGTGGAGCCTATACAGAACTAGAGGAAAAACTGCAAATTCAATTAGGTATTTAAGCCCTGGGGTGTAAGAGATTTCAAAGTGAATATCCACCACTTCTCTTTTTGTAGTGAGATACGGTTGAAATCACCCCTTCTGGGTGGCAACTTGAGGATGTAGATCCCCTTCACCTTTAGGCCATTAGTTTTGCCCTCATGGAACTCGGCAAAATATTTTGCGACTGTTTTTTCTTGCCCATTTTCAGAATCTCTCTTTTTCTCCTTCTTAATGTCACGTAGATGTTCTCCTATCCTGATTTTTAAGGATCTCTTGGTTTTGCCAATATAGATCTTAGGGCAGGGACAGGTAATCATTAGGGATGAGCTTTCTGTTGGGGTCCAACATGAGCTCGACTCGAACATTGGCTGTTCGCCCGTTCGTCGAAAACCAAACATTATGGGCTGTTTGCGCCAAATTAGAGTGGCGCGTAACGGCCCATAATGCACTGCGGGAGCGCAGTGCATTGCTGTATGATGATTGGCCAAAGCATGCACCATGACCTGCATGCTTTGGCCAATCCCAGCGCCCTCAGCTTAGAGAGCCATAATTGGCGAAAGGCAGGGTGCTTTTTGCCAATCATGGCTCAGGGGTGCTAAGTCCACGCCCCACAATATATAAGGCTGCCTGCACGTCGGCCCCGTGTAGTGTGTTGTTGGCGTGGATGGAGAGAGAGCGCCATTTAGATTGAGCAGGCAGGCAGGTTATTCAGTTAGCTGCAGTGTATTTTATATATATATATATATACCGTGCACCCCTAGTGCAGTTGCTACTACTTTTCTGGTGGTGTACACAATACATACAGTGCACCCATAGTTGCTATTAGACTTCTGGTGGTGTACACAATACCGTTCACCCCTAGTGCAGTTGCTACTACTTTTCTGGTGGTGTACACAGTACACAATAAATAAAGTACACCCATAGTTATTATTACACTTCTGTTGGTGTACACAGTACCGTGCACTCCTAGTGCAGTTGCTACTACTTTTCTGGTGGTGTACACAATACAGTAAACCCATAGTTGTTATTACACTCCTGTTGGTATACACAGTATCGTGCAGTTGCTACTACTTTTCTGGTGGTGTACACTCTACCGTGCACCCCTAGTGCAGTTGCTACTACATTTCTGTTGGTGTACACAGTACCATGCACCCCTAGTGCAGTTGCTACTACTCTTCTGGTGGTGTACACAGTACACAGTACAGTGTAGTGTGGTTTTGCTAAACACAATTTACAGCATGTCTGGAAGGCCACCAAGGAGAGGCAGACGCTCACAGGCCAATAAAGAGGGCAAGCAGGCTCTGTGTCTACAGTCGACAGTGCTCGTTGTGGACACGGTGCATCCTCAGCACGTGGCCGTGGGGCACGCTTGTCCTTTTTTTCTGCAACAACATGCAGAAGAGTTGGTGGAATGGATAACAAAGCCCTCCTCATCCTTTGTCACCCAGGCTCAGAGTAGTTTGCCTGCCAATGCAGCTGCCAAAGCGGCCTATTCCATCGGCTCCATGTCAACAGTCACTCCTTCCCTAGCCCCACCATCATGCACGGAGGAGTCCCCTAAACTATTCGACCACAGTGTCGGCTACATGCTGCAGGAGGATGCGCAGCGATTTGAAGGCTCCGATGATGGTACCCAGGTTGAGGAAGGGAGTAACGTGAGCCTAGAGAGAGGGGGTGCCCAAGAAGGTAAAAAAAACTGGCAGTCATGTTCCCCGAGCTGCAGCATACTGCCAAATTTGCTCCAGTGATGAGGAGGGAGGGGATGATGAGGTCACTGACTACTTGGGAGCCTGATAGAAGAGAGGAGGAGGAGGCACATTTCCAACGAGGCAGGATGCCTCCCAGGGGGCAGCTTAAAGGCAGCCACCCTATTGCATCACACCGCAGAGCTAAAAAGGTGCAGGGCGCTGTTGACTCCCCACATATTTTGAAAAATTTTGCAACATATGTCTGAAGCATATCAAGCGTGGCCAAAACAGCAGCCGCTTGGGCACTACATCTTGACCAGACATATGATAACCTCCCATGCAGTCCGTTGGCAACAGCACTTAAAAGACCCACATCAAAGAACAAGGTGGACCTCTCCTTGTTCCTCATCAGTTGGGATCTCCAACCCCACTATACCTCCAGTCCTCTCAGAAACCTGCACTGAAAGGAATGAAGGTATAGAAATAGGTGTCCCAAGTACTTATGGCCAATCTGCTAGCGTTACACCAACATTGGATTTTAGCAGGCAAATTTCCCTACCCCAGTTGCTAAACTGTCAAAAGAAATTCGGTCCCAGCCATCCACACGCTCAGCATCTGAATGCTAGCTTGGCCAATTCGCTAGCACTGCAACTGCTGCCTTTTCAGCTGATAGACTCTGCCCCCTTTAGTGAATTTGTGGAATGTGCGGTACCTCAGTGGCAGGTTCCCAAATGCCATTTCTTTTCACTGAAGGCCATTCCGGCTATCTACCAGCATGTGGAAGACAATGTCTTGGCCTCGTTGGACAGGGCGGTCAGCAGTAAGGTGCATATTACTGCTGACTTATGGTCCAGCAGGCATGGACAGGGACGTTACCTTTCTTTCACAGCGCACTGGGTAACTCTGCTGGCAGCTGGGAAGGATGCAGGACAGGGTTCAGTATTGTTGGAGCTTGTTCCGCCACCACACCTCCAAAATGCTAGTGGTGATTCTGCCACAGCTCTCTCCTCCACCCCCTCCTCTTTTTCTTCCTCCATGGCCTCTTCCTCTGCAGATTTCTCCTCTGAACCAGCGGTGCTCCGTAGGCGTTCAAGGGGCTACGCAAGCACTCAGGCAAAAAGATGCCATGCAGTGCTTGAGTTGGTCTGCTTAGGGGACAGGAGCCACACTGGGGCAGAGATTCTGTTAGCTCTGCAGGGGCAGGCTCAGAGGTGGTTGACGCCATGCCAGCTTCAGCCAGGAATGGTTGTATGCGACAATGGCACCAACCTCCTCTGCGCCCTCCGACAGGGACACTTGACCCATGTTCCCTGTTTGGCTCAGGTCCTGAATTTGGTGGTGCAGCGGTTCTTGAGCAGGAACCCGGGCTTACTGGATCTCCTGAGGCCAGGAAAGTCTGTGGTCATTTCCGCCGGTCATATAATGCCAGTGCTCGGCTGGCTGACATTCAAAGAGAATGCAACCTGCCAAGAACCGCCTCATTTGTGACATGCCCGCCAGGTGGAACTCAACATTAGCAATGCTGCAGCTGCTGCACACGCAGTAGGGGCCATCAATGAGTGTAAGGGGTGTGTAATTAAAATTTTTGATCTAATATTTCACAGCAGGGCCTGTTCCTGCTCTCTACAAAAGTATCTGTGAGGCTTTACAGTGTTGTGCCACCACCACCACCA
The DNA here is from genome assembly GCA_037952835.1 of Lithobates septentrionalis. Taxonomy (NCBI): domain Eukaryota; kingdom Metazoa; phylum Chordata; class Amphibia; order Anura; family Ranidae; genus Lithobates; species Lithobates septentrionalis. Next base: position 424,277 of record JBBDGP010000401.1, on the reverse strand, counting down.
CCACCGCCTAAGGCCCAATTTCTATTCCCCTGTTTAACAGGGGCATGTACCGTATTTATCGGCGTATAACACGCACTTTTTTCCCCTTAAAATCAGGGGAAAGTCGTGAGTGCGTGTTATACGCCGATCCCCGCTAATTGTGAGCTATCGGCGGCGATCGCCGCCGACATTCACATAGCAAGTCGTTTTAAATATGGCGATGCAGAGTTCGGAGGGACTCGGCGGTGCTGAACGAGCGCCGCCGAAATCACAGAGCCGAGATACACATAGTCGAGTGTATTCGGCTCTTTCCGGCGCCGCTCACAGTCACGCCCAGTCCCGCCATTGGACCTGTGTTATGTCCATCATAGGGCGGGACTGGGCGGGACTGTGAGCGGCGCCGGAAAGAGCCGAATACACTCGACTATGTGTATCTCGGCGGCGTTCGTTCAGCTCTGCCGGCGCCGAGTCCCTCCGAACTCCGCGGCGCCATATTTAAAACTACTAGCATGTGTATGTCGGCGGCGGCGGCAGACATGGACACTGGGGACAAGGCTGCACTGGGGACAAGGCTGCACTGGGAAAAGGCTGCACTGGGGAAAAGGCTGCACTGGGGAAAAGGCTGCACTGGGGAAAAGGCTGCACTGGGGACAAGGCTGCACTGGGGACAAGGCTGCACTGGGGACAAGGCTGCACTGGGACAAGACTGCACTGACAAGACTGCACTGACAAGGCTGCACTGACACTGAAAAGGCTGCAATGACACTAACAAGGCTGCAATGACACTAACAAGGCTGCAGATGGACACTGATGAGGCTGCATTGATGGGCATTTTAATGTAAGTTTCTTTTCCTTAAACTTCCCTCCTAAAAGTTTTTTTCCTTAAAATTCTCTCCTAAACTTGGGGTGCGTGTTATACGCCGGCGCGTGTTATACGCTGATAAATACGGTAATTACAATTCTTGATATAATATTTCACAGCAGGGCCCGTTCCAGCGCCCACCAAGAGTAACTGTGAGGGCTTACAGTGTTCTAGTACCACCAACACCTAAGGCCCAATTTTCTGCAGAGTGTATAGGGCAGGCCATATAGTATATACAGGCGGTCCCCTATTTTCAAACATCCGACTTACAAACAACTCCTACTTAGAAACGGAGGGAGACAACAGGAAGTGAGAGGAAATCTACTCCTAGGAAAGGAAATTCTCTCCTGTAAAAGTTAATATGGAAACAAGGTGTCTCCACTGATGCTTTATCACCAATACTTGTTTCCATAAAAACCCCAAATTTTCGAATCCAATTGTCATTGGGACAGAAAGTAAGGCGAAATCTTCTGAACAGGGGCACAGCAAAACAAATGTTACAGGGGTGATAACCCTTCCCTATGTTATCCAAAAAGCTTAAAAATAGATTTTTTGGCTGGAGCTACACTTACAAAATGTACCTGTTCCAAATTACAAACAGATTCAACTTAAGAACAAACCTACAGTTCCTATGTTGTTTGTAACCCGGGGACCGACTGTATACTGCTGCTGTTCAGAGTATATAGGGCCTGGGGGCCCCACGCCTTTTTTTTTTAATTTGGGTGCGGGGTTTCCCTTAATATCCATACCAGACCCAAAGGGCCTGGTAATGGGCTGGGGGGGCCAACTTTACATTACAGCCGCAAGCAGTTTTAAATGACCTTTATTCCTTTAGAAAAGTCATTTTGTGCAGGGACTGTTCTAAACACGGGAAAAATGCACCACTTTACAGGCATACTATAGTCACCACCCAGGCACGATATTTAAAGGAATATTTCACTTTTATTGTTTCACTTTAACCATTATTAAAATCACTACTCCCAAAAAACGTCCGTTTTTAAAACTTTTTTTTGCATTTATACATGTTCCCTGGGGCAAACACATTTTATGACAATAACTTGCATATTAGCCTTTAAAATTAGCACTTTAGATTTTTCACGTTCGAGTCCCATAAACTTTAACAGTGTTCGCACAAATTTTTTTGCCTGTTCGCATGTTCTGCCGCTAACCGAACCGGGGGGTGTTCGGGTCATCCCTAGTAATCATATAGACAACCCTGGTTGTCAAACAATTTATTAGATCCCTGATCTCAAATTTGTTCTGTCCTGCCGCATCCATGAAGACATCAGTCCTATCAACAAAGGGGCAAATTTGGCACTTTGTTCAGGGCAACATTCCCTTGCTATGGGGATATTCTGAAAGCCATGTGGGGGTTGAGTGCTTTGTAAACTCGGAGTGAATTCATTATTTTCCAGGCTAGGGGAGTACGTTGATGTGTACCTCCAACCATTAGTAAGTAAAAGTCCTAACTACCTTAAAGACAGTAAGGATGTCATTAACCATCTACAGCAGGTGCTAGTGAACGATAACAACATATTGGTTACAATAGATGTGGAGCCGTATACCAACATTCAACAATCTGATGCTATGAATGCGGTTAAAAGGCAATGAACAAATATACTAACTTAAAATATAAGCAGAAACAATTTATACTTCAGGGTTTGAAACTTGCTATGACCAATAATTTCTTCTGGTATGGGGGCCAGCACTATAACCAGATTAAGGGTGTTCAGATGGGGGCCAAATATGCCCCCAGTGTTGACAACATCTTCCTCAATAAATTGGAGGATGAGGCAATGAATGGAGACATTTGGCCAGAACTGTGGGTATACCGCAGAAATATAGATGATATACTGCTGATTCGGCAGGGGACAACTGCCACCCTAAATGAATTCATTGAACATATCAATACCAATGTGTATGTATATGAAATTCACAGTTAATATACATGACCAACAAGCTTCAGGATTTTATGGACTTGCATATTTTCAAGGATGGTGACAAGCTTAAAACCAAAACCCACTTTAAAACCACTGTTAAAAGTGGTAATAAAAAATAACTTTTATTAAAAACGACAGGTACTCACAAATATAGCACTATAACCCTAGTGCTGGGATGGATGGTGTGATACAAATCATAAGGCATGTAAGGTGGCTGCAGTGACGTCCTGGGGTACTCCCGCACGCGTATCGTCCTATAAGGGACTTCCTCAGCGGTAGTGACTACCACTGAGGAAGTCCCTTATAGGACGATACGCGTGCGGGAGTACCCCAGGACGTCACTGCAGCCACCTTACATGCCTTATGATTTGTATCACACCATCCATCCCAGCACTAGGGTTATAGTGCTATATTTGTGAGTACCTGTCGTTTTCAATAAAAGGTTTTTTTTAGCCACACAGTGTGCACTATATATACCTTTATATTATATATTACCACTACTGAAAATGGACAAACTACTGAGTGCGGTCTTATAAAAGGGTGTGATTATCTACCTTATCCATCTGCCTACCTAATCCTCCATCCATGACCACTGAGAGTGGTGAATGCCTGCTTTGACCTACCTGTTGGTTTAGGGGTCTAATAACTGAGACCCTTCTATGAAGGCTTTGAGGACTCCAATCACCGTTGGCTTCCAAGGCCCCTCCTCCATTGCGGGGGGGCAATATAAGCTGGTTTGAGCCCTTGGAACATATGTTCTTTTGGGTTCAAACTTTCTGGTAAGCCTCCATTTCACTTTGGTGGTGGTACTATTATATTGGCATTTTCATCTTTTCATTTACCATATCGGCCATTCACACGGTGATCAGAACTGTCTCATTCCAAATTGGACTGCGATTAATCACCATACACGATTGATATTTGGAGATTATTAGAGACTTTATTTTTATCACTTTGCTATTTATTTTTCCACTGTATATGTTATATTTTATTTCACCATTTATTATGATTATTTAATTTGTTACCACAGCGCTACACTTTGTTACACTTGTTGTTTTGAGCAAAATTTCTGTTTGTTGTGTTAGCTGCTAAATCACAGAGCAAGCGCAGAGTTTTTGGGTTTATTCTATGCCATTGATAGGCCCCATACACACTATTAGATTTTCTGCAGATTTGTGTCTTCAGATTTACCAAAACCATGTAGTGCAAAGGCCTGCCTGATTGCATACAAATTGAAAATCTTAAGGTTTGACCTCATATTATATGGTTTTAGTAAATCTGAGGACAAAAATCTGCAGAAAATCTAATAGTGTGTATGAGGCTATACGGTCAATAAGCATTGGAATCAATAATATTTACATTTACACTTGAGGTCCTTAGAGACGCTTCCTAACACTTTAAACCCATCATCCAGCCAATCACAGATCGGTTGTATGTCTTACTTTACTTTAAATAGACACTAATTACATTTTGCCACCTTGGCCACTAGGTGGCTTTAAGGTTTACTCCCTAGATATCCTTCAATATAGTTCTAATACCTTGTTCTGCCATTTCACCTTTAACCACTAGATGGCTCAAGATCTCTCATCCACATTAACATTGTACTAATTTCATTAACAGTTCTATATAGGTTTATATTTTTTTAAACATTTAATCTTTTAGTTTCTTTTTTAAATAATGTGTCTTGTATAATATTTGTAACATGCCTATGGCTGTTAAAACAACAGATTCTGAGCACCCCAGAGTAAATAGCAGGTAAAAATTACTATTAGACAGATCCGGTCATGTGATCTACGGTAAGGGTACAAATGCCCTTAACCAAGATGTCGAAACTAGAGCTTCCTGATGATGGCTCACTGATTGGCTGAAACACGTTGAGGCTTGATCGCATCATTGCGACACACTTCCGCCCACCATTTGCAATCGGAATTCGAGCCAGAACCGCGGTCCACCATTGTTTATGGCCGATTTCCCAAACAAATCACCTGCTATTCACACCGGGTGCCAGGCCATAGGCACTCTAACATGTGAGTTCAATAACTTTTGCTTTTAAGATTTTTAAATAAACCTTTTTAAACGGTATTGCGCAATGAAGTCCCTTCTTTCATATCTACTTGCATGAGGCATATCCACTCCAGGAACCGTCAGCATAAGGAAATCTTCAGGGGTCTCCCCACACGCTTATCTGACCATAGTAGAGATAATTGATCCATATCGAGGGGTGAGTTTACATCCATGTGGGCGAACCTTGTCTGAGCACTAAGAAGCATGGATTCTATTACTTCTGAGCACGAGCACCAATTATCACTGGTTTGGAACTGTTACTAATGTGACTACAGTGCTATTTTATAAATGATATGTCATCTGTTTATTGATTTATATTTAGTATTTTAGCGTGGTGTATTGATTTATATACTGGTTCATTTGTGCAGCAAATTTTCACAGCAGCTGTATATTCAGTTTATTACTTCTACTTTTATTTTTTCATATCTTTGTCGCTTTAGTTATATATTTCTTAAGGGCAGGTGCTCCTTCAGAAAGGTCTGAATAACGCGTTCGAGGGTTAGGGCCTGTTCTCACTCCAGCCAGTGCCGGCAGGCCCGGGATATCTTGTGTGCATACATTTTAAAGGATGGTTCAGAGTGACAAGAAAGGTCCCGGAATTGGATCCGGTGGGTTTCTGGGGTTACAGCGTAGTGTTCTAGTACAGACTGTTTGACCATAGGGTAGTCCAGATTCCATTGGGTGTCCATTGTCCGGTATGCAGCATCTGCACCCCCTTCCAGCAGGCCAACCAGGTGCCGCACCCAGTCTGTACGGGGTACATTCAGTAGTTGACATAGGTGTTCAAAGTCCTTGAAAAATCCTTCTACATCCCCCGTAGCTTCACAAAAGGGCTTAAAGTCCTTACAAGTCACCCTTTGTGGGTCAGGTCTAAGAGCTCTTGGGCTGAGGAGAAAATCTCGTCCTCTGGGATCTACCCTGGTTTCCCTCTCATGCCTTCTCGGGATTGCATCCCGCCTCTCCTCCAAGGTGGCTTCGGAGCCCAGGATGGCCATCTCCTCCTCATACTAGGCGACCCAGGGGCTTCTGGGGATTGAAACGGCGGAGGGAGTGTGTTCTGTCTCTGGCTGAAGACCATCCATGCTGTCAGCTCCTTGCAGGTTGTCTTCGATGGCGGTGACCAGCTCATCTTTGGACAGACCCCTACAGCCAAGGCCTAGTTCCTTGGCCTTTTTTTTGCAAACTCGCCACTGTCCAATTCTTATATTCACTACCCCGGGCTAGTTCTAGCGCTAGGAGGTTATCACTTTCCATTATCCTCTTCCGCAGTCTGATCCCACCGCTGCCAATCAGCTGTAACGGAGATGTAGGTGTAATAGACACACGCGGAGAGTAGGAGCACCCAGAAAGCTTTTTATTTAACAGTAGCAGGGTTAACACACAGCCAGGTAGCTGCTATCACAGCCAGGCAAAGCTAGAGTCCGGAATACAATATAAATGCACAACACGGTAGCAGAGTCCATGTTGATGAAGGGTAATACGCGCCAGGCTGGCCAAACAAAGGAAGTAACAAAGTTCTGGCAAGTAGGGGCAGTCCGTGCTCAGTCTTGGATACATAAGAATAAAGAGGAGTTCCCCCTCCCTCCACATGGACATCCATGCCATAATATACATTTCTTCCAAGGCAGACACAAACAATGATATACAACCACACCCCAAACGATCCCAGCAGGGGACAGCTCTCTGGGGTGTAAGGGACAAGGAGGTACAGAGACCGTGAAGTAGATATGCCTGGAGGGAGCCCACCCCTCCTTAAAGGCACAGGGACGCACAAGACGCTTAGCAAAAGCACAATGGCCACAAAGGCATCAAGTGCGTCTCTGCACCCAATTCGACCAACTGTAAAAAGAAATGGCAACCACCTCAACCTATAATTAGCCTTTACAGCATGAACTGAATGTTCTTTAGCTATGTGCCCCCGTCCATCGCCACCTTCCCTATCCATGCGTCCGGCCCCTTTTCAGGACAAGGACACATGGATTCCAATGTGGATGGGGCTGTTTTTTTGAAGCACTGATTAGAGCCAGAGGCTCTAATTTTCTTCAATATAGGGTGGGCTCGGGTTGCAGAGAGTGCGCTCCGAGCCCTCCCAAGCAGAGCCGGTGCTACCACTAGGCAAACTAGGCAGCCGCCTAGGGCACACTGGTGTTACAGCATGAACTGAATGTTCTTTAGCTATGTGCCCTGCAAATCGAACGTGTGAATGCTGAGAATACGTGACTATATGGCGTTTGGGGGTGGGGAGCATTCTTATTTCCTATTATAGGAACCAGCACCATCTAGTGGCCAATATGCAGTATTTTCTCCATTCAAACATTAGATTTCCAGAGAATATAGCCAGAGAATATTCTATTTTCCTCCCATTCACACAAAAATGTACCACTACCTGCAGTTTTGATGGACAAACAGCTATGCAATTTTTCTATAAAAACATTCCTATGCGTTATTGGGTGTTGCTGATTTCTATTTTTTTTTATTGTAGCATCAGAAATCTATCATTAATGAAATATGGGGGCTTCTGATCTGCTTCTCAAAATGTTAGTTACTTGGCTGCAGTGGCGGCCTGTCCATAAGGGGAGCATGGGTGCCGCCCCCCCCCATCCATGTGTCCTTCCACTAATCTACATGCAGGGCGCCGGACACATGGATTCCAATGGGGGGGGGGGTTAGGCATGTGAGTAGAGCCAGAGGCTCTAATAGGCCTCAAAATAGGGTGGGCTCAGGGTGCAGAGCACTGCACTCCGAGCCCACCCAGTTGTGTGACACTAGCGAATGAATTAACACACTGATCCTCTTCCTGGCCAATCAGGACCCGTTTCCTGATTGGCTGAAAGGAGAAGCTACGCTGGCCGCCGGGAGGAGGAGGGAGGAGATGTGAGGAGAGAAGACGCAGGGGAAGCTAGCCAGGAGTAAGTGTTGTGACCTGGTGAGTGACCGACCTGGCTGGCTGTGCACTGTTTGCCCCCCCCCCCCCCCCCCCAGTGCAACAGTTCTTCATTATCTTTGATCAAAGCCAAATTTGTATCCAAGTAGTACCTATCTGAAGAAGGAGCGGCCCGTCTATTAAGGGCGCATAGGCGCCACCCCCCGTCCATCGCTACCTTCCCTATCCATACGTCCGGCCCCTTTCAGGACACCGACGCATGGATTCCAATGCGGATGGGGCTGTTTTTTTGAAGCACTGATTAGAGCCAGAGGCTCTAATTTTCTTCAATATAGGGTGGGCTCAGGTTGCAGAGAGTGCTCTCCGAGCCCACCCAGGTGTGTTACAACAGCGAATCAATATTCGCTGTTGTAACACTGATCCTCCTCCCAGCCAATCAGAAAGAAGGCTTTGACACTGGTCACCCGGTTGGTTGAAAGGGCAGACTATTCTATTGGATGTTTAGGAGGAGCTGGAAGCCACCATGGAGGAGAGGACTCTGAGCCGAGCCACTGCACCACGATGGGCAGGGCCGGACTTAGCATTGGGCTTGACAGGGCTCAAGCCCATGGGCCCCGCCCAATAGGGGGCCCTGCCTGTTTACGTTTTAAATATCTTTATATATCTTCAGCTAGATCGGATGAAACAGCGGTGACACTGGTCCTCACTTGGCTGCAGCGCTGCTCTGCCCGAGTCTCTCTCTCTGTCTCATCAGCCGATCAGCGGCGCAGAGAGAGAGACTCTAATGGGTAATTATGCAGGATGAACCAGGAGGAGCCTGGAGATGGGTGGAGCTGCGCCATTGGCTTGGCAACCCTGTACTCGTTGCTAGCGCCTGGGCCGCACCGCGTCTAGCAAAGAGAGAAGTCATTGAGTCGGTCACGTCGGACTCGGAGTCTCAGACTCAGAGCCGACGTGACCGTGGCCCGGAGGAGCCAGCCTAAGTGTATCTGTCTTTCCCGGGCTGATAGGCAGTTGTTGCTGCAGTCTGGCACTGTGTGGCAGAGGCCAGCAATCTTCCTACTCTGCGCCGCCCATGAGTGTATTGGCCCTCCCACCGGCAGCACATCCTCCATCTTGTCCATACAGTCACTCACACTGACTGCAGGACTCCGCCCCTGGTGAGTGTTGGCTCCACCCACCTCCTCCCTCCATCTTGTCCACCTTGCAGTCTGCAGAGAGGCGTGGATACAAGAAGTAGAAGTCTGCGGACACTGACAGTGAAATTACTAGACCCAACCAACTGGACTCCATTGCTCCTGCATGGGAGCCCCTCCCCCCACCAGAGCACCAAATTAATTGACTAAAAGTGATAAAAAAAATTAAAAAAAAGAATGAATTCATGTGTCAAGTCAAAAAGCAAAATACATGTGTGCCATTATGTATGAAAAAAAAAATGCCCCTTTAGTCTTGACTTGTTCAATCTTAACCCCTTCGGCTCCAGAACCTTTTACCCCCCCTTATGACCAGGCCATTTTTTTGCGATACTGCGCTACGTTGCTTTAACTGACTTAAAATTGCGCAGTCGTGCGACGTTGTAACCCAAGTAATATTGACGTTCCTTTTTTCCCACTCACTTACGTACTACACACACACACACAATTTATCCTGCACTGTGTTCAATGAGTTATTTTGCTATATTCTTGCAATTGATTTGTTATGATTGCAACCTTACAAGGGATTTGTTTGTTTAATATGTTTTCCAGGTAAATAAATGTTTTATTCTCATTCTGACCAAGACATGTGTGCATTGCAATAAACATATGATCACTTTGAACTTTTTTAACCATTATTTATTTATTGGAAAAAAAGTTTTTCAAGCTTCAATCAGTGGTCATATAAATAGATTATTATGTTTTTTAACATGTAACACTGTCTATGGTACCAGTCAACATTTTGTTCTATTTAAAGTAATGTATAGAAGGTAGGGCCCGAAAGTGACTCAAGCCCAGGGGCCCCCACCACATTAAGTCCTGCCCTGACCATGGGGTAAGTGCCAGAGCCGGACCGACCGGTGTTCTGCCGAGAAAGTTCCTCTTGGCGGATAAGGACCCCCCTCTACTGCGTAGGCGCAGCGCCTGCGCAGTAGGAGCCGGCGGGAATAGCCGAAGCGAAATAAAGAATAAATCAGCTGTGCACGGCGCCTGTAAGAGGGCCGCTCGCCACGCTTCGGGCACGGCCTCGCTGCGCTCGGCACTTTTTTATTCCCCCTCTAGGTCCACTTGGATGGTGGGGCTTGAACCTGGAACTAGGGCGCAGGCGCCGTGTACAGCTGATTGGAGATTTTCATCTTCGGCGGCTCATAGTAGTTTGTACTGGGCAAGCACTTCGCTTGCGCAGTACAGGCGGGGTCCTTTTCCGCCGGGGGAACTTTCTCCGCAAGACACCGGCAAACAGCGGAGGGGATGGGTGGTTGTTTGATGCCCCCCCCCCCAAAAAAAGAAAAAAAACACCAGCCACCACCGATCTGAAGTTGTATCAAAGTTGCACTCCAAAGTCGTATTACAAGTGTGAATTGAGCCTAAGGAAGAGAACTCAGGAATATGTCTCTCATAATGTGTTTCCTATTTTTCCTAGGAAGTTACATAAAGGCATTTTTAGGTTTCTGTTATTGACATGTCTCCTATTATATCTAGAAGTTGCTCTGAAGTCAGATGCGGCTGGAAATGATCGCTCTCTGCCGCCATCTGCTGGATTTCTGCACACGTGTCGCTCCATCCTCTAGTAGAGCCTGACTAGACCAGGCAGCCGCTTGCAGATCTGTAGAAGGACGGAATAGACAGCAGTATGGCGACGTCCAGTGTGATTTTTCCGGGGCTGCATCCGATTGTGGTCCGGAGGGGATTACAGTGTTGTGCGACGGTGCTATGCCATGGCTCCCGTGTATTCGGTATCCCCGAACCAGCAACATCTGTCAGTCATTGCAGATACGTCCACTCATCGACCGGACTCTCCGCGAAGAGCTTTCTATACAAGTTCTCTTCTAAAAACAAGTGAGCACAGCGACACCTACAGGCCACTCAGGGGAAATGGCAGTGTGATGGGAAGAGTGCTGTGTGCAGGGCCCTCAGCTAATACAGTACAAGTGTAGAGTTCTTGTATGACTTGGGACTCATGTACACAGGATTCGGCTGGGTCCTATATATACACATTCAGGGGCTTCTGAGTTGCTTCAAGATATTTTGATTTGCTTTTGCATTTACAGTGGCTTCTATGGAGTGGAAGATAATATTAGCTATACACAAAAGCCTGCGTACATGACCTTGCATACATGTTTATTCCTAATGTCTCCAGTCTGGCCTGTTTCATGCATTTTGAGTAATAAATGCTCACCTTCTAATACAAGAGCTGCTGCCCAACAAGTCAGCAAAGCATCGTACCCTTTAGGTCTTATGTACACCGACACCTGGGGCCGTACAAAGTAAAAGTCCGTGTATTTCCCTACCAGGGATCCACAGGTGCCGCATACAGCCGCCCATAGAAATCAATATTCAGGTATACGCCTGTACTTGCACATACATGTGTATGGACAAACGACCCTGGATGAAGACTGTCTGCATCCAGGGGTGTACGTTTATGGCAAGCCATTGATTTCTATGGGTGTCTGTACACCACATCTGTGGGTTCTGGGCAGGGAAATCTCAGACTCCTGCACCATCTTTCCGACACTAAGCTGGAGGGAGTTTGAATGGACTATGAACTTGTTGATCGGCACGCTCCTGGCCCATTCAAACTGCACATCCGTCTACTGCGGTGGAAGATGGGACTTGCGGTTTTCCCATTCACAGTTTCCTGTGAATGAATGATGCAGATGTGTGGGCGGAGCCCTGAACAGCCATGCTGTTTTCAAAATGTGCAATGGGTGGGGGGAGAGGATCCTCTGTGCTGACCTAACTCATCCAACCCTCCCTACATAACCCATTATGTGGCTGCCAGTGGAGCAACAAGGAATAGTATAGAGTGTCACTTAAGTGACCGCTCTGAGTCAGCTGTCTCTGCTGATATCATACCAAAGATGGAGCCCCCAGCAGCAGTGCGTGGGATTTTGGATGACTACATACAGAGGCTTTTACAGGTAAATAACATACATAAATAACTTATCTAAAAAAAGGTAGATTGTATTGAGAAAAATCCAAAGTTACAATCCAGAGCAGACCGTACGCAATGTAACATAAGTAGGCAGCATAACACTGCACAGCAAACATGTAGGTACAGTTCGATACAATATCAGAATGATTCAATGACAAATGTAGTGCTTCAGCAGACAATGAAGTTCCAGGTGTGAACAAGCTCATAATAGAATTCTGTCAATAATTAAAGTGATTGTAAAGGGAATATTATTTCAAAGTAACAAACGTTATACTTGCCTGCTCTGTGCAGTGGTTTTGCATAGAACAGCCCCCGAACCTCCACTCCTGGGCCCCCCTTCTGAGTGCCCCCATAACAAGCCACCACCTATGAGTGCATTCGTGTGGGCCCGCTTCGGAGCAATGCTCTGTCTGTCTCAGCCTTCCACCCCCCCAGGCTATGACTGTTAGCAGAAGCCAATGGCTCCTTCCAGTGAGAAGAGAGAGCAGCGATACTGCTTTCGGGCACAAAGCTTGATTAAGATTAGTATTTGGGGGGGACAAGGTTTTTTACCTTAACCGCTTCCCGACCAGCCGCTATCATTTTACTGCGGCAGGTCGGCATGATCCCACGAATCGTCGTAGCTATACGTTGGATCGGGATAGCAGGCGCGCGCCTGCTGCACTGCGTGGGTGCCAAAGCTCGTGGCCGACGATCGCGATGACTGGCGGCCACGAACAATCGTGAGCACGAGGGACAGAACATGGAAGTGTGTGTGTGTGTGTGTAAACACACAAATCCCTGTCCTATTCTGAGAGGAGTGACAGATCGTGTGTTCCTATTAGCTAGGAACCATGATCTGTCACTTTCTCTAGTCAGTCCCCTTTAGTTAGAATCACCTCCCAGGGAACACAGTTAACCCCTTGATCGCCCCCTAGTGTTAACCCCTTCACTGCCAGTGACATTTTTCCAGTAATCAATGCAGTTTTATAGCACTGATCACTATAAATGCCAATGGTCCCAAAAATGTGTCAAAATTGTCCAATGTGTCAGCCATAATGTCGCAGTCACGATAAAAATCCCAGATCGCCGCCATTACTAGTAAACAAAAAAAATAATAATAAAAATGCTATAAATTTAGAGCTGCACGATTAATCGTATATAAGATCGCGATTTCGATTCACCCCCCCCGCGCGATCTGCAAGCTGGATTAGCTCGATTTTCCGGATCTCCCAGTCGGAAGCACGGAACCAGCCTGGAACGCAAATGGCGCCGATATCGGAACTGACGCCAGCAACCGGAACTGACGTCAGTCAGCATAGAGCATAGTGCCGGCCTGGACTGCGCAAGCGCAATCAACACGCCGCTCGCTCCCAATGCTCGGGGCTGGTTATTTAATACAGCAAGGGGCGGATACTTTTCTCAAAGGGGCGGATGTATATATGGTTATAAAGACAGCAAGGGGTGGATGCTTTTCTCAAAGGGGCGGATGTATGGTTAACTATACATCCGCCCCTTTGAGAAAAGCATCCGCCCCTTTGAGAAAAGCATCCGCCCCTTTGAGAAAAGCATCCGCCCCTTTCTGTATTAAATGAATAACCAGCCCCAAGCATCGGGAGCGAGCGGCGTGTTGATTGCGCATGCGCCGTCTACAGCTGATTTTTCTCTTTTTAAATTTAACCATTTTAAAGACTCGTGAGAGAATTGTGATCTGTATTCTAAGCAAAATAATCGCGATTCTCATTTTTCCCAGAATCGTGCAGCTCTACTATAAATCCATCCCCTATTTTGTAGACACTATAACTTTTGGCAAGCCAATCAATATAGGCTTATTGCGATTTTATTTATTTATTTTTTACCAAAAATATGTAGAAGAATACATATCGGCTTAAACTGAGAAAAGATGTGCTTTAAAAAAAATAAAAAAAAATGGTGATTTTTTTTTATAGCAAAAAGTACAAAATATTGTTTTTTTTTCGTTTTTTTTTTCAAAAATGTCGCTCTTGTTTTGTTTATAGTGCAAACAATAAAAACCACAGAGGCGATCTAATACCACCAAATGAAAGCTCTGTTTGTGCGGAAAAAAAGGACGTAAATTTTGTATGGGTGCAGCGTTGCACGACCGCGCAATTGTCAGTTAAACCGACGCAGTGCCGAATCGCAAAGTGGTTAATGCATTAGGGTAAAATACCCTCTACCTTTAAAGCCACTTTAAATCAATGGGGGTGAGGCTTGGGGTATCCAGCCATGGAGCTCCTAGCTTTTCAAATTTGCCTTGGCGTGCCATGTGCCAATAGATAAATCGTTCCAACCTAAGGGCCTTTCCCATCTGCTTCACACATTCAGAATAGGTGGGTGGGTCAGTTGATCTCCAGTGTGTTAATATGAGCCTACATGCTTAAAACAGGGCCCCTGTAAAGGCCTTCCTTGTAATGGTTTGCAATTGTTAAAGTACCCAAGATGATTAAAATACATTAACCTCCCTGGCAGTTTTCCCGAGTGTGGCTCGGGGTTAAATTTCAGCACCATTAGCGGTAACCCCGAGCCACACTTGGGATTACATCTCAGGATCCTGGTGCGGTAAACTTACCTTGTCACCAGGATCCTGCGATGTCCCCCGCTGTGTCCGCAGACTCTGTCCTCCTCCCGAAGCCTCTCTGTGCCGGGCTCCGTTCTCTGCGAGCGACGCACGTGGGGCGGAGCTTGGCGGCAAATTCAATAAAGTGGAAATTCCTAACACATACAGTACACTATATATAAACAGATGTATAAATAATCACTCTAAATGAGAAACATTAACACATCAAAGCGGCGCTATTCTCAGTCACAAAACTATGACTGGTAAGTGAATGTCTGTTAGAAATGCTAAAAGCAGAATCTCAGCAAAGACACATAAAGTGAAACTTGGTGTGGAGTCTCCAGCTGGATATAACGAGTATGTGTAGCAGATCTGATGAGTGCACCATTCACCATCTGTTATGTCACCACGTGCTGCACACGCTCCCGCAAGGGGTTCTAACTCACCAAAACCAAAAGGTTAATAAGCCTTGGATAGCATCCTCATTCAATCTCTCTCAAGGTCCACCAGGTAAGTAGTCAAAAGACATCAGCAGTATCCACATGTAGGAAAGAGACTCCACAAAGTCCAATACCGTTTTGATAATTTATTTAAAAGTCAAACAAACCAAATAAAATAAAATAAACATCTATAGGCGCAGGGCCGTTCCAATATTATTCCTCCAGTTTTCGATCGGTTGGATATACGAGATACCTCTGGTAACTTCTCCCAGGAACACAGGAGCAGGGTACGAGCTGGCCAGATGATACTAGCTAGACACAGCTAAAAGGTACTTCCTCCTTCCGGTTTCGGAAGCTTCGGGCTTGGAGCGCACTGTGTCGTGACGTAGTTCCGGTTGCCGCGGGGTCACGCCCTGACTAGTTTCGTCATCACAACTTTTTCGAAGACAGATTACAGTACTGTATGAAATCATTTCACATCCCTTTTGTCCCCAGTGCTTTGTCCAGTGCCCTGCATGCAGTTTTATATGATATATACTATTTGTTCTGCCTGGAAACTGGAGATTGTCCATAGAAACCAAAAAGTGTCCCTTTATGTCAAATGTGGTTTTAGACCAGCTAGAAAACAGCGATAGTAAATTAGAACACTTGAAGAATTGAGCGATAGTGAATCGTGAGGAAATTTATTTTATTATTATATTATTATTTTTTATAATTATTTATATTTATTTATTATATTATAATTTATAATTTTGTGTTTTAAACTTCATCACACCCGGGATATCTACTAGACTCTTGGTGGACAGATTTAAGTGTTATTGCTAAGAATTACAGGCCTACAATATAAAACGCCAAAATTTCTATGCAAAATAATTGTACCGATTTGAGACTCAAAAATCTGAAATAATCATACCGCCAGGGAGGTTAGGGTCCAATTGTAGTGATACTTGAAACACCCTCTTAAGGGTGTTGTTATAATAAATACCTGTCCAGTAGATGTGTAATATTTTTGTTGAAATTATTGGTCTGGCGACAGGGTCTCTATAAAGTGATATTAAACCCCCATATTAGGCACATTCAGCAGCTGATTTAACCACTTCCGGACCGCCCACCGTACATATACTGCAGCAGGGCAGCCCGACTGCGCAAAATCACGTACCCGTATGTGATTTTGTGCATGCGGTGTAGGGGGTGTGCGGAACTCCTGCTTTGATTGGACACAGCGGGAGCCAATCAGCGGTCATCGTGACCCGCTGATCGTTCTGTAAAGAGACGGATCAGCAGTGTGTACACAAGGCAAACCGCTGATCTGTCAAGGAGGAAAGGAGAGATCTTTGTGTTTCAGCTAGGGTTGCCACCTTTTCTTCAAGCCAAACCCAAACACTTTAGCGCCGCACGCCAATTTATTTTAAGAGGGAACGCTGTGGACTCTGGTGTAAAGGAGAACTCTGATGTAAGGGGGTTTCTGCTCACCAAAGCTCCCACTTACTTTAAAGTTCCCAGCATTTCCCCTTAAATCGGGGTTCCCAGAGTCCCCTTATCTTAGTGTACACATTTGCTCAGAGGCAAGAGAGAAGGGAGGAAGGGGGATCAGACATTGGAAGGGAGGAAGGGGGATCAGACATTGGATGGGAGGAAGGGGGATCAGACATTGGATGGTACGCCCAAGCATTGACACCTTTCATCCACAATGTATCTGCCAGCTGCTGAGCTTTAAATCTCCAGCCCACGCATCCCTTTCCTGAGCACAGAATACCGGGGATTGGAGTGTGAGTGGGCAAACAGAAGGGTAAAGGCAGGAGGAACAGAATGAGATCAAGCCCTCTTTCCTCTCCTGTCCATGTTTGGGGGTGGGGCCTGTGCGCACACCTATGTACTTGGCGGTAATGGTATTCTGTTACTTGGGGAACCGCAGTCCATTCTCAAAAATGTGTCTGGGTTTCAGGAGGTCTGAAACCCTGACGGGTGGCAAGCTTAGTTTCAGCTAATATGAAACACAATCTCTCTTTTCCTCCAGTCTGTCCCTCCCCCACGCAGTTAGAAAACACCTCCCAGGCACACACTTAACCCCTTGATTGCCCCTGGTGTTAACCCCCTCCCTGCCAGTGTCATTTATATAGTGACGGTGAATTTTTTTTAAATTTTTTTTTTATTTTTTTTTTAGCACTGATCACAGTGTTGGTTTCACTGGTCCCTAAAAAGTGCCACTTGGTGTCCAATTTGTCCGTCGCAATGTTCCAGTCCTGCTAAAAATCGCTGATCACCGCCATTACTAGTAAAAACAGTAATAATGAAAAAAGAGTCCCTAAATCTATCCCATAGTTTTTGGCGCTATAACTTTTGCGCAAACCAATCAATATACGCTTATTGGGATTTTTTTTTTTACCAAAAATATGTCGCAGAATACATATTGGCCTAAATTGATAAAGAATTAGATTTTTCTAAAAAAAAAAAAAATATTGGGTATTTTTTTAGCAGAAAGTAAAAAATATATATTTTTTTTAATTCAAAATTGTTGTTATTTATTTATAGCACAAAAAATATACATCGCAGAGGTGATCAAATACTGTACCACTAAAAGAAAGCTCTATTTCTGGGGGAAAAAAAAGACATTAATTTTATTTGGGTACAACGTCGCACGACCGCACAATTGTCAGTTAAAGCAGTGCAGTGCTGTATTGCAAAAATTGGCCTGGTCAGGAAGTGGGGAAAACCTTCCGGAGCTGAAGTGGTTAATCACTTACTGAGTTTGCAGCTTCTTAATCTTTTAATCCGGGCCTATGCTCCAATTTAATCTGGTGTCATGACCACTGCCTCAGGTTTCCTGTTTCAGGGTGGATTCTCTCTCTTGCATGTAGGGATAGAGTTGTCTCCATAAACCGTATACATCAATAGAAACACACAGCCCCATAGCCTGGGATGACAATACTCTCCACTACTCCTCCCTACTCCTCCTCCCTTCACCAAGCTAATAGACTGAGTCAAGACTGCACTGTCTTATCACAGCAAGTGCTATGATAAGAATTATAAGTTAGTTTACTGGGGAATTTATTTTGTTGTGCTCAATGTGTTTAGCTAAAAAAAATGAGGGTTTAACCACCGCACAACGTCATATGATGTCGCAGATTTTGAGTGGTGATATCTGAATGATGCCTGCAGTTACAGGCATCATTCAGACATCTTTTACAGCCGGCGATTCCCTACACCATAAAAACAATCATAGCGGCTGTTCAGCCACTTGATTGTTTGATTTTTACAGGCGGCGGAAGGTGACAACCTCCCCTCCTGCCATCCTCTGGTGCTTCTACTGCTTGCCCATGCGATCGGCGAGCCGGAGAAGGAATCCGCCGGCTCTGGGAGTTCATCATAGAGAATTCTGCAGGCCAGATGGTCCCCGGAAGTCTCTATGGCCTTTCGGAGGCCAGACACGATGTTATGATGTCCCGGATGCCTGCATACTTAGATGTGCCTCCTTTAATCATCAACCATGTTAGTTGCTAAATGTTGTGCCTTCAATAAATGTAACCATATTACTACACTTAGGCGCCTCTCTTCTCTTTTATACTCTGTAGCTCCTGCTGGATTATTCTTCTAATCCCCTTGTGGGGGCTCCCATTTGTGGATGGACATTTTATGGTTACACAACTTATCACATTGCTATAATCTTTTTATATGGACTATAAACTGAAGGACTTATGAATAAATGGTTGCTGAACAAATCATTTGAGTTTCCATTATTTCTTATGGGGAAATTCGCTTTGATATACAAGTGCTTTGGATTACAAGCATGTTTCTGGAACTAATTATGCTCGCAATCCAAGGAAATACTGTATTATGAAAATGAACTGTTCTCTTATGCTATAGACAGTTTTGCATTTTTTTTTGTTCGATCAATTTCATTGATAGGGGGCAGCCTCACTTGCACAGTGTATGGAGAGACCCATAGACAAAAGGCTGTTTATAGAGGAATGAGATGACGTATGGGACATATTTATAAAGCAGCAATTGTGACTTTCACCAACCATTCCCTGGTGGAGAATCAATCACTGTCATTTAAATCACATGGAGCTGGAAGTTTCACCTGAGAATGTTTGTGGAATGTCAGGTGCTTTGCTTTTATACAGTAAGTATTTGCACAAGTATCGGTACTCGTGCAAATGCACCGATACCTGAAACACATACTTTCAGGCTCGGTTCTTTAAGCTGTCAGTGGGTCTCCCCAGTGTTAAAGAAGTCCGGTAATTGGAGCTGTCAATAAAAAAAAAAGCAGCCAGCAATGTTTATTAACAACATTGCTCAGCCCTGAAACACTAAAATAAAAAGAAACATTGTTTCTTTTTGTATATTTCTTTTTCTTCATCTGCAGATCAAAGGGATGAACAAATGTTCCTCTGTTTAACCCCTTAAAAACCCCTAATTTACTCTAATCAGTCTTAATTAACTCCCTATTCTCCTCCATTTAATTATTATTTTCATGCTTTTTTTTTTTTCTTTTGTTCACGTCTATTTTATAAACGATAAACAATTAAAACTTTTTTTTGTTTGCTTTGTTAGTTAATATTTGTATACATATATATTAACATATATTTACACATTTCACATTGAAAAAGCGCTGAATTAAAAAAAAAAAAACAATTTATTTCATTTGCAAATAACTTTTTTAAATGCTTTGTACCATTGCTGACAGCTGAAGTTAAAACAAAACCGTTGCGGTAGGTATCGGTAATTGGTATCGGCGAGTACTAAAAAAAAAAAAAAAAGATATTGGTATTTGTACTCATAAAAAAAATGGTATCGGTGCATCCCTACACGAGTCAGACAGCAGCATCTTTTATGTCCTGATTATCTTTTTACACCTCAGGAGGAGATGATCCATGAAAGTACCATCGCATTTCACATTTATTGTAGAGGATGTAAAATTGTGGTCCTTTTGTGTGATTTTTTTTTTTTTTGCCTTTCGTGTGAGAACTAGGCCTGTGTAATGTTTGACAAACCTGAAATACGTATGCATTTTTATTACGTGTTAAAGCATTTGTCTTTCTTAAACAGAAAAAGACTTTGGCATGAAGACACTTGGCATCTTCCCATGGTATGTACTGTGTTGATGCCTTATTTCCGTTTTATTTTTACAAGCTATTTATACCATTATGCATTTATGGTGTGTTACATGTAAAATAATGTACAGTTGTGTTACTTAGGTTGTATACACAACATATTTCTTAT
This sequence comes from Lithobates septentrionalis, assembly GCA_037952835.1. Classification (NCBI taxonomy): domain Eukaryota; kingdom Metazoa; phylum Chordata; class Amphibia; order Anura; family Ranidae; genus Lithobates; species Lithobates septentrionalis. Next base: position 404,200 of record JBBDGP010000401.1, on the reverse strand, counting down.
ATTATTCATGCCTAATAACTTTGGGGGAATGTTAATGAGAGCTCTGCCTTTAAAAATTAACTCCACTTTTGTTGAGAAAGAAAGAAACCCTTTTGGGTGATCAATGTACAGTAATGAGTCCCCTACATACAAACGTTCAACTTGCAAACGTGTTTACACATTTTTTTTTTTTCTTTTTGTTTAACCCAGCAGGCTGAACGAAAAAAAAAAAAACCTGACCGATCGCTGTACCAACACAAGCAATATTGGGGCAGCGATCTCCCCTGCTGTGCTATTGTGTTCTGACAGGGGGATGCCCCCTGCCAGAATACACTGATCAGCGCTCACAGCCTTTGTCTGCAGGCGCTGATCTTTGTTGGACTTATGAACGAGCTTTGGAACGGAACTTGTTCATACGTAAGGGACTTTACTGTACATTGCCAGGATTTTAACGGCTTGCCGACCAGCTGCCGTCATACTGCGGCAGGTCGGCACTCCTGCACAAACCGCCGTAAGTGTATGTCGGTGTTTGCACAGGAGATAGCGGGCGCGTGCCTGCCACAAGCGGCGGGAGCGTCCTGGCGCACTAGATGTCCGCTGGCGACCTGCGATCGCGGTGTACAGAGGCAGAAGGGGGAACAGCGATCTCTGTCATGTCCCTGGTAGCCCATCCCCCCTACAGTTAGAACACACCCAGGGAACACACTTAACCTCTTGATCGCCCCCTAGTGTTAACCCCTTCCCTACCAGTGTCATTTTTACATTTATCAGTGCATTTTTATAGCACTGATCAATGTAATGTCACTTGCCCCCAAAAAGTGTCATTTGGGGTCAGATTTGTCCGCCGCAATGTTGTAGTCCCGCTTAAAATTGCAGATCGCCGCCATTACCAGTAAAAACAATAAAAAAAAAAAAAAAAAAGTCCCTAAAATCTATCCCACAGTTTGTAGATGCGATAATTTTTGCGCAAGCCAATCAATATACGCCTATTGTGATTTTTTTACCAGAAATATGTAGAAGAATATAAAATATTTTACAGCGCACACATACAAGAATGACATTTCCTGCAGGGCTAGTTAAAAACACCTGAACATATTCAAAAAATACGGGGGTTTGGTCACACTATATGGTCATATAGTGCTAAGCCCACTTACTGTGACAAAGTACCCCGAATTAGTCTCAGTAAGTGGGCTTAGCACTATAAGACCATATAGTGTGACCAAACCCCCGTATTTTTTGAATATGTTCAGGTGTTTTTAACTAGCCCTGCAGGAAATGTCATTCTTGTATGTGTGCGCTGTAAAATATTTTGTACTGTTTGTAGGTCTTATAGCAGCACCATCTTGAATTTAAACGCATTGTATGGTGTGCCCCCCAAATATGTTCTTGTATAATGTAGAAGAATGTATATCTGCCTAAACTGATGAATAAATTTGTTTTTTTATACATTTTTTTTTTTTGGATATGTATTATAGCAGAAAGTTACATTTTTTTTTTTTCCCCCAAAATTGTCGCTCTTTGTTTATCGCGCAAAAAAAAATCAAAAAAAAAAAACAACCCCTAGAGGTGATCAAATACCACCAAAAGAAAGCTCTATTTGCTTTCTGACAGGTATCCGCTCCCCCACGAAAGGTACCAAATGTGGCAGCGGAGGAAGCTAACAAGCGGAGCTTCCCCTTTTAAGATAACAAGGTATTACATATATTATTGTGTGTTTTGTTTTTTGTTTTTTTTTAAGGACAAACAAGACTTTCTTTCTCAGATATTGTTTTGCAAAACTATTTATTTTTCACAATCCTTAGACAATAAAGCCTAATGAAACTAAACAAAACACACTTTCTTAGGGGTGAACCGAATGGAAATTTTGGTGCCGAAACCGAAAATGAAGGAGGATGCACTAGGCCGAAAACCGATACCAAAAAATTACAGTTTTTAAAAAATATTTATATTTTAATAAACAAGTGTATTTAACTTTTTAAATAATATCAATCATTTAAATTAATATACATTTATTGTTGGCCATTATTGGCACCTTTAGTGCAAGAAAACCTCAAGAAAAATGCAGTCTCTAACCATCTCTTGTATCATGTCCGCAGTCTCTCTAACCATCTCTTGTATCATGTCTGCAGTCTCTCTAACCATATCTTGTATCATGTCCCCAGTCTCTCTAGCCATCTCTTGTATCATGTCCCCAGTCTCTCTAGCCATCTCTTGTATCATGTCCCCAGTCTCTCTAGCCATCTCTTGTATCATGTCACCAGTCTCTCTAACCATCTCTTTTATCATGTCCCCAGTCTCTCTAACCATCTCTTGTATCATGTCTGCTATAACTATTAGCAGCATGTCCATTCGGTGCACCTCCAGCAGATATGATACAGAAGACGGTCAGAGACTGCAGACATGATACAAGAGATCAATGCAGCCTCACCAGTGTCCATCAAATGCAGCCTCACCAGTGCCCATCAGATGCAGCAGCCTGCCTGTGCCCGTAATGCAGCCTCACCAGTGCCTATGCCCATCAGATGCCGTAGCCTGCCTGTGCCCGTCATGCAGCCTCACCAGTGCCTGTGCTCATCGGATGCAGTAGCCTGCCTGTGGCCATCATGCAGCCTCACCAGTGCCTGTGTCCATCAGATGCAGCAGCCTGCCTGTGTCTGGAGCAGAGCGGCGATCTCCGTGTGTCACGGAGCTGGATTTGAATTGCCCGTGCCGTCGTAAAAATGTCCCGCCTCCTGTGATCACGTCACACTTATTCAATGTCCTGCCATTGGATCAGTGTGCTGTCTATCACAGGAGGCGGGACATTGTTACTACAGCCCGGACAATTCAGCTCCTTAACACAGGGAGATCACTGCTCTGCAATGAGGGGAGGAGGGAGGAAGGGCGAGGACATGCGCGATTATCGGCTTTTTTTTTTTCTTTCGGCAACATGCCGAAAACACAATTTTCGACCGCCGAAATTTCGGTGCATCTCTACACCCTTCTTTTTTTTTTTTTCTTTTTCTTTTTTTGTCCAGTTTAGTTTAAGTCCTGGTTCACACTGTTGCGGTGCAGCAAACCGCATGTGAGTCAGACAGGAATCGCACCGCATTCCTGTTCAAATCCCATGCAATTCTTTGCAGTTCGATTTGAGACATTCATTTTGTATAATTCTAATCGCACCACACCCATGCAGGCACTGGGATCTAATCCGTACTGGGATTGGATCGCATCGGTGTTCACACCCATGCAATTTAACTGTTTTTGGGGTGTCATTACACCCGCAGCGGTTCGCATGAACGGAGAGCGATTGGAATGCAGTGTGGGAAACGCACAGGAATCACTGCGGCTCCCACACTGCATCAGTGAGAACTGGCACTCCGATAAATAGAGGTTGCTACAGATAGTGTTTAGTTTATTTTGTAATCTGTCTTGTTTAAAATGACAAAATTGTGATTATAGTACAGTGCATTGCAAAGTTATTTACAAATGAAATAAAGTGTGTGTGGTTTGTTTGTTTGTTTTTTTTTATGTTTTGTTTTATTTCTTTTTTTTAGTTATTTTGTGCTTTAAAGTGATTTTAAAGGCTGTGTTTTTTTTTTGTTTTTGTTTTTGTTTTTTTTAAATAACATACATGTTATACTTACCTCCTCTGTGCAGTTGGTTTTGCACAAAGCAGCCTGGATCCTCTTCTTTTCGGGTCCCTCTTTGCTGCTCCTGGCCCCTCCCTACTTTTGGGTGCCCCTCAGCCAGCAGTTTGCTACAGGGGGCACCCAAGCCGAGTCAGAGCTCCGTGTATTCATTTTTTACATTCCCATTAAGATATCTTGTAAATGGCTTAGCATTATATAATATGCATCTTTTTCTCTTCACAGAAGCAGGGTTTACAGCATACTGTAAATATTTCAGTATAGTTTCACATCTCTGAGAGTGGGGAACATGTGCAAAATCACACGCGTTCCCCACTCAGAAAAGCGCTGCGCTTTTGCAGATGGGTGGAAGTGTTACAGTACCATGTGATTCAGTGCAGTTCTATTTAAAGAAAAAAGGGCCAGGGATGTCTTTCCCCACATTTCTCGCTTGTAAGGCAGCCCATTGAAATGTTTGGGCTGCTCTACCCACGATCACACACACGCATACATGTGAACAGAGTTTTAGGCAAGCAGTAGAATGCAGAATCAACATGTCCTGGCTGAGCTAAAATCTATGCATAACTCATATCCTCTGTTGGGTTTAAATTACTGATGATTGTGTCCTCATGCACACAGGAAGTTTATTTAAAGGAGTTGTAAACCCTCAAGGTTTTTCACCTTAAAACCTCCTGTGCTGCAGCTGCCCCCCTTTTTCCTACCTGAACCCGATTGTTACAGCAACGAGCACAGCAGCTCCTGCTGCTGCCTTGGGTCCTCATTGGATAGATTGATAGCAGCGGGAGCCATTGGCTGCTGCAGCTGTCAATTCCAGTGACACAGGGGGACGGGCCGAGTCCTGTCTGTGTCAATAGATGCAGCAGCAGGACTCAGGAGCACGTCCGCACGAGTGTCCCATGGAAAGCGTCTCTTGATGAAGCGAAGGAGCGCCTCCGGGGGACCCCAGAAAAGGAGGATCAGGGCTGCTTTGTGCAAAACTCTTGCACAGTGCAGGTAAGTATAACATGTTAGGTTTTTTTTTTTTTTTTGTTATTTTAAATAACATACCTTTACAATCACTTGAACTCACCTAGAAGCCAGCAGCGTTTTTTTGCAGAATAATTGCCTGACGCCTGTAAAAGTGTCTAAAGCTTTTATGTATTTTATTGGGATTTTATGTGATAGACCAACACAAAATGGCACATAATTGTGAAGTGGAAGGACAATAATAAATGGTTTTCAATTTTTTTTTTACAAATATGTGAAAAGTGTGGTGTACATTTGTATTCAGCCCCCCTGAGTCGATACTTTGTTAAACCACCTTTCGCTGCAATTACAGCTGCAAGTCTCTTTGGGGATGTCTCTACCAGCTTTGTTTTCAAATTCCTCTTTATTGAATATTTTTTTAAAAAAAAGGAAAACGAGCAATATAGTTTATATATCATATCATGACATTTTCAGTAAATGCATATATAAATATCGTTTATGTCATAAATAGTCTTCATATCTACCACTCTGCTTCACTATTTCTTATTATTCCTACCATTCAACTTCCATACTTACCCATACACCCAATCATAAAAAAAAAACCCTTCTTAACCCATTCCCTCCCCTTACAGATATTTTATCATTTCTTTTGAGAACCAAAACTCATCCCATTTTTGCCATATTTCTGGCATTTTGCTTATTATGAACCCTTCTTCTCTTATCTGTTTTTCCATATATTAAATTTCGTTCATCTCACATATCCATTCCGCTATTATTGGACCCTTTTTCCTTTCTCCAATTTCGTGCTATTAATGTCCTACCTGCAGATGTCATATGATGAAGAATATCTGATTTAATTATCTTTATTGAGTCTGATGTCAGAGAAAATAATGCAATTTCCATACTTGGGTTCATTTCTACACCTGACACTTTCTGATAGATCTCAAATATCTTATTCCAAAATTTTACCCCCTGACAGCCGTACCATATATGATCCAACGTCCCTCTTCTCTACCAGCTTTGCACATCTAGAGTGACATTTTTTTGGGGTATTGGAGTAAAGGGGGCTGAATACAAATGCACGCCACACGTTTCACATATTTATTTGTAAAAAAATTTGAAAACCATTTATCGTTTTCCTTCCACATCACAATTATGTGCCACTTTGTGTTGGTCTGTCACATAAAATCCCAATAAAATACGTTTGTTTTTGGTTGTAACATGATAAAATGTGGAAAATTTCAAGAGGTATGAATACTTTTTCAAGGCACTGTAAGTGCATGGACACGTAGGCTAACATGGAGGGGCGTTTAGAGGCAGGAAAAAAAATGCCTGACGCCCCTATGAGCAGCATTTATTGTGCATGAGGCCTTTCACTAACTGTAGAAGGCCATTATTTTAAGACTAAACACCCCTATCTTACAAGGGACAGTGAGGTACATTATTTACACTACTTCTTTGGAAGGTGCTTTGTAAGGATAGTCAAAAGTGGTTTTCTTCAAAGGGTTGTAGCATACCTGAAATATGTATGCATTTAGAAAACTAGAGTAAGTCGCATCCACACGATCATAAACCTTTTTTTACATACCTCAGCAACTCCTCAGACCTCTTGTTTGGTTAGTTCATTTCTGTCAACCTCCTCCTGGGGGTCCAGAGAAGAGGAACTGCATCAGCAGTCTGGGGCTCTTTACCATTAAAAAGAAGAACATCTGTCAAGAGTCTTATTATCTGAGAGCCAAGGTCCATTTTACCGAAGTTAGCTGGCTGAGAGTGCCATTATCATTAATTGGGGGCAGCATGGTCAAATATGATACCGCTGTTATCATACTAACCCTTCTTCATTTAATTTAAAATGAAAAAAAAACAAGCTTTGGCTGGAGGTTTTATTATTTGGAAGAACTGCATATCATTTTTTATTATACAAACAGAAGAATATAATCTTTATTGACTAGGCATAGCAATTTTTTGATTTTCCATCAGATATATTTTCTTGTGTTCTGCATATATTTAGCTGGCTTCAGTGCCTATTTTGTGTTTGCTTGTAGGAAAACAAGCCACCTGGTTTACTGGCCTTGATGAAACAGCAGAAGGCAGAAAAGAAAGAAAATAATATTCGTTTGAAGACTCTTAATGTGATCCTGTATGATGCATTAACCAGCTTGCTGGGTACATCAGAAGTTAGCGATGAGGTTCCTGAATTGTGTATTGAACTATCAAAGGTATTGTAAATGACTCTCATATTCCTGATTAGTGTGTGTCACTTTCTTTTGATTTCTCACCCATTTGTAATCTTTGAATGACTTTGCTTTTGTATGTTTTATGTTGTAGGTATCTGTATCTGCAGACTTTTCAGTCTGTCGAGCTTACTGGTTAAGCAGTGGCAGCAAAGACACTGATGCTGAAATAGACAAAGTACTTCAGAAGTATGCTCCGCGGTTTAGGTATTTGCAATTTCCTTTAAGTAACCTGTTCGCTTGATAAAAAAATCTAGTAATTCTACAATGTAATCTAGCCACACTTTCTATGGTTAGGGTGTAGTTCCTACTAGTAGCATACTCTATATGTTAAGAAGATGTGTGGAAGAATGCTGAGGTATAGAGATCCAAAACATGAAGGGTTTTTTTACTTTTAAAAATAAACTGATAAAGTCCCTTGAGTTTGTGACTGCACATAAAATCACCTCTGGACCTCAAGGGTTAAGAATGTTTCTTGACCACTTCCATGACACGGAGAATGTTGGTAGAATGCTGAATTCTAGGTATGGGGTTTTTTTTTTTTTTTTGTTTTTTTTTTTTGCATAGCTACTTTGGTCCAGCTTGAACCATACGAATTTCCAAGCTGGAGAAACCCTGTAGAAGCACAAAACCACTGTAGTAGCCTTGCTGTCTTTTAGGTCCTGCGGAGGTTGTGATATCACCGCTCTGCCTCTCCACCTTGTCCAACCAGAGAATGCTTTGCGTTCATTGAGAAAAATGCAAGTCTTTCCTCTGAATGGCACCTGTGCCGAGCAAGAAACTCCTGTGGTTTCTAAGCTGTGGGGTGGGCGCTTGGCACAGGATCCAGAAAACAGGGAGGACCACTGTGGTAGTGGCAGCTGCTGCATTGATTGTCCTCTTCCACAGGGATCTGCTAGGTGTGGAATATGTATATTTATGTTGGTCCAATCCGGACTAATGTAACTATACAAAAAAACATACCTGGAATTCAGCTTTAAGTAAGTTGGGAATACTTCCAATGCCCATAATAGGCAGACTGAGCTACAGTGGAAGTAATTAGAAACAGATGTTTTAAAGTATGGATCCCAGCAATGTGGCCATTACATCCATATCTTAAAGTTGAAGTCAAAAATGCTTATATTTTGCCTTCCCTTCTTCCCCCCTTTGTCCCTCCTTAACATGCCAATAACATTTTTTTTTTTATTAAAACCATTGAGTTTGCATTGCACGCTTTATTTTAGACCCAGTGATGTCAACACTGGATCTCTATGCTTCTTCTTTATGCTTTGCAGGCAGGTTATGGCTATGGGAAGGGCAAGCAGTGGGCTGGCACTTAGGGAAGAGTACTGGAAATATGAAGATACCTTGATGGCTGGATGTAAGTCTAGAGGAGTGGGTGTTTTAGCAAGTAATACCAACATGTGCTGCTGAGCTTCCGTTATTGAAATAACTAGAAACCAGTGAGTGAATGGGGGAGATGTTGCTGGATATCCTCCATCCAGAAAATGAGACCGGTTCTATCTAACATGAAGCTTACAGTGTGCATTGAAATTAGACTAAGCAATTTCAGTACAGTAATGGCGCCTATAGAACTGTGCCGTACTCGCTAGAGTTCAGCATTCATTTTAGTGAAGTTAGTGGATGGATTGATCTTTGTGATGTTCATGTGGACAAAGTGCCTTCCTACTCTCACGATTGTGTTCCTTTCAGACACCCACTTGCTAATGAAATATGATGTTTTAATAAAAAAGTGCATCTACTATGCTGTAACAACAAAAGAGTGTTCATAAAAAATCTGGAAGAGTAAGTGTACCAAAGTAACCAAACTAACCCACTCCCAGCGCCTTATGGTAAAATTCTAAGATGTGTAAAATTATAGCAGCTACTATAAACAAGAAGATATAAAATGCAATATGCTAATTAAAAACCAGCATTAGCAGCGCTTCAGAATTCCAATAAACAAAGTCCATGAATCCAGTAAATCTGTATAATCAGAAACGATCAACACAGTTCATCAATATGTGACCTAAACGGCATATATTCGTAATAGTCGACCGTCGCCACACCTCGTGCGTTCTGCCCCTATGGTAAGAAAAAAGATAAATGAATGCCCATCTTAATCATTCCTGGGGCTCCAAGATCCGTGCTTCAATCTACATGTCACTCATGAAAAAGTTACATATGCATAGCGTAATTCCATAAATAAAGTTTAATAGTTAAATCCCCATCCCCTTTACAAGATTCAAAAGATTAGTTTAAAAGGCATTTAGAAAATGTAAACAGTCCTTGTGTTCAGTCAGAACTCTCGCTGCCAGATGAATTTCTCAGAGTGGTGTACCGGGGTTGAGTTCAGCGCTGATCAACAGACTGGATGGCTGCGTGGTCACACGCTGACGCGTTTCATCATCACTTCGTCAGAGGGCATCAACTTGGGTACGCTGCTCTGTGAGCAATTCATCGGGAGGTGAGAGTTCAGACTGAACACGATAAGGACTGTTTAAATGTTCTAAATGCCTTTTAAACTAATCTTTTTTTGTAAGTGCATCTTGTAAGGGGGGATGGGGATTTAACTATTAAACTTTATTTACGGAATTACGCTATGTATATATCTTTTGTCATGAGTGACATGTAGATGGAAGCACGCATCTTGGAGCCCCAGGAATGATTAAGACAGGCAATTATTTATCTTTTTTTCTGGTGAGTCCATTACCATAGGGGGATAACGCACACGTGTGGTGACGGTCGACTATTAAGAATATATGCCGTTTAGGTCACATATGGATGAACTGTGTTGTTTCTGATTATACAGTTTTACTGGATTCATGGACTTTATGTAGTCCCACAGCCATCTGGGCGCAAGCCGTCTTCCTATAAGATGATTACAGGCTATTTAGGAAGGGTCCTTAGGTACAAGCAGATTCTTGACTCATGTGGGTGGTCTCAACACAGAGAAAGAAAAGCAAAAGGATGCCCTTACCAGATAAGGTGGACTCACAAGCCGTTGGCGGTGAGTCAAACGAGCTTGCACCGTCAGGCGGTATGGGGTGAAGATCTGTAAGAAGACTTGTGTGGAATCTTGTCAGACGTCCTCAGATGGTGTACCAAATTAGGATCCGGGGCCCCCAGGATTCGGTTTCGGTCGCCGAATGACCGTTTCCTCAAAAGCCCGTCATGTGAACCAATAGGCAAAGAAAAGAAAAAAGCTTCCACCTAGTGTAAATCCTTATTTTGTAAAAAGTGTTAGAGCACTTTATTAAGGAGTACACTCCAAAAATTTTTTTACAAGTGAGGGCAGTAAAAACTCGGCTCAAAGTAAAATTGATATCAAAAAGCATAAAAAATGGTATAAAAACAGCGCAGTGGGTAGTGGTGGGGTGTAATCATAGAGACCCGACGCGTTTCGCCTCCAAAGGCTTCTGCTGGGGTATGAATAGGCCCCCCACACAACTGCGCTTTATATATTCTGACATAAATGGAGTGTAACAGCTGATTAGCGCTGTTACACGAGATGACTTCCGGGTTCGGCAGCGTCACTAGTGACAAACAGTCACATGATATTTTTGTGGCCAATCGTAACTGCAGGGAGCTGGTCAAGGACCAAGCCTCACTTCTAGTCTCCAATCGGCAGAGCGTCAATCCCATTCGTCCTGGTGGTCACGTGCCGGTCACATGGTGTGTATTCCAAGGAGTGACGATAGGTCGCTCTCAGCTTGCGTATCATAGGAGGCAGGAAGTGAGGACTTGTCAGGCTAAGACATGGAACGCAAACATAGCGGCGATCCATGATGTTAGTGTCTAATTTGAGTACATATAGTGCGGTCAAATAGTGCGGTCTTAAACCCGGAAGTCCTCACAGACTATCCCCATACACAATAATAAATTATACATATTATGCACAAAATTACTAAGGATTCTCAGTGTACAGGCAGACATTATGGACAGGCGACTATGTGACATTTCATTGTGATGGTGATAGTAAAGGGACATCAAAAAAATTGCAAAATACATAAAGATATAAAAATATAGTAGATCATATAGCAGAGACCAATGCAAAGTGATATATACAAAAACGGGTCATAGAGCATGGGTGATAGTGACCTCTAAATATGAATCAAATGAAGGGCATAGTAGACGAGAAAGTCAAAAAAAGGGCTAAGAGCATAAAAATGAAAGAAGTAAGTGATAAATAAATGTGTGTTGTATAGGAAAAAATTATACTCAATATCAAATATGTGTGTAGTTCAGTAAAAAATAGGGTCATGTTATATAGGGTCAGAGATAAGAAAATATGGATTCTGAATATTTTCCACAGGAATATTATATTCTACAAAAATGGTTCATAGAGGTATATATTCTGTAGTGTAGAGGTAAGTGCTCAATAAGGGCCTAGTGGAAAATACTCATGGTCCTTTCCCAGAGAGTGTTGGGCAAATTGCATGAGGTGGTATCCACTATTAAAAATAAGATGGTGGAAGTGAGAAAGGTTCGAGGGTCTAGGTGGTCCAGGGAGGCACCATGTGATCCCCGGACGTCTAAGGTTAGCCATCGGGGGGATATCAACGCCTAAGATTGATTTATAAAAGCGTTGATATCCCACTCGACGTTAAGTCCGTGTGGCACATAGCACTTCATGAGGTGTATCCAAAAAGTTTCTAGTTTGGAGACCCCCCTTATGTTTGGTTCCCCCCTCCAATGTGGAACGAATTTGTCAATGATTTGGAACTTCGTTCCAGATGGATTTTGGTTATGGTGGTGTAGGTAGTGTTTAGGAACACTATGGCTGTGATATGTTCGTTCACTCGTATAGAGAAATTGCGTATAGTTCGTCCTATATACTGCTTACCACAGGGGCAAGTGATAAGGTAAACTATTAACTTCGTAGTGCATGTCGCAAATTGCTTCATCTTATATTCCCTCCCAGTTGTGGATGACATGAAAGTTTCAATTTTACGGGATTTGCAAGCATTAAGTTTGCATACTGTACATTTTCTGCAGGGGTAGAAGCCTTTGAGGTCATGGAAGAAAGATGGCACCTTCGGAGGGTCCACTACCCCTGGTGCAATTCTGCCCCCTATCGATGGTGCACCTTTATAGATCACTCCAGCCTGATTGGGGAGTAATGGGCCCAATATTCGGTCGTTTTTTAGTATTTTCCAATGCCTTGAGATAATACTCTTTATCTGTTTGTGTTGGATGGAATAGTTGGTGAGGAAGGCCCATCTATGTCTATCATCCAAAGGTCTTTTGGGTTGCTCCACTAGTAGCGATGAACGATCAATGTGAGCTACTTTCTGGATCTCCTGGTCAATTTGTCCTCCATCATATCCCTTTTCTTCGAATCTAGATTTAATAGTCTCTGCTTGTCTGTAATAGTCCGGCAGAAGGGAACAATTGCGTCTGATTCTCATCAGTTGACTTCGAGGGACTAATTTCAGCCATGCTGTATGGTGACAGCTGTCAATCGGGATGTATCCGTTACGGTCAGTGACCTTAAAGAAGGTTTTCGTCTCCAATTGACCGTTGACAGCTGTGATTTCTAGATCTAAGAAATGTATTACAGAGAGACTAGCTTCATAGGACAAGTGGATACCCACCTCATTCTCATTTAGGGTTGACATGAAGTGGTTCAGGGATTCCATGGAGCCTCTCCATAGGAGGAGGATGTCGTCGATGTACCTGGCCCACAGGGCCAGCTGTGGGGGTTTCAGGACTCCGACGACATCCTCCTCCCATTTGGCCATGAAGATATTGGCCAAACTGGGGGCAAATTTTGCCCCCATGGCTACCCCCTTTGTCTGCAGGTAATAGCGATTATTGTACCAAAAGTAATTTGACTTGGTGGCAAAATGTAGCAGATCCATAATAAACCTCTTTTGGGTCGAAGGGATGTTTTTATCTCTTGACAAGAAAAGTTCAACCGCTCCTAGGCCCAGTTCGTGAGGGATAATGGTGTATAGGGAAGTAACGTCTGCGGTTACTAATATGAGATCGTTGCTATATGTAACCTGTTGTAATTTGTTGATGGTATCTCGGGTATCCTTCAGAAAAGATGGTATCATTTTCACTATGGGTTGCAAGTAATGATCAATGTATTTCCCTATGCGAGAGGTTACGGAGTTGATTCCGCTGATAATTGGGCGACCAGGAGGTTGGGTGATGTTTTTGTGCACCTTGTGCAGGTAATACATTATAGGGATGCGTGGAGCCACCGGAACCAAAAATTTTTTTTCTTTTTTGTCTAATATGCCTAGCTGGAAGCCAGTATCAATCAGGTCCACTAGTCTTCTTTTAAAGCCTATAGTGGGATTAGATCCAAGAGGCAAATAGGTTTCTGTGTCAATTAGGATTCTGGTCATCTCTGCTTGATAGTCTTTACTATCGAGGACGACAATTCCTGCGCCCTTATCCGCCGGGCGGATGACGAGGTCTTTACGTTCGTAGAGAGACTTTAAACCCATTTTAATGTTGGGATCAGTGTAGTATTTTTTCTTTGGAAGTCCATCCAAGTCCTCCAATACTAGGTCACGAAACACTTTAATGGATGAAGCTATAGGTGCTGGGGGGTTGAATAGAGATGGGTTGGCTAACCCTGAGTGAACTGAATGGGAATTTGCAAGAAGGTTTGAGGGCCTACTTGGATTGGACGCAATATATCTTTGCACATTGAGTTTGCGCACGAATTTGTGCACATCTATAAATGTGGAGAATTTGCTTAATGTTTTTGGGGGGGCAAATTTCAATCCTTTATTCAAAACACTAAGTTCCGCTGAGGAAAAATCAGCTTTACTTAGATTAAAGATGCCGTCATCCTTTAGACCCGTTTTCTCTTTGTTGGTGCGCCTCCCCCCTCGGTTGCCACGTTTTGTTCTGGATTTCGTGTGGGGTATTCCTGTTCTCTGTGAAAACCCCCTGGGTACATAGGTTTTGGTTTGGCCTGGTTGTAATTGAAAGGTGACCTATCAGAATAGTCTCTGTCCCCGTAGTCATAATGATACTGGGAATTTCGATAATCGATAGGTCGTTCATCTCTGAGTGGTGAGAATCTGTTTCTTGTGTTAATGGGGGTTCTTTGCGGATATGATTTGGTAGTAGTGGTGCTCATTCTGACTCATATTTCGTTTTCAGGGGGAATAGTCCTGTCTGTATTCTTCATAGTGAACAGAACGATCCCTATTGCCCCTACCCTTTCCCCTGTTGTTTCGTCCTCTATTTCCAGAGTTGGAGGGGGGACCATTGTATTGGGTTGTAGAGACAGGGGGGGGATAGGAGGGACGTCTATTGTTACCAATAGGGGGAGGTGGAGGTACTGAGGGGATATGTGAAACCCTAGATTCATCCAAACTTCCCGTCTCCATAGGGTGACTTGTACTAGCAGGTGGATCTTTAACTTGGCTAGTAGTTTGCCAACTGAAAACATTTCCATTTTTGTAGTCACTGAGGTCTCTGCTATATTTCTTTTGTTTTTTAGTTTTTTGTTCGCGTTCTTCCTTTTCTAGGTGGTTCTTAAGATTGGTAGAGAGGTTGGTATACTCTATAGTGGATTTGTGTGGGAGGAGTTCGTCTCTGATTTCCTTGATTTCTTTGTCTATGATGGTTCTTCTCGTACGTTTTCTATCCACAAGGAACCCCAAAAGGGATATCCCTGCTTCATTAAAATAGTGATACCATGACTCGATATCTAGGTCCCCTTGTTGTGGGTGGATTGTCCACCTTAGGACTCTTGGGACCATGCGTTCCTTGGTGTACTGTTCCAGGAAGGCAATGTCCCATTCCAGGTGTAACTCGGAGACCATCAGGTTTTTTAGCCTAAGGAAAAGGCCGCCTATCTCTGAATCTGTGTTAAGAGCTGTGAAAACTCCTTCTGTATTGAAAGTGCGACTGGTCCGATAGTCAAACACATCCATATTGGGTGGGTTACAAAGTGTATGGAGAGGCTGCAATAATACTGTCAAAACAGAAACGTATACAAAAAAGGTGTAGAAATTGCGCCAACTCTTAAGAAAAAATGAAGCAGCCGACACAGCAATTTGACCGTTGCAAGTGTAAATAATAATAAAAAGTGTGGCGCTAATGAGTAGTGAGACACAGATTACTGGTCAAGTAGTAGTGATCTCTATAGAGGAGTAATAAAGTTTAAAGTGTGAATTTGTGGAACGAAAGGTAATTGTTTTAGAAAACATCCCAAAAAAATATAAAGTATAAAGTAATAGTGAGTACTTAGATGTGTAAGGGAGTAGGATACTCAGTAACAACCTGTAGGTTAATTAAGTGACAATCATGCATACAAAACCATATTCCAAAGAAACATTACAGAGAGATAGTGATGCAAGGTATCTTAATGTACTAAGTATGCAGCTCCACAAAAATAATGTTCATTGGGGTAGAAACCAGGAGAAAGGACGTCCAAATCCCTAAAAAGGGTGCACATATATGGATACTCAAAGTTTATTAGTGGGTGGATGGGGTACTCCTAATTTAGTCCCACAGCCATCTGGGCGCAAGCCGTCTTCCTATAAGATGATTACGGGCTATTTAGGAAGGGTCCTTAGGTACAAGCAGATTCTTGACTCATGTGGGTGGTCTCAACACAGAGAAAGAAAAGCAAAAGGATGCCCTTACCAGATAAGGTGGACTCACAAGCCGTTGGCGGTGAGTCAAACAAGCTTGCACCGTCAGGCGGTATGGGGTGAAGATCTGTAAGAAGACTTGTGTGGAATCTTGTCAGACGTCCTCAGATGGTGTACCAAATTAGGATCCGGGGCCCCCAGGATTCGGTTTCGGTCGCCGAATGACCGTTTCCTCAAAAGCCCGTCATGTGAACCAATAGGCAAAGAAAAGAAAAAAGCTTCCACCTAGTGTAAATCCTTATTTTGTAAAAAGCGTTAGAGCACTTTATTAAAGTGGAGTTCCACCCAAAAGTGGAACTTCCACTAATCAGATTCCTCCCCCCCTCCGGTGACACAGTTGGCACCTTTCAGGGGGGAGGGGGGTACAGATACCTGTATATTACAGGTATCTGTACCCACTTCCGGCATAAATAGCCGCAGAATCTGCGGTTATTTACGCCACTTCCTGCTCCCGCCCGCTGCCTGCTGGGAAACACACACGGGTCCCAGAGGCAGCAGGGAGCATTCGTATTGCACGGCGCGACTCGCGCATGCGCAGTAGGGAATCGGGAAGTGAAGCCGCACGGCTTCATTTCCTGATTCCCTTACCGAAGATGGAGGCGGCAGCACCCGAGGACGGAGAGACGCTGCGGCCTCGGGTGCCGACATCGCGGGCGCCCTGGACAGGTAAGTGTCCATGTTTTAAAAGTCAGCAGCTGCAGTATTTGTAGCTGCTGACTTTTAAAAATTTTTCTTTCGGCGGCGCCCCGCTTTAAGGAGTACACTCCAAAAATTTTTTTACAAGTGAGGGCAGTAAAAACTCGGCTCAAAGTAAAATTGATATCAAAAAGCATAAAAAATGGTATAAAAACAGCGCAGTGGGTAGTGGTGGGGTGTAATCATAGAGACCCGACGCGTTTCGCCTCCAAAGGCTTCTGCTGGGGTATGAATAGGCCCCCCACACAACTGCGCTTTATATATTCTGACATAAATGGAGTGTAACAGCTGATTAGCGCTGTTACACGAGATGACTTCCGGGTTCGGCAGCGTCACTAGTGACAAACAGTCACATGATATTTTTGTAGCCAATCGTAACTGCAGGGAGCTGGTCAAGGACCAAGCCTCACTTCTAGTCTCCAACCGGCAGAGCGTCAATCCCATTCGTCCTGGTGGTCACGTGCCGGTCACATGGTGTGTATTCCAAGGAGTGACGATAGGTCGCTCTCAGCCTGCGTATCATAGGAGGCAGGAAGTGAGGACTTGTCAGGCTAAGACATGGAACGCAAACATAGCGGCGATCCATGATGTTAGTGTCTAATTTGAGTACATATAGTGCGGTCAAATAGTGACCCTATTTTTTACTGAACTACACACATATTTGATATTGAGTATAATTTTTTCCTATACAACACACATTTATTTATCACTTACTTCTTTCATTTTTATGCTCTTAGCCCTTTTTTTGACTTTCTCGTCTACTATGCCCTTCATTTGATTCATATTTAGAGGTCACTATCACCCATGCTCTATGACCCGTTTTTTGTATATATCACTTTGCATTGGTCTCTGCTATATGATCTACTATATTTTTATATCTTTATGTATTTTGCAATTTTTTTGCATCATCCTAACTTTTGATGTCCCTTTACTATCACCATCACAATGAAATGTCACATAGTCGCCTGTCCATATTGCCTGCCTGTACACTGAGAATCCTTAGTAATTTTGTGCATAATATGTATAATTTATTATTGTGTATGGGGATAGTCTGTGAGGACTTCCGGGTTTAAGACCGCACTATTTGACCGCACTATATGTACTCAAATTAGACACTAACATCATGGATCGCCGCTATGTTTGCGTTCCATGTCTTAGCCTGACAAGTCCTCACTTCCTGCCTCCTATGATACGCAAGCTGAGAGCGACCTATCGTCACTCCTTGGAATACACACCATGTGACCGGCACGTGACCACCAGGACGAATGGGATTGACGCTCTGCCGATTGGAGACTAGAAGTGAGGCTTGGTCCTTGACCAGCTCCCTGCAGTTACGATTGGCCACAAAAATATCATGTGACTGTGTTTGTCACTAGTGACGCTGCCGAACCCGGAAGTCATCTCGTGTAACAGCGCTAATCAGCTGTTACACTCCATTTATGTCAGAATATATAAAGCGCAGTTGTGTGGGGGGCCTATTCATACCCCAGCAGAAGCCTTTGGAGGCGAAACGCGTCGGGTCTCTATGATTACACCCCACCACTACCCACTGCGCTGTTTTTATACCATTTTTTATGCTTTTTGATATCAATTTTACTTTGAGCCGAGTTTTTACTGCCCTCACTTGTAAAAAATTTTTTGGAGTGTACTCCTTAATAAAGTGCTCTAACGCTTTTTACAAAATAAGGATTTACACTAGGTGGAAGCTTTTTTCTTTTCTTTGCCTATTGGTTCACATGACGGGCTTTTGAGGAAACGGTCATTCGGCGACCGAAACCGAGTTCTGGGGGCCCCGGATCCTAATTTGGTACACCATCTGAGGACGTCTGTCAAGATTCCACACAAGTCTTCTTACAGATCTTCACCCCATACCGCCTGACGGTGCAAGCTTGTTTGACTCACCGCCAACGGCTTGTGAGTCCACCTTATCTGGTAAGGGCATCCTTTTGCTTTTCTTTCTCTGTGTTGAGACCACCCACATAAGTCAAGAATCTGCTTGTACCTAAGGACCCTTCCTAAATAGCCCGTAATCATCTTATAGGAAGACGGCTTGCGCCCAGATGGCTGTGGGACTAAATTAGGAGTACCCCATCCACCCACTAATAAACTTTGAGTATCCATATATGTGTACCCTTTTTAGGGATTTGGACGTCCTTTCTCCTGGTTTCTACCCCAATGAACATTATTTTTGTGGAGCTGCATACTTAGTACATTAAGATACCTTGCATCACTATCTCTCTGTAATGTTTCTTTGGAATATGGTTTTGTATGCATGATTGTCTCTTAATTAACCTACAGGTTGTTACTGAGTATCCTACTCCCTTACACATCTAAGTACTCACTATTACTTTATACTTTATATTTTTTTGGGATGTTTTCTAAAACAATTACCTTTCGTTCCACAAATTCACACTTTAAACTTTATTACTCCTCTATAGAGATCACTACTACTTGACCAGTAATCTGTGTCTCACTACTCATTAGCGCCACACTTTTTATTATTATTTACACTTGCAACGGTCAAATTGCTGTGTCGGCTGCTTCATTTTTTCTTAAGAGTTGGCGCAATTTCTACACCTTTTTTGTACACATTCATGGACTTTATGTTTATTGGAATTCTGAAGCGCTGCTAATGCTGATTTTTAATTAGCATATTGTATTTTATAACAAAAGAGTGTTGATAGTCTATGCTCTGTTCCGCATCATATGACTGCTCAATAGGAGAAGTGCACTCATAAGTCTGCATTACACCTTAAGCCATTCCGCATGCACTAGGCCATTCTCACTCCCCAATATACCAGAAGAAAATCCTGTTATTTTTATACTAGCCTTGCCTATAAAGCTGGTAGAGTTTTGTCCACGTCTAAGTGACCTTGCCCCTCGGTTCGAAGATCTTCCCGCTCATACTACACCAGGAGGAGGAGTCTGCAGAGCTAGAGACATAGACTAAACCTGCAGAACTTGAAGGGAAGTTTTGGGGAGGCAGGTCACCCAGACAGAGCCAGCCAGCTTGGGCAACCACTTTCCTCTACGAGAAATGTTCTTGCTACAACAGTTAGCATGCAGTATTTTCGAAATAATTTTCAGAACTGGGGACTACTTAAGATGTATAATAAAGTTGGAGCATTTGCTTTTATTTAAAAATCAAAACCTGGACAACATCTTTAAGCAAGTCCCAGCATTTGGGCAGTTCAAGTAGCTATGCCAATCCAGTATAAAGAAAACTGTTTTCCAGCAATATGTCTGCAGTGTACAATAGTGCCGCTGTATACTGTGGATGTGCATCCTGAAAACTCACATTGGCTCTTTACTGTCAGCTTATGGAATCCAGGAGGCAATAACAAAACCAGAAATCTATACTCAATACAGTACTGTGTAAAAGTTTTAAGCAGGTGTGAAAACATGCTTTCCCCAGTTGTCTTCCAGGACAGCCCTTGAGAGATGGAGTCCCTCCCATCGACCCAGGAAACACATTGCCAAACAGTTCAAAAGGCGGTCCCTGGTCAGTCATTTGTGTTTCCTCCGTCGGAGGAACATGTTGCCAGGAACCAGAGAAGGACTCTATCTCTCAGGGGCTGCCTGAGGGGAGCGGAGCCGCACAGAGGGACCGGGTCCTATCCAGCGGCTCCAATCTAGTCCTACCTTTTTAAATTTGGGGCTCGGGTACCGTCCAGCTGACAGGAGCCGACCCGTTACCCCCCTCCTTCCAGTGCCGAGGTGTGCCAGGGACAGGTCGGTGCAGGTTCCCCCCAGGAGCAGTGCAGATGGTTTCTCCCATCACAGCTCTTTGCTACACACAGCGGTGGGGGTCGGAGACGCCGAGCGTCATTTCCGGCGGAACCGCGTCATCCTGTGTGCCGAGACTTCTGGTTCCGGGTCTCTACAGGCACAAGGAGGAGGGGAAGGCCCACGCTGAGGCCTGCAAGTCCCGACCAGCGTCCAGCTATACCGGACTAGCGGCGGGACCCGGAGCGTGAGGGGGACCATGGAGGCTACTTCCCAGGACACTCCGGTGGAGGCAGGCACCAGCCAAACCCAGGTAGGCTGCTGGGCAAGCCCTTACTGTGGTTTTTTCTGGGGTTTTTTGTTGTAAGGCTGGGATTTGTAGTTCCCCATGGTGGTGGTTACCTCACAGTCCCGGGTGGATGCAGTGGTGGTTGCAGCACAGGTGTTTTGAGAGTTAAAAGGTTTCCTGATGCTAAAAAAGTCTATTCTTTATTTTAGGGGAAGGAAGCTCCAAGGGAAGACAAGTCAGGCCGCAAAAAATGCCCTAACTGTGGAAATAAGTTGTCCTCAGGCTCTAACAAAGCCTTATGCAAGCAGTGTATTGCAGGCTTACTTAAAACAGAGGCAGACTCTCCTTTGGCAAAATTCCTTGGCTCCTTTAAAGATGAGATGGCATCAACCTTTAAATCTCTCCGCAAGTTAATCACAGATGTAGGCACGTCTGCTTCCACCAGTAAAGCAGCTGCGATTCCCTCCTCACCATGCCTTACAACACCCAGCTCTGGGGAGCCCCGTACAGTCAGGGAGCATAGCCTCGTGTTAGTTAGTCCTGAATCCTCTGACGCAGATTCAGATGAGGATCAGGCTGTAGCTAACAAAGTCGCAAAATACAAGCTGTCTCTGGAGGATGTAGACGAGCTGTTGAGCGCCAATTATGATACGCTGGAAATTGATGAGGAAGAAACTCAATTGACCAGACATGATAAAATGTATGAGGCTCTGGGGAAAAAGAAAGCTAAGGTATTCCCTATACATAATGTGCTTTCTGACCTTGTCCGCAAGGAATGGGCCGAGCCAGATAAAGTCTTCTTCCCAAATTCCCTAAAAAGGAGATTCCCCTTTGATGAGAGCCCAGAGGCGGTCTGGAATAAAAATCCTAAACTAGACGCCCCTCTGTCCAAAGTCTCAAAGCAGTCTGACCTTGCTTTTAAGGATATGGGTCATTTAAAGGACCCCATGGACAGGAAAACAGACATAGTCTTAAAGAGGGCCTGGGATGCTTCTATGGCAGGTTTAAAACCAGCTCTGGCCACTTTTTGTGTAGCCAGGAATCTAGAGTTCTGGTTAGCCCAACTAGAAGAGCATCTAAAGGCAGGCACGCCTAGGGGGGAGATCTTAAAAACCTTCCCTATGCTTTTTAAGGCGACAAGTTTCATCTCTGACGCCTCCACTGATGCCATTAAATTTACGGCTGAAGCTTCGGTCGCAGCTAGGAGGTCAGTCTGGATGAAAACTTGGGGGGGAGACACGGCGTCTAAAACACGCTTGTGCAGTGTCCCCTTTACAGGAGACTTAGTCTTCGGGCCTGAACTAGATACCGCCTTGGAAAGAACGGCGGATAAAAAGAAAACCTTTCCCATTAAAAAGAAAAATTTTCAAAGGAAATTTTTTCGTCCCTCAAAGGAACCCTCTAAGTCAGAGAAGGAGTTCAAGCCCAAAAAGCATTGGACAGGACAAAAAGGGAAAGGAAAAGGGGGCATACTTTTTAACCGCCCCAATTCAAACCCCAGTGACATCAGAGTCCCGGTGGGAGGAAGATTAATGAATTTTCTCCCACAGTGGAAAAAGACAACCTCAAACGAGTTTGTCTTGAACATTATAAAAAGAGGGTATGCGCTGGAGTTTCACAGCGACCCACCCTCAAAGTTTCTTGTGACAAAGCTTCCAAGACACTCAGAAAAGGCCAAGGCCTTGCCTCTGTTAATAGGGGAAATGGTGGATCAAGAGGTATTTACACCAGTCCCTATTCAGGAACAGGGGGACGGTTTTTACTCGCACATTTTTGTGGTAAAAAAGCCGTCCGGGAGATTCAGACTAATCATGAACCTCCGACCTCTGAACCGCTCCATCCGATACAAAAAATTCCGGATGGATTCTATCTACTCAATAAGGAATCTACTCCAAAAAGAGGTGTTCATGGCTACCCTGGATTTAAGGGACGCCTATCTGCATATCCCAATAAGGAAGGAATGCCAGAAATTTCTTCGGATGGCGATTCAGATGGACACCAAGGTGTATCATTTCCAGTGCAGAGCACTCCCTTTCGGACTGTCGTCCTCCCCGAGAATCTTTACCAAGGTTCTCGGGGAGGCATTAGTTCCGTTAAGACTACAGTCAGTCACGATTATTCCATATCTAGACGACTTACTCCTCACGGCCCATTCGGAGAAACAACTTCGTCGGGACCTAGAGTTGACACAGATCAACCTGAGGCAGTTGGGGTGGATAGTCAGTCTGGAAAAGTCCAAGACTACCCCAACACAGGAAATTTTGTATTTGGGGTACAAGATCCTGTCAGTAGAGCAGAGGATAGTCCTGCCAGAAGAGAAGATATTACATTTACGCCACAGAATGTCTTTTCTTCAAGGCAGCGCCAGGGTTACAGTGAGGGAGGTGATGTCGGTCTTAGGACTGATGACAGCAACCATTCCAGCTGTACAATGGGCCAGGTTCCATCAAAGAGACCTTCAGAGTTTTCTGATGGAACAATTAAAAGACAGGGATCTGGAAGAAGAGGTTTCAATCCCCACCAGAGTAAAATGCTCCCTCTGGTGGTGGAAAGACTCAGAGAATTTGAACAAAGGGGTTCTCTGGATCTCTCCCATCACATCCATACTAACTACGGATGCGAGCAGCTGGGGGTGGGGAGCCCACCTCAACTCAGATTGGGCACAAGGCAGGTGGACGGCAGAGGAGAAGCTCCTCTCGTCCAATTGGAAAGAGCTAACAGCGGTCCTCAGGGCTCTGTTATTCTTTCAGAATGCAATACAAGGTCATCATCTACAGGTCCGTTGAGACAATATGACGGCTGTAGCGTATATAAACAAGCAAGGGGGCACCAGAAGTCGTCGACTAATGCTGGTGGCCAATCGCATGTTTCTATGGGCAGAATCCAATCTGACTTCCATCTCTGCAGTTCACCTGAAAGGGGAGCTCAACAACACGGCAGATTTCTTGAGTCGACAGCAAGTGTCGAATCAAGAATGGTCTCTACACCCAGAGGTGTTCAAATATATAGCAGCTTACTGGGGAAAACCAGTAGTGGACCTGTTTGCAAGCAAGGAGAATGCAAAAGTTCCAAATTTTTGCTCGCTACACCCAGGAGATCAGCCCTGGGCAGTAGACGCCTTACAGATCCCATGGACTTTCAGTTTAGCGTATGCGTTTCCTCCGCTTCACCTCATTCCGAGAGTTTTAGCGAAGTTTCTAGTAGAGGAAACGTGTCTAATCTTAGTGGCACCGTTTTGGCCCAAGAGACCATGGTTCACAACGTTGCTACAGTTGACAGACCAACCTCCTCTGAGGCTTCCCTACAGACCAGACCTTCTGTCGCAGGGGCCTCTCTTTCATCCACAAGTATCCATGCTGAACCTCTCGGCGTGGTTACTGAGGAAGAAATTTTGAGGAGCAAGGGCCTGTCTGACAGAGTGATTCAGACCCTGCTACAAAGTAGAAAACCTGTCACTCAGGCCATTTACAGGAAGGTCTGAAGAAAATTTAACAGCTGGTTGAACAGCCCTGGGGAGGTAAATACGGATACAGCAAATATCCTGCAGTTTCTCCAGGAGGGGATAGACAAAGGGTTAACGCCTAGTACTATTAAAGTCCAGATAGCGCCCTTAAGTGTGTACTTAGAGAAAAGGTTGCAGGAAGATCCTTTTATTGCTAGGTTCTGTAAAGCAATCTCCAGACGCAAACCAGTTAGACTTAACATCGCCCCATCCTGGGATCTATCAGTTGTGCTAAGGGCATTTTTGGGGTCACCTTTTGAACCTATCTCAGAGGCCTCTCTAAGACTGGTCACTTTCAAGACGGTACTACTTGTGGCAATCGCTTCAGCACGCAGGGTTAGTGAAATCCAAGCTCTCTCGGTCAGAGAGCCCTTCCTCCAAATTCTGGAAGACAGAGTCATCCTAAAGGCAGACCCTGGGTTCTTACCAAAGGTGGCATCTAATTTCCATAGGTCACAAGATATTGTCCTCCCTTCTTTCTGTCAAAAGGCTTCAAACGAGAAAGAAAGGCATTTTCATTTATTAGATGTGAGGAGGTGTATCCTAGAGTATCTTAGGGTAACCAATCCATTTAGAATCTCAGATTCACTTTTTGTTCTTTTTTCCGGACAACGTAAGGGGCAAAAAGCTTCTAAAGTCACCATAGCTAGGTGGATTAGGCTAGCTATAGCAGAGGGCTATAAGACAATAAACAAAGATCCTCCTGGGGGTATTAAAGCCCACTCCACAAGGGCATTATCAGCATCCTGGGCAGAAAGAGCTGGTGCCACCCCAGAGCAAATATGTAAAGCAGCCACGTGGTCAAGCTTTTCCACCTTTACAAGGCATTATCGACTAGACTTAATATCCAGTCAGGATCAGGCTTTTGGGAGAAAAGTTCTCCAAGCCGTGGTCCCCCCCTAATCTGGTGAGTACTTGGGGATCCTCTCAAGGGCTGTCCTGGAAGACAACTGGGGAAAACTGGAGTTAGACTTACCGGTAACTCCTTTTCCAGTGGTCTTCCAGGACAGCACGATCCCACCCTTTTTTGATTATGTGAATGTACTAACATTATTACCTGTTATGGTTATGTTTTTTGCAGTTCCATCCTTCGGTTCTTGGTGAATGACTGACCAGGGACCTGAGGGACCGCCTTTTGAACTGTTTGGCAATGTGTTTCCTGGGTCGATGGGAGGGACTCCATCTCTCAAGGGCTGTCCTGGAAGACCACTGGAAAAGGAGTTACCGGTAAGTCTAACTCCAGTTTTCAGAAATAGAACTTTTAATCATTTTGGAATGGAAAATGGAAAGTAAATGAACAGAAATCAAATCAATAATTGGTGTGACCACCCTATTGCCTTCAAGACCGTATCAATTCTTCTAGGTACACTCGCACATAGTTTTTGAAGGAATTCAGCAGGTAGGTTGTTCCAGACATCTTGGAGAACTAAGCATAGATTCTCTGGGGATGTAGGCTGCCTTAAATCCTTCTGTATCTTCATTTAATACCAGACCTGATGTTGAGATCAGGGCTCTGTGGGGGGGCCAAACCATCAATTCTAGGATTTCTTGTTCTTTACACTGACGATAGTTCTTAATGACAGTGGCTGTATGTTTGGGGTAATTTTCCTGCTGCAGAATAAATTTGGGGCCAATCGCATGCCTCCCTGATGGTATGGTATCTGTCTGAATTTCTCAGCATTGAGGACACAATTGATGCTGACCAAATCTCCAACTCCTTTTGCAGAAATGCAGCCGCAAACTTGCAAGGTACCTCCACCATGTATCACTGTTACCTGTAGACACTTATTGTACACAATATTGTACCGCTATCCAGTCCTTCACTAAAAAAACTGCCCCTTGCTACAGCCAAATATTTCAAATTTTGACTCATCAGTCCAGAGCACCTGCTGCTATTTCCTGCACCCCAGTTCCTATGTTTGAAGGCATAGGATGTGGAAACAAGGATAAGTGACTCAATTATGCATTCCTAATTTACAGAGTTTTTCCACACCTGACTAAACCCTTTGCACAGTACTGTATATATTAAAAGAGATTGTGTTTGTGGATTTACTAATTTGTTATTAACAAGTATTTTCTGAAATTATAGCCTTCTTTTGTAACTGTTATGAGAAAAGGACATACATATTGGGGTTGTTTTACTAAAACTGGAGAGTGCAGAATTTGGTGCAGCTGTGCATGGTAGCCAATTGGCTTATAAATTCAGCTTTTTTAACTAGGCTGGCCATACACGATGCAAATTTCTTTTCTGCAACTACGGGTTGCAGGAAAGAAATTTGCACGATTCCCCCATTAACACAGGCAGTCTTGACATGGGAATCAGCAATTGTGCTCTCACGGCAGGGAAAGCCGTCCCCGCCGGGAGAAGACAGTGATTATCGCTAGCAGTTATAGCAGCCACTAGCGATAATCCCAAGAGAATCTGGCAAGCTGGTTGTACCCAATTTGATCGATCGATAAACTTCGTACATTCAACCTGCCCAATAACAGTTCTAATCTCCGCCAGTTCCTGCTGAACTGGACGAGATTTAAATCATGCATGGCGGGCCTCAAACTTTTTACAAAAGAACCTGCAAGATGATTGGTTTCTATGCAGAGCTGAACTAGATTTTGCATTCTCCAGTTTTAGTAAATCAACCCCATTGTCTTTGGAGTTGTACTGTTCACTGTGGCTTTAAGTTTAGTTGTTTTGGTTTTTAATCCATTCTAATTACATATATGTTTTTTTTCAAGGCATCTTATGATAAGCCATCATGTTCTTGGCAATGTTCCACCAGTTGTGTTTGTGAGGGACAAGGAAGATGCCAAGAGGCAAGAGGTATGTGAAATAAACCGCATCAGTTAGAGCGGAACTATACTCAACTGCACTCCAGCCGAGATGATGTCACACCTGCAGATTCCGAAGTTCTACATTGAACTGTGCATACATGGCTCAGTGTACAGTGCAAACCGGCAGGTATGAATACTTTAACCCCTTCACGCCGGGGGTACACATATATGCGGCCTCTCGGTGGGCGGGCCCTACTACCGAGTGGCCTCATATGTGTACCAGAATGTAAACAAAGCTGCGAAGAGCACGCGCCTGAACGCTCCTGGTACATTCACTGGCAGCTAACGGAAATATCCTGATCTCTACTTGCGATCGGGAGCTTCCTGATCATGTGACGGTCACATGATCAAAAACACCACTCCACTTCCTGGCATTAGAAACCCCTTAAAGGGCCGGGAGGCACCAGCATTAAGGGGTTAATGCAGAAGAGACATTGTATTTCTCTTCTGTATTAAAAAAAAACCTGCTCACTCACAAAATGTTAAGTACCACTCTAAGGCTGGCCATATAGTTATACAATTTTCTTGTGCAATTTTCCTTTTGATTTACCAAAACCATATAATATGAGGTCAAACCTAAACACTTTTAATTTGTATGCAATCAGGCAGGCTACATAGTTGAAATTAAATCTAAACTAAATTGAATAAGAAAATTTGTATAATGTATGGCCAGTTTTAAGATGACTTCTAGGCAGATATAAGTTATAAATTAATGCAGCTGTATTAATACTTCAATAAATTATTTTAATGATGTCTACCTTTTTTAGTTTTGGTGTTTAGATGCTCTTGTTTTGCTGCAATATTGTATGTGGGATATTCTGCTCTCTGAAAAACAATACTGAATTTTTTTTTTTAATACAAGAGGTGAGGGTAAATCATCCAATAAGGACAAATGTTCTGGTGACTGCTGAGATGGGAATTTCTTTCTTGGGTGATTTTTCTCTCATTTCCTGGTGTGTCTCAACGATAGGAAGTGAAGGTAAATCTCCCCACTGGGACAGAGAACGCAAAAAAATAGCCTGATGGGTTCCAAACCTTATCGAAGACTAGATGAAAAACATATTTGGCTATGCATACACTATACAGTAAAAATTTCAAATAAAATATTTTCACATGCTTGTCTACAGCCTATGCTACTGTACAATGTGGTGTTAATGGACATTTAACTAATATATATACTTTTTGTAGGTTGAGGATCTATTCACACTTTTACAATCTGAAGAGGATAAAGTCTCATCAGTCAAAACGGATGTATCCAGGTACCTATTGCATAAGTTACTGTGATTTTGTCTTTTAGACCATTGGTTTGTTGAAAGATTTTCTTTTTTCCCCTACCTTACATGATAGCAGATGAAAGAGAGAGAGGATGTTAAATAAACTTCATTTGGTTCACGACCAAAATGCTCTTTTGAAGTGGGGACCAGATTAAAATCATACAGCTCCTCTCTAAACTGACTGCTCAGAAACGTTTGGGCGGCCATGACTGTGGCAGTGCAGTAGCATGTAGGTGAACGGAGGGACCCCGAGGAGCTTACTGAAAGTAGGTGATCCCTGCTATATGCATGTCTTTTCTCTGGATTCAGCTATTTAGGGGAGGCTAGGAAATTGAG
The DNA here is from genome assembly GCA_037952835.1 of Lithobates septentrionalis. NCBI lineage: Eukaryota > Metazoa > Chordata > Amphibia > Anura > Ranidae > Lithobates > Lithobates septentrionalis. The sequence goes on along the minus strand of JBBDGP010000401.1, from coordinate 376,131 downwards.
ATGCTTGTCCTTGGGTACAGTGCCTTGAAAAAGTATTCATATCCCTTAAAATTTTCCACATTTTGTCATGTTACAACCAAAAACGTAAATGTATTTTATTGGTATTTTATGTGATAGACCAGCACAAAGTGGCACATAATTGTGAAGTGGAAGGAAAATAATAAATGGTTTTCAATGTTTTTTACAAATAAATATCTGAAAAGTGTGGCGTGCATTTGTATTCGGCCCGCTTTACTCTGATACCCCTAACCTAACTAAAATCTAGTGGAACCAATTGCCTTCAGAAGTCACCTAATTAGTAAATAGACTCCACCTGTGTGCAGTTTCATCTCAATATAAATACAGCTGTTCTGTGAAGCCCTCAGAGGGTTGTTAGAGAACCTTAGTCAACAAACCAAATCATGAAGTCCAAGGAACACACCAGACAGGTCAGGGATAAAGTTGTGGAGAAGTCTAAAGCAGGGTAAGGTTATAAAAAAAAATATCCCAAGCTTTGAACATCTCACAGAGCACTGCTCAATCCATCATCCGAAAATGGAAAGAGTATGGCACACTTGCAAACCTACCAAAACATGGCCGCCCACATAAACTGACAGGCAGGGCAAGGAGAGCATTAATCCGAGAAGCAGCCAAGAGGCCCATGGAGAGATCCACAGCACAGGTGGGAGAGTCCGTCCACAGGACAACTATTAGTCGTGCTATTCACAAATCTGGCATTTATGAAAGAGGGGCAAGAAGAAAGCCATTAGGAAGAAAAGAACGGCTGCACACCACAGGAACGTCCCAGCGATTTTATTCCAAAAAATAGCAATAAACAGCCAACAAAGACAGAGTGTCCGAACCCAGGAGGTGACGCGTGCGTTTCACACTGACCTCCGTGCTTCTTCAAACCACTGAGGTTAGTGTGAAGCGCACGCGTCACCTCCTGGGTTCGAACACTCTGTCTTTGTTGGCTGTTTATTGCTATTTTTTGGAATAAAATCGTTGGGACGTTCCTGTGGTGTGCAGCCATTCTTTCCTTCCTATTGCTCATCGGTGGCAGGCTGTGGCTTGTACCCAGCGCATTCAGACTATAGTGACTGCTCGCCTGGAGCGGCGTCTTCCTTGTTTGAATAAGAAGAAAGCCATTGTTTAAAGAAAGCCATAAGAAGTCTAGTTTTCAGTTTGTGAGAAGCCGTGTGGGGGACACAGCAAACATGTGGAATTAAGGTGCTCTGGTCAGGTGAGACCAAAATTTAACTTTTTGGCCTAAAAGAAAAACTCTGTCTGTAGCAGAAAGCTAACCCTGCACATCACCCTGAACATACCATCCCCACCGTGAAACATGGTGGTGGCAGCATCATGTTGTGGGGATGCTTTTCTTCAGCAGGGATAGGGAAGCTGGTCAGAGTTGATGGGAAGATGGATGGAGCCAAATACAGGGCAATTTTAGAAGAAAACCTATTATGCCCTGTACACACGACCGGTTTTGGCGTCGGAATAAACTGAAGGTTTTTCCGACGGAATTCCGCTCAAGCTGTCTTGCATACACACGGTCACACCGAATTCCGACCGTCAAGAACGCGGTGACGTACGACGGGACAACACGTACGACTCTCGTACTTCATAGCATGCGTCATTTTTGGTACGTCGGAACAGCATACAGAGGAGCACTTTTCCCGATAGGAATTTGTTCCGTCGGAAAAATATAGAACATGTTACCTATCTAAGTCCGTCTGAATTTTTGACGTAAAAGGTCTGATGGGGCATACACACGGTTGGAATATACGATGAAAAGCTCCCATCGGACTTTTTCTGTCGGAAATTCCGACCGCGTGTACGGGGCATTAGAGTCTGCAGAAGACTTGAGACTGGGGCAGAGTTTCACCTTCGAGTAGGACAACTACCCTAAACATACAGCCAGAGCAACAATGGAACGGTTAAGGTCAAAGCATATTCATGTGTTAGACTGGCCCAGTCAAAGTCCAGACCTAAATCTAATTGAGAAACTGTGGCAAGACTTGAAAATTGCTATTCACAGACGCTCTCCAATCTGACAGAGCTTGAGCTATTTTGCAAAAAAGAATGGGCAAAAATTTCACTCTCCAAGATGTGCAAAGCTGGTAGAGTCCTACCCAAAAAGTCTTGCAGCTGTAATTGCAGCGAAAGGTTGTGGTTGTACAAAGTATTGACTCAGGGGGGCTGAATACAAATGCACGCCACACTTTTTAGATATTTATTTGTAAAAAATATTGAAAAACATTTATCATTTTCCTTCCACTTCACAATTATGTGCCACTTTGTGCTGCTTCATCACATAAAATACCAATAAAATACATTTACGTTTTTGGTTGCAACTTGACAAAATGTGGAAAATTTCAAGGGGTACGAATACTTTTTCAAGGCACTGTATAACTTTTAGCTTTCAAACACTGGACCAGCATGTTTGATTAAAGAATCCTGTATTATTCAAGCCTCTGACATAAACATCCTAGAGGTTCTTTGGGGAGAAGATAATACAGTCTAATTAGTAACCTTCCAAAAAATAAATATACTGCTGGCATTTTCCCAGCTTTAAAGGTTATAAAGTGTGTGTGTGTGTGTGTGTGTGTGTGTGTGTGTGTGTGTGTGTGTGTGTGTGTGTGTGTGTGTGTGTACCGTGTATATATACACTGTTTAAATAAATTAAAGGAACACTTTGAAAACACATCAAATCTCAATATGGAAAAATATCATGCTGGATATCTATACGAATATGGACTGGGTAATGTGTTAGGAATGAAAGGATGCCACATAGCTTGATGGAAATGAAAATTATCAACCTACAGAGGGCTGAATTCAAGGACAGCCTCGAAAGTCAAAGTGAAAAAATCATGCAACAGGCTAATACATTTTGCTGAAATTTCATTGCAGCAACTCAAAATGGTACTTGGAAGTTTTGTATGGCCCCCACGTGCTTGTATGCATGCCTGACAACGTCGGGGCATGCTCCTAATATGACGGTTGGTGTCCTGGGGTATCCCCCCCCCCCAGATCTTGACCAGGGCATCACTGTGCTCCTGAACAGACTGAGGTGCAACCTGGCAGCGTAGCATGGACCGAAACATAATGTTCCAGAGGTGTTCATTGAATGGTGTGGCGCCATTCAATGGTATCAATTCCTTCATCCTCCAGGAACTGGTTGCATGCTCTCACCACATGAGGCCGGGCATTGCCGTGCACCAGGAAAAACCCAGAACCCACTGCACCAATGTGGGGTCTGACATTGGGTCTAAGGATTTTATTGCGGTACCTAATGGCAGTCGGGGTGCCATTGTCTACCCTGTAGAGGTTTGTGCACCCCTCCATGGATATGCATCCCCAGACCATCACTGACCCACTACTAAACCAGTCATGCTGAACGATGTTACAGGCAGTATAACATTCTCCACAGCTTCTCCAGACCCTTTCACATCTGTCACATGTGCTCAGGGTGAACCTGATCTCATCTGTGAAAAGCGCAGGGCGCCAATGGCAAACCTGTTCAATGGCAAATGCCAATCAAGCTCCACGGTGCCAGGCAGGGAGTATAGGGCCCACTAGAGGACTATTTCTGATTCTTTGATGAGAGACATTCACACCAGTGGCCTGCTGGAGGTCATTTTGTAGGGCTCTGGCAGTGCTCATCCTGTTCCTCCTTGCACAAAGGAGCAGATACCGGTTCTGCTGATGAGTTAAGGACCTTCTATGGCCCTGTCCAGCTCTCCTAGAGTAACTGCTTGTCTCCTGGAATCTCCTCCATGCTCTTCAGACTGCTGGGAGACACAGCAAACCTTCTGGCAATGGCACATATTGATGTGCCATCTTCGAGGAGTTGGACTGCCTGTGCAACCTCCTATAGCAGTGGTTCTCAACCTCAGTCCTCAAGTACCCCCAACAGGCCATGTTTTGGGAATTTCTCTTAGATAAAATAGCTGTCCAAAATACCAAGCCATTGACTCTGATTTAAAGCACCTGTGCAAGATAAAGAAAAACCTGCAAACTTGGCCTGTTGGGGGTACTTGAGGACTGAGGTTGAGAACCACTGCTCTGTATAGGGTCCAGGGTATCGCCTCATGCTACCAGTAGTGACACTGAGCCTAGCCAAATGCAAAACTAGTGAAAAACACTTAAAAGATAAGTAGAGAAAAAAATGTCTGTGGCCTCCACCTGTAAAACCATTCCTATTTTGGAGGTTGTCTCCTTGCCTAGTGCACCTGTTGTTAATTTCATTAACACCAAAGCAGCTGAAACTGATTAACAACCACCTCTGCTACTTAACTTACCAGATCAATATCCCAGGATTTTGACGATGCTATACTCTGATTAAAACTGTTCCTTTAATTTTTTTAAGCAGTGTATGTATATATACAGTTAAGTCCATAAATATTTGGACACAAGCACAATTTTAATTTTTTCAGGTATTTACCCAAACATATTCAAGCTATAGTTTTATAATGGATATGGGCTGAAAGTGCACATGCTCAGGTTTAATGAGGGTATGTACATCCAAATCAGAGGAAGGGTTTAGGAACTACAGCTCTTTGAAAAAATAAATAAATAAATAAATAAAAGCCCACCCCCCCCCCCCCCCTTTTTCAAGGAACCAAAAGTAATTGGACAGTTGAATCAAAAGCGGTTTCATGGCCAGGTGTGGGCTGCTCCTTCGTTATTTCTTCATCAATTAAGCAGGTAAAAGGTCTGGAGTTGATTCTATGTGTGGTATTTGCAATCTGTTGCTGTGAACCTACATCATGCGTTCAAAGGAGCTGTCCATGCAAGTGAAACAGGCCATTGTAAGGCTTCCAAAACTAAACAAAGCCATCAGAGAGATGGCAGCAACATTAGAAGTGGCCAAATCAACAGTTTGGTACATTCTGAGGAAAGAAGAAAGTACTGGTGAGCTCAGCAACATAAAAAGGCCTGGACATCCATGGAAGACAGTGGGGGTGGATGTTTGCAGGATCCTCTCTATGGTAAAGAAAACCCCATTCATAACATCCAGACAAGTGAAGGACACTCTCCAGGAGGTGGGGGTATTCTTGTCAACGTCTAAAATCAAGAGAAAACTTCACAAGACAAAATACAGAGGATTCACCACAAGGTGCAAACTATTCAAAAGCCTGAAGAATAGAAAAGCTAGATTAGACTTTGCCAAAAAACATCTAAAAAAGCCAGACCAGTTCTGGAAAAGCCTTCTTTGGATCTTAGGATGGATGAAACTAAGATTAATCTGTACCAGAATGATGGGGAGAAAAGTGTGGAGAAGGCTTGGAACAGCTCATGATCCAAAGCATACATACATACTGGAGGCAGTGTGATGGCATGGGCATGCATGGCTTCCAGTGGCACTGGGTCATTGGTGTTTGATGATGTGACCGAAGCAGCCGGATAAATTCTGCAGCGTTTAGAGATATACTGTCGGCCCAGATTAAGCCAAATGCAGCAAAGTTGATTGGATGGCGCTTCACAGTACAGATGGGCAATGATCCAAAACACACTGCAAAAGCAACCCAGGAGCTTTTGAAGGAAAAGAAGTGGAATAATCAGCAATGGCCGAGTCAGTCACCTGATCTCAACCCAATTAAGCATGCATTTCACTTGCTGAAGGCAAAACTAAAGACTAAGACCCACAAACAAATAACAACTGAAGAGAGCTGGAGTTAGAGCCTGGAAAAGCATCAGAAAAGAGGAAACCCAGTCTTTGGTAATGTCCATGGGTTTCAAACTTCAGGCAGTCATTGCCAGTAAAGGATTCTCAACAAAATATTAACCACTTGACCACTGGGCACTTAAACCTCCTTAATAACCAGACCAATTTTCAGCTTTCGGTGCTCTCCCATTTTGAACAACAATTACTCAATCATGCAACACTGTGTACCTATATGAAATTTTTGTCCTTTTTTTCACACAAATAGAGCTTTCTTTTGGTGGTATTTAATCACCGCGGGGTTCTTTATTTTTTGCGATATAAAAGAAAAAAGACCGAAAATTTTGTAAAAAGAAAAAGGCATTTTTCTTTGTTTCTGTTATAAAATTTAGCAAATTAGTAATTTTTCTTCATATATTTTGGCCAAAATTTATACCGCTACATATCTTTGGTAAAAATAACCCAAATCGGTGGATATTATTTGGTCTTTGTGAAAGTTAGAGCCCATTCACACAGGGGCAACACGACTTCCAGCGCGACTTTGGGAGGCAACTTGGACACGACTTGAATATGAATCACAGCACAACTTGGAGCAACTTACAACACAACTTGAAGTCGCCTCCAGGACAGGGAACTTTACAAGCGGCCAATCAGAGCTTATCAGCTGTGTGTGAGAAGGAGGGGGCTGGCTGTTTAGTGGAGTAAATTACTTTCTGTTTCCTTTCTGCTTCCTGTAAAGTTGCCTCAGTATGAACAGTGATCAGACTTGGAGGCAACTTCTATTGAAATCAATGGGTACAAGTTGCCTTCAAGTCGGATTGAAGTAGTACAGGAACCTTTTCTGAAGTCGGAGCGACTGCAGTAGTGTGCATTAAGACAGATCCATTCATTTACATTGATTTTTTCATGTGGCGCGACTTGAGGCGACTAGGGGCGACTTGAAGTCGGATCCAAAGTTGCCCCTGTGTGAATGGGCTCTTAGAGTCCAAAAGCTATGGTGCCAATATCTGAAAATTGATCACACCTGAAGTACTGATGGCCTATCTAATTTCTTGAGACCCTAACATGCCAGAAAAGTACAAATACCCCCCAAATGACCCCATTTTGGAAAGAAGACATTCCACGGTATTTAGAAAGATGCATGATGAGTTTTTTGAAGTTTTTTTCCCACAATTCTTTGCAAAATCAAGATTTTTTTTTTTTTTTCACAAAATTGTCATTCGCAGGTTATTTCTCACACAGCATATTACACCCCAAAACACATTCTGCTATTACTCCCGAGTATGGCGATACCAAATGTGTTGGACTTTTACACAGCGTAGCCACATACAGCGGCCCAACATGAAGGGAGCACCTTCAGGCGTTCTGGAGTGCCCAGGCCAATTCTGACATTTCTCTCCTACATGTAAAAATCATGATTTATTTGCTAGCAAATTACATAGAACCCCAAAACATTATATATGTTTTTTTAGCAAAGACCCTAGAGAATACAACGGCGGTCGTTGCAACTTTTTATCTCGCATGGTATTTGCGCAGCAATTTTTCGAACGCTTCTTTTTGAAAAAAAAAACAGTTTTGTGCTTTAAAAAAAACCAAAACAGTAAAGTTAGCCCAATGTTTTTGCATAATGTGAAAGATGAAGTTATGCCGAGTAAATAGATACCTAACATGTCACCCTTCAAAATTACACACGCTCGTGGAATGGCGCCAAACTTCGCTACTTAAAAAAACCCTATAGGTGATGCTTTAAAATTTTTTACTGGTTACATGTTTTGAGTTACAGAGGAGGTCTAGGGCCAGAATTATTGCTCTCGCTCTACCGATCGCAGCGATACCTCACATGTGTAGTTTGAACACCATTTTCATATGTGGGCGGGACTTACATATGCGTTCACTTCTGCATGCGAGCACACGGGAAAAAGAAAAAAAATTTTTATATTGTTCATTTTACTTTATTAGTTTGACGCTTTTGTCCAAAAAATAAACTTTTTTATCACTTTTATTCCTATTACAAGGAATGTAAACATCCTTGTAATAGGAATGTGGCATGACAGGTCCTCTTTACAGTGAGATATGGGGTTAATAAGACCCCACATCTCACCTCTAGGCTGGGAAGCCTGAAATTAAAAAAAAAAAAAAAAAACAATCCTGGCTTTGATCGTAGTGGTGAGTCGGTAGAAGCACCTGAGGGCGGCGGGAGGGGGGGACGTCCCCTCTCGCCTCCAGTAAGAACGATCAAACAGTGGAACAGCCGCTATGATCATTCTTATGGTGTAGGGAATCGCTGGCTGAAAAAGCTGATATCTGAATGATGCCTGTAGCTGCGGGCATCGTTCAGATATCCCTACACATAGTCAAGGATGTCGTATGACGGCCGGCGGGCGGGAAATGGTTAAAACACTTTTTTTTTTTTTTTTTTTTAACACAAAGTTGTCCATTTATACAATATTTCTAACACATAGCATGTACATACCAAAAATGACACCCCAAAATAGATTCTCCTACTCCTCCTGAGTACAGCCTGGCCACATACAGAGGCTGAGCATGGCAGAGTATGGCTGGGTATGGCAGAGTATTGCGGGGTATTGCACAGGGAATAGCAGAGTAGTGCAGGGATGCTGAGCATGGATGAATGGATCCATGGCTGTGACTGCACATGTCACTGAGCAGCATTGTGGGCACTACACATCCAGCCCACAACGCTGCTACCATCCGATCCCTCCCCCTCTGTGTACCGATCATGACGCCGGTTTGTTTACATGTGATCGCTCCGTCATTTGACGGAGCGATCACATGGTAAACGGACGTGATTAGCGGCCGTTTACGTGATCTGTGATGTGCCGGGTCCACGGATGTTCCCGTGTGCGCGCCCCAGGGGGCGCGCGGGAGCGTTTTTCTGGGGTCACGTCATATGACGTGCTCCCAGAGTTATCCAACCGCCCTGCAGCCGTCATTTGGCTATGGGTCGGTTGGTAACTGGTTAAAAATTAAAATTTTATGATCATATTCATTTGTCATATTACATTTGAGCCCCTGAAAATGGGGGGAGGGGGCTGTGTATAAAAATGGTTGCAGTTCCTAAAACTTGTACTTGATATCTATGTTCAACCCCTTGAATTAAAGCTGAAAGTCTGCACTTCAAATTAATTTTGATTGTTTTGTTTCAACTTTCCATGCTCGCCTTAAGGACTTCTCCAGAGCCTCTCCCATCCTCTGGAATTCCCTGCCCCAGTATGTCCGATCAGCCCCTACCCTGTCCACCTTTAGGAGATCCCTGAAAACTCATTTATTCAGGGAAGCCTATCCCACACCCACATAACTGTCCCTGAGCCACCCCCATCAAATCATTCTTTGCAGCTATTACCTTTTGTACCACCACCCCCTCCCTTTTGAATGTAAGCTCTATGAGCAGGGCCCTCCTGTACCTTTTGTATTGAACTGTACTGTAATTGTGTTGTCCCCCCTATACATTGTAAAGCGCTGCGTAAACTGTTGGCGCTATATAAATCTCGTATAATAATATAATAATAACTTTATTCTGGTGGCGTGCAGAGCCAAATGTATGAAAATTGTGCCTGTGTCCAAACTCTAATCTAGCCTTCCTGTTTTTGAGGCTCACCAATGGTTTACATCTTGTGGTTAACCCTCTGTATTCACTCTGGTGAAGTTTTCTCTTGATTGTTGACTTTGACACACATACACCTATCTCCTGGAGAGTGTTCTTGATCTGGCCAACTGTTGGGAAGGGTGTTTTCTTCACCAGGGAAAGAATTCTTCGGTCATCCACTACAGTTGTTTTCCGTGGTCTTCTGGGTCTTTTGGTGTTGCTGAGCTCACCGGTGCGTTTTTTCTTTTTAAGGATGTTCCAAACAGTTGATTTGGCCACACCTAATTATTTTGCTATCTCTCTGGTGGCTTTGTTTTGTTTTTTTTCAGCCTAATGACAGCTCTTTGGATATCATATTTAGAGTTGACAGCAACAGATTCCAAATGCCAATAGCACACTTGAAATTAACTCTGGACCTTTTATCTGCTCCTTGTAAATGGGATAATGAGGGAATAACACACACCTGGCCATGGAACAGCTGAGCAGCCAATTGTCCCATTACTTTTGGTCCCTTAAAAAGTGGGAGGCACATATACAAACTTGTAATTCCTACACCGTTCACCTGATTTGGATGTAAATACCCTAAAATTAAAGCTGAAAGTCTGCAGTTAAAGCAAATCTTGTTTGTTTCATTTCAAATCCATTGTGGTGGTGTATAGAGCCAAAAAGATTAGAATTGTGTTGATGTCCCAATATTTATGGACCTGACTGTATATATATTAGAGAGAGATAGTTATAGATATGTATATAGATCTAGATAATATAATATATTCTCACGAAAGTGACTACACACCTCACATTTTTGTAAATATTTTATTTTATTTTTTCATGTGACAACACCGAAGAAATGACACTTTGCTACAATGTAAAGTAGTGAGTGTACAGCTTGTATAACAGTGTAAATTTGCTGTCCCCTCAAAATAACTCAACACACAGCCATTCATGTCTAAACTGCTGGCAAGAAAAATGAGTACACCCCTATGTGAAAATGTCCAAATTGGGCCCATTTAGCCACTTTTCCTCCCTGGTGTCATGTGACTCATTAGTGTTAGGGAAAAAGTGTGTTAAATTTGGTGTTTATCGCTTTCACTCTCTCATACTGGTCACTGAAATTTCAACATGGGACCTCATGGCAATTTCTCAGGATCTGAAAAAAAAGGAATTGTTACTCTACATAAAGATGGCCTAGGCTATAAGAAGATTGCCATGATCCTGAAACTGAGCTGCAGCATGGTGGCCAAGACCATACAGCAGTTTATCAGGAATGGTTCCACTCAGAACAGGCCTCGCCATGTTGCGTGCACGTGCTTTGCGTCATACCAGAGGTTGTCTTTGGGAAATGGAAGTATGAGTGCTTCCAGCATTGCTTGCAGAGCTTGAAGGGGTGGGAGGCCTGTCAGTGCTCAGACCATACGCCGCACACTGCATCAAATTGGTCTGCATGGTTGTCGTCCCCAGAAGGAAGCCTCTTCTAAAGATGATGCACAAGAAAGCCCGCAAACAGTTTGAAGACAAGCAGACCAAGGACATGGATTACTGGAACCATGTCCAGTGGTCTGATGAGACCAAGATAAATGTATTTGGTTCAGATGGTGTCAAGCGTGTGTTGTGGCAACCAGGTGAGGAATACAAAGACAAGTGTGTCTTGCCTACAGTCAAGCATGGTGGTGGGAGTGTCATGGTCTGGGGCTGCATGAGTGCTGCCGACACTGGGAAGCTACCGTTCATTGAGGGAACCATGAATGCCAACATGTACTGTGACATACTGAAGCAGAACATGATCCCCTCCCTTCAGAGACTGGGCCGCAGGGCAGTATTCCAACATAACGACCCAAAACACACCTCCAAGACAACCACTGCCTTGCTAAAGAAGCTGAGGGTAAAGGTGATGGACTGGCCAAGCATGTCTCCAGACCTAAACCCTATTGAGCATCTGTGAGGCATCCTCAAATGGAAGTTGGAGGAGCACAAGGTCTCTAACATCCACCAGCTCCGTAATGTCATCATGGAGGAGTGGAAGAGGACTCCAGTGGCAACCTGCGAAGCTCTGGTGAACTCCATGCCCAAGAGGGTTAAGGCCGTGCTGGAAAAAAATGGTTGGCACACAAAATATTGACACTTTGGGCCCAATTTAGACATTTTCACTTAGGGGTGTACTCACTTTTGTTGCCAGCGGTTTACACATTAATGGCTGTGTGTTGAGTTATTTTGCAGGGACAGCAAATTTACACTGTTATACAAGCTGTACACTCACTACTTTACATTGTAGCAGTGTTATTTCTTCAGTGTTGTCACATGAAAAGATATAATAAAATATTTACAAAAATGTGAGGGGTGTACTCACTTTTTAGAGATACTGTGTGTGTGTGTGTATATATATATATATGTATATGTATATGTATATGTATGTATATATATATATATATATATATATATATTTGAAAACAGGCACAAATCCTCATCTTCTGGGGTCCCCCACCGGCGAGCCTGGCTTCTCCACTTATCGGAAGCCTCTTGCTATTGTGGAATTCCTGTGGGCTTAATCCCGAGACATGCAATCTGATTCAGCCCTCTACCCCTTTACCACCACATCATAACGTTCACCCCAAACACACACACACACACACCCCACCCTAACCTCATGTTCTCCCTGTGTCCTCCCTCGCTGGATTCACAATGCGCATGCGCGAGCGGAGCTGCCATCTGTGACTGGCCCCAAAGTCTTCTGAGACCTATCATGAAGACCTCAGAAAGGAAAGGGGAAGGAGAACTTCTGCTTCCGATCACCTAAGTCAGTGATGGCGAACTTCGGCACCCCAGATGTTTTGGAACTACATTTCCCGTGATGCTCAACTACACTGAAGTGTGCATGAGCATTTTGGGAAATGTAGTTCCAAAACATCTGGAGTGCCAAGGTTCGCCATCACTGACCTAAGTCAATTGGTGCATTAGTAGGAGAAGGTACTTGTCAAAATCGGTGTATGGATGTACATGTTGCATTGCGCCACTGCTCAGAGACAACGTATAAACATGAACAACGTAAAAGTCATTGATTACACATGTCGGTCCCTCTGACAGCTTTGGCAGGAGCTGTTTTCCGTCTATGTAGAATTTGATTGGGCAAGCCAATCAAATTATACACAGGCAGAAACTGCTGCTCCCACTGGCCGTCAGAACAGACCTCATGGGGGAGCTTGCTGCCTGTGTATTATTGTTGGTGGCAAGATTGGCGTCCTTGGTTGCTAGAATACAGGTGACAGAAACTGCTAGCTGTGGTGGCCAACAAACTGTTTACACTATGGGGGTTATTTACTAAAGGAAAATCCACTTTGCACTGCAAGTGCACTTGAAAGTGCACTTGGAAGTAAAGTCACTGTAGATCCGAAGGGGACATGCAAGGAAAATAAAAAACAGCATTTTAGCTTGCACATGATTGGATGATGAAATCAGCAGAGCTTCCCCTCATTTCAGATCTACCCCTTAGATTTAGAGCGACTGCACTTCCAAGTGCAATTGCAGTGCAAAGTGGATTTGCCTTTCGTAAATAACCCCCTATGATTGTACACATGTAAACGTTCAAACATTACATGTGTGCAAATCACATATACACAGGATCTTGCTGGCAGCATAGAAATCTGTTGTAAAATGGGCACACAGCCCCATACAGTGTAAAGAGCTGTTGTCATTTTGTTCTGTGTGTAGACAGCTTATTAAAAAGAATGAATGTCCGCCGAGTTTTATAGCTACGGACAGACAAGTGCACAAACGCAAAACCCGTGCGTCTGTACCTGTCAAAGTTGGCTGTCTGGGTGGGTTCTAACAGCCAATGCGTACCTATTCAATTTAAATGGGCTGCCGGAATGCAGCTGAGGGCTAGTACAAAAAATAAACAAATGTCTCTTCACTCTCTGTGGGGCGAGCATCCATGTGAATGATCCCTTAAACGTAACCACAAAATTATTTGCAGTAAGTTCATCTCTTTCACAAAACTCAAATTTTCTTTTAAATCAAACCTGTTTGTGTTAAAGGTGAGCTCAATCTAAAATGATTTTGTTTTATTCATTTTTATGTGGGAGTAAAAGTGGGTTGAATCACCTTTTTGTATATTTGTGTAAATACTGAAGATTCTGCTTTTTAATAGTCACAGCAGCTGGGTGTAACTGGACATGTATGTGGAAAGACAGAGGACAGCATGTTAACCAGTTTGCTAGTAACTATGCAAAATTTAAAGCGGTTGTATACCCGCAAATTTTTTTTTTTTTTTTTTTAACCTTTTTTTTTTTTAACCCTGTAAAGCAAAAGGCATAATGAGCTAGTATGCACCGCATACTAGCTCATTATGAAATACTTACCTTAGAACGAGGCGTCAGTATCTTACCTGGTCCACGCCGAGGGAGCTGTCATGTTGCCTCGGCGTGTCTTCCGGGTATCGCGGTTCCAGCGCTGTGAGTGGCTGGAGCCGCGATGTCATCACTCCCGCGCATGCGCGCGGGAGATTCCTTACTCGACAAGGTCCGGCAGCTGCTGGGCTTCAGCCGAGAATCCCCTGTGCGCATGCGCCGCTGCAGTCAGCGGCGCATAGCAAGGGGAATATCTCCTAAACCGTAAAGGTTTAGGAGATATTTTTTTTACCTACAGGTAAGCCTTATTATAGGCTTACCTGTAGGTAAAAGTTACAAAAAAGACTATACAACTGCTTTAAATATCACTTTCAGGTGGAGCTGACTTTCAAATTGTATGTGCTATATTATGTTTAACAAATTATCTGTTTTGTTTAAGGAAACTGGATACAGAAGCCCTTAAAGAAGTGTCTGCATTTCAGCTACCTTTCTTTGGTATTGATCATGCAGAACTTAACCAACAAATTTTTGCTTACAAGAAAAAAATGAAAGCCAAGGTAATTGAAGCTGACAGCAATGAACATTCTCAGCGACAGCAAGAACAACTTGAGGCAATTAGGAAACAGAATTTTCAAAGGAAAAAAATGAAAAAGCAGAAGGGGTCTGCTTATGACCACAGCCCACAGGATTATCAGTTGCTCAGTGCCATGGACTCTGAGGAACAAGAGGAGATGGACTTTGAGCTACATGCTGACCAAGTGACCTTACTTGAAGAAGAAGAATCAAATGGCGACATCTCTCAAAAATAAGCTTTTAATAGTGTCTATATCTGCCAAGAGCAAACCTATTTTTTTTAGACACTGCTGCATTGGAATTTTTTGTCCTGGATTATTTGTACCTTTCAATACGTTGTGAAAAGTCTGTACATTTTAATGTTAGGACTGCTAAATAAATGTTATAATATCAATGGTTTATATAATAGGGATTTTTTCTTTGAAGATTTGTGATACCTGTAAACTTTGATAAAGGTAATTTAAGCCACTTCAATACAGGGCACTTATACACCTTCCTGCCCAGACTAATTTTCAGCTTTCAGCGCTATCACATTTTGAATGACAATTGCGCGGTCATGCAATGCTGTACTCTAATGACATTTTTATAATTTGTTTCCCCACAAATAGAGCTGTCTTTTGGTGGTATTTGATCGCCACTGGGGTTTTTATTTTTTGCGTTACAAATAAAAAAACAAAGACTGAAAATTTTGAAATAAAGAAAAAATGTCTCCTTTCTTTTACAAAACTTTGTAAAGAAGTACGTTTTCTCCACTGATGGGCACTGATGAGGCAGTACTGATTGGCACTGATGATGAGGCACTTATATGCAGCACTGATAGGCGGCACTGATAAGCAGCACTGATATACACTGATGGGCACTCATAGGTGGCACTGATGGGCACTCATAGGTGGCACTGATAGATGCCACTGGAGGGCACTTATAGGTGGAACTGATAGGCAGCACTGATCGGGAGGCACTGGTAGGCATCACTAATGGGCACTGATTGGCATCCCTGGTGGTCATGGATGGGCCTCCCTTTGTGGCCATGGGTTGGCATCCTTGGGGGGGGCAGGGGGACTGCACTGATAATCAGCGCACACACACCCCCGTCAGGGCTTCCAGATTCCGATAAGCCCCCCCCCGCCCGCAGACCCCGATAACCAACAGCCAGGGTTGTCAGGAAAATTCCCTTGTCCCCATCAACATGTCCCCATCGACATGGGGACAAGGTTCTTTGAGGTGGGGGGCACCCCAAAGAACCTTGTGTCCAATCACAGCTGATCGCAGTTTACACTGTGATCAGCTGTGATTGGACACAGCTGATCATGTGGTAAAGAGCCTATGTTATAGGCTCTTTACCTTGATCAGAGATACGGTGTGTCAGACTGACCCACCACACTACTGATCGCTGAGATGCGTGCCCCCTTGGCTTGTCCTTCTGAACGTAATATGACGCTCAGTCAGGATAACAGAACCACTTTCCAGGGGTACTTTTGCTATATGGCGGGCGGGAAGTGCTTAAAGTGATTGTAAAGTCAGGTTTTTTTATCTTGAGGCCTCATGCACCCAGGGCGTTAGAAAAAACGAGCTGCAAAGCCACTACCTATGCCAGCAAAAAACAGCTGTAAAAACGTGCTTTAAGTAGCTTTTTGCATTGGCGTTAATACATGTTTAGCCACGCTAGCTTTTAGCAGTGTTTCTCTGCCTTTATTCAAAATCAGTGGTTCCCTTTGAGAGCCTATTAATTTGAATAGAAGTCGCACCACAAGTCGGATCATGATGATCCGACTTGCGGTGCGTCTTCTGCGCTAAGAATCTTGAAGGGGAACCCTCGCCAATATAGAAAAAAATTGGCGTGGGGTTCCCCCCAAAGTCCATACCAGACCCTTATCCAAGCATGCAGGCCAGGAACCAGCGAGCAGCCCCCCCTCCTGGACCATACCAGATCACATGCCCTCAATGTGGGGGGGGGGGCCTTGTGCCCCCCCACCCCAAAGAACCTTGTCCCCATGTTGATGGGGACAAGGGCCTCTTCCTGACAACCCTAGCCGTTGGTTGTCGGGGTCTGCGGGCGGGTGGCTTATCGGAATCTGGAAGCCCTCAGATCCCAGCCCCCCACCCTATGTGAATGAGTATGGGGTACATTGTACCCCTACCCATTCACCCAAAAAAAAGTGTCAAAAATAAAAACAGTACACAGGCTTTTGATAAAGCAGCTCCGGCATCTCTTCTCCTTCCGCTCTGTTCTACCTCTGGCGATGTCTTCATCCTCTGGTTCTTTCCCCTGCGCTGATGTCTTTTTCCGCCGCCGGTTCTCCTCTCTCTGCTGTCTTCGCCTGCTGGCGGGTCTCCTCTCTCCCCTGTCTTCTCCCTCTGTTCATCCTCTGATGTTCTCCCAACTCTTTCTCCCTCTGTAATGCTGGGTCTGCCGTGTGCCATTACTTATATAGCCATGGGGCAGGGCTACCCGGTGACATCACCCGGAGGCCCCGCTCCTTGTGACGTCACCACCCATCATGCCCCGGGTGGTGATTTCACGTGAGTCCTCCGGATGACGTCACTGGGTGGCCCAGCCCCATGGCTATATAAGTAATGGCACACGGCGGACCCAGCAGTACAGCGTGAGAGAGCGTCAGAAGAACATCGAAGGAAGAACAGAGGGAGGAGACAGCGGAAAGAGGAGACCCGGCAGCAGGAGAAGAGAGCGGAGAACCAGAGGATGAAGACTTTCTTGTCCTGCATGCTTGGCTAAGGGTCTGGTATGTATTTTGGGGGGGGATCCCACGCCAATTTTTTTTTTTTCCATTTTGGCAAGCGTTCCCCTTAAAGATCCTCAGCGCAGAAGCCGCACTGCATCATCGCCCGACTTGTGGTGCAACTTCTATTCAAATCAATGGGCTCTCATAGGAGACTATTGATTTTGACATGTAAAAAAAAAAAATGCTTAACGTGACTGATTTACAGCCGCGTTAAGCCACGTTTAGCAGCTTTTAACCAGCGTCAGACTTTTTACAGCTCTAACGCCGGTGTAGTATCGATTATTGCCTCCCGTCGAAAAATGCATCCTACGTACTGCGCATGTGCAGTACGTCACGTCACTCCAGCTGATTTGCCGATCAGTTGGCATGACGTATCGACTGCACATGCGCAGTTCGTCGGATGCATTTTCCGACGGGAGGCGTGCGCAGAGAGAGAAAACAAAGTGTCAGCGTGTAGGAGCAAGGCTCTGGAAAAGCGAGTGAAGCAATAGAAAAGTGAAACATGAACAAGGCAGAGACAAGAGAGCAAAAGAGGAGATAATTAGAGCACATAAAATAGATGAAAAAATTACAAGAAAGAACAGCAATAGAAAGGAGAGAACTGGAAAAAGGCAGAAATGACAGAAACAGAGGAAATAATGAAAAAAGGGGAGAAAAAGAAAAGGAAAAAGAAGAAAAAATAAATAAAAAGGAAATTAAGAAAAATGAGATAAAATAAAAAATGGAATACAAAAAATAATAAAAAAATAAACAAAAATACAAATAAAAAAAAAATATATAAATGTAAATACAATAAAAATTATAATAAATAATAAATAAAAATAAATATAATTTAAAAATAAAATAAAAAAATAAAAATAAATCTATATAATAAAAATAGAAAAAAAATATATAAGAATTCATGTCAATGAAAAAAATAAAAATAAATAATCAAATATCAGAAAAGCAGATACCCAAGCGACTCGCTCCTATGTGGAGCAACCTATGCTAATACCACAGTGAAAGCTTAGGGTTATATCGAAAGCTAAATGGTTTATTGTGTAAGCCAGGGGTGTCCAAACTATGGCCCTCCAGTTGTTCAGGAACTACAATTCCCATCATGCTTAGTAATGTCTGTGAATTTCAGAGTTTTACAATGCTTCATGGGAAGTGTAGTTCTGCAACAGCTGGAGGGCCGTAGTTTGGACACCCCTGGTGTAAGCCAATGGGAGTAAAAAATTGTCACATGCGGCTATTATGAAGTATGTCGGAATATATACCGAAAAAACGTAGATATACTTGGTATATTAGCTTCCCTAAGCGAATATCACAGGTGAGCATAGGGTGTACAAAAAAGAAGAAAGTACAGCCTAGAAAAGAACAAAGAATAGTTATATACATGGTATGTATCACACCCGATAGGGCGCTGCCCAGGCTAGACATCAATAGACATTATACAGGTTTAACATCATCATATGGTAAAATAAGCAGTAGAAGAAAAAAAATTGCGAATGGAGAAGAGATTATTATCTGTCGTCAATTAAACGTGAGAGATAGATTAGTATTGAGACCATCGGGCTGTACCGTGCCTAATGTATGTATCCCAGTATGCCTCACGACAGAGGAGTAACCAGTCTCGATCACCCCCCTATTGGATAACTTAACGTGTTCCATCACCATTCCACGTAGCTCATGGATTTGGTGTTTAGCTGTCACAAAGTGCATTGCTACGGGTTTGTTAGGGTCAGCCTGTTCACCCTTTTCAATTCTGGCTAGGGCTACCCTAATGTCACTTCTGTGCTTCTGAAAACGTTTTTTGAACGGGCCAACAGTTTTTCCTACGTATGTCAATGTGCAGGGGCATTTCAGTATGTGCACACAGAAATCAGTGTTGCAATTGAAATACTCTCGTATCAAATGTTGGTTACTTATGTGTAGATATGAAAAATGCTTGCCACAAATGAGTGAATTTCACACATTACAGTTATAACATTTATAACAACCAGTCTTCTGTGATATCTTAGGTGGAATTTTGGTATATTTGTGTCTAGGATCTGCCTGTACCAAATGGTCATGCAGCGTCCTCCCATGTTTATAAGCTATCATGGGTTTGGTCCTGATCAACAGATCTCCTACCACTTCCATCAGCTCATTCCCCACAGTTACAACCTTTTGTACCACCTGCCCCACCCTATTAGATTGTAAACTCTTCTGAGCAGGGCCCTCTTAATCCTCTTGTATTTTATTATATTGTAACTGTATTGTCTCCTTTTATATTGTAAAGCGCTGTGTAAACTGTTGGCGCTATATAAATCCTGTATAATAATAATAGTAGGTCCTAAGGATCTGTCCGACTGTAAAATGTTTAAGTTGCGTTCTGTTGCGTGTTTAATCGCACCTGATTCCTGATTGTATGTGTGAATGAACAATGGACGAGTGACAGGGCTTGGGGTCCTGATGCGCTCAGATAAGGCTTTGTCGAGGATCTGATCAAGTACCGAAGTGGGGTACCCATGTTCTAAAAACTTGTGATATCTCAAGTTTCTTTTTATCATCTTCATCTGAACATATACATAATACCCTTACAAATTGTGAAATGGGCAAGTTATTGCGTAGTTGTGCAGGATGTGCACTATGGAAATGAAGCAATGTGTTTCTGTCAGTGGGTTTGGTGTATAGGGATGTAGTAATGGTCCCGCCACTATTGGTGATGAGCATGTCAAGAAATGAAATCCGATGTGTGAAAACTCAGGATTGAACACTATTCCTGGAAAAATACTATTCAGGAAGTCAACAAAGACAGTGAAGTCATCCTCACTGCCTGACCAAATAAGAAAAATATCATCAATATATCTTATCCATCTCTTTACATGCATGGTAAATAGAGGGGATGGGTAGACATGCTGCTCTTCAAGATAAGCAACAAATAAGTTGGCAAATGAAGGTGTTGCTGAGCTCCCCATGGCTGTACCCCGAATCTGTGTGTATGCCTTCCCCTCAAATGTAAAATGATTGTTAGTGAGAATAAACTCAAGGCATTTGAGTATATAGCCACTTGGTAACCCGGGAGAATCTTGTTTGGCAAGAAAGTGTTCAACAGACCTGTAAGCCGGTGGCATTCGGTATACAGGTGTATAGAGATTAAATGTCCATTGTGGTGAGTTTCCACTCATCCTGAAATACTGAATACTGAAATAATTTATTATTTTTTTATTTTATTTTTTAAATTTTATTTTTTGGATTTTATTTTTATTTATTATTATTTTTTATTATTATTTTTATTTTATTTACATTTATATATATTTTTTTATTTTATTTTTGTTTGTTTTTATTTGTATTTATTTTTTATTTATTTTTTGTATTCCATTTTTTCATGTTTCATTTTTTATTTTCTCTCATTTTATTTTATTTTTTTTCCTTTTTATTTATTTTTTCTTCTTTTTTCTTTTCCTTTTTCTCCCCTTCTTTTTGTTTTTTTTTCCCTTTTTTTCATTTTTTCCTCTTTCTGCCATTTCTGCCTTTTTCCAATTCTCTCCTTTCTATTGCTGTTCTTTCTTGTAATTTTTTTTCATCTGTTTTATGTGCTCTAATTATCTCCTCTTTTGCTCTCTTGTCTCTGCGCTAGCCCTGGGGATTTTTTTTTTTTACAGCTTAAAAACGCCTATGCCACTTACAGCTCCTAAAAGCCTGTGTGCATGGACACACAGAACATGGAGAGGCATTTTTAACTGCTTCAGCCCTGGAAGATTTTACCCCCTTCCTGACCAGAGCACTTTTTGTGATTCGGCACTGCGTTGCTTTAACTGACAATTGCGTGGTCGTGCAACGTTGCACCCAAACAAAATTGACATCCTTTTTTTCCCCACACTCTGTATGAACAGACGATCTGTCTCTTCTCCCCTAAGAGAACCGGAAAGTGTGTGTTTACACACACAGATCCTGGTTCTCCGTGTGTCAGCAGCGATCGCAGGAGCCCGGCAGTCGCACTTGCATAGGCTCCGGGGGAGAGCAGAGGGCGAGCGCCCCTAGTTGCCACAGGGCGAAGCGACTTAACATTACATCGTTTCACCCAGCCGTGCCATTCTGCAAAAAAATAAAACGTCTAAACGCCCTGTGTGCATGAGGCCTTGTGCATGAGGCCTTGTGCGTGCTATGCATTAAGATAAAAAGCTTTCTGTATCCAGCGATGTCCACGAGAACCTCGGCCATCCTGGGACTCTCCCTCTTGATTGGCTGAGACACAGCAGCGGCGCCATTGGCTCCCGCTGTTGTCAAAGTCAGAGAAAGAGTGGGTGGATCCGGGTCGCGGCCCTGTGTTTTAATGGAGCAAGCTGCTTGCTGTGGGGACACTCACCAGGAGGAAGGGGCCAGAAGCACCAAAGAGGGACCTAGAAGAGGAGGATCAGGAGGGCTCTGTGCAAAACCAACTACACAGACCAGGTAAGTATAACATGTTTGTTATTTTTATAAAAAAAACAAAACAAAAAAAACGAGACTTTACAATCACTTTAAGATGACCTGATACCACATAAAGAATTTTTTTTTTTTTTTCTTTTTGTTACCACTTGGTTTAATGTAAACTTGCTCATCTTATCTTTTGCTGCCATGGGGGTTATTTACTAAAGGAAAATCCACTTTGCACTGCAAGTGCACTTGGAAGTAAAGTCGCTGTAGATCCGAGGGGGACATGCAAGCAAAATAAAAAACAGCATTTTAGCTTGCACATGATTGGATGATAAAATCAGCAGAGCTTCCACTCATTTCAGATCTACCCCTTAGATTTAGAGCGACTGCACTTCCAAGTGCACTTTCAGTGCAAAGTGGATTTGCCTTTCGTAAATAACCCCCCATGGCACTAATAGGTAGCTAGGTCTATTAGAATTGACTGTCTGGGATTGTGGCCTAAAGCAATAAGTTGAGGGAAAACATTAAGAGAAAGACAGCAAAGCTAAAAAAAAGACAAAAATATGATTTCATATTCATCTCATTCAGTACAGGTTCCTTTTGGTTGTCAGCCTCAGACATAAAATATGAACAAAGCTCATCCTTCTGTACAGTCTCCTCTCTCCAAAGCTCTAAGTGCCACTTCTATCGGCTGCCTTGTTCCTCTCTTATCAGCATGAGTCACCTCTGACAGATTTTCCCCAAGACCAGGAGAAAAAAGGTGAAGTGGAGGAGAGCTTTAGCACACTGCCTGTGACTGATATTCACAGCTGTGTGTTTTCTCAGTATAGAGTGAGGAGCGAGGTGTGACCTTTGCCTCCAATAAGGTTCGGAGTTTTTCTCCCTGAGCTAGGCAGTGTGTGAATTCAGATCCCTGCCCCCTTCTTTCTGCTGCTGAGAGATGCTGCCAGATTTATATATATATTGTGTTGTAGGAGGCTGTACAGGACAAATGGCTGCTGATTATCAGGTATAACTTATGTAGTATGACTTGTTTCATCTGTGTATCATCTGAGGATAGTCACTTCACTGGGTATATGTAAGGGTTTACAACCACTTCAAGCTTTGACCACGGGTTTTACGCTGACTCCTTCAGGTGAAGACACTGGCAAGGTGATGGCTGACTCCCTTCTATGGACAGCAGGCTTCTGGCCTGTAATTCCAACTATACTGCAAGATTTGTATAGTTTCCTTTAACACTGAACTCTTTGTTTGGCACTCACCCTTGGTACATCAGTGCAACATGGTACAGTTAACGGAAGAGTGCTCTACAGGTCCTTTGCAGTGGCAATCCAAATCTTGGTAGTTCCAGTCGCTGAAGACCCTCACTATGGAGGAGAGTGTATGCTCTCCTGAAACAGGTGAAGCATGGAGTCCCCACCTGGTATGTTCTCCTCTAGGGAAGCAGCCAGTACCCTGTTGTGATGAGTCTGTGGCTTTGCCCCTTTGCAGGTGGGGTCCCTCTCCAACCCCTCACACCCCAGCCCCCCTAACCCAGCCTGGGTGGTGGGAGTCCCTTGGACCAGAAGCAATGTGTGCACTGATTAAGGTTATGAGAACCCCTTAAGGGACCCCCTCACTTATATGAAGAATGTCAGACAAAAGGGAAATGAGACGACCGGGCAGGCCAGTAAACATGGCACAGGGCCATGATGAGGTTATTCAGGTTTCTTCTCAAAACTTGGCACCTGGGTCATTGGACCCCAGTCTCCATATCTAAGAATCTCCCCTTATCTCCACAGGTACTTCTCATTCCTCATTTTTACCTAGCGAGAAATTTTCAGCCTCTATGGCAGATCTAAAGGGGAAAGTCTCTGCTCTGATAGAAACCAAGGGACACACAAGGCATAAGTACCACCAGTCGGTGTCCATTACTAAATCTTTTCTGTCCAATTCGGCAGCATTACTATCCAATGAAGAGGGCCAAAAGATGAGGAAGTTGGATGGCAGTTGCCTTCAAACTCTCTAAGCTGAAAGAAACCATTAAGGTTCTGGTGAACAAAGTGCACTCCAGTTTTCAACTAGAACTGCCCCCCGCCTACTATACCTAAGGATACCAGTATGTGATCTCTTCTAAGAAACCTACTAGGTCTCTCTCAGATCACCCACTTGTATAGGATGTTTTCTATGAGAATTGGCCACAGCCAAAGTGTATACACCTCCCAGGAGGTTTGTACGGCAGTACACAGTGGAGGCAGCCTACCACAAAAAGTGGAAGGTGCCAGTGCCTTATGGTTCGTATTGAGGTTATACCATTCTTCAAAGACCCAGTGGACAAAACGTTTGCTCTGTCAAGCTCAGCCATGCAGTTGGTGATGGTGGTGTCTATGGCCGTTTTCCAAACTCTGGCAGTCTGGGCCAAGCACATGGTGAGCAACCCTGGATAGATTCTGACTGATCTCTCAATGCCTCAAAAACTGGAGCTCTTTCCAGTATCTTTGCGCAGCTGCGTTGACAGTTTGGACACCCTGCATCAAAATTCTTGTCTGTTGCTCATGTCTGTACAAATGCACAGGATCCTCTGGCTGTGGAAACCTTCTCTGGAGAAGGTTTTTGTAAGAAATGTGTAGAAAGGATTCCTTTTGAAAGTCCCCTTTATTAAGGAAGTCACAGGCGGAATGAGCACTATTATCTAGTAAGAAGAAACCTATGGTGCCCACCGTAAAGTTTGCCACTTCTGTGTTTCAGACGTTTCTTTTTCTCCCTCCAAGACCTCCGCTTCAAAAGCCAAGTCCCCCGCTCAGTTCCATTTCAGGTCTTAGACATGCAAGGCAGCCAAGTCTGCTGCCAAGTCCTCCTCACAATGAAGGTACACCTCTAGTTTTGCAAGTGGGGGGTGATGTCTATTGGCCATTTCGGCTGCCTAGACTCAGGGTATTCAGATCTATTGATCTGGGATGTGGTGTGCAAAAGGGGTACAGGCTGGAGTTCTGCTCTCTACTTCCTCTCACTTTATGCCCTCAGTTTTGCCAGCCTCTTTGATGAGATTGCAGGCCCTTCAGACTGCCTTGCAGCAAATTTACTCTTCAGGAGTAATTGTTCCAGTTTCCTCCTGAGGAATGATTTTGGGGCTTTTATTCAAACTTGGTTCCAAAGCCAGATGGTGTTTACCCGATCCTAGACTTGAAGGTCCCCAACACCTTCTTACTGGTTAGAAAGTTACAGATTGGATTGGACTGGTCTGTCAACTGCATTGCTGCAACAAGGGGAATTTCTAGTATTGATAGACATTAAGGATGCATTGTTTACATATTCCTATTTTTTCCCCACAGCAGCAGTTCCTGAGACTTGCGGTAGGCAAGTAGCATGTCCAGTTTGCAGGTCTTCCCTTTGGCCTGTCCATGGCCCCTCAGGTCTTGACCAAAGTGCTTGCCCTAATATTGGCACTGTTGCGACCTCAATGAGTCCACATTTTCGAATATCAGAATGACCTTCTCTTGAAGGATCCCTCCACCCTGGTGAAGAATTAGCAGCGGACAATACAGACAGGTCAGAGCTTCAGGAGAATTCTCCACCTGCAAAAGACTGTGTTGGATTCAAAACAAAACCAGAGAAAATTCCCAGCTCAATTCACCAAACAGTCTGCTTACCAAACTAATTAACCTAGCAGTATGCATTAAAAACAGGAGTTTAGTTAGCACACATTTGCAAACACATTTGTAATATTGGTGAGGGGACACACTGGACACCTTTGCTGCCATTGTGCTATGGTATATGCTGGGTGTCCAGTGTGCCCCTGTGCCTTTAAGGAGGGATGAGCTACCTCCAGGCTTCCCTGCCCTCTATCTATTCATTAGAATGCATGTGCTTCCACAGTAAAGACTCTCCTAAAATGACAAGAGTTAGGACTGCAGATAATACTGGGGCTGCCGTGAAGTGGCTCTGCAGCTTACGCATGTGTTTGCAAATGTGTACTAACTAAACCCCTGTTTTTAATGCATACTGTTAATTCGGCTGGTATGCAGACTGATTGGTGAATTGAGCTGGGAATTTTCTCTGGTTTTGTTTTGCATGTGTTGCCCTTTAATTTGCTTCTTGCTGTAAAAGCCAGTTAGGCGGGGGGCAGAGGTCATTTGTTTGTTACTGTGTTGGATTTAACCCAGCACTTGGAGCACCTGGGCCTAGGTTTGGGCACGGGCCAGTCTTGAGCATTTTTTCCCTGGGATCGAGTGTCAACCCTTCAAGCTCATGTCTGAACCCTGTTATCCAAAAGGTTTCCAGCAGAGAGTACTGACGCCTCATGTTTTCCTCCTTCAAGGTAATGATTGCCTAGTTTCACTTCAGGCCTCTGCAGCTCATTGTGCTGACTTTGGGACAAAAGTATTCAGTCTCTGGATAGACCCTTACATTTATATCCCAAAGCCAGGATACCTCTGACCTGGACTGACCAGCCCTGCACTGGAATTGGGGAAGTCTTTTCTTCTGTTTAACTTTGCCAGTTCTCAAAACCGATGCCAGCCTGTTGCTGGGGAGGTGTCCTAGGGACCAAAATTGTCCAAGGAATATGATCCTCAAAGGAGTCTAGACTTGGACAAACCAGCTTCAGGGTGACCGACAAGGTTTCAGTCAGAAAACACCAACAGCTTACATCAATGACCAGGGTCGCACCAGAAGCCACATGGCCCATCAAGTTGTGGACCTAATTTTGGCTTAGAGTAGATTTGTATACATTAAAACACCAAAGCATTAGATAAACATAAATGCAAACATATGTAAAATCAGATGCCTCAAAGCCATGCTCCTGTCATTGCTTATACCAATGACAGGCATTCAAGTGTTCACCACATGAGATATACTTCATAACACCTTGTGAATTTGTGCACAAAAAAAGTCTTTCAAAAGAGTCTTTCTGATATGATGTTAGACGCACCCATCACCAGGGGTCACCACCTTGTGAGTCCCGCTCCCTTAGGGGTTCAAACTCACCAGATGAACTGTTATTGTAAACCTCTAATAATCAGACCGACATTCCGTCCGTCACACCGAGCTTGTTTGGGGTCTGCTCGTTCCAGGGATTGGTCACTTAGTACAAAAGTGAGGCTCCACATAGTGTAATGCTGTTTAAAGCATTTATTTCACCAAACCCGGATAAAAATCACACTTACAAACATAATTAAAAGCCATGCATTGTAAATAAAAACATTCAGCTGTTTTCACCGGTCAGGAAGGTACCATCCACTACGCTACTCGGCTGGTCAGGCTAGCTGCTCCTCTGCCAGTGAAACGTACAGGTCGCTTCCGGTCCCTGTATACGCTCTGACGCCTTTTGTCATTACGACTTCGTCTGATGCCCTGGAACACCTGTGCCGGCAGAACACGTTCCTGCGCGGCTCATGGAGGTAATGAGCTGTGAGTGAGCCCTAATAGTGAATATGTATGTAATTTTATATTTATGTACAATTCTTTGAGTCCAATAAACAGTTTTTTTTTTTTTTTAAAGACCTTTATTTAGTGTAGCCTTTCTGTTACAGTAGGCCAAACCAGTCTAGCCAAGCTTCAGCCCCTCCCTTTCCAAAATTATATAACCTGTTTATACTATTTTTTTATGTGCTTTTGACTTTTTTTGTGCTGCAGTGCAGTACTTCCTCCTTTCTAACCTAGTTGAGAATGATGTTTTGCTCAATTCCATGCGTGCAAAGATGTGCTGAACTTGAGAATGAGGGACATTTTAGGGAGATGGTGACCTACAGCATGCTATGCACGCCGGGGCAAAGAGTGGATGCGACCAAACTGTTAACAGTGGTAGGGACTAAACAGGCACGGTTAAACAAAACCTGGGCTTCCTTGTACCTATAAAATATGCTTTGATTGCTGTTGCTTAAGCAAGAGTCTCACAAACACATACCCCCTGTACTCCTACATAACACCCCCCCCCCCCATATACCCCCTATACTCCTAGATAACACCAGACCCCCCCCCCCCCATACCCCTATACTCCTAGATAACACCAGACCCCCCCATACTCCTAGATAACACCAGACCCCCCCTTTACCTCCTATACAACTAGATAACACCAGACCCCCCTATACTCCTAGATAACACCAGACCTCCCCTATACTCCTATATAACAACAGACCCCCTCCCCATACCCCTATACTCCTAGATAACACCAAACTCCTAGATAACACCAGACCCCCCCTATACCCCCTATACTCCTAGATAACACCAGACCCCCCCCCCCATACTCCTAGATAACACCAGACCCCCCCATACTCCTAGATAACACCAGACCCCCTCATACTCCTAGATAACACCAGACCCCCCCCCCCTATACTCCTAGATAACACCATACCCCTTATACTCTTAGATAACACCAGAACCCCCCCCCCCCCCCCATACTCCTAGAAAACACCAGACCCCCCGCCCCCCCTATACCCTCTGTATTGCTAGATATGCATAGAATGCTGGGACTTGTAGTTCCGTGTATCGAAGGTGATACATAGAATGCTGGAACTTGTAGTTCCGTGTATAGAAGGTGATACATAGAATGCTGGGACTTGTAGTTCCGTGTATACAAGGTGATACATAGAATGCTGGGACTTGTAGTTCTGTGTATACAAGGCAGATACATAGAATGCTGGGAATTGTAGTTCCGTGTATACAAGACAGATGCATGAAATGCTGGGGCTTGTAGTTCCGTGTATACAAGACAGATACATAGAATGCTGGGACTTGTAGTTCCGTGTATACAAGTTGATACATAGAATGCTGGGACTTGTAGTTTTATGTATACAAGATAGATACACTAGAATGCTGGGTCTTGCAGTTCCTGTATAAAAAGACAGATACACAGAATGTTGGGACTTGTAGTTCCATTTTAACCAATTTTGAGAAAAAGAATTTAAGGACATTTGTCACTGAGATTAGGGGGGCTGGGGAGGACTGGCTCTGTGTTCCTCTGCTCTGCTGGGGGCTGCGGAGGACTGGCTCTGTGTTCTACTGCTGTGAGTGGAGCCTCCGGAACTCTAGCCCGGCTCTGCGGGACCCCAGGACAAACATGAAATCGCGGGACGGTCCCGCGTAATCCGGGACAGTTGGGAGGTATGCTGAATGGTTTGGCATTGCCTTCGAGCCAGGCAGCAACCTTTGGCACATCTGCACATATGCCTGCTTCAGTGCACATGCGTGAAGTCGCGCAGTGCTACGAATGTCCCGAATAGCTGTTTGCATATGTAAGGGGAAACTCTGAACGTGTGCAGATGGAGTACAACCCAATCTTTTAAGACCTGTGGATAAAGGTTGGAAAAGCTCTCTAAGGCCTTGTTTTCACTTGCAGGCCCTGCTCTGCAACCTGCCATTACAGCCATGTCTGTCTGGCAGTGGCAGACCTTAGCTGTCTGGTCCAAGAACATGATAGAAGTGCGTTTAATGCATGTCCTTTGATCAGGAACACCTCTTTAACAAGCCCTGAACAATTTTACCAAGGAGTTCACAGGGGGAGAGCATGCTTGTCCCAGAAAAACAAAGCAAAATCTCTTGGAAATCCCTTTTGTTCTGAGCCTAAGATAGGTTCCTTCTATTTCTCTAATGCCGCGTACACACGGTCGGACTTTCTAGAAAGCTAGGTCCGACGTACTTGCCGCCAGACTTCCGGCGGACTACCGCCGGACTTTCTGAACGGCCGGACTTGCCTACACACGGCCGGACTTTCCGGAATCCGGTCTTCCCGACGGACTTCCGCCGGACTTTCAGAACGAACGGACTTTCCCACACACGGACAAGTCCGTTCATTTTGAACGTGACTTTGGTACGACGGGACTAGAAAAGGAATTCAATCTCGCCGCTTTTTTTGGCGAGATTGAAACCTTGCGAGCCCCGTCGCAGGCCCTTAGGTCTGGTATGGATTATAAAGGGGAACCCCTACGCCGAAAAAACCGCAGACCCCGACAACCAACGGCCAGGGTTGTCGGGAAGAGGCCCTTGTCCTCATCAACATGGGGACAAGGTGCTTGGGGGGGGGGGGCGCAGGGCGCCCCCCTCCCCCAAAGCACCCACCCCCCCATGTTGAGGGCATGCGGCCTGGTACGGTTCAGGAGGGCGGGGGCGCTCGCTCGTCCCCACCCCCTTTCCTGACCGGCCAGGCTGCGTGCTCGGATCGGGGTCTGGTATGGATTTTAGGGGGACCCCACGCCGTTTTTTCGGCGTAGGGGTTCCCCTTTATAATCCATACCAGACCTAAGGGCCTGGTATGCCCCGCGCTCGCCGCAATAGGAAGATTTGTTTTTCCTATTGCAGCGAGCGCGAGATGCAGTAACCTGCTCCTCCGTCGTATCTGGTCCTTCGGACTAGCATACAGACGAACGGGCTTTCCGTCAGGAACTGAGTCCGGCGGAGGTACGACGTAAAGATTTGAAGCAGGCTTCAAATCTAAAGTACGTCGGATTTCCGCAAAAATCCGACCGAAACGGTCCGTCGGAAGTCCGATGGAGACCACACACGGTCGGACTTTCCGCCGGACTTTGTCCGGCGGCGTCCGGCGGACTTTTGCAGGTGAAAAGTCCGACCGTGTGTACGCGGCATAAGGCTTTCAAGTCCAAGGCAAAGTCTGGAACTCATATCTGCCATAAGGCCTGGACTCATAAGTCCTCCAGGACCACACCTTTGAAAGCGGGCAGACATCTCTTGAACTTTGCATCCATTTGGTCCTGGGACATTTGACACCAGAGCATGGTAACCAGAATATAAATGAAAAATTACTATGCTGTGCTATCTCTGATAATAGTTCCAACAATAATTTCAAAGTTCCAACATTATAATATATTTCAAAAACTGTATATAGAGTCCGTTGATTGCTGTGATAATAAAATCTGTGTTGAGTGTCACATTCCACAGACAAATTAAAACTAATAAACAAACTTATAAAAATGATATATATGGTGCCACAAACGTGAAGCATAAAGTGCTGAAGTGCATATAACAGTGACGTCCTAATTAAACGCGGATCCGCCCAACATAATCGGTATATAATCCTTATTAAAAGGTATAAAATGGTGACTTCATAAAAACATGAAAACAACGTGCTGCAGTGTCCACACTCAGGTGCTCCCCACCCTCAGGCAATGGCCGTTCACCTTAGAGCGTGTGACCTCGCAATTAAGTTTGGTCAAACACGCATATGAATCACCTCAGGGATTCTAAGTTAGCTGTATACTGTTTGTATATGATATATGTATGTATATGCATGTTTGACCGAACTTCCATACTGCTCTGCAGAAACTCCACTTGCAGGGGTCATTGCTGTTGTCCCAGAGAAATAATGGTTTCAAGGTTTCTATTCAAACCACTCCTAAGTCCACCATTCCTAATGTAAAGGGCATCAGTCCTATGCTGGATCTGAAGGTTCTCAAAACTTTCCTCTGGGTACAAATGTTTCACATGGAACTCTATTTAACCACTTCCCATCCGGGCCAATTCTGGCACTTCGCTCCTGAAAAAATCATAATTTTTTTTCAAGAAAATTACTCAGAACCCCCAAACATTATATGTTTTTTTATCAGAGACCCTAGGAACAAAATGGCAGCCGTTGCAACTTTTTATGTCACAAAGTATTTGCGCAGCGATTTTTCAAACGTGTTTTTTTTCATGAATTAAAAAAAGCAAAACAGTAAAGTTAGCCCAATTTTTTTAAATAATGTGAAAGATGAAATTTTTGATCACTTTTATTCCTATTACAAGTAATGTAAACATCCCTTGTAATAGTAATAGTGTGTGACAGGTCCCCTTTATGGAGAGATGTGGGGTCTATAAGACCCCACATCTCTCCTCCAGGCAGGAAAGACCGAGATCAAAAGAAAAAATAAACGATCTCAGCCTTTCCAGCCAAGTCCCTGGCAATGTTTACTTCCGCCGGGCCGTACATGATGTCATAACGTCGCACCCAGGCCTCCGAAGGTTATAGAGATTGCCGGGGACCATCTGTCCCTTGGAAATCTCTATGCTCAACTTCTGGCGCTGGTGGATTCCTTCTCTGGCTCATCAATTTCACAGGTGAGCTGGTAGAAGCACCGGAGGGCGGCGGGAGGAATAATTCCTCCACATTGTGTAAAGAGGCTGTTTGATCCTGTCTTCTCTGATCCTCCCCTCCTTCCACTGACTCCCAATAATTTCCTGATACCACAGAGTCTATGGAGTCAGGCTGCACATGCTCAGCTTGGTGTGTATTGCTAGAGAGCTTTTTTTTTTGTTCTTGGGAGGATACATGTGATCAGCACAGGGCCAATCAGCACAGTCCAGACAGAGGGTCAGGGGTCTTGCAGTCTCATATGGCAGTCAGAAAACTCCTACAAGCTTTAACTAGTGCTTGGCTGGACACTGATAGAAGTCACAAGACTGCTCTAACTGCAAAGAAGAAAAGTTATTTAGCAGTTTATATTTACTAAAATAATTGCCATTCTATGCTTTGTGTACTGTGGGAGACCAGATATTGTGAATGCAGGGTCTTGGGTTTAGTAACACTTTAAGTTTGTTTCCTTCCATCTGTGAGATATACTGGGCTGTGTGGACATCAAGGATGCCTATTTGCATGTCCCCATCTTTCCGGTGCATCAATGCATCCTGCATATGGCTGTGAACTCAACAGTAACAATTTGTTGCTCTTTCCTTTGGTCTGACCACTGCACCTTGAGTTTTCACCAGGGTGATAGGCCCTCGTCCTTGCCTTGCTTCTTTCCCAGGACATCCCTGTGGTAGGATATCTGGACAGTCTTTTGACAGAACAGTTGACTCAGGCTCTGCCAGCGAACATTCTGCAGAGATTCAGGTGGATCCTAAAATTCCAGAAGTCATCACAGGAACCATCTTATCGCTAGGAGTATCTGGGCCTGATCCCAGATCAGGCCCTATCCAAGGTTTTCCTCTCTCAGGACAAACTCCACACACTCCGCTCTGGCGCATCCATGATAAGATTTATTCTGCATTCCAGCAGCCAACCGACCCTCTACCTTTGCATGTGGGTTCTGGGCATAATGGTGACCACCTTCAAGAGGGTTATGTTCTCCCAATTCCATGCAAATCATTGCAGCTGAACATTCCGGCTGTGTGAGATAAGAGAGCTTAGTCTCTAGACCAGTGATGGCAAACCTTTTTG
Source organism: Lithobates septentrionalis (assembly GCA_037952835.1). Taxonomy (NCBI): domain Eukaryota; kingdom Metazoa; phylum Chordata; class Amphibia; order Anura; family Ranidae; genus Lithobates; species Lithobates septentrionalis. Next base: position 343,715 of record JBBDGP010000401.1, on the reverse strand, counting down.
AGCCAGAGTGCCCAAACTGCAACACAAAATCAACTTCTTTACTTCAAAGTGCCAACACTGCAATTAGCAAGAGAGGGGGGCTGAGAGAGAAAAAGGGGGGGTTAAAAGAGCGGGGGTTGTGAGAGAGAGAGGGGTGTGAGAGTGGGGTTGGGGATGAGAGGGGGGTGTGAGAGAGAGAGTGAAGGGGGCGTTGAGAGAGAAGGGGGTGTGTGAGACTGAGGGGGTTGAAAGAGTGAGAGGGCGGACAGAGAGAGAGAGGGGTGTGAGAAAGATGCTGAGAGAGAGGGGGAACAGAGAGAGGGGGGCTGAGAGGGAGGGGGGACAGAGAGAGTGTGAGGGTATGAGAGAGAGCGCAGGGGACTGAGAAAGAGGGGTGTAAGAGAGAGAGAGAAGGGAATTGAGAGAGTGGGACTAAGAGAGAGAGGGGTGTGAGAGAGAGAGCGAAGGGGACTGAGAGAGAGGGGTGTAAGAGAGAGAGAGAAGGGGATTGAGAGAGTGGGGCTGAGAGAGAGAGAGGGGTGTGAGAGAGAGCGAAGAGAACTGAGAGAGAGGGGGACACAGAGAGAGGAGGAACAGGGGGGGGGGGGCTGAGAGAGAGGGAGAGGGGTTGAGAGGAGTGTGAGGGGGGAGATGAGAGAGAGACCCCTAGCTCTGTCCCTATCTGTAGTCCCTGCTCTGCCCCAGTCTTTGCCTGCAAGTAGTCTGTGTATGACTGTGCCCAGTACCTTCTATGCCAGTCTCTGTCCTTGATCCGGGGGAGCTCTCTGCTCTGTTCCATCCAGCGGCTCCCTCACAGCTTGCGCCTCCCACCTGTCCTCGTCTCCCGGGCCCCTAGTCAGCCTGTTCTCCAGGCCTCACTGCTGAAGAGGAGGTTTGATGAGTCCAGGCTTCAGAAGACGCTGAAGACTCTGATGCTGCGCCCGCTGCTCGCCTCTTCGGCCGTCAAGGAGGCAGTGAAGCTCTTCTCTCTCTCCCGCGCTCTCCGGCCTGTACCCTTCCCCGTGGAGGCTGCGGGGCTACCCACTCACTCGTTGAGATAGATTCCTAGACCTCGCCGTTGCTTGCTGCTGTGCTCTCACCGCCGCAAATCTGGACTCTCTCCCATGCCCTAAGAGATGGCTCTGCGTGCCATAGGTTTGGCATCACTGCTCTTGACCGTCATATCCACCTGATCTGAAAACTAGGTTTGCCTTGGCATCAGGCTTCTGTTTCATGGATTTGCAAGGCTGCTGTCTGGTCTTCTGTTTACATGTTTAACATTTACCAGGCCTCAGCTAATATCCAGGCCTCATCTAAAGCCAAGCTAATCTGTCAATCTGTATGTCTTCATGGGCCTGTTAGCCTTTGTTTTGCTATGTTGCTCACGCCTCAGTTGGTCTTCTTTTGGATGTATCTAGATACCTGACTGCTTCTGCTGTAATGTACTATTAAGAAAATAGGATTTTTTATTTACTGTAAATTCTATTTCTTGTGCCCTGTACACACGAGCGGACTTTTCGACCGGACTGGTCCGACGGACCAAATCTGGCGGACAATACAACCGTGTGTGGGCTTCATCCGACCTTCAGCGGACTGTTTCTGTCGAAAATCTGATGGACTTTAGATTTGGAACAAGTTTCAAATCTTTACGTCGGAACTCCGCCGGACCCAGTTCCTATCGAAAAACGACGCTAGGGCAGATATTGGCTACTAGCTATGAACTTCCTTATTTTATTCCGGTCGTACGTCATCACGTACGAATCCGTCAGACTTTGGTGTGATCGTGTGTAGGCAAATCCGTTCATTCGAAAGTCCGTCAAAAGTCAGTCGAAAGTCCATCAGAAAGATTTTCGGACCTTTGTTGCCGAAAAGTCCACCCGTGTGTACAGGGCATTGGAGTACATTACAGAACACAGGTCCCTCCCATCTGTTTCCTATGACCCAGTCTTAAATTTGCTTGGTACAAAACTGATGCATGCTGGGGAGTAGGAACTAGGGTTATACTGGGAGGTCCCTACAGCTGTTGGTTATCAGTGTCCATTTTTGTGAAAGCAGCTGCTTTACTATATGTAGCAATGATAAAATCAATAAAATAGTGTTAAAAAAGATAAATGTTTTCTTACAGCTACCTATCAACTACTAATTTTCAATGAATATTTTATTCAAGGGAATTCATTTAAATACACTTATGGGTTTAGGGAGTTTTTTGTTCTTATGAGTGGTACAATTGGCAAGAGTTGAGCAAAAGCTTTTTGTTTTGCCTTCCCATAGATCAAAACAGCAGATGCATTGTGGTATCTGATGATGGACAACGAGTGCAGAAAGAGGAGGCAGAATGACAGCTGAATATAGACTTGGGAAGGGTAAGGAAAGAGAGGGTAAGGGGCCAGAATGCAACACTACGAGAAGTAAAAAAGGCAGAATAGGAGCTGACACATGATAAAAAAAATTCTCAAGTCTTTCTTACAATAATGAAATAAATCACTTCATACTGAAAAAAGCACCAGACAAAAATAATACTTTACAGCATTACTTATGTAAGCAGAATATTTACTAGCCGAATAAAGCATCTAGAGACCCAGGACTCCACCAAGCCATAACAATACAGAGAAATATGCTTCTGCAGATAGACTCCTGCTCATATTCTTCAAATCCATTTTTGGAGAATCTATGGAACATGTTTTTCTTGATAAGAAATCCCCAAATTCTAAACTTGAATTCAACTTTAAAGTAAATCTATTGGCATATAAATAAGAGAACAAATGTGTGCTAACTAAACCCGTTTTTAAAGCATACTGTTGGACAGGTTAATTCGGTTGGTAAGTTGAGCTGGGAATTTCTCTGATTTTGTCTTTCATGCGTTGCCCTTCCATGTGCTCCTTGCTGTGAAGGCAAGTTATGGGGGCAGGGGCCATTTTGTTTGTTACTGATGTAATATTGGTGAGGGGACACACTGGACACCTTTGCTGCCATTGTGCGTGGGTGTCCAATGTACCCCTGTGCATTTAACCACTTGCCGACCGGCCGCAGTACATATACCTGTATGTCATTTAATTCAATAGACAGCAGGGGCGGCAAGAGTGGGATCGATCGCCTCCACAGAGGGGCAGAACGGGGATCTGCCTATGTAAACACGGCAGATCCCCGTTCTGACAGGGAAGAACACAATGATCTTGTGTTCCTGCTAAGCAGAAACATTGATCTCTGTGTTTATTCAGTGAGTCCATCCCCCACACAGTTAGCAAGCACCCCACTAGGGACACACCTAACCCTTTGATCACCCCTGGTGTTAACCCCTTCCCTGCCAGTGTCATTAGTACAGTAACAGTGCATATTTTTAGCACTGTTTACTGTAATAATGTCACTGGTTCCCAAAAAAGTGTCAAAAGTGTCAGTTAGGTGTTCGATTTGTCCGCCGCAATGTTGCAGCCCCGCTAAAAATCTCTGATCGCCGCCATTATTATTAGTAAATAAAAAAAATAGCCATAAAAATATCTCATAGTTTGTAGACGTGTTAACTTTTGCACAAACCGATCAATATACGCTTATTGGGATTTTTTTAACAAAAAATATGTAGCAGAATACATATTGGCCTAAATTGATGAAAAAATTTGATTTTTTACATTTTTTTATTGGATATGTTTTATAGCAGAAAGTAAAAAATATTGTTTTTTTTTTTTCAAAATTGTCAGTCTTTATTTGTTTATAGCGCAAAAAATAAAAAACACAGAGGTGATCAAATACCACCAAAAAAAGCTCTATTTGTGGGAAAAAAAGGACATTAATTGTATTTGTGTACAGCATCGCACGACCATGCAATTGTCAGTTAAGGTAACGCAGTGCCATATCACAAAAAATGGCCTGGTCATTAAGGAGGTAAAACCTTCCGAGGCTGAAGTGGTTAAGGAGGATTGGGCTACCTCCAGGCCCACCTATCTATCCATTAGAATGCATATGCTTCCACTCATAAATTTATAGGAGGTAGGACTGCAGGTAATACAGGGTGCCGTGAAGAGGCCTTGCAGCTTATGCATGCGTTTGCAAATGTGTGCTAAGGATGAGCCCCGGCGAGTTTGCACAGCCCAGGTGCAGAGCTGCGCTGCGCTGCGCTAATCACAGGCAGTGAGACATTTCCTGATCTCTGCAGTGTCTCACTGCCTGTGATTAGCACAGCGCAGTGCCGACTTCCTGGCGGGCTCTGCACGTGGGGTGTGCGAACACGCCGAAGCCCATCCTTAGTGCTAACTAAACCCCTGTTTTTAACGCATACATGTTGGACAGGTTAATTCGGTTGGTAAGCAGACTGGTTGGTGAGTTGAGATGGGAATTTTCTCTGGTTTTGTTTTTCATATAAATAAGAGAGCGGCCATTGCTAACTGGTGGCATTTTTCTGATGATCCATGGGATCATTATCCCTAGCCAACCCAAGGTAATTTTTTTAATAACCTTTAATTAGGTAATGCATTTAATACTGGACACAATCTTTCTCCCACCTTTTATTGTCCCCATCTTTCCACTCATCTTTACTGAGTAAGGACAATAATTCATCATCTTCCTGACTGGTTTCCTGGACTGAGGCTTCTCCCCTCCCCCAGCCTAAGAAAGCTATGCCGAGCAGCACATGGAAGCTGTTTTCTGGCATCCTGCCTGCTCAGCCCATCTGTCATGTGACTACTGCTGTAGTTGTTTCCATTCACAGGCTCTCTGGAAAATTAACCCTATTTTATTTCCAGTAATGCCAGTCTAAATGTAGCTGGTGTTCCTGTATCAGGTATGAAATAACCAGTCCCTAAGCTTCCAAGTATCGCAATGGTGTTTTAAACCTGGAAGGGATATTGACTACTATTGACAACAGCACACAAGTTGGTATCAGTCTGTAAGGTCCTTTATTTCATGTTGTATACTGTAGCAAATTCATATTCTTGCCTGTGCTGCAAGACAGCATACACATACAGTATCTCACAAAAGTGAGTACACCCCTCACATTTTTGTAAATATTTTATTAAATCTTTTTATGTGACAACACTGAAGAAATGACAATTTGCTGCAATGTAAAGTAGTGAGTGTACAGCTTGTATAACAGTGTAAATTTGCTGTCCCCTCAAAATAACTCAACACATTATTGTCTAAACCGCTGGCAACAAAAGTGAGTACACCCCTAAGTGAAAATGTCCAAATTGGGCCCAAAGTGTCAATATTGTGTGTGGCCACAATTATTTTCCAGCACTGCCTTAACCCTCTTGGGCATGGAGTTCACCAGAGCTTCACAGGTTGCCACTGGAGTCCTCTTCTACTTCTCCATGACGACATCACAGAGCTGGTGGATGTTAGAGACCTTGTGCTCCTCCACCTTCTGTTTGAGAATGCCCCACAGATGCTCAATAGGGTTTAGGTCTGGAGACATGCTTGACCAGTCCATCATCTTTACCCCCAGCTTCTTTAGCAATGCAGTGGTCCTCTTGGAGGTGTGTTTGGGGTCGTTACCATGTTGTAATACTGCAGAGCATGATCCCAGTCTCCGAAGGGAGGGGATCATGCTCTGCTTCAGTATGTCATAGTACATGTTGGCATTCAAGCTCCCCAGTGCCGGCAGCACTCATGCAGCCCCAGACCATGACACTCCCAACACAATGCTTGACTGTAGGCAAAACACACTTGTCTTTGTACTCCTCACCTGGTTGCCGCCACACACGCTTGACACCATCTGAACCAAATACGTTTATCTTGGTCTCATCAAACCACAGGACATGGTTCCAGTAATCCATGTCCTTAGTCTGCTTATCTTTAGCAAACTGTTTGCGGGCTTTCTTGTGCATCATCTTTAGAAGGGGCTTCCTTCTCGGACGACAGCCATGTACACCAATTTGATGCAGTGTGCGGCATATGGTCTGAGCACTGACAGGCTGACCCACCACCTCTTCAACCTCTGCAGCAATGCTGACAGCACTCATACGTCTATTTCTTAAAGACAACCTCTGGATATGACTCTGAGCATTTAAAAAAAGGAAAAAGTTTTGGGACTTTAAATGAGGCTAGCACCAAAGGGATGCTTGCCTCCATCCCGGTCATTGGTTATAAAAAATGGAGAAGAAGTGGGACTTTAAATGAAGCACACAGCAGCACAACGCAGGTCAAGTGACCAAAATTTACTATATAGAGGCTTGATGCCCACAGCATTTTAGAGGTTGGATGCCCTAAATGTTTTTTATACACCATGGATTATACCAAATAAATGAATTTTGGTCACTTGACCTGCGTTGTGCTGCTGTGTGCTTCATTTAAAGTCCCACTTCTTCTCCATTTTTTATAACCAATGACCGGGATGGAGGCAAGCATCCCTTTGGTGCTAGCCTCATTTAAAGTCCCAAAACTTTTTCCTTTTTTTAAATACATAACCCGGGATGGAAGCACACAGCAGCAGTCACACATATATATATTTTTTTTTATCAATGTAGGCCATTGGTATCAGTGGTCCCACAATCAACCTCTCATACTGATGTATTGGTTGTGTGTCCTGCTGGGTCTGCGTCTGCGATCCCTGGACGGTGTTTTTGATATCGCTGATCTGTCTGCATTTGCTCACCTCCGTTGGCTGCGGTGGTTCACGTGGGTCTCCTACCCCTCTCCCTGCCCATGGTTGTCAGGGAGGGGGCGGATGCATGGTCCTTCCCTCTCTGCATCACGTCACATCCGCCGGTCGCAGGGCGTCCTTGTGGCGCTATGTTTCCAGCGATGTGTCGCTGTTCGGTGGATACACTGGGGAGATGGACTGGCGCTAATCGCCCGACGGCTGAGCCGCCCAGGTGAAAGTGCTCCACTCCCAGGTGCTGTCTGCTGACTTGATGTGGGGGGTTGGGCCATGATGGAACACCTATATAGGCATCTCCAAGGCTGGCCTTCACACACTGCACTTTCCTTCCTGTTTATCATCACACTCACATGCATGGAGTTGTCCACTCTGTGCACACCAGGTATTATTCCTTTCCTTTTTTTACCTATTTTTATTTTTATTTTTGCTTCATCTCCACCCCTTCCTATCCCACTTTCTCTCTCCCTATTTCAATCTTTGTCCTCACATCACTCTTTTTTTATATTTGGTTCGCTTTCACACACCCACACACATCACTATGATTTGTTTCATATAGGTTTCCCACACAGAGGTCCGCATCCTACACTCATTGCACCTACCAGCAATGGTTTTGCCTATGGCTGTTGTTCTCATTCCCGCAGACCACCCTGGCGTCGGGCGGCTTTGCATTGCAGCTCTCTGCGATTCTGGATACTGTTTCATTGGATCGCTGATGCAGACGTGAGTTTTGACGCACAACCTTTAACTCATTTTATACAAGTTAAATATTTGTATATAAAACCTTTTTTCAATTCCTGTTTATTTACTGAAAACAATTTTTTTTTGTTTTTTTTTGTTTTTTTTATAAAAATACATTTTTTTAGAATCATTCCATGACGTATGCTCCTGATGAGTGGTTGCTATACCGCGAAACGCGTAGAGCTTTGATTATTACCAATCTTCACACATCATGGAATACCAAGATTTCAATGATTCCATTTACCTCCATAAGTATCTGTCATGGCATTAAATCTTTTTATTATCTGCATTATTTGTCCTAATCTTCATGGCTCTCTGTGGGTCTAATCACAGTAATAATTGTACACATGTATGTTGATTGTTATCTCTGCTCTCTGTGTGACAATGGATCATGACTTATTGTGCAATTTATGTGTATCTTGTGTATAATCAATCCATGGTTTACTATATAGAGGCTTGATGCCCACAGCATTTTAGAGGTTGAATGCCCTAAATGTTTTTTATACACCATGGATTATACCAAATAAATGAATTTTGGTCACTTGACCTGCGTTGTGCTGCTGTGTGCTTCATTTAAAGTCCCACTTCTTCTCCATGACTCTGAGCATGTGCACTCAACTTCTTTGGTTGACCATGGCGAGGCCTGTTCTGAGTGGAACCTGTCCTGTTACACTGCTGTATGGTCTTGGCTCCCATGCTGCAGCTCGGTTTTAGGGTCTTGGCAATCTTCTTATAGCTAGGCCATCTTAATGTAGAGCAACAATTCTTTTTTTCAGTTTCTCAGAGAGTTCTTTGCCACGAGGTGCCATGTTAAATTCCCAGTGACCCGTATGAGAGCGTGAGAGCGATAACACCAAATTTAACACACCTGCTCCCCATTTACATGACACCGGCGAGGGAAAATGGCTAATTGGGCCCAATTTGGACATTTTCACTTTCACTAAGGTGTTTTCTCAGGCCTTTTTGCACTAAAAATAGCACCTGAAAAGCGCTTGTAAACTGCCTCTTCTGCAGCCCCAGTGTGAAAGTCAGAGTGCTTTCACACTGGGGCGGTGCACTTGCAGGACAGTAAAAAAGTCCTGCAAGTAGCATCTTTGGGGCAGTGCGGGAGTGTTGCATACACCGCTCCTTCACCATCCCCTGCCCATTGAAATGAATAGGCAGCGCTGCCGAAGCGCCACAAAATGGACGCTATTAACCCTTTCCTCTGCCGCTAGTGGGGGTTAAAAGCGACCCGCTAGCGGCCGAAAAGCGCTGTTATAACAGTGGTAAAGTGCCACTAAAACTAGCAGCGCTTTACCGCTAATGCACCCGCCGCTTCAGTGTGAAAGTGGCCTAATGGCTGTGTGTTGAGTTATTTTGTGGGGACAGCAAATCTACACTGTTATACAAGCTGTACACTCACTACTTTACATTGTAGTAAAGTGTAATTTCTTCAGTGTTGTCACATGAAAATATATAATCAAATATTTACAAAAATGTAAGGGGTGTACTCACTTTTGTGAGATACTGTAACAAAACAACACTAGGGTGCCCTGGTCACACTACAGCTCTGCGGTGAGGTGTGGTGCGTGAATATATGCATTTTTATTTAGTACGTACTATGGTGCATACATTTCAATGAACTTAATTTTGTGACACTTCAATAAAAAATAATGTTGTAGCAGGGCATCACACTACCCCACTCTACCCTGAAAACAATGGACACCAGGCAGCACATTTTAGCATGCAGACTGGTGTGAATGTGCAGTTCATTTTTATTTTTAAATCTGAACTCCAGGAATTACATTGGGGTAGAGAAGCACACTGTAATGCTTACTTTATCCCTCAATCCAACAAGCTTTGGGCACTCACCTTTTCTCTCTGAAACTCCAAGTTGTGGATGGGCCCTCGCCCGTTTCCCTGTACAATACAGGGCTATTGGCTATTATCATGCAATGGCCAGCTAGAGCTCCTTAGAAAAGAGACTTCAAATAGCCAGTTGAATAGCATGGCGGTAGCTTGCTGGGGAGAAGAGTAAGGCTGGCTATACATGAGTTATTTTTGTTGTTTAATCAGTGGGTTGAGCCAGAAAGAAAATGACTAAATCAAGTATGTGAGTCTCACTGAGCTATTGTTTTCTGACAGCGGGGAGACTTCCCCGCTGTCAGAATTCACAGATCAGCACCAACGGCTATAGCTGGCAGTGTTGATAGAGAAAATGCTTTTCCAGCAGGCTGGTTGTAGATAGATCAACTTGTGTACAATCAGCCTGACCATACATGGATTGAAACTAGGGGGAAACTAGCAGGGACGGGCCAAATTTTGATCCATGTATTGTATCTATCCATCAACTTGTGTACAACCAGCCTGTTGGAAAATTTTCAATTCATGTATCACCCGGCTTAAAGAGGAGCCTCGGGCTCCCCCCAAAAACATAAACATCAGCAGCTACAACTACTGTAGCTGCTGACTTTTAATATAAGGACACTTACCTGTCCAGGGATCCAGTGATGTCCTCAACCAAACCGATTCTTCAGTCTGCATTAGATGCAGGCGCCGGCATCTCTAGTAAGGGAAAAAGAAAGTGAAGCCTTGCGGCTTCACAGCCTGTTTCCTACTGTGAATGCATGAGCCTCGCCACTGCAAGAGAAGGAGAGGGGGGCACAAACTTCCGGCTCAGATCGCATTGGCGATCTGAGCCAAAAGTGGGAGCGAGTACCTGTCAAAACCAGGTGCCCGCTCCTACCCAACAAAAAGTATCAAATGTGGCAGTGGAGGGGGGGTGTAAACAAGCGGAGCTTCCACTTTTGGGTGGAGGTCCGATTTAAGGTAAGTGTTACAGCTTATTTCTCTACCCCTAGACTTAACAATCATTTAACCCTTGCAGCTTGGCCCTACTGCAAAGGGTGTTTTTTGTGTATTTCCTAGTGTTCAGCCTTAAACACTCTATAATATCAAGGTAAAAATAGTGCATTCATTCACACTTGCAAAACATGAGGGAATATCCTAAACCTGTATCGGACAAAATCTGGAGTATCTGTGCATTGTAACCAATCACCTTCTCATTTTAGTCTGTTCAGTTAAGGTTTGAAATGAAAGGATAGAAGTTGGTTGGAAGCTTTGCACAGCTGCTCCAGGATATGGCTGCTCTGGCCTTGGGGTGCACTCACACAGAGGTTGGTTAAACTGAACTACACCCAAGTTTGATTTTCCCACCTCCCCACTCTCTCACTGGTCTGCACTCGAAATTTACTTTTTACAATGTGTTTCCAAGCACATCCTCCGCAATCCTGCACACAGTGATCCATGCTTCAGTACATTGTCATCTATGGAGAATTTTGTGCTCTGCCACGGTTTGCACCAGGGGCGGACTGACCATTCGGTCATTCGGACGCCAACCGAGGGCCCGCGGCCAGTAGGGGGCCCGTGAGACATGCTCGTCAGATCTAGGGGTATGCTGCTGGGTGTGCTGCGGTGGAGCGTTCTGCCGACTGCCGCTGTGCATCTCCCCCTGCACCTGTGGCTTTCAGTTTGGGATGCAGTGGGGGGAGTGGGAGGCGGCGATCAGCAGCTCTATGGTGCTCGCAGCATCTCCCTGGGACTTGTATTTCTCCTCCAGAGTGTATAGAGTGGAAAGGGGAGGGGCCTCTGACCCGGGCAGCTACAAGTTTCACTCTCTGCTTATACACTGTTGCCGACTGCTGCCCGGGTCAGAGGCCCCTCCCCTATCCACTGTACAGAATCAGAAGGAGAACTACAAGCCCCAGTGAGATCCACAGGCACCATAGAACTGCCGATCGCCACCTCCAACCTCCCCCTGTGCTGGGGGTTGGAGGTGCACAGCCAGGTACAGGGGAACCTCTGGGGGGGGTTAAGTCTGGGAACCCTGATGTATGGGGGGGCTCTCTGGGTACCCTAATGTATGGAGGAGGGGCTCTCTGGGTACCCTGATGTATGGGGGGGCTCTCTGGGGACCCTGATGTATGGGGGGGCTCTCTGGGTACCCTGATGTATGGGGGGAGGCTTTCTGGGGACCCTGGTTTAAGGGGGAGGCTCTCTGGGAACCCTGATGTATGGGGGGAGGCTCTCTGGGGACCCTGATGTATGGGGGGCTCTCTGGGGACCCTGATGTATGGGGGGCTCTCTGGGGACCCTGATGTAAGGAGGAGGCTCTCTGGGGACCCTGATGTATGGGGGGCTCTCTGGGGACCCTGATGTATGGGGGGGCTCTCTGGGGACCCTGATGTATGGGGGGGCTCTCTGGGTACCCTGATGTATGGGGGGGAGGCTCTCTGGGTACCCTGATGTATGGGGGGAGGCTCTCTGGGGACCCTGGTTTAAGGGGGAGGCTCTCTGGGGACCCTGATGTATGGGGGGGGGGCTCTCTGGGGACCCTGATGTATGGGGGGCTCTCTGGGGACCCTGATGTAAGGAGGAGGCTCTCTGGGGACCCTGATGTATTGGGGGCTCTCTGGGGACCCTGATGTATGGGGGGCTCTCTGGGTACCCTGATGTATGGGGGGAGGCTCTCTGGGGACCCTGGTTTAAGGGGGAGGCTCTCTGGGGACCCTGATGTATGGGGGGGGGCTCTCTGGGGACCCTGATGTATGGGGGGCTCTCTGGGGACCCTGATGTAAGGAGGAGGCTCTCTGGGGACCCTGATGTATTGGGGGCTCTCTGGGGACCCTGATGTATGGGGGGCTCTCTGGGGACCCTGATGTATGGGGGGGCTCTCTGGGACCCTGATGTATGGGGGGGGCTCTCTGGGGACCCAGATCTATTGGGGGCTCTCTGGGGATCCAGATCTTTGGGGGGGCTCTCTGGGTACCCTGATGTATGGGGGCAGTCTGGGTACCCTGATGTATGGGGGGGGGCTCTCTGGGGACCCTGATGTATGGGGGGGCTCTCTGGGTACCCTGATGTATGGGGGGAGGCTCTCTGGGTACCCTAATGTATGGGGGGGAGGCTCTCTGGGTACCCTGATGTATGGGGGGAGGCTCTCTGGGGACCCTGGTTTAAAAGGGGGAGGCTCTCTGGGAACCCTGATGTATGGGGGGAGGCTCTCTGGGGACCCTGATGTATGGGGGGGCTCTCTGGGAACCCTGATGTATGGGGGGCTCTCTGGGGACCCTGATATAAGGAGGAGGCTCTCTGGGGACCCTGATGTATTGGGGGGCTCTCTGGGGACCCTGATGTATGGGGGGCTCTCTGGGGACCCTGATGTAAGGAGGAGGCTCTCTGGGGACCCTGATGTATGGGGGGCTCTCTGGAGACCCTGATGTATGGGGGGGGCTCTCTGGGGACCCTGATGTATGGGGGGGCTCTCTGGGGACCCAGATCTATTGGGGGCTCTCTGGGGACCCAGATCTTTGGGGGGGCTCTCTGGGGACCCAGATATATGGGGGGCTCTCTGGGACCCTGATGTATGGGGGGGCTCTCTGGGGAGTGGACCCTGATGTATGTGGGGCTCTCTGGAGACCTTGATGTAAGGCGGGGCTCTCTGGGGACCCTGATGTATGGGGGGGCTCTCTGGGGACCTTGATGTAAGGGGGGGGGGCTCTCTGAAGACCTTGATGTAAAGGGGGCTCTCTGAAGACCTTGATGTAAGGGGGGCTCTCTGGGGACCCTGATGTATGGGGGGGCTCTCTGGGGACCCAGATCTATGGGGGGCTCTCTGGGGACCCAGATCTATGGGGGGGCTCTCTGGGGACCCAGATCTATGGGGGGGCTCTCTGGGGACCCAGATCTATGGGGGGCTCTCTGGGACCCTGATGTATGGGGGGGGCTCTCTGGGGAGTAGACCCTGATGTATGTGGGGCTCTCTGGAGACCTTGATGTAAGGTGGGCTCTCTGGGGACCCTGATGTATGGGGGGCTCTCTGCAGACCCTGATGTATGGGGGGCTCTCTGCAGACCCTGATGTATGGGGGGGCTCTCTGGAGACCTTGATGTAAGGGGGGGCTCTCTGGGGACCCTGATGTAAGGAGGGGGCTCTCTGGGGACCCTGATGTAAGGGGGTTCTCTGGGGACCCTGATGTGAGGGGGGCTCTCTGGGGACCCTGATGTAAGGAGGGGGCTCTCTGGGGACCCTGATGTAAGGAGGGGGCTCTCTGGGGACCCTGATGTAAGGAGGGGGCTCTCTGGGGACCCTGATGTAAGGAGGAGACTCTCTGGGGACCCTGATGTAAGGAGGGGGCTGTCTGGGGACCCTGATGTAAGGAGGGGGCTCTCTGGGTACCCTGATGTAAGGAGGAGGCTCTCTGGGGACCCTGATGTAAGGAGAGGTTCTCTGGGGACCCTGATGTAAGGAGGAGGTTCTCTGGGGACCCTGATGTAAGGGGGGGCTCTCTGGGGACCCTGATGTAAGGGGAGGCTCTCTGGGGACCCTGATGTAAGTGGGGGAGGCTCTCTGGGGACCCTGATGTAAGGAGGGGGCTCTCTGGGGACCCTGATGTAAGGAGGGGGCTCTCTGGGGACCCTGATGTAAGGAGGGGGCTCTCTGGGGACCCTGATGTAAGGGGGGGCTCTCTGGGGACCCTGATGTAAGGAGGGGGCTCTCTGGGGACTCTGATGTAAGGAGGGGGCTCTCTGGGTACCCTGATGTAAGGAGGAGGCTCTCTGGGGACCCTGATGTAAGGGGAGGTTCTCTGGGGACCCTGATGTAAGGAGGAGGTTCTCTGGGGACCCTGATGTAAGGGGGGCTCTCTGGGGACCCTGGTGTAAGGGGAGGCTCTCTGGGGACCCTGTTGTAAGTGGGGGAGGCTCTCTGGGGACCCTGATGTAAGGGGAGGCTCTCTGGGGACCCTGATGTAAGTGGGGGAGGCTCTCTGGGGACTTGTTTACATAGGCAGACCACAGTTCTGCCTCTGTTGGAAACGATCGTCGGGGCCTGGCGGACATCAGGTCCTCCGGACCCGCTGGTTAGCTCTCGGTGTGTCCAATCACAGCGGCAGCAGGTCAAACAGCATGCAGACCTGCAAGTGCAGAATCAAGTTCCTGTACGTGATTCTGCTCACAGGAGACGCAGCCCTGCAGTAAATGTATGTGGTTAAAGTGAGTTTATTTTTCTTTATTTTCTTAAATCTTTAAACATTTATTTTGAACATGAAGTAGAGAAATTCTGTGACCAATGCATGTAATGTAGCAGTGCAATATATACGTGGGTCTTCGTGAGGGTGTGGCTTGTGTGTGGGTGGGGACAAAGGGGGCCCCATGAGCCCCTATTGCCCGGGGGCCCCATGAGTTGTCAGTCCGCCCCTGGTTTGCACTCACACTGAAGCAAACAGTTCCAGACCACAAGTGAACCACGTCCGAGACCATCTCTTCCATGTGGTCCTGGGCACAGTTCAGAGCACTCACACTACACAAACAAATCAGGCAAAGGAGCTGAACCAAGCCTGGGACCACTTCAAAGTGCCAGTGTGGATGCACCCTTAAGGATACTCCCCTTCACCATCTCTCGGCCAGAAATGTGATTTCTGCATTTATGATCTGTCATTATATTTATACATTTATTTGTATGTACTGTATTAATTATGTCCATTGATTGATTGTTTGCATTAAATCTGTTATTACAATTATCATGTTAATATTTGTCTTATGATTATATTTAAATGATACATTATCTATTCATTTATTTCATTATGCCTACAAATATCATGGACCACCCTTAGGGGATTACAAAACAATTTAAATTTATCAAAAATAATTCTCAGATCTATATACATATTTCTACCAATCACGTTAACATACCTCATTTAAAGTCCCATTTTCCCTTCCCATACTTTGTTGTAATATATTTCGCGATGGAGGCATGTCACTGTTTAAACTAAGGTTGCGATGGGTCACTTTTGCTTCTAACTTTCTAGATATTTTAGGAGATTCTCCTGGAAGCAAATCTGAATCTGAATGAAAAGAGCAATCAAATGATTCAGGGTAGCAGGAATTGATCTTCCAGATAAGTCACCCTTTATGCATCCAGATAGACCTTCCCAAATGGTAGAAGTAAAAGCCTCATGGTTTCAAGAAGGTTCTGAAGCCAGGGTGTGAAATTGGGTCACGTATTGAACATGGTCTTACCTTCTTGACAATGGCTGAGTCCACCATCTTGTCATTCCCAGAGTGGAGATGCCTAAGCCATGGTGAGATTATATACTCTACCTTGAAGCGGTCAGTAGGAAAATGTGGTCAGAAAGTTGGAAATGAATAGAGCAGTGATTTATGAAGCCGCAACATGCCTTAGGCAGTGGATTAATAAAGACTGGAAGCGCTGGCACCACAATGGTGGTGTGTCGGCTGCTGGGGCTTAGAGCCAAGGTAAGGTAGACTTGCAGATGGCCCAAGTGGGCAGAAAGATCCTGTAGGAAAAGCATAATCCACTCTTGGTTGTCCTGCTGAAAGTCCATCCGCCTAGCCATGTGATGAGTTCATTGCCAAGCAAATTATCACAGTACCAAAGGGAGTGGCAATGTGGCCTGGGGGGAGAAGTACAAGGTCCGGTTTGTGTTCTGCAAGGGATCCCCTCAAGAAGTTTGAACTTTGGGGTGTGCTGACTCCAAGTGGTGACCCCCAGGTTCACTCCTCTCTAGCAAGTGGAGACTAACCAGCATAAACTGGAGGGGAAGCACACGGAAGTATTCAGGAAGTACTGGCAAAGACAAAAACTATGCTACAGAAATTAAAAAGATCCAGGAAACCGGCCAAGGGTCAGGACAGGCAGCAGAAAAGTCAATCCAATTGACCAAGCCAGAGTTGGTACATGAGCAGTTAGTCCTAACAGACAGGAAACAAGTCTGGAAAGGAGCTCAGAGGCTAAGAGCCCTTGCACACTGGGGCGGGGGGCGGCGTCGGCGGTAAAACGCCGCTATTATTAGCGGCGTTTTACCGTCGGTATGCGGCCGCTAGCGGGGCGGTTTTACCCCCCGCTAGCAGCCGAGAAATGGTTAAATACCACCGCAAAGCGCCTCTGCAGAGGCGCTTTGCCGGCGGTATAGCCGCGCCGTCCCATTGATTTCAATGGGCAGGAGCGGTAAAAAGGAGCGGTATACACACCGCTCCTTCACCGCTCCGAAGATGCTGCTGGCAGGACTTTTTTTACCGTCCTGCCAGCGCATCGCTCCAGTGTGCAAGCCCTCGGGGCTTGCACACTGGAATGAAAGCAGCGGCACTTTCGGGGCGGTTTGCAGGCACTATTATTAGCTCAATAGCGCCTGCAAACCGCCCCAGTGTGCAAGGGCTCTAATTGAAATTTGCTCAGATGCCAGACACCTGAAGGGAGATCTTATAAATAGGCATGGCCTTGCAAGAGGTTCATGTCGATGATGTAAATAGCTGCAATATCAGCTGAAGATCCTGAAAATGCTGCAGGCTGAGAGAGAGGGAAAGCCTTGCAGCTTGGAATGAATAAGGTAAATGACAACCCCTAAAAGAAAGCTCTGACTGTCTCAAGAATTACATAAAACAATCTGGGTACAGTATTGCATGACTGAGTAATTATCATTTAAACTACTATAGCACTAAAAACTGAAAAATGGCCTGGAAATGCAGATGTATTACAGGCTAGTATTAAAGTGGTTAAAAGTCATGATCCAAGCATCCTTTTATTTTTTCACTATTAGTATCATTTTAAAGGGTCTGACATTTTTTTTAGCATATTGGGCTTTTGAGTAGTTTGCCACCCAATGCATTTTACCTGACAAATAGTGCCCCAGTAAACAAAAGAAAAGTGCAATCATGCGTCACCCACCAATTTAAAATTTGTTCAAATCATCATTGGGATAGTACTTCTGAAAACTGAGCCGCAACCTCAAACCTTTTGAAACCTAAAAACATAACAAAGGAAATTCTAAAATAAAAGTACATACAAATGCTTAATTCGCTAAAACAAGGATGAAACTTGTGGTCAGGAATCATGACAACATATGAAACTTCACTGCCTTTGAAGTACTTTACTGAGGTTTACACTTCTGGACTTTACTTTCTATAGTGCTGATAAACAATTACTGATGCAATTCCATCTGTAAAAAAATTAAATATAACTAATAACATGTGCTGACACTTACAGGAACAGACTAAATTTGCAGTTAAAGGAAACTTGTAATGAGAAAAATAAAAGGCTGTCATAGATTGTGTGCATATACACATACAAAATAAAGTAATTCCAACAATATCAAATGCCCCAGTTGAAGGCCACTAGGTCGAAACGCGTCGGCCTCGTTCCCCACATTGCTTTTACTTTTTATCTTGCTTGTGATAACTTTTTATACAGCCATCCATTACAGATGTTTGTACATTTTTTACTAAGATTAAACATCTTTAAATTTTATGACCTGCACCATATGGAGCTTTCTTTCTGTTTTTGTATTATGGTCCCAATGTGATCATTTCATCACTGGTCGCTGGGTCCTGGTACTTATTTTTGAGATCCAAAGAACATCCACTTTGAGAATCCCTTTGAACCCTGGTTATCTGGTTGCCGAATCGGGATTCACCCCTGCTGATTTATTCAACGTCGGTATCCAGAGCAACTCCTCTACAGGTTCCATCTATATCAAGAGTGTGTTCCTCTAATGACCATCTGGCCTCGATATAAGCCTCATTGACCCACTGTCGTATGACAGGTGGGTCCACCTTGTCTGGTAAAAAGTATTTATCTACAATTTTCCATCAGATGAATGTCAATCCTGTGTTGAATGTGCCTTACAGCCACTTCTGTGATTACATCACTTCATTTGTCACTGAGGGATTGACCACAGTCTTTCCATTTGGACACATGTTCTAAGAAGTCTTTTTTTACATTTATTTCACTCAGTGATTGGACTTTATGCTTTGGTTACTATGTTTTTTTGTTTTATTCATTGATTTGTGTTTACAGCACTTTTCATTATTACTTATTCACACACACACCTTTAAGGTGTTTTTTCAGCGCTGCACTTTTTAGATATTATTTGTTTAGACTTTGTTTATTTGGTTGGCACTATAGTTTGTAGACTCTATAAATTTCACAAAGACCAAATAATATACACTAATTTGGGTTTTTTTTACCAAAGATATGTAGCAGTATAAATTTTGGCCAAAATTTATGAAGAAGAATTACTAATTAGCAAAATTTTATGACAGAAACAAAGAAAAAGGCATTTTTTCACAAAATTTACTGTCTTTTTTTTATTTGTAGCACAAAAGATAAAAAACCCAATAGTGATTAAATACCACCAAAAGAAAGCTCTATTTGTGTAAAAAAAAAGGACGCAAGTTTCATATGGGTACAGTGTTGCATGACTGAGTAATTGTCATTCAAACTGTGAGAGCGCTGAAAGCTGAAAATTGGTCTGGGCAGGAAGGGGGTGTAAGTGCACTGTATTGAGGTGGTTAAAAAGTGGGTGGAACTCCGCTTTAAAGATCTGAACGGGGGTTGCTAAGATTGGTCATTTTCCACAGGCAATGATTTAGCAATATGATCACAGCTTGGAAAACTTAAAATGATCTGTATGCCCGTTCAGCCTGCTCTACAAAGTTGCAATATATATAATAATAATAATATAGTGTATATGTATATAAATATATATATATATATATATATATATATATATATATATATATATATATATATATATATATATATATATATATATATATATATATATATATATATATATATATAATATTATGATAATATATATATATATATATATATATATATATATATATATATAGTAGAAGTGACACTTTTCTATGTTTATGTAATGTTTATGTTAAATGATACAGTTTACTGATTAGGTAAATTGTGTATTCAAGCAATGTGTGAGCATTAACCTCATAAGTATTCTGCTTGTACTCAATTTGTGAGCAGATAATCCCAGCAGGATGGTGTTTAATGTGCATGCAATGTGCAGAAATAAAAAAAAACAATCATGTATGCAAGTAACATTTTAGAACCTGTAACATCTGTATGTATGGGTGATGAATACAGCTTCAGTACAGACAATATTCCAGTTTATAAACATTTTTTAAGCAAGGACAATGTGCATAGAAACCAACACATTAACCATATAAGAAGCTTTGTACCCACAAGAACACTCTAAGACCACCTTTCCCAAACAGGATTTCATGGAACCCTAGGGTTCCTTTTGAGATTGCCAGATGTATCTTGAATAATGACCAATACAGCAATTTTCACTTTATTTCCTATTATCATTATGCATTTCATTTCAAAATTATTACTAAAATATTTTTGTTGTAGAGAGAAGGGTAGAAAACATCTGACCTACTGACCTGGGTGTAAAATATTCTGGAAATGTCATTCTTTATGCTTTTAATTAAAATGTCCTACAACTTACTGATCATACCAATGTACCATGAGCTGTAAGTATAACCATTTTTAGCAGGGGTTCCCCAAGATTGCGAGATATGAAAATTATTTCAAGAGCTTATCTGGGGTGATAAGGTTGAGAAAGGTTGTGCTAAATAAAATTATTGAAATTGCCAGAGTAAGGATAAATTTAGAGTATTTTTTATAGAGTAGGCAATGGTTAAAGTATAACTAAAGTGTTTTTTTTATTTTTAGATTTGGGTAGCGTAAAGAGGGATTTGAACACCTGTCAGGTTTTTATTGACGTCGGTGTCCCCATTAGGGAGAATGACCCGCTTGTCCTGGTGACCACTGAGAGTGAAAGTGAAAGTAAATCCCAAAGTTTGAGTTGTCTCCAGAACAAGAATAAAGGAGAAATGTAGTTCTAATCACACTGGTGGCAACCAGGGATCCCTTCATATTGGGAAATTTTCTCTCACTTCCAGCTTTGGCAATGGGACAGAAAGTGAAAGGAAATCTCCCCTATGGGACACAGGGCAAAAAAATGACCAGGCAGGGGTCATAATCCTCCCTTACTGTATCCAAAATAAAAAAAAGTTTGGGCTTTAAAACCCCCTGTCAGATTTAGTATTTGTTATGTCAGTGCCCCATTGGAGAGATTTACCTTCACTTCCTGACCCACACAACAGAATGTGATAGAAAATCTCTCCAAAGTCAGGGAAATTCTCTTTTAGTTGTGACTGCAACAAATATCCCTTTTGGAATATTTCCTTCATTCTTGTTGTGATGACAGGTAAAAATGTCATTTTTTCCTAGTTTCCTAGAGAGGGGAATTCCTACTACACACGATCAGAATATCAGACCCAAAGGGGGTTATTTACGAAAGGCAAATCCACTTTGCACAGTCGCTGTAAATCTGAGGGATAGATCTGAAATGAGTGGAAGCTCTGCTGATTTTATCACCCAATCATGTGCAAGCTAAAATGCTGTTTTTTATTTTCCTTGCATGTCCCCTTCGGATCTACAGCGACTTTACTTTCAAGTGCACTTGCAGTGCAAAATGGAGTTTCCTTTAGTAAATAACCCCCAAAATTCTGCTTTCGGAGCGGTCATACAATAATCTGATCATTAGTACACAGCTTTCAAGAGCTTCCAATCATAACAGTTAATACAAAATTATCTGAAGGGTCAAACTCAAAAATGTTTCTCGTAGGATACCAGGATCTTGTTTAATCAGTACAGTATTCGTCCAAAAAAAAAATGAGAAGACTACGCATGCTCAGAAACTAAAGAATACATTGCTATAAAATAAAACATGACATCACTTCCGAAATTGTATTGTGTCATACCAGATTTTTCATAAGTTAAAGCTGACCTTCAGTCATTTTTTCAACTTTCCATCTATTAAATCTTTTACCTTTGTTGTTTTAACTTTGGGTAGTATTTTTTTTTTCTGCCAGTAAATACCTTATACAGCTCGCTTCCTGTCTCTTGTCTGGTAAAAAACCTAGGCTTATGACATCATGTCTAGCGCTCTCTCTCACTCTTGTGAGAGTTTGCCAGGAAGGGGGGGGGGAGGGGGAGTCATAGGAGGGCCAATGAGAGCTGTGGGTCTGCAGAGCTGGAGGTGTTTCTTTGTGTCTGTGTAAATCCAGGAAGTGAACAGGTAGCAGCTTCAGGTGCCCACAGTTAAAATGGATGCAGCCAGACTTAGCGGAGGGAGATTTCTGCGGCATATTGGCAAGTACAGAATCACATATTTGTGTAAATATGTTTTTTATTAATGAGCTGTATATTTGTATGATTTTTTAATAAAAAATGTACAGAATCACAGTATATATAAAATAATATGCAAAGTGGTTGGAGGGAAGCTTCAGAATGGCAAAGATACTTTTGTTACAAAATATGTGAGCAGACTGCAGTTCCTCTTTAAGTAACCTCTTCATTTTCGATATGAGACTAGCATGCAAAAGAAAAAACACAGACAATCATTTGTCTGATATTCTCATCCTGTGTACGAGACTTAAATCTCCCCAGTGGGATACAGACAGTAATGAAAACTTGAAAAAGTTGCCAATACTTCCCTCCTTTATCCAAGTATACTTATCACATACATTAGTACATTTTTTTTTTTTTGTTTGCTGCTCTATATGATAAGTCTACACAAACTATGCATTGTGGAGTGGGATAAAACTGGACAGTCTTTATGGATAATGCCTTTGCAATATATGGCAACTTTCTTATTGATTACTTCCATATAAAAATGTATAAATAGTTCATGTTAGAATTTAATAAATGTAATATAAACAGTAATCTGATGAATTAGGGAATTAGTGTAATACACATTTGCCCATTACCTGCTATATATTGACATTGTCAATCCTGAGGAAGGTAGGTGAGTTTGGATGGATTGGAAACCATTGATGGAAACCTGGATACACACCAGTTGGGAAACATCTGAATTCTGAACATTATCATATATATAGATATATAGATATATCTATATATATTTCTTTCTTTCATAGACTTGTTTTATGAACTTTCTTGGTAAGTAACCCTCATTGAACACCTATGTATTATTTTTCTTATCCTTAGGTGAGCTTGGATGGATTGGAAACCATTGATGGAAACCTGGATACACACCAGTTGAGGAACATCTGAATTCTGAACAGTATCCTATATATAATTATATATACAGTAGATAGATAGATAGATAGATAGATAGATAGATAGATAGATAGATAGATAGATAGATAGATAAATAGATTCTATTAATGTGAATTGATGTGAACTTTCTTGGTAAGTAACCCTCATTGAACACCTAGGTATTATTTTTATCATCCTTAGGTGAGCTTGGATGGATTGGAAACCATTGATGTTCATTGGATGAAACCTGGATACACAACAGTTGGGAAATATCTGAATTCTGAACATTATCCTATATAGATAGATATCATAGACGTTTTTATTCTATTAGTGTGAATGTTCTTGGTAAGTGACCCTCAATGAACTATATTATTTTTCTTATCCATAGTTTCAATCCATTGGTTGATGAAAACAAAGTGGTTCCCTCCAATAAAGAAAAAAAAAAGAAAGACACTCCCACATTCTTTTTCCTATTGGCCACACAGCTGGGGGCGGGGTTTATTTTCACCACCGCCCATGGAATTTGCATAGGAGGAGCCTGGCTCTGTATGAAGACAACGTGACTGGAGGCGTCGCAGCCTTGTCATTTAGCCCCGCCTCTCGTGACGTCAACTGCTTCAGGAGGCAACGCGAGACTAGCCAAGGTGAGCTCACACCCTTCAGTTGTATGATAATAGGGGGTGGGCGTGCCGTAGCTTAATTGGGGGGGGGGGGGGGCAAGTGAAAGTCATGGGGCACCCCAAAACTTAGTGAACCCCCTCATGGTCTGAGCTGAACATTCCCAATAGAGACTTATAACCAGCCCTAAAAAAAAAAAAAAAAAAAAAAAAAAAAATCACAATGGAAAGGGGGCGTGGCCTGACAGTGGACACTTGGTGCATGCAAATTATAGGGTCTGTGACGTCACTTCCTACGTATATAGCCGGCCGCCATTTTCTGGCGGTGAGAGAGTCGGGGGGAAGGCGTCTCGGTGGCGGGAGAGGAGCGGACACGGCACCACGGCCAGCACGCCCACCCACTCACTCGGTGACTGCAGACGCAGCGTCTCCTCAGGAAGGCAGGGGGCGGGGACAGCGGCTTGTACCGGCAGGAAGAAGCGGCTGTAGGAGGAGGAGGCGGACCCCCCCGGTCTGGAGCTCTGATAAGCGGAGCTGTAGCCTCTGGCTGTGCCGGGTAAGCGCACCACGTGTGACTATTGTGTGTGAGAGAAGAGGGCGGTGTGCCGGACCGGCGAGTGTCCCGGCTGTGGCGGAGACTCCTCCCTCCATCGGGGGGCGCCATCATTCTGTGCTGCCCCCTAGGGGGTTGTGCCCCGAGGAGGAGGAGGAGGAGGCGGCGGTGTGTCTGCGGAGGGGTGATCCTTTATTCCTTCATACACGTGTTCTTCACTCTCACTGTGATCAGAGCGCAGTGTTCTCCTATAGAAGAGCTCCATGCGGGATCAGCCAACAATGACAGGAGCAGCTCATCAATATCACTAGACCATCCAACCACCTCCCCTCCATAGGATCTGACCACTGCTCCTCCTGCAATCCTTCTATACATAGGGGGGCTCCCGGGAAACATCTGGGCCACTAACGGTTAAAAAAAATAGGTCTAGGTATTGTAACAGTTCTAAGAATCTGCTGGGCCCCTTTCACATGGACATCCCGATTTGGGATCCCCTGTCCGTTTTTTTCCCCAGGGGGATCTGATTAGAAAGTCCATGGGGCCCTATGGACAGGTGGATGTAAAGGACTTGTGTCACACCTGCCTACCTCCCAGTTCTGCATCCTTTTCCATTTTATGGGACCAGAGGGTAGCCTGATGTAAACAGCAGAGTTTGTTTACACCTGACTACCCATAGATCCAACAGTGGTCCCCCGGGAGGGGATTTTGCGAACACTCACTGATTGGACATGGGGAGCCAA
The DNA here is from genome assembly GCA_037952835.1 of Lithobates septentrionalis. Lineage (NCBI taxonomy): Eukaryota > Metazoa > Chordata > Amphibia > Anura > Ranidae > Lithobates > Lithobates septentrionalis. The sequence goes on along the minus strand of JBBDGP010000401.1, from coordinate 319,565 downwards.
TCAGTGGGTCTAGCGGATGTGATGTCCGCTGGCTACCCGCAATCGCTCCCCACGGAGATAGAATGGTGGTCCGCCGATGTAAACAAGGAAGACCGTCATTCTGTCAGACATGGACACTGATCTTGTGTTCCTGTTAATCACCCCCCGGAAGAAAGCACAAACAGGGAACACGACCCTTTGATCGCTCCAGATGTTAAAGAGGTTGTAAACCTCCAAAAGAATTAAAAACCTGCAAGACAAAGGCATAATGAGCTAGTATGCATATCATGCTAGCTCATTATGAAATATATACCTTAGAACAAAGCCCTGCAGCGGCACAGGCTCTGGCGTTGATTGGCAGGAGTGCCGCGGTGACGTCACTCCCGTGCACAGGCGGCGGTTTCTTCAGAGCGCATGTGCCAATGATATAATCGGCGCAGTATACAGTAAATATATCCTAAACGGTGCAAGTTTGGGAGACTTTTACAGTACCTATAGGCTGCTTTCATACTGGGGCGGGGGTTGACAGTAAAACGCTGCTAGTTTTAGCGGCACTATTCGGCCACTAGCGAGGCACTTTTAACCCCCGCTAGCGGCCGAATAAAGGGTTAAATGTGCCCATGTAGTGCCGCTGCCAAAGTGCTTTGCAGGCGCTTTGGCAGCAACGCCCATTTATTTCAATGGGCCGCTCCTTCACGGCACCAAAGATGCTACTTGCAGTACTTTCGGGCTTTCGCCTTAGGACTGCAGGGGAGGCATTTTTCAAGTGCTGTTTTTTTTTTTGTTTTGTTTTTTTTTTTTTTAGCCCAAAAGCGCCTGAAAAACATCTGTGTGAAAGGGGTCTTAGGTAAGCCTTAATATAGGCTTATCTATAGGTGCTGCAGCTGTTTGAGGGCGTTTTGCAGGTGCTATAGCATTAAAAATAGCACCTGCAATCCGCCCTCAAACAGCTGCAGCATTGTCTCCAGTGTGAAAGCCGAGGGCTTTCACACCAGAGCGATGCGCTGGCAGGACGTCAGGAAAAGTCCTGTCAGCAGCTTCTTTGGAGCGATGAAGGAGCGGTGTGTTTACCGCTCCTCCACCGCTGCTTCCCATTGAAATCAATGGTGCAGCGCTGGGATACCGCCGGCAAAACGCCGCTATTGCGGGCGGTTTTAATCCTTTCTTGGCCACTAGCGGGGTGTAAAAGCGCCCGAAATGCGCCGCAAATCCGACGGTAAAACTCTGCTATAAATAGCAGCGTTTTACTGCCGACGCTATAGGCGGCTCAGTGTGAAAGGGGCCTCAGTGCTGTATCACAAAAAAATGGCCTGGTCAGGAAGGGGGTAAAATCTTCTGGGGCTGAAGTGGTTAACTGAACAAGCTAAAGTTAGAAGCACAGTTGATTCAATGATTCATGCCCATGCACAGGGGATCACATCATTCCCCACCGGTTTATCCAAATGCTGAAAACCCGGCACCTGGAAGTCACCCAGGGAGAAAGTGTCATTAGCCTGAGAGGGATGTCACCATCCCTTTTCCAGAAGGTGAAGGAGAGTAATTTGCAGAGTTTAGCCTTTAGACATGCAGACGGGCAGTAAAACCCTGTGGCTTTGCCACATTTTTACCACCCCTCAATCACTTTCCCTGTATCTAAGGCAGAGTACACGTCAAGGCCACAATGCTATGTTTCGCAGCCGCTGCAGGGATTGTACCTGCTGTCATACTCAACAGGCACACCCACATTCAAGTGAATGGTGCTGTGCTGCTATCATGCAGAATGCATGAAACTAGTCTGGTAATTGGAGGTTAAAATGGATGGTGAGGAGGCAATACGCAGCCTCCTCACTGTCTGTCTGTTGCTGTCTGAAGCATGAGCCAAAACATGTAAACGAGGCTTTAACCACTTCCGGACCACCGCATGCCAATATACGTCCTTACTTTGATGGGGGATATCGTTGTTATGGCAGCAGCTAGCTGCCATAACCCTGTTATCCTTGTGTTCGGCCGGCGGTCCGGTTTCTGATAAGAGTGGTCTCTGCAGCGTAATCGCCGCAAGATCACTCCGGTGCCCTCCGCCACTTAGCTGATCTGTTGGCAGCAGTGGAGGCAATCGGATCTTCACCCTGGCTGGGCATGGAGACAAGTGAGGGGAAGATGGCCCCCACCTGTCTCCATAACAATGCAGGGCGGAAGCAACATCAAAACGTCACTTCCGCCCACAGCTCTTAAAGGGCCATTTTTTTTAAATTACTTTTTTCATTTTATTGCATTTAAGTGTAAATATAAGATCTGAGGTCTTTTTGACCCCAGATCTCATATTTAAGAGGTCCTGTCATGCTTTTTTTTTTTCTATTACACGGGATGTTTACATTCCTTGTAATAGGAATAAAAGTGACACTTTATTTTTTATTTTTAACCACTTGTTTACAGGGCACTTAAACCCCCCTCCTATCCAGACCAATTTTCAGCTTTCAGCGCTGACTCACTTTGAATGGCAATTGCGCGGTCATACAACATTGTACCCAAATGAAATTTTTATCATTTTTTCACCACAAATAGAGCTTTCTTTTGGTGGTATTTGATCACCTCTGCCAGTTTTACTTTTTGTTAAAAAAAAATGTAAAAAACTGAATTTTTAAAAAAAATATTTTTTTATATTTTGTGTTAAAAAAATTAAAACGGGTAATTTTTCTCCTTCATTGATGGGCACTGATGAGGCGGCAGTGATGGGCACTGATGAGGCGGCAGTGATGGGCACTGATGAGGCGGCAGTGATGGGCACTGATGAGGCGGCAGTGATGGGCACTGATGAGGCGGCAGTGATGGGCACTGATGAGGCGGCAGTGATGGGCACTGATGAGGCGGCAGTGATGGGCACTGATGAGGCGGCAGTGATGGGCACTGATGAGGCGGCAGTGATGGGCACTGATAAGTGGCAGTGATGGGCAGCAATGGCAGGTGGCACTGATTGGCACTACAGGTGGGCAGTGTTGGGTGGTACTTGTGGGCAGTGTTGGGTGGTACTTGTGGGCAGTGTTGGGTGGTACTTGTGGGCAGTGTTGGGTGGCACTTTTAGGTGGCACTGATGATGCAGATGTGCCTCTTCCACTTCGGGACCGATGTCCCTGACATCTGAGCCGGTGATCGGCTTTTTTTTTCTACTCGCGCTGTCAGCGTGAGTAAAAAAAAAAAAAAAACGATTACCGATCTTTTGTTTACATCATGTGATCAGCTGTCATTGGCTGACAGCTGATCACATGGTAAGAGGCCGGGACCGGCCCCTTACTCGGATCGGTGATCACAGCGCGCCCTGCAGGGCGCGCACAGGGAGCGTGCACAGGGGAGGCTGTCATATGACTGCCTCCCAGGAATGCAGGTCCGCGCTGTGGCCTTCATTCGGCCATAGCGCGGATGTCTAGTGGTTAAACAGTGTAAAAAAACATTTTTTTTAAACGCGCCCGTCCCGCCGAGCTCACGTGCAGAAGCGAATGCATACGTGAGTAGCGCTTGCATATGAAAACTGTGTTTAAACCACACATGTGAGGTATCGCCGCAATCGGTAGAGCGAGAGCAATAATTCTAGCCCTAGACCTCCTCTGTAACTTAAAACATGCAACCTGTAGAATTTTTTGAACGTCGCCTATGGAGATTTTTAAGGGTAAAAGTTTGTCGCCATTCCACGAGCGGGCACAATTTTGAAGCGTGACATATTGGGTATCAATTTACTCGGTGTAACATTATCTTTCACAATATAAAAAAAATTGGGCTAACTTTACTGTTGTCTTATTTTTTTAATTAAAAGTGTATTTTTTTCATTTTATTTTCTAGGGTGTTAGAAAAAAAAAAAAGTATAATGTTTGGGGGTTCTAAGTAATTTTCTAGCAAAAAAAACTGTTTTAACTTGTAAACAACACATCTAAAAAAGAGGCCTGGTCCTTAAGTGGTTAAAGCATAACTGAACACATCAGTTTAACAGTTTCCATAAACGGTTACATTCAAGGCATGCCATGAATATTAACTTATATTATATTTGATTCTGCTCTCAACTGAACTATTAATCCCGCAGGAAACACATTTCTGTCCCAGGCTGGCATAGTTGACTTACTATACTGTAATTATGGGGCAAAAGTGTTATTTTAGGATAGGGAGTGGTAGCCTACAGACCACCTTTCCTTTCATCCCCATAACATAGGTGAAAGTGTTCTGTAGTCCACACAAGTGAGCTCAGCAGGTCTGATAACCAATTTTGAGATTCCACAGCGCGAATGCCCAAGACAGAACTGCATTTCTGGCAATAACGTTTTTTTTTTTTTTTTTGTTTTTTTTTCATTTATTGAATATTTCTAATAAAACGCTTTCAATGGAATATTTACCAGACCAAAGGGAGCAAATATGAGACATTCAGTATTAGGGATTACTTTTTAATCCTAGTGTCCCTTCCTCTACTGTGTCAGTGTTTTTCACGCTTTAGGGAGCAATGTTCATGTAGTGACCTGAGGATCGTTCTGTGCAACATTCTCTGGGGAATTTAGGCTGGTTTCATGATGCACCACAAGGGGTGTGTCCATGGCATCCTGAGAATACAGGAAATTGATTGATTGAATGACTCTGGAAAAATGGCTTTCTGTTTTAGGCATATCCACTTTGACAAAGAAGTATTTATTAGATGTAGCTATATTGATGAACATGACAATGTAGGTAAATCAATTTAAAAGGAATATAGCTGTAACGATGATAATTGTCAGCTTAGTTGCAGTTGTGATTCCTCATATAGACTTGACGCCTGCAAGATAAATGCTATTATGTAGGGAGTTTCGAATGCATCCTAGGGTACTTTACTGGAATCTGCAATTTGTAGTGCTATCATGTTGGCTTTGCCTTTGTAGGCATTATGGTTTTTATATGTCTATATAAGGAATCTCCTCTGTACTGGGTGCAGTGGATTCAAGGAGCTGTTCGCACTTCAATATGTAAACCAGAAGAAGGAACTTGCCACGCTAAAACGTCCTATAGGTTCGGATTTATTCGAGCCAACAATCACTGTAACAGTCTCTAACCTTGGGACCTCCCCTCTAATGCCGCGTACACGCGACCGGACTTTACAGCATACTTGGTCCGGCTTACCGGAGTCCGTCGGACTATTTGATCGTGTGTGGGCTGCATTGGACTTTTTTTTTTCTCAAAAGTTTGACGCACAGATTTGAAACATGTTTCATTTCTAGGTCCGACGGACTCGAGTCCGGTCGAAAAGTCCGCTCGTCTGTATGCTAGTCCGAGGGACAAAAAGGCAGGGCAGCTATTGGCTACTGGCTATGAACTTCCTTATTTTAGTCCGGTCGTACTAAAATTAAAAGTTTGTAAAACGTAAAAAGTGAAGGCACACTGAGTTAAAGTAATTGTAAAGTCTCATGTGTGTGGTTTTTTTTTTTTTTTTTTTTTTTTTTTTCTTTCTATAAAAATAGCAAACATGCTATACTTGCTCTGTTGCAGTGGTTTTGCACAGAGCAGCCCAGATCCTCCTCTTCCCGGGTCCCTCTTCTGTGCTCCTGGCTTCTCCATCCTGTCGAGTGCCCCCACAGCAGGCAGCTTGCTATGGGGGGCACCCGAGCTGAGTCACAGTTCGCTGTGTCCATTCCAACACGGAGCCCTGGCCCGGCCCCACCTCCTCTCTCCCCTGATTGGCTAGCTGACTTTAATTAACAGCAGCAAGAGCCAATGTCTCAGCCAATCAGGAGGGGGGGTCTCGGATGCTGAGACATCGCTGGACAGAGATGGGGCTTAGGTAAGTATTAGGGGGGCTGCTGCACACAGAAGGCTTTTTATCTCAATTCCCCAAGTCATACCGTTGACCTTTTTAATGTGTTGGGTTGCCTCGCTGATCAATTTGGATGTCTACTAGTTTGACGTGCATAGGGCCTAGCTAGGGAAACGGCTCATTAAATAAAACCACCTTTTCCAAACCATTTTTAATGTGCTTAAAGGGGATGTAAACCCTCTATGCATTAAGGTGAAAAAACACCTGGCAGTCATTGAGCCACCCCACCCCCCGTTTTACATACCTGAACCCCTTCATCTCGGTGGGGATGCGCTGTCCCTCTCTCCACGGGGTCCTGGCTCTTGATTGGATAGATTGATAGCAGCGCAGCCATTGGCTTACGCTGCTGTCAATCAAATACAATGACACCGGGGCCGAGCCCGGCATTCGTGTCTGTGGACGCAAATGCTGGACTCGGGAGCGCGCCCTCAAGGTAACCCTCTTGGGAGAGTGCTGCTCCTAGGGGGTTATCTGATGCGGGGAGGAGCTGCCGGGGGACCCCAGAAGAGGATGTTCGGAGCCACTCTGTGTAAAACTAACTGCACAGTGGAAGTAGGTGTGATATGCTTGTTTAAAAAAATAAACGATCCTTTACAATCACTTTATGTTCCCTATAAAATTAATAACCTGCTTTCACCCCCATAGTTCTTGAAGCCCTGTTGGGTACTACACAGCTTTGAGCAAAAGTAGCCCTGTCCGCATCCAACCACCATTACATCCACATGTCCATTTCTCTATTCATTCCTATTGGTGGAGCTGCTATGAGTATGGACCCAGACATAGGAGTTTAAAATCCACTGGCTTTTATTATTGAACTCTTTTGGTAGAATGTTTTTGAAGAAAAGGACAGATTAATATTTCACCGCCAAGTTCCTAGAAGGTGACTAGGTAGGTATTGTGACTTTTTTTTTTAGTCTGAGGTGGATCCATTTGTTAAGTTTGGCTTTTTGTAGTTGTCTGCCCTGTTTGCCAGCAAGTCTGCTTTTTTTCATTTTCTTTTAACCCAGTAAAAAATATTAATGAGAAAACAGAACCTCAATTTAAAAGCAGCCCTCCGTTAGACAGTCTAGGTGCCACAGGCATGCACTCTGTTGTCCATCAGCACAGGGACAAAATTATCCAGCTACTATTAAAAACAGAACTTTGGTACTAATCCTTTTTTGAGTCCATTGAGGGACACAGGAAGTTTTTCACCTTCTGAATATACTGCCACCTACTGGAAGATTGGACACTGACAAACTAGGCCAGCCCAGGGTAATTCCTTCTGCCACCAGTGTACCTTGGTTTTGTAAGGAAACAGTAGCAAGAGCACAGTCATTCACCAGAAGGCTGGGACCTGTGTCTTTCACCTTTTGAAACATCCAAAAGTAAGCCCAAATAATGGGTGGGCAACACGGCAAACAACCGCTAACAAGCTCAATGTGAAGAGTACAAATCTGGGGACTGCTTGCAGCTCAAGATCTTCCTGGTTGACCATACTCCAGAAGCTGCTACCAGATAATACTGCAACCTCCTGGTTATAAAATGTGAAAACAAGACAAGGTGGTAACATGGCATAGGAAGCTGATGTCAGAAGAACAAGTAACACTCGATAAGGAGGGGAGAAAAACGGATCCATAAGCTGGTCTACCTGATCTACCCAGAAAGGTGGAACATAAAACCGAATTAGCCCCTATATGGGGCGACCAACAGGGAATCAATGCTGAGAGAAAAGACTTGCAGCATGAACCTTGGTTAAGGGAAAGGAGCTTCTCTCGGGTTGCTGGGGTCAAACAGAGACTAGAGAATTATGGTTCTGGTTGTGCCAGGCTCAGAACCGCTCTAGATGAGAAGACTTGGGCCTCAACTCATTTGATCGCATTAGAAAAATGCGATCAAGAAAAATGCTTTTCCTAAGACCCCTTTCACACTGAGGCTCTTTTCAGGCTCTTTCATGCTAAAAAAAAAAGCGCCTGAAAAGCTCACCGAAAACTATTTCAATTAACCACTTCGGCACTGCAGTGCTTTAACTGACAATTGCGCAGTCGTGTGAAGTTGTACCCAAACAAAATTTACGTCCTGCATCCCCCCGCACCCCCCCACACAAATAGAGCTTTCTTTTGGTGGTGTTTGATCGCCTCTGCGGTTTTTATTTTCTGCGCTATAAACAAAAAAAACGACAATTTTGATAAACAATATTTTTTACTTTTTGCTATATCTCCTTTTTTTTTTTTTCTCAGTTTAGGCCGATATGTAATCTACATATTTTTGGTAAATAAAAATCGCAATAAGCGTATGTTGATTGGTTTGTGCAAAAGTTATAGCGTCTACAAAATAGAGGATATATATATATATATATATATATATATATATATATATAAATTTTTCTAGTAATGGCGGCGATCTTTTTTTTTTTGTTTATCGTGACTGCGACATTATGGCGGACACATCGGACAATTTTGACACATTTTTGGAACCATTGGCATTAATACAGCGATCAGTGTGATTAAAAGCGAAGGGGTTTTTACTAGGGGCGGTGAAGGGGTGAACTGTGTTCCCTGGGAGGTGATTCTAAATGAAGGGGGAGGGGACTAGCTAGAGGAAGTGGCGGATCGTGGTTCCTAGCTATTAGGAACACACAATCTGTCACTCCTGTCAGAACAGGGAAGTGTGTGTTTACACACACTTGTCCCTGTTCTGTCTCTCCTGGTCACCATAGCTCGTGGCCGGCGGTCATCTCAATCGTCGTCCACAAGCATTAGCACCCCCGCTGTGCAGCGGGCGGGCGCGCCTCCGGATAGCGTCTGCTATCCGGACCCACCGAGCCAACGTACAGCTACGTGGTTTCACGTAGGGGAGCCAACCTGCCGCAGTATAAATGGGGTGGCTGGTCCGGAAGTGGTTAAAATCAATGAATGCTTTCACACTGGGGCATTGAAATTAATGGCAAGCTCTTCAAAAGCACTCAGTGTTTTACTAGCAGTTTAGAAGGGCCTAACATGAAGGGGCTGTCAGGGCAAGCCCTGACTTTGTCGCGTTGACTACCAGTGAAGAACCATTGGAGTTGAATTTAAGTAGAATTACCTCCAAAGGAGTGCAACAGGGGTTTCTCAGAAGCCACCTTACCTTAGACAATGTGGGTGGCCAGAGAGCCAAGTTTGGGAGGCCTAGACATGCATTCTGCAAGAGGAAGGAGACTAGGCAGACTTTTCTCTAGACTTTACGGTGATGCAGGTGGGAGCTCCTGACTCCAGCGATATCCTTGACATTGTCAAGAGTCAGTTCGGAGAGGCATCCCTTGAAGACCATGTGGGGCAGGTGTTCTTGAACGCAGTGCCTGCAGTCCAGCATTATAACCAGAGTGATCTGGATATGTCCATAGAGGAGAACTTTTGTAGAGAGGGTGACATGGAAAGGCCTTTGCAGGAACTCTGAAAAACCTGAGACAGTGGGCTAATCCTCCAATTTCAGAGTGGCGCACACTACATCAATAAGGGCAGAAATGATTTCTTTTAATTCTAGAGTAATGAAGGAAAACTGACTCCCCAAAGGTAATCTTGAAGGTAGAGATAACTGTAGTATCTGTGGGGGAACAAGCTTAGCTTCTGCAATCAGAATAAGCCAGCAACTGGGTTAATTGATCCAAAAAAATCATGCTTGACTGCAGTAGAAATCCTAGCTGATAATGTGGGTTTGGCTCCACCTGGCAGAGCTAGGGAGCATTTGAATGACAAGTTGGACCATATTATCATTGGAGAACAGGATTCCAGAATGCAGGTGCTGGCAACTTCAGAAGGCTCAGAACTAACATCCCCAAAACTGTAAAGTGAGAGTTTGGGTCACCCAAAACAGCAGAACTGTCCCCTCTGTGTCTTTTAAACAGATATATTGTAATTGTGTAGTAGTAAGGCAACTCCAGCTTTGGGTATAAGGTAAGGCCTCAGGTACTCGCAAAACCCTGATAGCAAATGAGGATCGCTGGCTGGAAGTAATAGGGAACACTAAGTAGGCAGTAGGAATGAACTTGGAATCTGAGTATTTCACAAGGCTCTTTGCAATGCAGCAGCAATCTGAATGAATGAGGTAGCTCCTGGTGCTCAGCAGCCTGTACAGCTTTTTCACAAAGTGATGTATCAGAAAAGCAAAAAAGTGCTTCTTCCAATGCCAACAGCTCTGGATCTGCAAAGCGATCCATGACTATCTTGTTACCAGAACAGACACTGGAAAGCACCTTTCACAGAGCTCGATGTTCAAAGGGTATTTCCAGGCTAGCCTTGCATTGGGCAGTTCTGTGGGATCTGGTTGCGAAACTCCTAAAGCCATTTTGAATAGCTACAATTGTAGAGGTTAACTCTAGCAGCTGTGTACAGAAGAGTCTTGATTTGAAGAAAGTGGGGAGACATCCTAGAAATTTTTTTTTTTATCTAGACTTTCCAGCATAGCTGAAGACATCCGTCCTTCCTAGGACACAAGCTATGGTGCAATAAACCTGATGTGTGCTGCTAGTGGGAGGGATTGCCCTGGGCTGATCTACAGGTGTGTTTTGTTTTTTTTTGCCAGTCTCCAATCCTCCTATAGGCAGCAGTATAACCTGAAAGTGAAAGAATGTGTCCCTCAATAGACAAAGTAATGTATAGTATTTTGTTTCAGAAAAGAAGCTCACTTGAAACAGTATGGCAGTATTTGTCATATGAAAACACTAAAATGCTGAATCAGAAGCCTTAGTAGTTGTGTTAATATATTAGACAAAAAATATGTTGAATCGCGTCAAAACACACAGCGTGCATTTGTGCTGCGATTGTTGCGTGGGAAAACGCGCATGTAAAATCGTGCCTGGCTCAGCCAAAATTTGTATCTGTAAATACAGAAATACGGTGAGAGCCCATTCACACAGGGACGACTTGTCAGGCGACCTAGTCACCTGACAAGTCGCCTCCCGTTCTGTACAATGGAACCGTTCTAATCGCTCCGACTTAGAAAAAGGTTCCTGTACGACTTTTGGGGCGACTTGCATAGACTTCTATACAGAAGTCGTTTGCAGGTCGCTTCGCTGAGGCGACCTGCAAGTCGTGTTGCCCCTGTGTGAATGGGCTCTAACTGTAGTAAAATATTACACCAGTCACTGCTTGTATACTAACAAGTGGACTTGTTTTGGCATTTACACTAGGTTTGTGGCTACTTTTAATTTCAGCGTGCACTTAAAGCGATTGTAAACCCTTAATGTTTTTTTTATCTAACAAATATGTAATGTAATACCTGCTCTTTGCAGTGGTTTTGCCCTGATTTTCTCGGGTTCTCTGTTGGTGCTCCTGGCTCCCTGCCGAGTGCCCACCATAGCAAGCTGAATAGCTTGCTATGGTAGGCACTCGATGAATCGGAATGTTTGGGCTGAGCGGTACTCAGCCAGTCAAGGGCAGCTTTGTATTCTATGAATGAATACAAAGCTTCCCCTGATTTTTCTGAGGTGAAGATTGTGACCTCATCCACCTGCCTCAGCCAATCCAAAGGAAGCTTTGTATTCATTCATAGAATACATAGCTGCCTATGACTGGCTGAGCACCACTTAGTGCACTCAAGTGCTTGTCTCACTGCCGAAACACAAGAATGTATCATGTATGTAGCGGAGACTACATACAGTTTATACCGCTCATCCAGTGGACATGCCTATTAGTGTAAAAAATAGTTTGAGCGCGCTTAGCCCACACAAACTACCGTATATACTTGAGTATAAGTCGAATTTTTCAGCACATTTTATTGTGCTGAAAGTGCCCTTCTCGACTTATACTCGAGCCAAGCACTTTTCTGCAGCAAAAAATTTCATTTTCCGAACCGATTTTGGGGCCCCGTATCTCAGGACCACTTGGTGCTAGGAACCCCAAATTTGGTGTGCAAACCCAGTGGAACTGGTACCACAACATATCCAAAGCTGAAGTTCCTAGCACTAAGTGGCCCCGAGATACGGGGCCCCAAAATCGGTTCGGAAAATGTCATTCTCTGCTGCAGAAAAGTGCTTGACATTTTCTGAACCGATTTTTGGGGCCCTGTATCTCGGGGCCACTTGGTGCTAGAAACCCCAGCTTTGGAAATTTTATGGTGCTAGTTCCACTGGGTTTGCACACCAAATTTGGGGTTCTTAGCACTAAGTGGCCCCCGAGATATGGGGCCCCAAATTCGGTCAACTGTGTCCATCTGCAGCAATGTCATTTTGGGACCCTTTGGGTTCAGAGACCCCACATTTTGGCTGCAGCTAGGGGGCATCTAGGAACCCTTAACTACCGATTTTGAAGTTCAGGGGACCTATGGCTGCAAATGGGCACAGTGATGCTGCAAATGGGCACAGTGATACTGCAAATGGGCATTGTTGACCCTCTTTTCCACTTACAGTAGCTGTGCATTTATCACCCTCGTCTTATACTCGGGTCAATAAGTTTTTCCCATTTTTTTTTTTTGTGGTAAATTAGGGCCTCGACTTATACTCGAGTATATACGGTAGTTAAAGGGACTGTAAACTCAAATTTCAGTAGTGTTTTAACTGATTGGGGGTGATATTAGCCAGCATATAACATTTCAAACACAAATGCTTGTTTACACTGTGTGCTTGTGTGAGTATTTAGAGTTACAAAATAATTATGTTTACGAGGTACCATGTTGTAGACTTGCCTGCGAACTGAAAACAGTGACGCATTCCCTCTAAAGCAACAACAAAGGTATAGTATGAGTGTTAAGAAATGCACATATGGACAAGGCTGAAACTGACGTTTTTGCTGCAAAATATAGGAATGCCCAGTAATACATGTGTTCTAATATCTCTTTGCCTAAAGCGGAACTAAAAGAATCAATTTAAAGTGATTGTAAAGCTTCAAGTATTTTTTTTTTTTTTTTTTTTTAAATAACAAACGTGTCATATTTACCTCCACTGTGCAGTTAGTTTAGCACAAAGTGGCTCCGAACACCAACTTCTGGGTCCCTCGGCGGCTATCGCGGCTCCTCCCCCACATCAGATAATCCCCTAGGAGAAGCGCTCTCCCGGGGGGGGTTACCTTGCGGGTGCGCTCGAGTCCAGCATTCGGCGTCCATAGCCGCTGAATGTATGACTCAGTGCCCGTGTCATTGGATTTGATTGACAGCGAGAGCCAATGGCTGTGCTGCTATCAATCCAATCAAGTGCCAAGAACCCTGGGCAGAGACAAAGCGTCCTCCATGGGAAATTCCAGGGCTCAGGTAAGTAAAACAGGGGGGGGGTTGTGAGCGGGGGGGGGGCAGTCACTGCCAGGTGTTTTTTCACTTTAATGCATATGATGCATTAAGGTGAAAAAAAAAAATGAGGGTTTACAACCCCTTTTAAGGCCCCGTTCACATCAAGTAACTTGTACTGCGATGCTGGCAAAACGAAGCACTCATGCTCGGGTGTCATTCATTTTCAATGGCACCTAAGTGCGGTTTTGCTGTGATTGTCCCCCAAAAGAAGCTCCTGCTCCTTCTTTGGGCGACCAGCTCGCATGATATGGTATTAGTGCGGTTGCAGCATGATTTATCACCGCAAAACCGCACCGTTTAGGTGCCATTGTAAATACATGTTTATTTTTTGTAGATCATTATGGAGACAAGTTAATAAAATTTGTTATAAATGATTTGTTTTTTGTTTGTTTTTAATTCTTTTTTTCTTTTTTTTTTTTTTTTTTCTTTTTTTTCTTTTTTTCTAGCACTGCAAAAATGTTTCAAACACCTGTCAATAATCTGGAAAAAATAAGAAAGACTAGGAAAAGAGTGAAACAGTTGCTGCTGCAGATTGGTTTGGACACATGCAGAGAAGCGTATGAGGTAAGGAGGTTTAAAAAAAAAAAAATGCCTCTGTATAAGCTTGAAATCTTGAGGTATGTGTGAACAAAGTAAAACATTTGCCAGCTTTGGTCTCAGTCTGCAGCAGGGATCCTAATGACGCCAGATTAAATGATCGCTCTAAAAGCCAGTTTGGTGATCCGTCAGTTTTGCATTGTAAAATTGTTACAAATGTTATACTGCTACAGTCTTTCTTTCTTTGTTCCTAACAGGAACTGCACCACACCTGTAAAGTCAGACAATTCTTACTACTTTTTTTTTTTTTCCCACCCCAATCATTTTCCAGGACAGCTCACTTGAGAGATGATTGGCTTTGCTTTCAACAAGAAACACAAATGAGAGATTAGAAAGGCCCCTCCCTCCCCTTATCCCTCAGTTGTGTTTCCAGACCTCCAGGAGTACACTTTTAGTCATGTTTGTTATATTCCCTCTGGTCTGTGGTTAATGGACTCATTAGGCCCCTTTTACATTTGTGTGACTTGGGTCTGCAAAGTCGCATGTCAAGTCGTACCCCATGATTTCCAATGAGTACCATTCATATCTGTGTGACTTCAAAGTAGTCCCTGTACTATGGTCCGACTTTGATGGTAGTTGAGGTCCATAGACCTCAAGTTTACACAGGCATTCCCTGAAACTGGCAAAATTGCAGTAAAATCTTGCAACTTTCAAGTAGCAGCAGTGGGAAAATGGCCTTACTGGTAACTAGGACTGGGTGTGCCAGAGATGTCAAGTCGCTTACTGGAAGGCCTTTTCCATGTTTTAAATTGCAGGTACTGCCTGGCCTAGGTCTCGGGAGGTTGCACATGCCTTAAGGATTGTGCTTTGTCGGGTTTACCAAGATGGCGGTTTTACTATTTCCAGGCTTCTGGCGTGCTTTTCTCCTTCCTGTGTTGTGGGCATGTGCGGGGAGACTTCAAGGTGTCCCAATATGACGCCAGTGCTGGTGACTCACTTCTGGTGCGCAAGAGGACAAAAACATTGTACTTTGTATCTACAGTAACGCTAGGTGCTTTAGAACTCATTGTTAAAAACACAAAACTCTAATTTCAGTTATCATTTTTAATACCTCCCCTTCCCCTCCCCAAAGTCTTGAACTTACCCTTACCCCTCTAATGCAAGATCCATGCTGTGCGGCCATAAGATTCCAGTGGAGAGTCCTCTTCTCCCTTACAATATTTTTTTTTTTTTTTTTTAATATACTATCATAGCAAAGAGAAAAGAAAAATTTCACATACAGTAAAACCTTGGTTTTGAGAGTGTTTTGTAAGACAAGCAAATTTTTTTCATAAATTTTGACTTGATAAACAAGCGATGTCTTGATATACAAGTAGCGTCAAGTTACAACAGAATATAAAAGAGGAGAGGCCCCTCTAAGTGTAGCAATATGGTTACATTTAATGAAGGTACAACATTTAGCAACTAACATGGTTGATGATTAAAACAGGCACATCTAAGTATGCAGGCATCCGGGTTAAGGCTGTTCACATAGACCATCCTCCGCACCACCATTGATGTCATCTCTTCCACGCTCCGCTCCACAAGCCTCGCTTTCAGATGGCTCTACTGCAGGGTAGTCTTTTCCGGTCATAATTGCAGACTGACAGCGGTGAGAGCCAGCGCTGCGGAGGACGGTCTTTGAACAGCTTTACCCCAGATGCCTGCACTTAAAGGTGCCTCTCTTCTCTCTTATACTCTGTAGCTCCTGCTGGATTTTGCTTCTAATCCCCTTGTGGAGGCTCCCATTTGTAAGTGGTCATTTTATGGTCACACAACCTACCGCATTGCTATGATTTTTTATTTTTTTTTATATGGACTATAAACTGAAAGACCTATGAATAAATGGTTGTGGAACGAATCATCTGATTTTCTATTATATCTTATGGTGAAATTCGCTTTGATGTACAACTGCTTTGGATTACAATCATGTTTCTGGAATGAATTATGCTTGCAATCCAAGGAAATACTATAGATACACACGCAGCGGTTTCAGCTTCACAAAGCAAACAGTCAATGAAAATGCAGAGCTACCTGGCTCTTTAGGCTCGCTTAGCCCTGAGTTGCAGCACCTTACTGCACAGGCCCCCTCCAGGCCTCCAGATAGGGTTCTCCTAGCACCCCAAACTCTCACTCCTCCAGAAACTTGTGAATTCCGTCCAGTCCTATAGACTCCCTACTCTCCTTTAGCTTCCTCCGTCTCCCCATACTCAGCTGTTCTGACTCCCAGTCCTGGGAGCTGCTGTTTGTTTTGGTGGACCGTGCCTTTAAAGTGCACCAAGAGCCCATTTAAAATAATTAGTCTGCCCTAGTACACTGTAAAATGTTGCATTAATGCAGCGCATAGTTTGAAGGTGCCTTTTGAAGGTTGAAATTTATACTTCACATTAAATATATATTGATATCCTATAGTGGATTGCTAAAAAAGCACTCCTTGTTTCTTTTTACATAGTGTGTTTGGGCCAGCTTGCACCAAACAAATTATTTTCATGGCAGAATGGTCTGGTCGCTCAGGATGCAGTAATAGACCCTAGCCGTTTGTGCAAGATGCAGGAAGCTGTGTTGTCTTCTTGCACGGGTACAAGCGACTTCTCCTCTTCTGCTGGAAAGAGTTGCTATCTAGGGGCTCCTATGGAACAGATGGTGGTTTTTAAAGGTAATACTAAAGTTATTGTAAAGTCTCGTGTTTTTTTAAAGTTAAAAATAACAAACATGTTATACTTACCTGCCCTGTGCAGTGGATTTGCACAGAGCAGCCCGAATCCTCCTCTTGGTTGCTCCTGGCCCTTCCTCCTGCTGAGTGCCCCCACAGCAAGCTGCATATGGGGGCAGCCAAGCTAAGCCTCAGCTCTATGTCCACTCACACAGAACTGCGGCCCAGCCCTGCCCCCTTTCTCTCCTGATTGGATGACTGATTTTGATTGACAGCGGGAGCCAATGGCGCCACGCTGCTGTCTCGGCTAATGAGGGGAGTCCTGGGCAGCTGAGACACCCCTGTAACATCGCTGGATCTAGATAGAGGCTGCTGCACTCAGAAGGCTTTTTTATCTTATCTCCTGCCTTTACAACCACTTTTTATTTTTTTTTTATTTTTTTTGCGCTATAAACAAAGACTGACAATTTTGAAAAAGCCCCAATATTTTTTACTTTTTGCTATAATAAAATCCAAAACCAAAAAAAAATGTAAAACTAATTTCTTCATCAGTTTAGGCCAATATGTATTCTTCTACATACTTTTTGGTAAGAAAAAAAAAAAATCACAATAAGCGTATGTTGATTGGTTTGCGCAAAAGTTATAACGTCTACAAATGGGGGGGATTGATTTATGGCATTTTTATTTATTTTTTACTAGTAATGGCAGTGATTAGCGTGTGGTTTTTTTTTTTTTTTTTTTTATGGGACCAGTGACATTTATACAGTGATCAGAGCTAAAAATAGCCACTGATTACTGTATAAATGTCACCGGCCACAGAAGGGGTTAACACTAGGGGGCGATCAAAGGGTTAAGTGTTCCCTAGAGAGGTGTTTCTAACGGGGGGGTGTATCATGACTGGAGGAGGAGACAGATCGCTGTTCCTAATCACTAGGAACAGCAGATATGTCTCTCCTCCGCTGACAGAACTGTCTGTTTACAGTGACAGATTCCCGTTCTGTCTCTCAGGAGCAGGTGGCCGGCAGACGTCGCGGCTACGGGCATCGGCTCTGGCACCGCGGGATCGCACCCTAGAGGTCTTGAAGACGGTGGCTGTACTTTCTGTGAGGGCTCATGATTTCATGTTACTTTTGTCAGTTTCTCCGTGTAGTGCGTCTGATGCAGCAAGGCCCCTTTCATACTGGGACGGGAGGTGCGTCGGCGGTAAAGCACCGCTATTATTAGCGGCACTTTACCGTCATTTTAGCGGCGGTATTCGGCCGCTAGCGGGGCGGTTTTACCCCCCGCTAGCAGCCAAGAAAGGGTTAAAAACCACCGCAAAGCGTCTCTGCAGAGGCGCTTTGCCGGCGGTATAGCCGCGCTGCCCCATTGATTTCGATGGGCAGGAGTGGTGTGTACACCGCTCCGAAGATGCTGCTAGGAGGACTTTTTTTCCCGTCCTGCTAACGCACCGCTCCAGTATGAAAGCCCTCGGGGCTTTCACACTGGAGACACAGCAGCGGCTGTTTCAGATCGGTTTGCAGGCGCTATTTTTAGCACAATAGCGCCTGCAAACTGCCCCAGGGGTCGAAGTAAAATAATACAGTTCTGTTCGGTTGATGTCCTACTGTTTAGTTAGGTGGTTTGATCTGCATATTGTTGCAACAAAAATGGGACTTACTCTTCAACACAGCAGGAACTTCCTGCCACGTTAACAGCTGGGAATTGTGGGTAAAATTGAGATGGGGGGGTGTTATTTGGTGAAGTTTTTCATTTTGGGGGGGGGCAGGGGCGACATTGCATGCCTAAGGTTCCCAACACGTTATGATGGACAAAAATTCACATGGGGGGGGGGGGGGTTAAAGTAAAGGATTTTTTTTATTTCCCCCAACCTTTTTTTTTTTTTTTTTTTTGTTTTTTTGTTTTTTATTTGTTTCCCGCCTTTAACACTGAGTGATCGAACACCGTCGCTCGGTTTTCAGAGCTTCGTGAACAGAGAGCTGTAGACTGTCGGTCACAGCTCTCTGCTCTTCTCCTTCCTTGCTCACTGGAGCGCTGAGCTGTGGAGGGGCAGAGCGGCCATCTCAGGCTCGCTGAGACGGGTGTCAGTCCAGGCACCTGGCAGATCCAGACTGTGGCCGGGATGATGTGGTGCCTGGACTGACATTGGTGACGTCCACAGAGAGCGGACTTTAGTCTGCTCTCTGCTGAAAACCGGTCACAGGAGTGCAAAACTAATTGGACTCCTGTGATCCACAGGAGAAGTCCAGCCAAACAAGCTTTGACTGGACTTCTCCTTTAACCACTTCAGCCCTGGAAGATTTGGCTGCTCGATGACCGGAGCACTTTTTGCGATACGGCACCGCGTCGCTTTAACTGACAATTGTGCAGTCGTGCGACGTTGTACCCAAACAAAATTGATGTCCCTTTTTTCCACCAAATAGAGCTTTTTTTTTGGTTGTATTTTATCATCTCTGCGGTTTTTGTTTTTTTTTGCGCTATAAACAAAGAGCGACAATTTTGAAAAAAAACTCTATTTTGTACTTTTTGCTATAATATCCCTTTTGCTTTTTAAAAAAAAAATTACTCAGTTTAAGCTGATATGTATTCTTCTACATATTTTGGTAATCAAAATCGCAATAAGCGTATATTGATTGGTTTGCGCAAAAGTTATCGCGTCTACAAAATAGGGGATAGATTTGTGGCATTTCTATTTATTTATTTTTTACTAGTAATGGTGGCAATCTGCGAAATATATATATATATATATATATATATATATATATATATATATATATATATATATATATATATATATATATATATATATATATATATATAAAATCATCGTGACTGCGACGTGTAGGGCACTTTTGAAACATTTTTGGGACGATTGACAATTATACAGTGATCAGTGCTATAAAAATGCACTGATTACTGTATAAATGTGACTGGCAAGGAAGGGGTTAACACTAGGGGCCGATCAAGGGGTTAACTGTGTTCCCTGACTGTGTGTTCTAACTGTAGGGGGAGGGGACTAACTATAGGAGATGACAGATCGTGGTTCCTAGCTATTAGGAACTCGCAATCTGCATCTTCCTCTCATAACAGGGATTTGTGTGTTTACACACACGTCCCTGTTTTGCCTCTCATGCCTGCGATCGCTCGTGGCCGGCGGTCATCGCGTCCACCGGTCACGAGCATCGGCACCCCCCGAGTGCAGCACGCTCGCCTGCTATCCCACTTAAAGGAGCTGACTTATAGCTACGACTGCTCGCGGGATCGTGCCGACCTTCCGCAGTATGATGCGGCTGGTCGACAAGTGGTTAAGTATCTGCACTGTACTGCAGGGGATAATGTAGCTATCCTTCTACAATTATGCCAAAAAAATACCAAAATATTTGACATCATACCATTTGGCCTATCACGGCACCCAGAGTATTTACAGAGGTACTTGCACATCTTCTTGCTCTTCTAAGAATGTATTGCATTCAGGTAATAGGTTGCCTAGATGACCTTCTTCTGAAGGACTACTCTCTTTTTCAACTATCTGCCAATGTCCAAAAGGCTATTCAGGTACTTCAGACTTTCAGTTAGATAATCAAATTTTAAGTCTGCCCTCCCAACCTCCCCTTCATCTAGAATATTCCATTCTCATTATAGAAAAGTGTTTTTTTGTTTTTTTTTCCTTTTTAACTTGTATGACGGATATAAAACAAATGATGTGCTCATATGACTCAGAGAGAAAGGAGGGTCACTAGGCACTGTCCTATCTCGGTGTGCTCTGTTGCTTTTAGTTGGGGAATTTTTATTGTGAAAAGATTCATCTTAATTGTTCAGCACAAGACATGGGCTGGATATTCACAGACCCTGGGTTATAGGCCTCTGCCTTCAGGTAATTTGACACTGGCAAGCCCCCTGGGTTTACCCCGATAACTATCCCACTCCTTGAATCCTCAGATTTTTTTTTTTTTTTTTTTTTTTTTTTATAGTGTTATGTGATAGACCTCTTCTCCCTTACAAGGAAATCACTCTTTGCTTCATTAGTTTATTATTTTACTTTGAATTCTTCAAACAACTCTTCACTGTTGTCTTCTACAACAATAGAAGCAGTACATGCAGATCGGTGCAACCTTGGGAGCCCTACTCCGACCCCACACTGTTGATTTGGGCATTGGATCCTGCTTTGATGCTCATCTCAGCATTGAGTGCAACATGTGTAGTTATCAGCAGGCTGCTATACAAGTATGAAAAAGTATGCTGTTCTCTATGCATTGCTTCCTTTGTGTGAAATCATTGCTGTTCCTGCCAGTCCCTCTGCTTTCCTATCAAAATCTGACAACACTAGGTATTAGAACACAGTGTGGTCATTTTTCTGGTTGTGCTGAGAACTCGGCCTGTTATTCTCCAATGATCAGACTGTCCTGCCACAGCTGTTCATTGGGAAGATTAGTGTACTGCTATTTCTCCTCCCCTAGCTGTCTGAGTCTTTACCCAGCTGAGAACAGAGATTATGTGATCACTTTATCAAAAAGGGGAGGGAAAAAAAGTAATTTCTAAAATATATATTTGCACATACACAAATGTTTTGCCTTTTTTTTTATTTCCATTTTAAACTAAACTAAATCTGTATACAAGGTGAGGGTTTACCATATCCTTTAACATGACTGTAAACCCTCGCCTTGTAAAACAACCCATTTCGTTTAAAATAGAAATGAAAGTCAAAACATTTGTGTATGGATATGAAAAAAAAAAAGCTTTTAAATACTTCCCCCTCCTTCGTTTTCCCTGTGTTCTTAGGTGCATAAGCGCTGGGGAAGAGAAATGGCAGCACACTCGCACTTCCAGTAAAAGACTGTACAGGTGGGGGGGGGGGGGGGGGCGTGGGCTGAGTTCCCAGCATAGATGGAGAACCTGACCAATGTGTGTTCTGCTTAGGCTTGGTTCACACTGCCATGACTTTGCCAGGCGACTTGAGCGTTGCCTGGGTAATTTTCCTGTAATGTCGACTCCAAATCACATCAATTAAGATACGTATCTGACTTGGAGGTGACGTCCATTTAAAGTCTATGGGCCAAGTCGGATAAAAGTCTCCTTGAAATAGTACAGGAACCTTTTCTAAAGTCTGAGCAACTTTAGTAGTGCTAATTAAGACGGCTCTCATTGACTAAAATGGGTCAGGTGACTTGGGTCTCAAGTCAAATCCCAAGTTGTGGCAGTGTGAACCGAGCCTTTAAGCCTCGTACACACAGTACGATTGTTGGCAGGGGATTGTCTGAAGACTATTGTCCTAAAATCTTACCATTAGTACGCTCCTTTTGACAATTGTTGTCCGATTTTTGGCCAACAAATATTGGATAACAGGCTAGTAAATTTTCGGCAGACAACGGCTTGACGTCATATGTTCGTATGGTCAGTACACAAATCCATCACACAAGTCGAAAGTACAAACGCGCATGCTCGGAATCAATGCTCACCAAACAAATTAGCAGAAGGGGCCCAAAGGGTGGCGCTCAAGAGCTGAAATTCCTCGTAGTACGTCACAACGTTTGTGTTTGTGGCACGACAATTGTGTAACGGTATTCAAGACAAGATCCTGGCACACGCCCTTTTGACGAAAATCAGATGCTCAGTTGGCCAACAATCGGTACCGTGTGTACTAGGGTTAAGTGTAGTGAGGTACCTGTGTTTGTTGTGTTGTTTTTTTATATATATATATATATATATATATATATATATATATATATATATATATATATATATATATATATATATATATATATATATATATATATATATATATATATATATATATATATATATACACTACCGTTCAAAAGTTTGGGGTCACCCAAACAATTTTGTGTTTTCCATGAAAAGTCACACTTATTCACCACCATACGTTGTGAAATGAATAGAAAATAGAGTCAAGACATTGACAAGGTTAGAAATAATGATTTGTATTTGAAATAACATTGTTTTTACATCAAACTTTGCTTTCATCAAAGAATCCTCCTTTTGCAGCAATTACAGCATTGCACACCTTTGGCATTCTAGCTGTTAATTTATTGAGGTAAGCTGGAGAAATTGCACCCCACGCTTCTAGAAGCAGCTCCCACAAGTTGGAATGGTTGGATGGGCACTTCTGGCGTACCATACGGTCAAGCTGCTCCCACAACAGCTCAATGGGGTTCAGATCTGGTGACTGTGCTGGCCACTCCATTACCGATAGAATACCAGCTGCCTGCTTCTGCTGTAAATAGTTCTTGCACAATTTGGAGGTGTGTTTAGGGTCATTGTCCGGTTGTAGGATGAAATTGGCTCCAATCAAGCGCTGTCCACTGGGTATGGCATGGCGTTGCAAAATGGAGTGATAGCCTTCCTTAGCTTTTACCCTGTACAAAGCTCCCACCTTACCAGCACCAAAGCAACCCCAGACCATCACATTACCTCCACCATGCTTAACAGATGGCGTCAGGCATTCTTCCAGCATCTTTTCATTTGTTCTGCGTCTCACAAACGTTCTTCTTTGTGATCCAAACACCTCAAACTTGGATTCATCTGTCCACAACACTTTTTTCCAGTCTTCCTCTGTCCAATGTCTGTGTTCTTTTGCCCATCTTAATCTTTTTCTTTTATTGGCCAGTCTCAGATATGGCTTTTTCTTTGCCACTCTGCCCTGAAGCCCAAAATCCCGCAGCCGCCTCTTCACTGTAGATGTTGACACTGGTGTTTTGCGGGTACTATTTAATGAAGATGCCAGTTGGGGACCTGTGAGGCGTCTGTTTCTCAAACTAGAGACTCTAATGTGCTTATCTTCTTGCTTAGTTGTGCAACGCGGCCTCCCACTTCTTTTTCTACTCTGGTTAGAGCCTGTTTGTGCTGTCCTCTGAAGGGAGTAGTACACACCGTTGTAGGAAATCTTCAATTTCTTTGCAATTTCTCGCATGGAATAGCCTTCATTTCTAAGAACAAGAATAGACTGTCGAGTTTCAGATGAAAGTTCTCTTTTTCTGGCCATTTTGAGCGTTTAATTGACCCCACAAATGTGATGCTCCAGAAACTCAATCTGCTCACAGGAAGGTCAGTTTTGTAGCTTCTGGAAGGAGCTAGACTGTTTTTAGATGTGTGAACATGATTGCACAAGGGTTTGCTAATCATCAATTAGCCTTCTGAGCCAATGAGCAAACACATTGTACCATTAGAACACTGGAGTGATAGTTGCTGGAAATGGGCCTCTATACACCTATGTAGATATTGCACCAAAAACTAGACATTTGCAGTTAGAATAGTCATTTACCACATTAGCAATGTATAGAGTATATTTGTTTAAAGTTAGGACTAGTTTAAAGTTAGCTTCATTTAAAAGTACAGTGCTTTTCCTTCAAAAATAAGGACATTTCAATGTGACCCCAAACTTTTGAACGGTAGTGTATATATATATATATATATATATATATATATATATATATATTAAAAAACAGAATGGTACAGCAGGCACATATCAAGAATATTAATCTTTGGGTTTACATATTCTTTAAACTTTTCAAAACTTTTCAAAATTGGTTTATGAAAAAATTCTACCGTCCAGAGCCTAGTTACAGATGAATGGCCAGGTGTTAAAGTTGGGACCTGCGGTGTGATGTAACTTCCTAATGAGCCTAGGAAAGTTACATTTGCAAACTGCACTGAACCATCTCTTGTCCCAGGAAGTAGTTGTTTCAGTCCCTAGAAAGACTGGTTCAGAGCATTCTATTCAAACCTGTTCATAGTATCAAAACCCAAAGAGGTTGTTCGTCCTATCCTGGACTTAAAACCCTAATCAAATACCTGCACATTCCAAAATTTCAGATCAAATCTGCAGGGTTGGGTATTGCCCCTCCGAGAAGGTGGAAATATTTAACATATCAGTAGACATTCAAGATGCTTGTCTACATATTCCCATTTACCCACCTGCTTAGCGCTTTCTGTGCTTCACTGTAGGAGTCATCCCCCACCAATTTGTTGGCCTGTCACGACACCTAATGCCGCGTACACACGGGCGGACTTTTCGACGGACTCGGTCCGGCGGACTTTCGAATGAACGGACTTGCCTACACACGATCAACCAAAGTCCGACAGATTCGTACGTGATGACGTATGATCGGACTAAAATAAGGAAGTTCGTAGCCAATAGCTGCCCTAGCGTCGGTTTTTGCCCGTCGGACTAGCATACAGACGAGCTGACTTTTCGATGGCTGTCCAAAATACTAAGCCATTGACTCTGATTTAAAGCACCTGTGCAAGATAAAGGTAAACCTGCAAACATGGCCTGTTGGGGGTACAAGTATTTTGAGACCATGACATCTCCCTCATAATGTTCACACCCAAAAATTTGATAGTGTCCACCCTTTCAACCTCCTCACTGCCTATATATACCAAGCAATGATTGATCTTTCCCTGCTCTTATAATCCACCATTATTTCTTTTTGCAATATTAAGGCAGGCCATAGATTATGCAATTAATCATTTTCTTCCTCCAAAAGTGGAAGGATAGAAAAGATTCTCCATCAACACAGTCAGTGTTGATGGGGGAAGACTCTCCCACATTGTTGTCCTGCAGGCAGAGACCTTTCCCTGCTCGCAGAACACAATGATCAGTGTTGCTAGCTATAGCGCTAATATTTCAGGAAAAACTCAATAGGCTGGTTGTATACAAGTCAATTGATCGACTTGTGTACAACTAGGGAGCCCATACATGGATTGAAATTTTGCGGTCCCTGCTGAACCTGCCAAACTTTGATCCATGTATGGCTTAAATATAACATTTTCAGTACACCACTCAACCAAACCTTTCTTGCTTGTATGCTGTCTCATTATCTTGTATGAATCCAACTAAGGTGGTGTCATCGGCAAACTTCAGTGTAGTATTTGACTAATGTATTTTGGAGTACAGTCATGTGTAAACAGAGACTCGACACACATCCCTGTTGTACCCCTGTATTCAAAAGAATAGTATTAGACACCTGATCGCGTATTACCACCATTTGTGGTCTGTATGTTCGACAGTAATGTCCTGTATTTGGATGTAGTGTCTGCATTCGGTTGTTCAGGCTAAGGATTGGTAAGCTGCCATATTCAATGTTTAGGCAGCATGCACACTGAAAATTTTTGCAGCTGCTTCTAGGGGCAGCTGGCTTTTTTTTTTTTCTCCCTGCTTCTAAATTCCCCTGCATGTTAGCTTATGTGTCCATGCACACACAGACTTTTATCAGTGTTTTGTGGCAGATGCTTTTAGAAGCAGAAGAACCCCACTGCCAGTGTGTCCTGGAGAAGCAGTGTTTTTGGCAGATCATGACACTTGTAGACCTGAATTGCAACTCATGGGTCTGCATTCACTGGCAGTGTAATTTTGCTTAAATTTGAATGTGTTCTAAGACTTTTATGTGATGGCTAAAATGTATAATATACATATCTCATTTTATATGAAAAATCTGTATGCTTTGACACTTACTGTATGTACAAAACTAGTAGGGCCTTCTGATTCCTCCTGTGTTTGAATTGTATTGTAACTGTACTGTCTACCCTCCTCACGTAACCCTACGTGTTGTTGTAATTGACTTCTTTAGGATAAGTCTGATGTACATTTGAACCTATGTTCATTTATTATACTAAATTTTTTTTTGTACTGGTTCATGAGTTAGGATATTAGTTTGATGCAAACACATTTGTAACTACATATTACTTGGCGCATATATTTAGTAGTGAGTCGAAGTGTGGTTTTCTAAAGTATTTTCAAGCAGCACGTAAGCATATTTGTAACTTTATATTGTTCAGCACATTAGTTTTGTACATGCAGAAGTAACAAAGTGTAGTAGGGATTTTTCATATAATTTCAGCAGTTATCTTTATAATGGAATACTTCAGCTCTGAAGTTATGGGTAATTGTGTGAGAGGTTCCTTATTTATATAAATATTTCTCATTGTGTACGACTACCTATCTGGGGAATCTGCTAAGCATTTTTTTTTTTTTTTTTTTGCCAGAACTGCATGGCCGTATATATACCTTAAGCATTAGTGAAGCTTGCAAGAAGTTAAATACATTAAGTATCAAAATGTATATTCTTTTGTTTGTTTTTTAGGAAATCAACACTTATAATCCAGGCGACACAAATTTTTCCAGTACATCATGGGAGGATGTCTCGCTTTGGGAAGCTTTTGGACGCAGAAATGTATGTCTAACGCTAGTGGTTGGCAATCAGAGTAGAACAGATTTTTAATCTTATCAAAGTCCTGTGTAGGACTGTCTTTCTTGAGCAATGACCATATTTATTTATTTTTTATTTGCAGAAGGTTAAATGTGCAGGAAGCTAATTTTGTGCCTTATTGTGACTTTGCCTCAGCAACAGCATATTTTTTTTTCATTTTTAATATGTTTGGCAGGATTTTTAATTTGTAACATGCACGTGACAACACACTGATGTTAATTTTGTCATTTTAAAATTTTCTTTCTAAAAAAAAAAAAAAAAAAAAAATAGAAGTAGGTTTTTGTAATAGGTGCTTGACAATGCTGTCTACCTGTGCAAAATATAACTTAATTTTGGGTATCAGACTGGTGGTGGGTGATTAGGAAAAAATATAAAAAAATTTTTTTAATTTCTTGCTGAGCTAAGATCCTCCCTTGATGTCACTGCTTTCTGTAACGTCTTAAGACATTATCCTTCTGAAAAAGCTTTAGAGGGTGTGCATGTGTTTCTCTTTCCACTTGGCTTATTACACCCAAAACTACAGTTTTTATTTTCCAGGGTGATGTCAGGTTGATGCTTTGAAAGTTATACCATGAAACGAGTACATTTCTTAACATGGCTACAAGGAAAAGATGAAAATCTGCACATTTAATAATAAGGATAATGGAGGGTCCAATCGTGTTCAGCTCAAAAACAGACAGGTGGACCCGATTGGTCCGCCTGTATAAAAGGGGCATTTGAGTATACTGTAAAGTCCAGACACTAAGAGCTCTTTCACACTGCTAGCGGTAACGTGCAGCTAGTTTTAGCAGCGCTTTACCATTTTTGCGGCGCTTGCGGGCCACTTTTTACCCCCACTAGCGGCCGAATAAGGCGTTGCTGTCGCTGGATTTCAATTGCAGGGGCACTTTAGGAGCGGTGTATACACTGCTCCTAAAGAGCCTCAAAGATGCTGCTTGCGGGACTTTTTTTGACTTCCTGCTAGTGCAGCGCCCCAGTGTGAAAGCACTCAGGCTTTCACACTGGGATTGCAGATGATGCTTTTTACAGGCTCTATTTTTAGTGCTAAAGCGCCTGAAAAACTGCTCCAGTGTGAAGGGGGTCTAAAAGTATGTTGTCCGCTCTAACAGAGTGCCAAATACAGGCAGTCCCCGAGTTACGAACGACTCCTACTTACGAACGTCCTCAAACGCCGGCCACTTGTGCTCCACGCTGGTCCTGGATACCTCCGGACACATCCCACACTGCAGTACTACATCTACTGCATGGCCAGAAGAGCCCCAGATTACATAACAAGTGCCCGGAACATCCTACATCCATGCACAGGCGGACGTTACACTTATGAATGCAGTGTTCTGACTGGAAGTTACACTTACAAATGCAGTGTTGTGACTTACAAACAACTTCGACTTACGAACAAACCTACAGTCCCTATTGTGTTCGTAACCTAGGGACTTCCTGTAGCCCTGTGATTTCTAGAGCTGTTTTATTACTTGCTCTAATGTAGCGTATCTTTATTTGTAGCTGAAAAAGCTATTTATGCTAGTTTTCCAGTTATGAGTGAACAAAAACAAATTCATATTTTAAGCTGGAGGTAAAGAACTATATATTTTTTTTGTGCAAGGGAGTGCTGCCCATGGTGCTTTTAGTGACCTGTATCCTGAATAAAGCTTCAACTGTGCTAATGGCTGAGCATTTGGCAAAACACCTTTTATATTTGTCTAAGTTGACTGTAGCAAAAGTACATGAAGCGGTGCTTTAGACCTGATGGGTAAATCTGAAAGGTCTATTACTGCTTCTGCTTAATATCAAATGTTCTTGCAGCCCTTGTTCGATTTTAAAGCTATTTAGGATGATAGGGAGATTTCTCTTTAGGCTTCGTTCACACACACCAAAGCTCATATACTGTGAAAAGGCCTTTTTTTTTTTTTTTTTTTTTTTTTTTTTTTTTTTCTCTGGCGTCTCTAGCCTTCAGGTGCTGCCTGCAAGCAGCCCATTGAAGTCTGTTAGGACGTAGCAGTTGCAAGGACACAGCTGCTCGACTAATAGGACAGGTGCAAGTGAGCGGCTCTGAGCACAGACTGTTTGTTTGGGGCTGGCCACATTAGGACAAACTGTGCAGCCGCTGCATCCTAATAGACTTTAGTGGGCTACCTGCAAGCCACACCCAGAGAATAGAGCTGCCGGGGAAAAAAAAAAAAAAACATACGCACCTTTCAGGCTGTGTTCACACTGGAACCGACTGCGGATCGCACAGGAGCGCTGTGTGTCCCTGTTCCCCGTTTCAGGGACGAATCAGGGCAGGATCTATGCCTGAATTCGGCCCTGAAACGGAGCCAAAGACGCACAGCGTTTTTGTGCAGTGCG
Organism: Lithobates septentrionalis; assembly: GCA_037952835.1. Lineage (NCBI taxonomy): Eukaryota > Metazoa > Chordata > Amphibia > Anura > Ranidae > Lithobates > Lithobates septentrionalis. The sequence goes on along the minus strand of JBBDGP010000401.1, from coordinate 290,752 downwards.
CTCCGCAGCCGCAATGGAGCTATGTGAACCGGCTCCATAGGGAGCCAGTCACATTCTCTTGCTATGCAAATTGGATCTAATTTGCATAGGTGTGAACCCGGCCTTAAACAGTGTCTTTATAGAACATTTTACTCTTACTATTTCTGTCAGCAAGATCCTTAGTATAAATTCTTAAGTCCGTGTACAGCTGGCCTAAGAGCTAGTTTACACTTCTGATTTGGGGGGGCGGCAATAAAAACAAACGCTTCCCCTTAAACTGCAGCGGCCAGTGGTGTACACCTGCTGTGGCAGAAACGAAACCCCATGTTTGGGTCAGTGAGCACCACCTCCCGGCGAACGCGACCCATTTAAATAAATAGTGCCGTTCTGCAACCGTGTGTAATGTATGTGGTTGAGACTTGGTAGCATGACATTTACAGGGTTAAGACAGGCAGAGGAGACATATCGCCTCCTCACGGACTGTCAAACACCTTTTTAAAAGTGATCTGAGCAAGGATTGCTTTTTTAGACAAGTGGCAGTGCTTGCTGCCTGTTCACACCAAAACGCAGTGCTGGAATGGCAAATAGACCCTGCAAATACTTGAGTATCTCCTGGGGTTCCCCCCAGAGTCTGTGTACTGGTCTTCACTACTTCACTGCAGCTCTGCCATCAGCTCTCCAAAGAAAGCAAGTAGTGTAGCATAGAAAATGCAGTTTTGTTAATCTTAAGTCTTTCTTTCTAGAAGAGTATATTCAGTAGTACAGCCAAGCCAATGCAATTGTAAATTTGTAATTGCTGCTGTCTAGGGGTGTCAAACTGAATAAAGTCTCAGTTTGCATCACCTCCTGGGATGTACATGTAAAAATGTGCAGGGTATCTGCAGGTGCCTGACATGTATTGCCAGCTGGAATTAAAACCGAACTAAACCCTCCTATTTACAGACGAGGAAGAGGACATCTCTGATCTGCAATTACCATGGTGCTGCAGACGTGAGTTATGACACCAGCCATTTGACAGTTCAGTTGAGAACACAAGCAACCGCGACCATTATCATTCACGGCATGCCTTGAATGCAACTTTTTTGGAATACAATAAAATAGATGTGTTTTTAGTTCCGCTTTCAATTTTAATTTTAATAATTTGACAAAAAGCAACAAAAAAATTGTTTACCATTTTCACTGTTCGGTTAAATAAAAACGTGCTTGCAAGATAAAATTGTATTTTTAAGGCCTGATTGGAATCCATATATTTAAAGCAGACCTTCACTTAAAGGTGTAAGTGCTGCTCACCCCCCCTCTTTTTTTTCAAACATCAAACAAAATAAATATGGCACAAGAGACATAGATGTGGCAATAAAATAATAAAAAGTCCATAAGAGGTTAATCCCAGTGTATATAAGCTGCATCGCCTCACAGAAAAATATCTGTAGGGAGAACACAAGAGGGCGACAAACCAATTGCTACACTTTGGTGCCCTCTTGTGTTCTCTTTTCCAAACATGTCTGGCTTTTGTTCATATTCATCACACGAGGGTAATGGAATTTGTAGATTACAGAACTAAAGTTTTGCTTTCTAATTAGTTCATGGGAATTATCACGTTCTCTGCATTGTTGGTAAGATCAACAAGAATTTATTTTTTTGTACTTGCTGAAAATGTTTTTGGCTTTAAAAAAAAGCAAAACGCAGTCACCACATCCAAAAGACTGGTAAACTGCAATATATTACGTTTTTGTTCTTGGGTTTACTTATTGTTCTTTATTTTTTTTTTCTCATTTATTGAAGTGGAATCCAGAAGTGCATAAGATCGTTTTCTTTTAACTTTGCATAGTAAGAAAATATTTGGTGTGTTTTGATCAAAAATAAGAACATAACTAATTTCACTTTTTTCATATTCTCTAGGGTTACAGATCCAAGCAGTTTTGTTGCAGCCTCTGCAACTTTTCAACAAGACTGCTGACATCTTTCAAAAGTCATCTGCAGCGCTATCATGAAGATGAGAAAGATCAGGAGATGATGGCAAGTTGTCCGAGATGCCCATTCACTTCCCATACAAAGAATGTGGTCAAACACATGCGGATTTTTCACTCAAGTGTTCGAAAAGGCCAAACACCTGCTACAAAAGATGGTCAAAATCCTGTTTGGACAAAAGATTATCAAAAAGCAGTTCAAATGAAATTTTCTTGTGTAAAGTGTTCCTTTACGGACAGCCTGTATTACACTATAAAGCGACATGTTCTAAGTAGCCACCACAAAAGTGAACTTGAAAATTATTTTGGGGAAAAGTCCGAAGAGGAGCTTAAAGGGACTCTTGGATCAAAAGTTAATCTTGATAATAGATTTTACTGCAAAAAATGCAATTACACCATTCATAACCATGATGCATTAATGTACCATATTCTGACATCTGACAAGCATAGAGATTTGGAACAGAAGCTGAGATCTGATATCTCTGATGCTGGTCGATCAAGTATAAAAAGGCCCTACAAGAAAGTACTTGGTCCACCTGTAGCACTTTCACCTAAACCAACAGCATTGCCAATCTCCCCAGCTTCAGCTCTTCCATCTGCTCAAGATGCAAAGGTGGCTTCACTTCCTCAAAATGGTCCCAATCAACCCCTTTTGGGAGCATCTACTGCTATCATTTCAAATATAGTACCATCTATAACATCAGTTCCTGATCCTGCTGGAGGTATAGTGAAGACAACATCTACTACTGTTGCCCCCACTGCTCAAGTTGGATTTGTAACTACTGCCCTTCCTCAAAACCAAAGCATTACTCTACAAGCTTCCCTTCCTCAGTCTATGTTCCTTTCTCCAAGATTTACTCTAAATCAGCCTGTCACTGCAACTGTGCTTCCTTCTGCTTGCAGTGTTGGTGGACAGATCATTCCTGGCACTCAGGCCAATGTACGCTCAGGCCTGCTTCCTGTGAACCAGTCAACAATGATTGCGTGTCCACAGCCTTTGCAGTCCAATGTATTACAGATGAATCAAAATGTAAGGCCTACAATCATCTCTGTGAATCAACCACTGAAGTCGACTAACGCTGCAGGCAATCAACCTGGAGTTCCCCAAAATACCTTCCTTGCAACACCTATAATAAGGCAACTCATACCAACAGGAAAACAAGTAAATGGAATACCTACATATACCCTTGTAACATTGCCGGTTGCTCCGTGTGCTATTCCAGCTGTTAATCCACCAAACGTGCCTGTACAGCTGTCCCAGCCAGTAGTATCCACTTCTCCAGCCAGTGCACCATCTCCCCCTATTGTACAGTCACCACAAAGCACATCACAAAATAATACAACTCCAAAACCAACTCCTGCCAATAGCCCAGCCACTGCTCCAGGTGCTAAGGACAAGACTAGACAATGGAAGACATGTCCAGTATGCAATGAACTATTCCCTTCAAATGTCTATGAAGTTCACATGCAGATTGCTCATATAAAACAGGAAAATTGCCCTGATAAGCCAACAGAGTCTGCCACCAGCAATGACCCAAATCAACCTGTAGTTGCAGCAGCACATGCTTCTTTTTTGAAAGTTGTGAAGGAAAAGTCTATTCGATGTGTCACTTGCAGGGCATTTTCTCCAGAGAAAGAGGTGTTGCAGCACCTTTTAATGCATGGTATGGTATGTCTGTACTGCAAAGCTGTTTTTTACGAACTCAGAAACTTTATCTACCACATGAAAATCCTACATGTAGACAAAAAGAAAATCCATGGAGACTTTGTAAGAAAAGGTATTACAGTCTCATGTGATGCTAATGGTACAGCACTGTTTCCTCATTTTGACCTTACCTTTCATGTTTCCAAGGAAGAGCTTGGAGAAAAAGAAATGCACATTGCTGTAGTTGCTGGAGCCAATTCTAACACTTCTACTCCCTTGTACATCAAAATACAAACATCTGCTGAGAGAAGCACACACGATGAGCAGGGCTCTAAATGTTCTTTTTGTGAACATATTTTATCCAAGTCGGAAGCACTGGAAACACATTACAAGGATAAGCACCACATAATGCCCACAATGCATACTATACTTAAATCCCCTGCATTTAAGTGTATACATTGCTGCGGTGTCTACACTGGTAGTATGACTTTGTCAGCCATTGCACTGCATCTTCAGCGCTGCCGCAATGCTCCTAAAGATAGTATTGCAGCACTTGAGTTGTCTGCAGACAGCAATGCTAAAGGGCAGTCAAAGGGAGGATCAAATGATGGTACAAAAGGAAAACAAAATTCTACTGCAGAAACTCAGGTTCCATCAAATGATACAAAGATTGGCCAGAAAAACGGTCTAGGTGCTTCAAAAGACATGTCTCCTGTGCCTTCTAAAAGAAGAAAAATTGACCCCAAATCAGAATTTTCAGATTATTCTGCTGATCAAAATGTTAGCATGCTTGTGATGGTACCAGATGCTTTTGCAACTGTATCTCATGAAGCTAAAAAAGAATTCCTGCTAAAGTATTTCCATGTGAAACCTTACCCCACCAAAAGGGAAATTGAATTGCTGGCACATGTACTAGATATGTGGAAGAGTGATGTTGCTTCGTTTTTTGGTACAAGGCGATATATGTGCATGAAATTTCTCAAAAGTCATGAACAGCAAGTATTACTTGGATTTAAAATGGCGGATCTTAAGCAACTAAAACATGACATAGACCTGCCTGAAGATTATTAAAGGCTGCTTCAATAGGTTTAACGTTACAGAAAGTATGATGCAGCTGGTTAGCTGTCCCATGACTTGCATAACTTCACTTGTAATGAGAAATAATTAAAATGAAAACTGGAACTGGTTTAAAATGTCTGATCCAAAACACTTGCTCGTCAATTCATATTTTTTTATGTTTGGTGTTCACTATGGTGCTCCTAACTTCTGGTCCAATAGTTCCACAAAATTGACCTCTCTCTAAGTGTCAGTTTCATGAGTTTGTTCCTGCATTCAGCACTATATTCTGATGTCTATGTATGCTTTTTTTTTTTTTTCCTTTTGTATTTTTCACAAACTCAGTTTGCGAATATGCACTGTATGTTTGTCAACATGCTGTATGACTAGTCAAGCCCAAGCTTTATAAAGCTTGGGGTCTGACTAATCATTGATGGCGTTTAAGATTTTCAGACTGTGGCTAACCTTTTTCCCCATCGTTACACAGTGGTTGGATGAGAACGGAAGATGTGTTGAGGCTCATCTAGGATCAATAGAGATGTCTGGGTTAAAAAAAAAAAATCCTATCAACTAGATCAGTGGTTCAACCACCAGCATGTGAACTCTGTTCTGCTGGACCCTGCTTTTCTCTGTTCCCTCCTGTTCAGCAGTTGGCCCCCATGCTGGATGAGGAAGTGTGCTTGGAAGGAGCTGCAGACAAGAGGAAAGAACTCTGCAGACACTGGTTAGCATCTTGAGTGTTTGGCTCCTGTCTAAGGGATTGTGCTTCCTAGCAGGGGACCCAACTTAAGGTGCACTTAAAGCTGATCCTTGATTATATACAGCTGGCTGCTTATGCTCCACCATAAAGAGATGGGAAAGCCCTCTGCTGACAGAACACATTGTTTATTTACTAAAGGCAAATTTACTGTGCAGTCACTGTAGATCTGAGGGGAAGATCTGCTGATTGGATGATAGAAATCATGCTGTTTTATATTTTCCTTGCATGTCCCCCTCAGATCTACAGTGACTGCACTTCCAAGTGCACTTGTAGAGCTTAGTGGATTTGTCTTTAGTAAATAAACCCCTATGTGACCCAGGACAGCATCCAGATTAACCGCCTGCGAAAGGTAAAAGACTGTCCTCAGTGGTTCTAAATCACTAGGCTGTGCAATGTAGAACATGAGTAGGTTCAGGACCCACTCATATGCCACACACAGTATGCAGTACAGGGAGTCGCTATGCCTGCTTTTGTGTCAGCACATTTTATACTTGCACTCTTGTGTCCCTTTTTTCTACATTCTGAAGTTTGAAGGCATGTATAGTGCAATAATGTTGTGACTTGATTTCAAATGGCTATTGCAGCATTGAAGTATTGTCTGCAGTTTAAGCTGTCACAGGCCGAAATAATTGCAGTTGTGCGAGCATACATTTTTTTTTTTTTTTTTTTTTATTATTTGGAAAGTTGGGGGGGGGGGGGGGGAATGTGGTCTCACAAAGGTTGAGAACCACTGCTCTAGTTACATTGTTGCTCCTGTACCATGTACTGACCCTTTAGGCAGATTTCATAAGTTCTTGGCTTTGATGTACATTGTTACGTAAGCCTATTGGCATATATAAGGTTTAGGGTTTGGTTTTGTAATTTAGGTGCGATGTACAGGTGTGGTGTGTATTTTTTTTTTTTTTTTTTTTATGTGCTGCTCCTTAGACACATCTGTAAATATTGCACAGCTGTAGCTCTGTCAGTTTCCACTTTGTACACTATTTGTTTTCATTTGTAGTTATGTTGTTTGGAACCCAAACCTTTTCTTTTATACAGGTCTACATCTTTATCTATTTCATCTACGTACTGGATGGAGCATCATTTCTGCATCATTTTAGGTGTACTTAACATGTCATTTTTTTTTTTTTTTTTTTTCCAGTAAGGAAGTAAAAATTTCTTCAATTCAGTTTTTAATGTGTGATACAGGACACTTTTATATTCCTATATAAATATTATATAATTTATTAGTAACTTTGGGAAATCAGGAACCCTTAGTCGTAGGAAAGACTTAATGTGGTGCCAGTTGGGCCCCCTCATTTCTACTTTACTGTAATATATCTAGTACAAAGAATATATTGCCTTTGCCAATTTGGACTTGCTTTTGTTCAAAATAAACATTTTAACTACAGATTGACTACTGTGTTTCTTGAAGCCACTGCAACATTTGCACTGTCTGAAATGTTTAAAATGAATGATTTTTGAAAGGAATAAGTTGCTTTTAATCTTAAAAGAAAGAGGTGCGACTCACACAGAGCTGTTAGAAAAACAAATACCTCAGGCTACCCAAGGTGCATATCGTATTAAGTTTTTTAGGAATAATAACCACCTTAACCACTTACGGGGACCACCCACCTTCGTTTTAAGTCGCCACTTTGAAGAGGTATATCGTTATGGCAGCAGCTGCCATAACCCTGGTATCTTCTTCAGCGTGCGGTCAGCTTTCAGATAAAAGTGCTCTCTGCGGCGTATTCGCCGCAAGATCAGTTTTATCGGCTCCAGTGCCCTCCGCCACTTACCGGAGCTGTCCGGTAGTGGCAGAGGCGATCGGTTCTTCTCCCTTTTAGGCATGGAGACGAGTGAAGGGAAGATGGCCCCCACCTGTCCATATTGTTGCAGGGCGGAAGCAATGTCAAAACGTCACTTCCGACCATAGCTCTTAACCACTTGCCAACCGCCCCATAGCCAAATGACGGCTGCAGGGCGGCTGGATAACTCTGGGATCACGTCATATGACGTGATTCCAGAAAACTGCTCCCGCGCGCCCCCTGGGGCGCGCACACGGGAACATCCGTGACCGCCGGGTCCAGAGGACCCGGCGCATCACGGATCACGGTAAAAATGACGGAGCGATCACATGTAAACAAACCGGCGTCATGTCATGACGCCGGTTCCTCCCTCCCCTCTCTGTACCGATCGGTACAGAGGGGGAGAGATCGGATGGGACCCGCGCTGTGGGCTGGATGTGTAGTGCCCACAGCTCAGTGACATGTACAGTCACATCCATCCATCCATGCTCAGCCATCCCCCTATGCTCTGCAACGATCCTGTGCAATACTCTGCAACGATCCTGTGCAATACTCTGCAACGATCCTGTGCAATACCCCGCCATACCCCACCGTACTCCGCGATACCCAGCCATACTTTGCCATGCTCAGCCATACTCGGTTATACTCTGCCTCTGTATGTGGCCAGGCTGTGGAAGTCTCACACATGTGGTATCATCGTACTCAGGAGGAGCAGGAGAATCTATTTTGGGGTGTCATTTTTGGTATGTACATGCTATGTGTTAGAAATATTGTATAAATGGACAACTTTGTGTTAAAAAAAAATGTGTTTTAACCACTTCCTGCCCGCCGGCCGTCATACGACGTCCTTGACTTTGTGCGGGGATATCTGAATGATGGGTGCAGCTACAGGCATCATTCAGGTATCATCTTTTTCAGCCGGCGATTCCCTACATCATAAGAACGATCATAGCGGCTGTTCCACTGCTTGATCATTCTTACGGGAGGCGAGAGGGGACGCCCCCCTCTCGCCGCCCTCAGGTGCTTCTACCGACTCACCGCTACGATCGAAGCCAGGATCTTTTTTTTTTTAATTTCAGGCTTCCCAGCCTACAGGTGAGATGTGAGGTCTTATTGACCCCATATCTCACTGTAAAGAGGACCTGTCATGCCATATTCCTATTACAGGGGATGTTTACATTCCTTGTAATAGAAATAAAAGTGATCAAAAAATTTATTTTTTGGAAAAAAAGCCTCAAACTAAAATATAAAGTAAAATGAACAATAAAAAAAAAAAATCCCTGTGTGCTCGCAGTCAGAAGCGAACGCACACGTAAGTTGCGCCCACATATGAAAATGGTGTTCAAACCACACATGTGAGGTATCGCTGCGATCGGTAGAGCGAGAGCAATAATTTTGGCCCTAGACCTCCTCTGTAACTCACAACATGTAACCAGTAAAATTTTTTAAAGCGTCTCCTATGGGGATTTTTAAGTAGCGAAGTTTGGCGCCATTCCACGAGCGTGTGCAATTTTAAAGGGTGACATGTTGGGTATCTATTTACTCAGCATAACTTCATTATTCACATTATGTAAAAACATTGGGCTAACTTTACTGTTTTTTTTTTTTTTTTTCAAACAAAACGTGTTCGAAAAATTGCTGCGCAAATACCGTGAGAGATAAAAAGTTGCAACGACCGCCATTGTATTCTCTAGGGTCTTTGCTAAAAAAATATATATAATTTTTTGGGGTTCTATGACATTTTCTAGCAAATAAATTATTTTTCTAGCAAATAAATTATTTTTCTAGCAAATAAATTATGATTTTTACATGTAGGAGAGAAATGTCAGAATTGGCCTGGGCACTCTAGAACGCCTGATGGTGTTCCGTGCATGTTGGGCCTCTGTATGTGGCCACGCTGTGTAAAAGTCTCACATGTGGTATCGCCATGCTCGGGAGTAATAGCAGAATGTGTTTTGGGGTGTAATTTGTGTTATGCATATGCTGTGTGTGAGAAATAACCTGCTAATATGACAATTTTGTGAAAAAAAAGAAGAAAAATCTTGATTTTGCAAAGAATTGTGGGAAAAAATTACAACTTCAAAAAACTCACCATGCATCTTTCTAAATACCTTGGAATGTCTTCTTTCCAAAAAGGGGTCATTTGGGGGGTATTTGTACTTTTCTGGCATGTTAGGGTCTCAAGAAATGAGATAGGCCGTCAGTACATCAGGTGTGATCAATTTTCAGAGATTGGCACCATAGCTTGTGGACTCTAACTTTCACAAATACCAAATAATATCCACCGATTTGGGTTATTTTTACCAAAGATATGTAGCGGTATACATTTTGGCCAAAATATATGAAGAAAAAATTACTAATTTGCAAAATTTTATAACAAACGAAGAAAAATGCATTTTTTTTTTACAGAATTTTCTGTCTTTTTTTTCTTTTATAGCGCAAAAAATAAAGAACCCAGCGGTGATTAAATACCACCAAAAGAAAGCTCTATTTGTGTGAAAAAAAAGGACAAAAAATTCATTTGGGTACAGTGTTGCATGACTGAGTAATTGTCATTCAAAATGTGAGAGCACCGAAAGCTGAAAATTGGTCTGGTTATTAAGGGGGTTTAAGTGCCCAGTGGTCAAGTGGTTAAAGGGACTTTAATTTTTTTTTTTTTTTTAATCATTATTGCATTTTAGTTTAAATATGACTATCTTTTAGTGTATTGACTATTTTATATATGACTTATCTTTTCTATATCTTTTTGACACCAGACCTCATATTTAAGAGGTCCTGTAATGGTTTTTTCACTCCTTGTAAAAAAAAATTTAAATGTGCCCTGTCCCGCCGAGGTTGTGTGCAGAAGCGAACGCATACGTGAGTAGCGCCCAGCACACTGCCCCAGTGTGAAAGCATTCATTGATTTTAATTGAAATAGGTTTTTGTGAGCTTTTCAGGTGCTTTTTTTTTTTTTTTTTTTTTTTTTAGCGTGAAAGCTCCTGTAAAGTGCCTCAGTGTGAAAGGGGTCTATAATCTATTCTGCAATATTAAACTTACCTGCCTCCTTAGTTTCCTACTGAAGGTACACTAAGCTGCACATGTGCAGCTCAGCATGCATTCTGGGAGGATAACAAGCTGGTGCGCGCCAGTGAGTGCGGGGGGGGGGATCTGTGCTTATAATCAGCACAGCCCTATCAGATGTGCCCAACAGCTGCCAGGGGTCCCTCAAATCTGAGCCCAGCAGTAACCCCTGTCAATAACTCATCATCCGTGCTATCTATTAGTGGCACCTATCAGTGCCCATCAATCAATTCTCTACATGTCAGTGAAGGAGAAAACTAAATTTTATGACAGAAACTAAGAAACTTTTTTTTTTTTTTAAATGTTGGTCTTTTTTAGTTTGTGTAGCAAAAGATAAAAACCCCAGAGGTGATCGAATGCCACCAAAAGAAAGCTCTATTTGTGGGAAGAAAATGATCCAAATTTAGTTTGGGTACAGAGTTACATGACTGCGCAATTGTCATTCAAAGTGTGACAGCGCTGAAAGATGAAAATTTGTCCTGGGCAGGAAGGGGCGAAAGTGCCCGGTATTGAAATGGTTACATAATCGTCTCCTAGCAGCGGCTTTTCAATGTGGAGGTGAGACAGCTGTCAACGAATGCCCCATAGCAAGTCTATGGGTGATGTCATCGCCTTGGCTCTGCAACTGTTGTTGGCAATCTCTCCCCAATTGGGGTTGTACTTTGCCAGCTTTTTGTTACCCTATCCATATTTTTGAGACCTGTTGCCATAAACTTCAAAAGTACCTTATTTTGTTTTTCTTCAAATGGTACATTTTCTCAGCCTAAACATTTGATGTTTTCTACTGTGAACAAAATATGGTTTTAAGAGATGTGTAAATCATTGCATTCTGCTTTTTATGTAGATTTTACAGTGTCCCAGCGTTTCTAGAAATGGGGTTGTAAAAAAAATAAAAAAATAAAATATGTAGTGTGTGCAAATAACAAGTTTTACTTGCTGTTATCTGTGCAACTATTGAGTTCAAACATGTAAAATAAGCTATATGACTATGGCATGCTTTTGATCACTGGCGCACTGACATGTGCTCATATAGAGAGATAGATATATATATAGATATATATATATATATATATATATATCTCTATCTATCTATCTATCTCTATCTATCTATGTATGTCAATAGCACAGATAGAAAAAAACATTTAAAGGTACAAAATATTGGCACTTTAGATGTTACACAGGTTTCGCCCACAACAGGTGCATAAATCTGTGAGCATGCGAAAAAGGAGGCACGTGGCCTTAACAGCATCAAACCCACCAATATATCAGCAAATAAACAAGCAAGTGACAAGAAGGCATCAGAAGAGTGTTCATGGGTAAGTGGGCTGTACGCCTCAGTTAAGAGGCACCCTGTACGCAAGTTAAAAGGGGAGCTCCTAACCCTCCTCTATGGGATGATCCTAGGATGGGCCTCAGCCTGGAAGACACCAGGCCATGCTGGAGTGGACCCTCCAGTTTTACTGATACACCCACCATTCTCAAAGTTAGATCAAGGGTGCTTCCCAACAGAAGTCCAAGCACCCATTTGCTACCAAAAGAGTGAGCTAAATGGCTGAGTGGTGTAAGCAGGCATAAAAAGTGTATAAGAAACAAGTGCACAAGCAATAAAACACAAGACAAAAAGGAAAAAAAAAAAAAATAAAGTACAAAACTAAACGGCGCCAATCTGGATATACCTTAGACAGCCTAGACTACAGGAAGCAGTCCCACCACCTAGGAGAAAGGGGGCTTCTCACTGCAAAATCCTTGAATTAAAAACTACCCAGTCACCACATCTCTATCATTTCTTGTCAGAATAGTGGGCGATGCCTATATTGGAGAGGGCTCAGGATCCTAAAATGCCTGAGTTATAATGGATCCATGTGGCCCAGATAGAGAAGAATTTGTTATATTTATTCTTGCATGTAGCCATCCATTCCTCCGCCTCCATAATGTTCATCAAGGAGCAACTAGGGACCTGAGTCCTCTTCCAGTAAATTGGAATCGGGCATTGTGCAGCATTGAGAATAGGGCTGCACCGATACTAGTATCGGTATTGGTGCCGATACCAAGTATTTGCACAAGTATCGGTACTCGTGCAAATGCACCGATACCTGAAACAGATACTTTCAGGCTCAGTTTTTTTGAGCATTCAGTGGGTCTCCCCAGTGTTAAATAAGTCCGGTAATTGGAGCTGTCAATAAAAAAAATTGCCGGCTTCTTTTTTTTTTTTTTTTTAAGAACATTGCTCAGCCCTGAAACACAACTAAAAAGAAACGCTTATTTTGTATATTACTGTTTCTTCATCTGCAGATCAAAGGGATGAACAAATGTTCCTCTGTTTAACCACTTCAGCCCCGGAAGGATTTACCCCCTTCCTGACCAGAGCACTTTTTACAATTTGGCACTGCGTCGATTTAACTGCTAATTGCGCGGTCATGCAATGCTGTACCCAAACGAAATTTGCGTCCTTTTCTTCCCACAAATAGAGCTTTCTTTTGATGTTATTTGATCACCTCTGCGGTTTTTATTTTTTGCGCTAGAAACGGAAAAAGACTGAAAATTTTGAAAAAAAATGACATTTTCTACTTTTTGTTATAAAAAAAAAATCCAATAAACTCAATTTTAGTCATACATTTAGGCAAAAATGTATTCGGCCACATGTCTTTGGTAAAAAAAATGTCAATAAGCGTATATTTATTGGTTTGCGCAAAAGTTATAGCGTCTACAAACTAGGGTACATTTTCTGTAATTTACACAGCTTTTAGTTTATGACTGCCTATGTCATTTCTTGAGGTGCTAAAATGGCAGGGCAGTACAACCCCCCCCCCCCCAATCTAATCGAGAGGGAAATGGGACTTTAAATGAAGCGGCTGAACTGCGGAGGTGATGATATAAATATACAATTTTATTCATAACAAGGTAAATATGGTAATTTCATATATACATAAAAGCACAAGGTATAGACACAGTGATACAAAGTATATAAATATAAACATAAATAAAGATAAATTTCATGAGGTTAATGAATAGTATATGACAGCAATCTGGCCTTAAAATGCTAAACGCAGCATGCCCGGCACCTGTGTTAATCACATAAAAAGAATCTACAAATGTTGGGTTCATGTTATAACATCGTCAAAGCGTAGTGTGTGTCTCTGCAGCATCCAATAGCTCTACGCGTTTCGTGGAATTGTCTCCACTCGTCAGGAGCAGATGCAACAGGTTCCTGTAGATTAAATGGTTATGGTGAAACCACATAATATATAAGAGTAAAGAATGTTATTTAAAGAAGATTAGCCAAATACACTCACCAGCCCCGGCAGTGGGAGCGATAAGGGGCGAGCGAGACACGGTGAACCGGAAGCACAGACCACATCACGGGAGCTGAGGCGGCGTAACTATACATGGGCAGCTTGGGGTGGTGGTATGGTGCCTAAGGTGGTCCCAATTAATGTCGGTGCTGGCTTGAAAGTATGAGCAAATCAAAACATCTGAAAGCAAGAATGAAATTGTGTGTGAGGTGAGATGATGGGGATGTGTAGAAAACGAGCAAGGTATGTGTGAAGGGAATGATGAAAAAATGATAAAAAAGTAAAAGTGGTGTAAAATGTGTAAGCCCAATGTGTCAGCATATGTGAATGATGGAATGTGAAGTGTGGATGGTGTAATGTGTATGAAGTGGGCTGACCTATATGTGAGAATGGTCTGGGAAAAACAAACCTAATGGTGAAGTAAAGTGTAAAAAACGAATGTGTATGAACAAAAAAGTGCAAAAACCAATCGTGTTGTGTGTGGGTCTGAACCAAAGGACACTTACCCAAGCTGCATGCCATGCAACACCAGGCGATGGGATAGCTGGTGTGCAGGAGCCCCAGGCAGAGACCGGCCATGTGAACAGCCGGCTCTGACTGAGGGTATATGTACAGGTATGTCACCAACGCCACGTGCGTGAACGCAGGGGAGGGCGGGAGATGGCGTCCGCACCTGGGTCAGACCGCCAGGCGATTGGCGCCAAACCGCTCCCACACAGGTCACGCAGAAGGTGCTCTCAATGGCAGCGTGATGACGTCATGATCGACATAAAGCGCTGGACGTGAGGACCGTGGCGCCGATGCGCGAAGGGGCGTCCTCCCGATCTCCCGAACACCACTGTGCAACGAGAAAGGGGAGGACCCACGTGGCGCATCGCAGCTCCCGCGATAAGGAAAAGACCCCCATACACCGTGACCAGGCTCCATACCCCAAACCTGCACACATCGCCAGAGCGGCAGGAGCGCATGGATATAGGGATTGTAAATTGTGTAAACATATAGGGAATGTAACTTATGAGGTATAAATGTGAAACCTATGCCGAGAATGCCATAAATTGCTGTCTCTAATAAAATTAATAGATACATGTATCAATATACCCAAAATTGCTTAGCCAGTCCCGATGTGTAAATCCCTAAATAGGGAATGTACACATCTGAAACTGCACCTCACGCATGGATGGCAGGGGAACACTGTTGATCCAATATTCCAGCCGCTTCCATCCCTATACAAACTGTAGAAAAAAGGGGGAAGGTTTGGGACTTTAAATGAGGCGCGGGTAGGCACCTCCATCCCTAAACCCCCCCAAATGACCCCATTTTGGAAAGTAGACACCCCAAGGAAATTGCTAAGAGGCATGTTGAGCCCATTGAATATTATTTTTTTGTCCCAAGTGATTGAATAATGACAAAAAAAAAAAAATTACAAAAAGTTGTCACTAAATGATATATTGCTCACACAGGCCATGGGCATATGTGGAATTGCACCCCAAAATACATTCAGCTGCTTCTCCTGCGTATGGGGATACCACATGTGTGGGACTTTTTGGGAGCCTAGCCGCGTACGGGGCCCCCCGAAAACCAATCACCGCCTTCAGGATTTCTAAGGGCGTAAATTTTTGATTTCACTCCTCACTACCTATCACAGTTTTGAAGGCCATAAAATGCCCAGATGGCACAACCCCCTCCCCCAAATGACCCCATTTTGGAAAGTAGACACCCCAAGCTATTTGCTGAGAGGCATGTTGAGTCCATGGAATATTTTATATTTTAACACAAGTTGCGGGAAAGTGACACTTTTTTTTTTTTGCACAAAGTTGTCACTAAATGATATATTGCTCACACAGGCCATGGGCATGTGTGGAATTGCACCCCAAAATACATTTAGCTGCTTCTCCTGAGTATGGGGATACCCCATGTGTGGGACTTTTTGGGAGCCTAACCACGTACGGGGCCCCGAAAACCAATCACCGCCTTCAGGATTTCTAAGGGTGTAAATTTTTGATTTCACCCTTCACTGCCTATCACAGTTTCGGAGGCCATGGAATGCCCAGGTGGCACAACCCCCCCCCCCCCCCCCCAATGACCCCATTTTGGAAAGTAGACACCCAAGCTATTTGCTGAGAGGCATGGTGAGTATTTTGCAGCTCTCATTTGTTTTTGAAAATGAAGAAAGACAAGAAAAAAACATTTTTTTTTTCAATTTTCAAAACTTTGTGACAAAAAGTGAGGTCTGCAAAATACTCACTATACCTCTCAGCAAATAGCTTGGGGTGTCTACTTTCCAAAATAGGGTCATTTGGGGGGGGGGGGGGGGCTTTGTGCCACCTGGGTATTCCATGGCCTCCGAAACTGTGATAGGCAATGAAGAGTGAAATCAAAAATTTACGCCCTTAGCCTGAAGGTGGTGCTTGGTTTTCGGGGTCCCGTGCGCGGCTAGGATCCCAAAGTCTCACACATGTGGTATCCTCGTACTCAGGAGAAGCAACAGAATGTATTTTGGGGTGTAATTTCACATATTCCCATGGCATGTTTGAGCAATATATCATTTAGTGACAACTTTGTGCAAAAAAAAAAAAAAATTGTCTTTTTCCTGCAACTTGTGTCACAATATAAAATATTCCATGGACTCAACATGCCTCTCAGCAAATAGCTTGGGGTGTCTACTTTCCAAAATGGGGTCATTTTGGGGGGGTTTTGAACTGTCCTGGCATTTTATGCACAACATTTAGAAGCTTATGTCACACATTACCCACTCTTCTAACCACTTGAAGACAAAGCCCTTTTTGACACTTTTTGTTTACATGAAAAAATTATTTTTTTTTGCAAGAAAATTACTTTGAACCCCCAAACATTATATATATATTTTTAAAGCAAATGCCCTACAGATTAAAATGGTGGGTGTTTCATTTTTTTTTTTCACACAGTATTTGCGCAGCGATTTTTCAAACGCATTTTTTGGGGAAAAAACACACTTTTTTTAAATTTTAATGCACTAAAACACACTATATTGCCCAAATGTTTGATGAAATAAAAAAGATGATCTTAGGCCGAGTACATGGATACCAAACATGACATGCTTTAAATGTGCGCACAAACGTGCAGTGGCAACAAAATAAATACATTTTTAAAAGCCTTTACAGGTTACCACTTTAGATTTACAGAGGAGGTCTACTGCTAAAATTACTACCCTCGACCTGACCTTTGCGGTGATATCTCATGCATGGTGCAATTGCTGTTTACATTTTACGCCAGACCAACGCTTGCGCTCGCCTTAGCACAAGAGCAGGGGGGGACAGGGGTGCTTATTTTTTTTTTTCATTTTTTTTTTTCCTTTATTATTTTTTTGCTTTTTTATCTTATTTTTAAACTGTTCCTTTCATATTTTTTTTTAATAATTTTTATTGTTATCTCAGGGAATGTAAATATCCCCTATGATAGCAATAGGTAGTGACAGGTACTCTTTTTTGAAAAAATTGGGGTCTATTAGACCCTAGATCTCTCCTCTGCCCTCAAAGCATCTGACCACACCAAGATCGGTGTGATAAAATGCTTTCCCAATTTCCCAATGGCGCTGTTTACATCCGGCGAAATCTAAGTCATAAAATGCTCGTAGCTTCCGGTTGCCATAGAGATGTTTGGAGCCACTCTGGTCTCTGATCAGCTCTATGGTCAGCTGGCTGAATCACCAGCTGCATTCTCAGGTTCCCTGTTGAGACAGGAGAGCCAGAGAAAAAGAAGGAAGGCGGTGGGGGCAGTCTAGAGGCTAATTAGCCGCTAGGATTGCTTTTACATAAAAGCCGACCGCTGGCTGAAAAGAATGATACCAAGATGATACCTAAACCTGCAGGCATCATTCTGGTATAACCACTCAAAGTCGTGAATTGCGTACCTGAAGACAAAAAAATGGTTAACAATAAAACACAGCAAACGGTAAAGTATAAAAAATTGCATACCTGAAAAGCAACCATGATAAAACATAATAACAATAAAACATTGCAGAATAGAATACAGTAAAAAAGAGCAGAACAATAGAGAGAGAATAGAGAGAGAGAGAGAACAATGAAACAACTATTTTTTTTAATTTTATATATTTTTTTGTGTTTTTTTTTTTTACACTTTTTTTTGTAACTGTAACTTTTATAACTGTAACCGGTTCCAGGTTCGGGTCTCTCAAAATGCGGTGGCATCTTGGGAGACCCTGTGAAAGTGTGTCTAGTCTGTGGAATGCTGTACCCTACGCTAATACTCAACTAGTGTATGGTAGCGTTCAAAACATTCACCAATGCAAAGACCAGGATTGTCAGGACAGGAGGGACAATAATAGCGGTTGTCACGCCTATATCCGCGTTTGCTGCAGACACGACATCTTTTTTGGGGGGGTTCGTTGGGTAGGGGTACTCGGGAGGACATAAAAATGCCTCTCATGCAGCCGACTGCATTTTGTTGGGGATGTGAATGGGGGAAGTACCGGTGCTGCAGAAGCTTGAACCACCTCACCAGCTTGAACTGCATTTATAGGACTCGAAACGTCACCAAGTGTTACTGCAGTGCTGGTTTGACTACGACCGGGGTGTACTAGGCCGCGGGTGCTTGCCACTTCACCAAAACGCTACCAAAAAAAAAAACTTGGCGATCGCAGGGATCAGGCCTGACTCTGCGAATGCTGCAGTTATGCGTTTAGTGTTTTGTAAATGACAGTGATCGATCGATACTGCACTTGGGTGGGCTGGGCCGGGCGGAGGGGCAAAACGCAGGTGCTAGCAGGTATCTGGGCTGATCCCGCTAACACTGCGTTTTTGGGAACCCTAAACTGCTGGGGACGCTATTATAGATCTGATTGGATCAGATATTGATCCGTTCAGATACTATACCACTAAGGGAGGTGTACGGTGCGTGCGTGGGTGTTAGCGGTACTGGCGCTAACCTGACGCTGCCTCGAGCTGGTGCTTGCCAGTTCACCAAAATGCTACCAAAAAAACTGTTAGCGATCGCAGGGATCAGGCCTGACTCTGCGAACGCAGCTGTTATGCATTTAGTGTGTGACAGTGATCGATCGATACTGCACTTGAGTGGGCTGGGCCAGGCGGAGGGGCAAAACGCAGGTGCTAGCAGGTATCTGGGCTGATCCCGCTAACACTGCGTTTTTGGGAACCCTAAACTGCTGGGGACGCTAGTATAGATCTGATCAGATCAGATATTGATACGTTAAGATACTATACCACTAAGGGAGGTGTACGGTGCGTGCGTGGGTGTTAGCGGTACTGGCACTAATCTGACGCTGCCTGGGGTGACGCATATCACCGCCGGGCGATCAGGGGGGCTAAACCTTTATTCGGTAATAAACGGCGGGTGCCCTGACACTATAAAAAATAAACGAACTAACCAGTGTCACCCGTAACAGTTATACGGTGATCACTGGTGAAAGGGTTAACTAGGGGGCAATCAAAGGGTTAAAACATTTATTAGCTAGTATATGGGGGTCCCTGTCGCTATAAAACGCTGACGGCGAATCTAAATATTTACCTCCCTAACTAGCGTCACCAGTGACACTAATACAGCGATCAGAAAAATGATCGCTTACTGACACTGGCGACGGGGGGTGATCAAGGGGTTAAAACTTTATTAGGGGGTTATCCTAGACCTAAAGGGGGCTAATAATAACTGCCCTACCACACTAATGCCGCGTACACACGAGCGGACATTATGGCGGACTTTGCCCGGCGGACTGGATTTCGTCGGACAATTCGATGTGTGTGGGCTCCAGCGGACTTTGTTTTCTCAAAAGTTGGACGGACTTAGATTTGAAACTTGTTTAAAATTTATCCGTTGAAATCGAGTCCGGTCGAAAAGTCCGCCGTCTGTATGCTAGTTCGACGGACAAAAAGCCACGCTAGGGCAGCTATTGGCTACTGGCTATGAACTTCCTTGTTTTAGTCCGGTCGTACGTCATCACGTACGAATTCGACGGACTTTGGTGGATTGTGTGTAGGCAAGTCCGTTCATTCAGAAAGTCCGTCGGAAAGTACGTCGAAAAGTCCGCCGGGCAAAGTCCGCCGTAATGTCCGCTCGTGTGTACGCGGCATAACTGTCACAAGCTGACACCAATACAGTAATCAGGAAAAAAAAAAACTGCTTGGTGTCAGAGTGACCGGGGGGGGGGGGGGGGGGGTGATCGGGGGTGTATTGTGTGCCTGGCATGTTCTACTGAGTGTGTATGTGTTGTGCACTCACATTGAATCTGAACATGTTAGGGATCTGAGGCATGCCCTAAACATGTTTGTCAGGGAAAGGGTGACCACCACTTGTCCCTCCTGGGGGTGGCTGATATGGGGTACATAAGTTCCCACACCTTGTAAGCACTCTCCACCTGGGCACTGATGCTATGGAAAGGGAGAACCCTTCATAAAACACCCCTTCCAATGCTGAAGGGTGTGGGTTGGTATCACTGTTTCCTTACTATAGTGATACCAGCCTGCTGGGCTGGTTTGTGCTGGGAGATAAACAGAAACGTTGCCTTTGTGTTTTTTTTTTGTCAAAGCTAGCTGTAACCGCTTTAGTGACAAGTTCAGGGGTTGGATAGCTGATAACAAACTGGAATCTGTATCCACCACCAACAATGGAGCCTTCTCAACAGCATGGCTGGCAGATGTCACATAGATCATCCCTTGGTCTGATACTTTGCAAGACAAAGCACAAAAGGGAAAGTAAAACAAACAGCAAGGTTGCCATATATCATGTCCCTATATTAGTTTCCCAACTAGCATCTGTGCACTAGAAAGCAAAGCTCCTATGGTATGAAGGTGAGAAGAGGAGCAGTTTGTAGTGAAAATCAGGAAAGCAGCCTAGATACAATATACTGAGTAAGTGTTGTCACTCTAGGACAGGCGGTATGCTTCTAAAGGACCGGTTTGGTTATTCGTCTACCTGAAGTTTTTTCTCTCTGCGATCAAGACCGGCCGGCGGCGAGCACTGGGAAGGCAAGTATCGGAGGATACTCCGATAATCCTTGGCTATTAGCAGGGTATGGAGCTAGCTAAACAAAAGATACTCCGATAAGCCTTGGCTGTTAGTAGCGTATGGAGCGAGCTTAACGGAAGATACTTCTATAACCCTTGGCTGTTAGCAGGGTATGGAGCGAGCTAAACCGAAGATACTCCGATAAGCCTTGGCTGTTAGTAGCGTATGGAGCGAGCTTAACGGAAGATACTTCTATAACCCTTGGCTGTTAGCAGGGTATGGAGCGAGCTAAACAGAAGATACTTCGATAAGCCTTGGCTGTTAGCAGGGTATGGAGCGAGCTAAACAGAAGATACTCCGATAAGCCTTGGCTGTTAGTAGCGTATGGAGCGAGCTTAACGGAAGATACTTCTATAACCCTTTGCTGTTAGCAGGGTATGGAGCGAGCTAAACAGAAGATACTTCGATAAGCCTTGGCTGTTAGCAGGGTATGGAGTGGGCAAGCGAAGGAGGTGCTGGAAGAGCTAAAGCCTGGCCATTGGCAGGCAAGCGGTGCAATGGCCAGATAGGGCCATCCGCTAACAGCTGGGCTTTCTGCCCGGTGTGATCAACCTACCTGGCCCGGTCTGATCGTGGAAGCAGCACTGAAGTTGCCGTGTGCGGTGATGTATACTTTTATATTACATATTCCATGGCAGCAGTTTGTGTGTTTCTGTTTGTCTTTTTCTTCTCTAGTGCTAGTGTCTTCCAGTCTATGGCAGCTGGAGCTCAATTGCGTTCCAAGCCACTGCTTTCTCTTCTGTCCCAGGGGCCCAGTGCATGCACGCTGCAGGCGGTGGTAACATCATTTGAGTGGAGAAATTCAATCGGCTGTCAGTAATGTCGATGTAGGGATTTCTCTGTAGGCAGCTTGCAGCAGTTTTCCAAAGTGCTGTGTGCAATCATCACAGGTACATGCTCTGCACTAACACACTTGTATGCTGTCTCTGAGTGATTCTGCTATGATTTGATCACCTGGGCAGGTTGTCGGTCTTTCTGTGCAGTTTAACACTGTGGATGTATCACTGCCCCCCGTGTGGCCAGCCCTGGTGTAGCAGGTATGAGAGTTTAAAATTCGCCCCCTTTTTAACAAATGAAACTACCAAGCTCCTCATTCACTCCCTTGTTATCTCTCGCCTTGACTATTGCAACTCCCTTCTCATTGGCTTATCTCTCCATAGGCTATCCCCTCTTCAGTCTATCATGAATGCTGCTGCCAGACTTATCCACCTTACCAACCGCTCAGTGTCTGCCAACCCTCTACTCCAATCCCTACACTGGCTCCCAGCGAATTAAATTCAAAATACTAAACACAACATACAAAGCCATTCACAACTCTGCCCCGAGCTATATCACTAATCTTGTCTCCAAATATCACCCAAATCGAGTTCTCCGCTCCTCTCAAGACCTCCTGCTTTCAAGCTCTCTCATCTCCCCCTCCCATGCTCGTCTCCAGGATTTCTCCAGAGCCTCGCCCATCCTCTGGAACTCGCTACCTCCATCTATCCGGCTATCCCCTACTCTTGCTACCTTCAGGCGATCCCTGAAAACTCATCTCTTTAGGAAAGCCTATCACGTCTCCAACTAATCTCCTACCACTTCCACCAGCTCATTCCCCACAGTTACAACCTTTTGTACCACCTGCCCCACCCTATTAGATTGTAAGCTCTTCTGAGCAGGGCCCTCTTAATCCTCTTGTATTTTATTGTATTATAACTGTATTGTCTCCCTTTTTATATTGTAAAGTGCTGCGTAAACTGTTGGTGCTATATAAATCCTGAATAATAATAATGAGAGAGTGGGTTTAACTCTTTCCTTTCCTTGCTGACCTGGGTACTCTTTTTTTTAGCTCTTTTACCATTTCCTTTCTATCCTATTTTGCTTTTGTGAGTCTTTCTAGGTCAGGTTGACAATACACGGCACGAGATGATAAAGACATCATTAAGTCACAACATTTTTCTTCAGATGTATTTGTCATAGGTCACCGTCAAGGTCCAGCCTTCATAGCAGAAGCTCTGAATCCTCCTCTATGCACCCACCGCTATGTCATAATGTGGAGAACAGCAGCGCTCATCTGAGTGCAGTATATTAAAATGATTAATGATGAATTTATTAAGATAAAAAATTTAAATATGAATTAACTCACAGGTTAAGGGTTAAAATGGCTAGTCACAAGGGGAGGCTCGCTGTGTAGTCCTGATCCAGATAACTGGCAGTGTGGGGTGCTGCTGCTCTCTCACTAGCTGCAGGGGTTTCCAAGGCTCCGAGTCAAGCTGGCAGTCGTCTCCCCATCGGCTGTGACGTCGATGGATGTGGGGCACAGGGCCAGCTGTTCTCCAAATTATATATCTACAGAGCTGCTTCCTCTTCCACAGCTGGCTGCACCTCTAGAGCGCTATATACATCTTTAACCCATCAAACTTGTTCCTAACTCATTCAAGCCTGAACTGAACTTTCCAGGATCCAAGCTACCCCCAACCACTGGATTTTATTATCATAATCACCTTTACCTATAGTTTTGTTTCCCACCAATCCGTCTCTCTCCAAGCGCCACTATACTCCTCCCCTTGCTCCAAGGAGGGAGCCTGCTGGGGATGCTGGACTCTGGTCCCAGAGGGCAAGTCTCTGTGTGAGTCATGCTAAGCCCAGGTGGTGGTGTTTTTCAGCAAATGGAATCCCTAGTGAGGCATGTGGTGCAAGAATCCCTTAAAGAGTCGGATAAAAGCCACAAAGGAAGTCCAACAGCCATTGCGGCATGTTCTCCCACTAGGATGACCAGGAAGAACTGGAACTGTCCCAACCAAGGTAGAGTCTCCTGCAAAGCAAGTGGAAGTTTTGTAAGCACCTTTGGGCTCATTTTCCACTAGTGCGACTTGTCATGCAACTTTGGACACATGGGGTCCCATGGCAGGTCACAGCTCATTAAGTTCAATGGCACCCATTCCAAGCTATGCAACTTAGAGTTGCAGCGACTTTGAGGGGTTCCTGCGCTACTATTGCTGCAACTTTGATCCAGAGACTGTAAAGTTGGATCGGGGCTGCACTCGGAGTTGGATCGGGGTCGCACTCTGAATTGCACATCTTGGAGACATAGCCATACAGAGTGTTCTAAATTCTCATTCTTAACAGAACTAGGGGACATCATTTTGGATAAGTGGAGCAATGTCGTGAGACATCCCTCCCTTCTGAGCTAGATGGCCAAGCTCTATCCATTCAGAGATAAGGATGTGAAGCATATAAAGGCTGCCTCTCTAAATGGCTGAGGCCTTGATGAGGCGAGCAAGCATGTCGCTCTTCCTTGGAAGATGCAGTGAATAGCCCGAAAGTCGGCCTGGACTCTTGTGGCCATATCGAAAAGGATGGAAATGTGGATGGAGAATGTGGACGCAGTATTTAGGAGCGTTTTCAGAAACTCTGTAGTTCAGGAGCCGGAGCTGGTGTCGGTTTCCATGATAAGGCTCCAAATGACATCAGCCGCATAGTGGCACGGGTTATGCTCTCGTCAGTTACGACAAAGTGAGTGCTATGGCTGGAGACTGGGGTTGCTGTTCCCGCCTCTAATAGGCATAGTGTAGCATTCCCTTTTAGGGAGCTTCATCTTTTGGCAAGCTGGATAGCACCTTAACCCGGGCCACAGTTGGCAAGTTGAGGTCATACCTCGGGACCAGCACTGGCTAGGCCAGAAAAGAACAGTCTAGAGAACAAAGTTCAGAGCGTGCGAGGGTCACACGTTTTTACAGACCAGGTGAGGAAACTTAATATCCCCTCAGACGTATGCTAAAGCTTGAACTCAGAATCCAAGAAGCTGCTAAGTTGGTCTTCAGACTATTGGGACGTCAAAGTAGTCCTTTCGGGACATGCATGGTCCATCAGAAGTCCTCCATCTTCTCTGATTTATTTCCATGGATTTTGACTCACACTGAGGTAAAGAAAGCATATACTTATGCTTTACGTAAGTGGCTGGTGTCGCAAAGTGCTGCTGTGCCAGTCTCTGAATGCGAGAGATTTCAGGGAAGGTGCTTGCCCCTCTTATGGTCATGAAGAGGAACAGCTTGCAGAGGCCGGTTTTAGACCTTGCACACCTGGGACAATTTTCAGCAAAGGAGAAGTTCAAGGTGGAAACATGGTCCCTGATTCATAGGGGGTCCAGCCAGCTTATCTTCATGTGCCCATTGTAGAAGACTTCCGCAAGTTCCTTCAGTTCACTGTAGGTCAAGACAATCTCCAGCTCCAGCCATTTGGGCTTTCAGTCTTTATCAAAACAAGGAGTATACACCTGCCTAGTTACGTGGATGTCCTTGTCCTACTGTTCCAAGACAGGGGACAACTGCTGGAGCCCAGAGCTCAGGTCTTTTCTATGCTGCTCAAATTCGGCTGACTGCTGAATCTGGCAAGAAGACACCTGAAGCCCACTCAGTCTCTTGTGGGCCTCGGGGCTCAGTTCAATATCATCTTGGATCATTGTCTTGGCTCTGGATCCTGATGTTTTGGATCTGAATACTGGCCTGGTCTTCTTCCCACCTGTGCACCTTTCAGCGTCTAAAATGATTGGCACTATGGTGTCTACGGATCCGAGGATCAAGTGGAAGCTGGAGAAGGCCTTTCTGGAAGGGGTTTCTCCAGCACTGGGAGCCAGAAAGCAGATTTCAGGCCTTTCACCATATAACAAAGGGAGCGTCTGTGCTCTTAGGTTAGTCAACACTACGGTGATCTCCTACATTAAAAGACAGCCTGGGGACTCATAGCCTGTTCTCAATTAAAGGAAGCGGACCCAATTAAGTCTTGGGCTCAGAAGAATCAAGCCTACAGCTCAGCGGCGTATGTTTCCAGAGTCTAAAATGTTCTAACACAGTGGTCATCAACCCTGTCCTCAGGGCCCACTAACAGGCCAGGTTTTAAGTATTACCTTGGGGAGATGCAGACTAGAATACTGCAATCACTGAGCAGCAAATGATATCACCTGTGATGTATTTCAGTTATCTTGCAAACCTGGCCTGTTAGTGGGCCCTGAGGACAGGGTCGATGACCACTGTTCTAACGGATTTTCTTTCCAGAGTCCACAATGAATGGTATCTACATGTGGAGGTTTTTAGGTGCAGATGCCCTGATGGATCATTGGAAATGCAGTAGGACCTATGCATTTCTTCCAGTCCTGGTCAACCTCAGGTTTTCTACGAAGAGGTTGTGGTGTTAGTGGCAGTGATGCCTTATCGGCCAATTAGGTCATGGTTCCACTGGCTAGCACAGTTCAGCTTCTGGAACCCAGTTTACCTTCTCCTCAGGCCAGGCCTTCTGTCACTGAGTACAATTCTACATCCATATCTAGCACGGTTGCGTCTGACGGTCTGGTTTTTGAGATTGGAGATCCTCGGCTGCTCTTCCAGAGTCATCTCCGCTCTCTTGAATACTAGAAGAATGAATGCAGACAAAGTTGACAGGAGTATCTGGTTAAAGTTGTTCAATACATGTCTGCTGCTGACAGATCATGTGGTGATCTAGAAGTTTTAGATACTCTAGGCTTCCTCCAGTCGGATTTAGCTCTGACTCTATTGGTCAGCTCCCTCAGAGTTTAAATGTCAGCTTTTTTTGTCCTTCACAGGTATTTTCTAGTCTAGACATCTTTCCTGTCCAACAATTCTTCAAGGAAGCAGCTAGGCTTAGACCTCAGAGTAAGCAGAGGTTTTCCAATGGAGTCTCCCTCTTGTTCTCAACACCCCTTGGGAATTGGAGCAGAGTTTTCTAGGGCTGTCCTCATTAGAGGCCTCTCTGTCAAGTTCACCTTTTCCCGGTTAGCACTGCTGGAGATGAGGGACTCCTCCAGTGAGAGTGGGGGGGGGGGCAGCAAAGAGAAAGGAAAGACAGATTCTGGTGGTAGGGGACTCAATTCTTAGAAGGACAGAGAGGGCAATCTGTAACCAAGACCTGAAGCGCCATACAGTATGTTGTCTACCGGGCGCTCGGGTTCGGCACATCACGGATCTTGTGGACAGATTACTGGGAGGGGCTGGGGAAGACCCGTCTGTCATGGTGCACGTTGGCACCAATGACAAAGTCAGAGGCAGATGGAGTGTCCTAAAGAACGATTTTAGGGACTTAGGTGCTAAATTGTGGAAAAGGACCTCCAAGGTAGTGTTCTCAGGAATACTACCGGTACATCGAGCCACACCAGAAAGGCAGAGGGAGATTAGGGAAGTAAACAAGTGGCTGAAGAGCTGGTGTAGTAAGGAGGGGTTTGCGTTCCTGGAGGACTGGGCCGACTTCTCAGTCGGTAACCGGTACTATAGAAGGGACGGACTGCACCTAAATGAGGAGAGTGCAGATCTGCTGGGAATGAAGATGGCCAAAAAGTTAGAGGGGTTTTTAAACTAGGCGATGGGGGGGAGGGTCCAGAGACAGTGATAGCCAGCGCGGAAGATATTCCAGAGGGTAGTATTGGGGGCATTAGTGGTAGGTTAACCAAAGCACAAAAACACAAGGTGAGTATAGTAGCAAGTCCTAGTTGCAATCTTGAAACACCCAATACGAGGACAATATGCGACCGGTCTAAACTATGTGGCATGTTCACCAATGCCAGGAGCATGGCGGACAAGATGGGTGAACTAGAGATACTGTTGTACAAGGAGGATTTGGATTTTGTGGGAATTTCAGAGACCTGGTTCAACAGCTCTCATGATTGGCTGGCAAACATTCAAGGGTATACCCTATACTGCAAGGATAGAGAGGGTAAAAAAGGGGGAGGGGTATGCCCATATATCAAGAATAATGTACAAGTGAATGTGAGAGATGACATCACTGAGGGAGCTAGGGAGGAGGTGGAATCCTTATGGGTAGAGCTCCAAAGGGATGAAGCTAAGGGGAAAATAATACTGGGAGTATGCTATAGGCCCCCTAACCTGAGGGAGGAAGTGGAGACGGATCTCCTATCACAAATTGGATTAGCAGCAAGGATGGGAAGTGTTATCATAATGGGGGATTTTAATTATCCAGACATAGACTGGGCGGAGGGAACCACGCATTCATTTAAGGCTCGCCAGTTCCTTAATGTCTTGCAGGACAATTTTATGGGTCAGATGGTAGACGCACCAACTAGAAATAAAACATTGGATCTACTGATTACCAACAATACAGACCTGATCACAGATGTGGAAATACGGGGCAATTTAGGTAACAGCGATCACAGGTCAATTAGTTTCAGTATAAATCACACAAATAGGAAACATGAAGGGAACACAAAGACACTGAATTTCAAAAGAGCCAACTTCCCTAAACTACAAACCTTGCTAAAAGGCATAAATTGGGACAAAATATTAGGAACAAAGAATACGGAGGAGAGATGGGTTTGCTTTAAGAGCATATTAAATAAGGGCATTAGCCAATGTATCCCATTGGGTAATAAATTTAAAAGAGCGAACAAAAATCCTGGATGGCTTAACTCCAATGTAAAAATGCATATAAAAGCAAAGGAGAAGGCCTTCAAAAAATACAAGGTTGAGGGATCATCCTCAGCATTCAGACTTTATAAAGAATGCAATAAGAAATGTAAGGGTGCAATTAGGACGGCTAAGATAGAACATGAAAGACACATAGCGGAGGAGAGCAAAAAAAAGCCCAAGAAATTCTTTAAGTATGTAAACAGTAAAAAAGGGAGGACAGACCATATTGGCCCCATAAAGAATGAGGAAGGACATCTGGTTACAAAGGATGGGGAGATGGCAAAGGTATTGAATTTATTCTTCTCCTCAGTATTCACGAGGGAATCGGGGGGCTTCAGTAACCAAAACTGCCGTGTTTATCCTCATGACACAACACAGGAAGCACCTACATGGTTAACAGAGGACGGAATTAAAATTAGACTTGAGAAACTTAACATTAATAAATCACCGGGACCAGATGGCTTGCATCCGAGGGTACTTAGGGAACTCAGTCAGGTGATTGCCAGACCGTTGTTCCTAATTTTTACAGACAGTCTATTGACTGGAATGGTACCAGCTGATTGGAGAAAAGCCAATGTAGCACCAATATTTAAAAAGGGCCCAAAAAACATCCCTGGGAATAACAGACCAGTTAGCCTAACATCAATAGTATGTAAACTCTTGGAGGGGATGATAAGGGACTATATACAAGATTTTAGTAATAAGAATGATATCATTAGCAGTAATCAGCATGGATTCATGAAGAATCGTTCTTGCCAAACCAATCTATTAACCTTCTATGAGGAGGTGAGTTGCCATCTAGATAAAGGAAGGCCCGTAGACGTGGTGTATCTGGATTTTGCAAAAGCATTTGACACAGTTCCCCATAAACGTTTACTGTACAAAATAAGGTGCGTTGGCATGGACCATAGGGTGAGTACATGGATTGAAAACTGGCTACAAGGGCGTGTTCAGAGGGTGGTGATAAATGGGGAGTACTCAGAATGGTCAGGGGTGGGTAGTGGGGTTCCCCAGGGTTCTGTGCTGGGACCAATCCTATTTAATTTGTTCATAAACGATCTGGAGGATGGGATAAACAGTTCAATCTCTGTATTTGCAGACGATACTAAGCTAAGCAGGGCAATAACTTCTCCGCAGGATGTGGAAATCTTGCAAAAAGACCTGAACAAATTAATGGGGTGGGCGACTACATGGCAAATGAGGTTCAATGTAGAAAAATGTAAAATAATGCATTTGGGTGGCAAAAATATGAATGCAATCTATACACTGGGGGGAGAACCTGTGGGGGAATCTAGGATGGAAAAGGACCTGGGGGTCCTAGTAGATGACAGGCTCAGCAATGGCATGCAATTCCAAGCTGCTGCTAATAAAGCAAACAGAATATTGGCATGCATTAAAAGGGGGATCAACTCCAGAGATAAAACGATAATTCTCCCGCTCTACAAGACTCTGGTCCGGCCGCAAAAAAAATCCCAAGAAATTCTTTAAGTATGTAAACAGTAAAAAAGGGAGGACAGACCATATTGGCCCCATAAAGAATGAGGAAGGACATCTGGTTACAAAGGATGGGGAGATGGCAAAGGTATTGAATTTATTCTTCTCCTCAGTATTCACGAGTGAATCGGGGGGCTTCAGTAACCAAAAATGCCGTGTTTATCCTCATGACACAACACAGGAAGCACCTACATGGTTAACAGAGGACGGAATTAAAATTAGACTTGAGAAACTTAACATTAATAAATCACCGGGACCAGATGGCTTGCATCCGAGGGTACTTAGGGAACTCAGTCAGGTGATTGCCAGACCGTTGTTCCTAATTTTTACAGACAGTCTATTGACTGGAATGGTACCAGCTGATTGGAGAAAAGCCAATGTAGCACCAATATTTAAAAAGGGCCCAAAAAACATCCCTGGGAATAACAGACCAGTTAGCCTAACATCAATAGTATGTAAACTCTTGGAGGGGATGATAAGGGACTATATACAAGATTTTAGTAATAAGAATGATATCATTAGCAGTAATCAGCATGGATTCATGAAGAATCGTTCTTGCCAAACCAATCTATTAACCTTCTATGAGGAGGTGAGTTGCCATCTAGATAAAGGAAGGCCCGTAGACGTGGTGTATCTGGATTTTGCAAAAGCATTTGACACAGTTCCCCATAAACGTTTACTGTACAAAATAAGGTGCGTTGGCATGGACCATAGGGTGAGTACATGGATTGAAAACTGGCTACAAGGGCGTGTTCAGAGGGTGGTGATAAATGGGGAGTACTCAGAATGGTCAGGGGTGGGTAGTGGGGTTCCCCAGGGTTCTGTGCTGGGACCAATCCTATTTAATTTGTTCATAAACGATCTGGAGGATGGGATAAACAGTTCAATCTCTGTATTTGCAGACGATACTAAGCTAAGCAGGGCAATAACTTCTCCGCAGGATGTGGAAATCTTGCAAAAAGACCTGAACAAATTAATGGGGTGGGCGACTACATGGCAAATGAGGTTCAATGTAGAAAAATGTAAAATAATGCATTTGGGTGGCAAAAATATGAATGCAATCTATACACTGGGGGGAGAACCTCTGGGGGAATCTAGGATGGAAAAGGACCTGGGGGTCCTAGTAGATGACAGGCTCAGCAATGGCATGCAATTCCAAGCTGCTGCTAATAAAGCAAACAGAATATTGGCATGCATTAAAAGGGGGATCAACTCCAGAGATAAAACGATAATTCTCCCGCTCTACAAGACTCTGGTCCGGCCGCAAAAAAAATCCCAAGAAATTCTTTAAGTATGTAAACAGTAAAAAAGGGAGGACAGACCATATTGGCCCCATAAAGAATGAGGAAGGACATCTGGTTACAAAGGATGGGGAGATGGCAAAGGTATTGAATTTATTCTTCTCCTCAGTATTCACGAGTGAATCGGGGGGCTTCAGTAACCAAAAATGCCGTGTTTATCCTCATGACACAACACAGGAAGCACCTACATGGTTAACAGAGGACGGAATTAAAATTAGACTTGAGAAACTTAACATTAATAAATCACCGGGACCAGATGGCTTGCATCCGAGGGTACTTAGGGAACTCAGTCAGGTGATTGCCAGACCGTTGTTCCTAATTTTTACAGACCTGGAGTATGCTGTCCAGTTCTGGGCACCAGTCCTCAGGAGGGATGTACTGGAAATGGAGCGAGTACAAAGAAGGGCAACAAAGCTAATAAAGGGTCTGGAGGATATTAGTTATGAGGAAAGGTTGCGAGCACTGAACTTATTCTCTCTGGAGAAGAGACGCTTGAGAGGGGATATGATTTCAATTTACAAATACTGTACTGGTGACCCCACAATAGGGATAAAACTTTTTCGTAGAAGAGAGTTTAATAAGACTCGTGGCCACTCATTACAATTAGAAGAAAAGAGGTTTAACCTTAAACTACGTAGAGGGTTCTTTACTGTAAGAGCGGCAAGGATGTGGAATTCCCTTCCACAGGCGGTGGTCTCAGCGGGGAGCATTGATAGCTTCAAGAAACTATTAGATAATCACCTGAATGACCGCAACATACAGGGATATGTAATGAAATACTGACACATAATCACACACATAGGTTGGACTTGATGGACTTGTGTCTTTTTTCAACCTCACCTACTATGTAACTATTTAACATTGGCATAAAAAGCCTTAGAGATTGGTTCACTGGTCATGGAGAACTTTCTTACATTCTTTTCAGTCGAGCGGTGCTGTTACCTATGCTCAATTCCCAAGGGTGCATCAGTCTTCGTGGGAGCCAAGAAATTGTCCTGCCAACCTAGTGTTCTAACTTGCGTGGGAGAAAGCGCGCCATGGCTTAGTTGGTTAAAGCGCATTTCTAGTAAACAGAGAATCCTGATTTGACTTTCAGCAGTGCCGTCCTTCAATTTTAGGAATTCCTCAGATATTGCAAAGTCATATCTACAAGCTACAGCTTCCTTCAGGCTTCAGGCATTCTTTTGTCAGAAACTACAGAGAAACGTGCCTCATCTAGGGCGATTGTGGCACGGATTGTCATGGATGTTGTGCAACGCTGTATCCTGGACTAGGATTCCCCACCGGCTTGCGCTACAGTGTTAGTGTAGCGCCAGTCTTATGGGGTGGACTGGGCTGAAAGACAAATTAGTCTAGCGCCCCCATAAAGCCGCCACACTGCTTCCGGTATGCGGGCGGCCAGCATTCCGCAACTGGGGGGGGGGGGCGCCGCTTCTAATTTTGACTGTCCTATTATCCTGGACCACAAACCTTCCTCACTGTGCTATATGTTTTCTGCTGCACCATTGGCATGGTTATATCTTCTTAGTCCTCTCGATAAAATTATCATAAATTTGTGCTTAACCACTTCAATACAGGGCACTTATACACCTTCCTGCCCAGACTGCGCAGACCAATTTTCAGCTTTCAGTGATGTTGCAGTTTGAATGACAATTGCGCGGTCATACTACACATAAATTTTTATCATTTTGCTCCCACAAATAGAGCTTTCTTTTGGTGGTATTTGATCACTTCTGCGGTTTTTATTTTTTGCGAAACAAATAAAAAAAAACAGAAAATTTTGAAAAAAATAAAAGTTTTGCTTTTGTTTCTGTTTAAAAATTTTGTAAATAAGTAAGTTTTCTCTTTCACTTATGGGCACTGATAAGGTGGCACTGACAGGTACTAATACGGCGGCAGCGATGAGGTGGCACCAATGAGCGGGCACTGACGATGGGCACTGATATGCGGCACTGATGGGCACTGGTAGGCGGCACTGATGGGTGGCACTGATATGCAGCACTGATGGGCATTGGTAGGCGCAACTGGGTGGCACTGGTGGGCACTGATAGGCGACACTGATGGGCACTGAAATGCTGCAAAGATAGGTTCTTATGGGTGGCACTGATGGGCACTGATAGGTGGCACTGCTGGGCACTGATAGGCCACACTGATGGGCACTGATACGTGGCACTGATGGGCACTGATACCCAGCACTGATACGCGGCACTGATAGGCATCCCTGGTGGCACTGGCAGTGGTAGGCATTGGAGTGGGCACTGATTGGCAGCTGCCTGGGCATTGATTGGCAGCTGCCTTTGTACTGATGAGTATTTCCCTGGGGGTCTAGGGGGCATACCTGGTGGTCCAGTGTAGCTGATTTACCTGGTTGTCCTGGGCGGCTTCCCTGATGGTCCTGGGCGGCTTCCCGGGTGGTCCTGGGTAGGATCCGAGGGGGGCTGTGCTGATAAACAATCAGCACAGACCCCCCTGTCAGGAGAGCAGCCGATCAGCTCTCCTCTACTCGCGTCTGTCAGACGCGAGTGAGGAAAAGCCGATCACCGGCGCTTCCTAGTTACATTGTGATCAGCCGTGATTGGACATGGCTGATCACGTGGTAAAGAGTCTCCGTCAGAGACTCTTTACCTAGATCGATGTTGCCGGGTGTCAGACTGACACCCCGCAACAACGATCGCCGCGATGCGCGCCCCCGGGGGCGCGCAGCGGCTCAATATCCTGCGGACGTCATATGACGCCTAGTCAGGATATTGAAACCACTTTGCCGCCGTCATTCTGCTATATGGCGGGCGGCAAGTGGTTAAAGTAGAACTATAGGAAACACTTTTTTTTTTTTTCATTTTGGATAGAATAAGGGAGCCCCTGTCAGTTTATTTTTTACCATCCCTGTCTTATTACAGAGATTTCCCTTCACTTTCTGCCCCACAGCCAAACAGGAAGTGAGAGGAAATCTATGCAAATTAAGGGAATCCATTGCCCCCCCCAGGACCTCAGAACTAGTGTCCCCACTCGAAAACTTCAGGGCGGGTCTTAAACAGCAAGGGGTTTGGCCTTGACAGGTAGGGGTGTGTCATATTTAAATTAGGGGGTGCACGAGTTTAGTCAGGCCTAGGGCAGCACAAAACCTAAATACACTACTGATGTTGCGTTTCTTTAAATGCAACTCTATGGTGCATCTCTGTTGTACACACTTCCTGTGTGGTGTTTCCTGTTCCTGCTGGTTATTATTTAATGAACATGGCTTCTGTACAGTAATGGCTTGTGCTGAACATGGCCTCTGTACAGTAATGGCTTGTGCTTAACATAGCCTCTGTACAGTAATGGCTTGTGCTGCTTTTACTTACATCACATCAAACACGGATTGCCTAGGTCAACCAACAGGCTCACAAAGCCAAGGGCTTGGCTCCTTTGGAGGTAGTGTCTTCTCACTCGACCAGGAATGGGTCTACATCTTGGGCAGCTTTGCGTCATGTAGCTCCCAAATTAATTTACAGGGTGGCTTCCTGGTCCTCTATGAACACGTTTGTGTCCCATTACTGTGTTGAACAAGCTGCCCTAGCTTCAGTAATTTTGGTTTACAAGTACTGTCGGTTGACGGTTTTAAACTTTCTTTGCTCAACATTTTGCCCACCTGGGTGTGTATGGCGGGTTATTTCTCACAAGTATGCTGCCATGGAGCAGGAGTTCCCTCCCAAATGTCTGGAGTAGGCTAGATACGGAACACGGCTGCTGGCTTGGAGCAAAGATTTATGGGAAAGTGGTCCTAGAAGGGTGGAGTGGAGGGGGGGGGGGGGGTAACCCATACATATGCTGCCATGGAGTCTATCAGGAAAGGAAAATTGTGGTATTTGATAGGAAATTTTCAGTTTTCCAAAGAGCCAAAGTATGCAATGATAACCAATAACACAAATAGCACAGAAAGGGTCACATAATCAGAACAATAATAGAACAACAATCCCAGCGCTGCACAGTAGAGATGGTCATGAAAAACTATTACAGTTGTAAGGATAATGGTCAGTGCATAAGGCTGGGGAGTTCAACAGGACTATAGGGAAGACCCAAAACATAGATACATGAATGCAAAAACAGTACAATAAAATAAAATAAAGTAACATAGAACCTTTTCAGCATAACGGGAGATATTGCATCCCTATGGCCCGCCCAGCTCAGAAATGGGATAATATAAAGAGCGAGATCTAGGCAAGGATATACACCATATCTGAATAACATAGCCCATTACCGAGTCAGGGAGGGAGAGCTGCCAGAGGGGGAAAGGGTTCGGGGATTAGGCGTCCCCGAAGCGTGAAAAAAACGGAATAAGGAGAGAAAGAATGAGTGCAGGGAGGGCCTCTCGCCCAGGGAGTGGGATTAAATCTAGGAGGTCAGTTCGATTGTGCCACCTCTCGAAGATAGGCGTCAGTGTACACAAAATGGTTCCAAGGTCTCACGAAAGGTCTCCTCCCGGTTATGCAAGGTAGCGGTGAGGTCCTCCATGTCTCTCAATTCGTTCACTTTAGAGAACCACGGAAATATGAGGGGGTTTTGGGACTTTAAATGAGGCACAATTAAGTGGCTCCATCCTGGTAACTGGTACAATTAAACAGGAAGTTGGGACTTTAAATGAAGCGCTTGGGTAGTGGAGGTAAAGTAAACCATATTAGGAGATGCATTATGAAATGTTTATTGATTATACACAAGGGCAAGCAATAAAAAAGTATTCATTTCATATACAGTAAAAAATTCATAACATATATGTATAGGAGATGTACACATAGCATAAGCATAATAAAAAACATATACACATATAGCAGCACATGATCTAGTATAGATAGAAAGAAGTAATAAAGCATAATTGCTGGCAACAACATGCCTGGTGGCGACACGTGCACCCACATGGTAAATGTACATTTCTTAAGTATAAGAACGATTAATATAATTGGAAGGAGTAAAAGATATAAATAACTAAGGTTCCATATAAGATGTAGCTGGGGCATCAAAAAGTATTAAAGCTCAACGCGTTTCGTGGGTAATCCCCCACTCATCAGGAGCCGATGGAGTAAATTTTCCTATGAAATATATATAGAAAAAAGTATAATGAACCTTAGTGTCCATATAAAAAGTAACAATAGAACATTAAATCTATGTAGCTGTTATTGCAAAACACACTCACTAGCTCAGGCAGCAAGTGCAGTGCGCGGAGGTGGGTGCAGGGTGGGCCAAGAGCATAGCCTCTCCACGGGAGCTGAGGCGGCATAAATATATATAGATGCGACATTGGGCAGGAAAAGGAAACAAGATGGAGCAGAGAGAACCACAGAGATTTTTACGGGGGGGGGGGCTCTCCAATCTCCAACAGAGGGGGTTGCATGCCTTGGCCGCATTCAGCAGCTGGATTGTAAGGGAAGCCTTATATTTTTTAATCGGTCTCTCTGAGAGATGGAGCAGACAAGCCACATGGTTTCCTTCCAGATCGACATTTGTTAGGCGTTTGACTGTGCAGACCACCTCGCGCCAAAAGGGTTCAAGTTTAGGACAATTCCAGAAAATTTGGAGCATTGTTCCCTCAGAGTTCCTGCACCGCCAGCATACACTAGGAACTTGAGGGAAGAAACGATGCAAAGTGGTAGGGTTGGTGTACCATCTGGTCAAAATCTTGTAACATGTCTCTTGAACCCTGGTAGCTATAGAGGACTTTTGGGCAAAATGAAGGATCTTCTCCCTCTGAGAGTCAGTGAACTGGGTGCCTAAGTCCGACTCTCATTTGTATAGGAAAAGTGGGACAAACCCTTCGAATCAAAGAGGCATAGCTTATCAAAAGACTATGGCGGACCAGCTCCCCCCGACGACAAATGTATTCCAGTTCCGTGAGCTGGCGAAATATGCCCGAAGCCTGTAGACACTAGGGGTGTTGAATTTAATCGCAGCATCGATGCATCGCGATTCGGCCGTCTGCGATTCGGCATTGATGCTGCGACCGCTAAAAATCGATTTTTAAATGACCTCATCTATCTGCGCGCTACAATATGCCCCGCACCGCCCCTCTGAACGGAGCTGAAAGCACTGTGCCCTGCCTCTCCACACTGAGCCATGGGCGTTAGCCGCGCCCCCTTTCAATGAGGTCATCCCCAGCCATGTCGGGAAACACAGTGTTCGCTGGAGCCTGTGTGAGGTGTGACGTGGCTGGTCAGGTGACTGTAGCTCCTGGAACCCGGAAGTCCAGCCGCGAGAGGTTTCCTCCGCTCTCCCTGGCTAACTGCAGCGGTGCCGGTGCTGCCGCTTTCCCCAGATAGCATCAAGGCTACATGGTTGGCCCCCTTGTTCCATCCCCTGGGGTTCTGTGCTGTGCGGCTGGCGGCTGGTGGACACAGCAGTCCCCCCCCGCCCCTGACACTTAGATCCAGTGCTACTTTCCTGAGCACCCCCAGGTTTTGCCACTGGACTGGCATTGTGTTTCCCCCATTGGAGGCAGGTAGTCTCCTCTCTGGCTCCTGTGTGCTCCTGCAGCAATCGTTAGTTACTGTATGCATAAGTAAGTTACTTTAAAATAAATAAACTTGATAGTTGACCTAACAAGTGACAATGCCATTTCATTAATTATGGTTTATGTATGTCTTAGTGACTGATTCACATCACAACTGCATTAAAAACTTTTTTTTTGTATGATTTATGGTTTCACTCATCACTGACTCCACACATGAGCGAAACCATAAATCATACAAAAAAAAAAAAGAGGTATCAATGAAGTTGTGATGTGAATCAATCACTAAGACAATAAGACATACATAAACCATAATTAATGAAATGGCATACATTATCGTTTGGGGGGACGTTATGGGGACATTGTGCACAGTCTCTGACCCTCTCTTGTATCATGTCCGCAGTCTCTGAACCTCTCTTGTATCATGTCCACAGTCTCTGACCCTCTCTTGTATCATGTCCGCAGTCTCTGAACCTCTCTTGTATCATGTCTGCAGTCTCTGACCCTCTCTTGTATCATGTCCGCAGTCTCTGACCATCTCCTGTATCGTGTCCGCAGTCTCTGACCCTCTCCTGTATCATGTCTGCAGTCTCTGACCCTCTCCTGTATCATGTCTGCAGTCTCTGACCCTCTGCTGTATCATGTCTGCAGTCTCTGACCCTCTGCTGTATCATGTCTGCAGTCTCTGACCCTCTGCTGTATCATGTCTGCAGTCTCTGACCCTCTGCTGTATCATGTCTGCAGTCTCTGACCCTCTGCTGTATCATGTCTGCAGTCTCTGACCCTCTGCTGTATCATGTCTGCAGTTTCTGACCCTCTGCTGTATCATGTCTGCAGTCTCTGACCCTCTCCTGTATCATGTCTGCAGTCTCTGACCCTCTCTTGTAGTATTTTGGGGGCAGTCTGGAACTCCTCTATAAGTTGTCTGCTGTAATTTACACTTTGCTACATGCAGGGAGTTTTTGCTTTTCTTTTCTTTTTATGAACAGATAAAATAAAAAAATTGAGTTCTTCTGACTGCTTGAATTTTTTGGATGAAAACCGAGCGCAGTAATCGTGATGCATCGTGATGCATCGCGGAATCGAATCGTGGACAGGATAATCGTAATCAAATTGCGAGGTCAGTGAAGATGCGCACCCCTAGTAGACACCCACGCAGAAAGTTGCGTAGTTGTATACCACTCCAGAAATCCAACAGAGGGTCCACAGCAGACACCCCAGCAGAGGGGGAGCGTAGGCCGTCAGGGCCCACAAAGTCACAGAGACGGAGTCTCCCACTCGTGACCAAATGCTGAAAATGGGGTTCTGCAGGCCGGGCGGGAATTCTGGGTTGCCAAGTACTGGTACCATAGGGGAGGGTAGAGGTGGCACCGAGGAGTGTCGAAAGGCATCCCTGAACACCAGAAGTGGGTTGCCGAGCGTAGGATGATCAACGAGGGAGAGGCGATGTGATCCATGGCCAGCTCTTGCCCGTGTCATTGGAGTAATCTACTTCCATGGCCACCCAATGTTTCGCCTCTGCATGACAGTGCCAATCCACCAGCCTGGTGAGATGCGCCGCTCTGTAGTAGGCTTTCACATCTGGGAGGTCCACCCCAGGTGGATGAAGAAATTGCAGTCTGATGCGGGGCTTGCAAAGGGACCAAATAAAGTCTCTAAACATTGAGTTCACTCGTTTAAAAAACACTGGAAGGAGGCGAATGGGAAGTGCTTGCAGCAAGTACAATACCCTGGGCAATAAGGTCATCTTGAGAGCGTTGCAATGGCCAAACCACATTCATGTGAGTGAACGCCAATAGATGAGATCCGCTTTAAGATGGGTAGGCAGCGGAGCGAAGTTTGTCAAGTACAGATTGGAGGGGTCGGAGGTAATGTCAACACCCAAATAGCGAATCGAGTCGGTTGTCCAGTGGAGGGGGAACGCCGAGCGTAGTGATTTAACCAAGTCCCTGTCCCCCGTGATGTTAAGAACGTACGATTTAGATAAGTTGATTTGGAAAAAGGAGAGAGCACCATACTCCTGCAAAGACTGGAGTAGTTTCGGGAGGGAGGTAAGTGGTTCCGTAAGGAAAAAAAATCAAGTCATCCGCAAATGCAGCCATCTTATGAGTCCCTGAAGCTTTTTAGAAGCCGACAACACCAGAGTCTGCCCTTACTGTACACAGAAAGGGCTCTAAGATAAAAATAAATATCAAGGGGGACATGGGGCAGCCCTGCCTCGTGCCATTATGGATGTTGAAAAAGTTGGATCTTGTCTCACTGACCTTGACCACGGCCGTGGGGTTGGAATAGAGGGACAGTATCCAACTCAGCATGGAGGACCGGAGATCAATGTGTTCTAGGGTAGCTCGCATGAAGGTCCAGTTTACCCGGTCGAAGGCTTTCTCTGCGTCCATAGACAGCAGGAGAAGAGGCCGATTCGATTATCTGGCTGCATGGATAAAGTACACCACCCGAATGGTGTTGTCGCGCTGCTCTTGAAGGGGCATAAAGCATCCCTGGTCTCCGTGGACCAGACTCGGGATATGCGGGAGCAGCCTATTGGCCAGAATTGTTGCAAATCCGTGTTCAGGAGTGCTATTGGGCGATAGTTCCCGCACCGTAATGGGTCCTTCCCCTCCTTCGGAATACGGGAGATATAGGCTCTCAGTGTGTCGATTGGAAAGGACTCCCCGTCCGTAACAGAATTTAGGGCAGAGACCAGTGGTTGAGATAGGGTCTCAAGGAAGACTTTGTAATAACTCAGGGCGAGGCCATCGGGCCAGGGGCCTTTTTCGGCTTTGAGTGGGCCAGGGCCAACCACAGCTCCTCAGTTGTGATAGGCTCCTCTAATTCCTCCTGGACTGCAAGAGGAAAAGATGGCATGCAGGGGGAGGCAAGATAGGATTGAGGGGTGGCTCCGCCACCAAAGTGGGGATACGAAGGAGAGGAACAGTCCAGGTTGTAGAGGCCTTTATAAAAGGATCTGAACTCCACCGCCATACCAGAAGAAGTATGGAGCCTCCGCCATGTAAGTTTTCATGCGCAGACCTCACAGTGCCTGCGCCAACAATGTACCAGGTTTATTGGAAAATTCATACATTGCACAGTGAGCCCATGCCAGTTTTTGCTTCATTTTGTGAAATAGGAGTGTGCGGAGAAAGTCTAGCCGCGAGTAGGTTTGGTGGTCCGGGGAGAAAAAGGAATAATCACGGTCTTGAAGATGTAACAGCCTCCAGGGGTCAACCAGATGTAGAGTATGCAGATCTGCCTTCAGGCGCTTAAGGCAAGAATAGGGGAGGTGGGAAGAGTCACGCGAGACATGCATTAGAGGATCCATAGCAAAGTTGAGGTCTCCCCCAAAAATGAGGAGCCCCTCTGCGAACTCCAACATCTCAGGAAGGAGCTTTTGCAAAAGTTGCGGGTTATCCACATTTGGAAAGTAGACATTGGCAAAGGTGACCTGCCTGTCACACCCTACCTTTCAGGAGAAGGAAGTGGCCCAAATCATGTGTCCGCTGCGCCTTAAAGATACAGGGAATCAATTTGGCCATCAGAATACTAACCCCCTTGGACTTAGAGATAGGAGAGACACTATGGAATGCCATTGGGAAAGCCCCATTAGTCAGTTTAGGGATTCGATCACCGCGAAAGTGTGCTTCCTGTAGAAAAGCAACTTGAGTCTTACCCTATCGCAAATCAGCCAAAAGCTGAGAGTGTTTTTCTGGTGTGTTAAGGCCATGTACATTGAGGGAGGTGACCTTTAAGAGATCCATGGTACAGCTTGGCCAGTATGTGGGCACAATAGAGTGTGGGGAACTACAGCCGAAGGGTCCCCCCTAGGAGGGTTAGGTGGGAGAAAGGGGGAGGGACAATCTGTCTGTAGTGTGAGTAAACTAGGGACCCTGACTCAGCACAAAAAGTGCCCAGGTAGTAGTCCGCCCTAATTGGGGGTGGTAGGAGTGTTGGAAGTTGCCCAGATCGGGCAGCTAATGGTTAGTAAAAAAACAACAGATTTGGAGATGCACAGGATGAGAACAGTGAAAAACATAATATAGCTAAATGGCTGAGCCAGCAAAATTAAAGGGAGACTAAAAACAGGCACAGAAACAGAAATAGAGGACCAAAAACTATGCTGTGGTGGTGCACCAGGGGGCGACATCTAGATCAGTACAAAGTCTAGACAGGCAACATATAATAAAGAAAAACATGTGCACAGCCTCAGCACCAAGCCATATAAAAAGATACAGGTGCAGCCCAAGTAACCTTCAGGATTATCAGCTTTATGCTAAAGGCACATCCACTGGACAGCACACAGGCCCCATCCCCCCATCAAACCAAGTAGAGACATATACTGGAAGAGTCCAGTGGGGGGGACTGGGAAGATAATGAACAGACAGGATGCAGGTTCCCCACTAGGCATCACCACGTGAGGCCAGCAGACTAATAGCCAAATCTGGCTTAGGTGAGTTAGAGGTGCCGGGGCACGAGGCCTG
Organism: Lithobates septentrionalis; assembly: GCA_037952835.1. Lineage (NCBI taxonomy): Eukaryota > Metazoa > Chordata > Amphibia > Anura > Ranidae > Lithobates > Lithobates septentrionalis. Next base: position 249,028 of record JBBDGP010000401.1, on the reverse strand, counting down.
TCCACAGACCTTCGCCACCTGTGAACTAGTCTCCCCGCCCACAACCCTAAAAGGATGGTGGACAGGGGAGAGAAAGCAGATGGCAAAAGCAAAAAAAAAAGTTGCACGGGTTAAACAGAGCCAGATGGCCCAACTTGAATAAAACATGTTTCTGCATACACAAAAACAAACCCATGAAACCCAAAGAGTCAGTGTAAGGGCCTAGTCCACTAGGTCTCAGCGAGCTGCCGAATTTCTCCGGAAAGAACCACAAGGTCACAGTCTGCACAGTCTTATCAACCACACACACTGAAGGAAAGGTCAGGCTTCCAATAAGGTTAGATGTGATCTAGGAGCCTCACAACTAGAGGCACGAGCCCATGAGTCTTCACATCTGTTAGGGATCTTGGCAAGGGTGGGCTGAGAGTCTCTTGGGTGAGTAGATTGTCATACCAGTTGGGAACACTGATGGCAGGTTTATCTATGAAGCTGAACAGGTCAGGAAGTTGATCCTGGGAGCAAAGGTAGAATTCAGATCCCTGCTTCTGCGCGTTTAAATGGAAAGGGTGGCCCCATCGGTAAGTGGCCTCTGTTTCACGAATCACTTCCAACAAAGGTTGCATGAGGCCTTGCACGGCCCGTGTTTGCCTGGAAACATCAGGATATATCCGAATTAGAGTTCCGTCAGTCAATAGGGCCCTTTGACCATGGCAGGTGTAGGATCTTCTCTTTAATGGTGAAAAAATGGACCCTGCAGAGCATGTCTTGAAGGCAGGTCTGGAGGAGCACGGGCTTGTGAGGAGGGGGGAGGCACCACAGGGTCTGGCACTCAGTGGACCCTGTCCAGCTCCAGCTCCGAAGTAGGAGGTCTGCCCAAGACCTGATTTAAGATAGTTGCCACTGTGGTGCGTAGGTTTGGGCCCATGGTGGCCTCTGGAATGCCGCGAAGTCACAGATTATTGCGCCTGCTGCGGTTTTCCCCGTCATCCAGCCGCAGTTGGACTTCAACAAGATGGCGGCGGAAGGCCTGTTGCTCCATCTCCAGGGTGGTGATGCGGGTATCTGCAGCATTGATGGATGATCCCAAGTCCATCACCTGCTCCTCCACAGTGTCCATCTGCTGGCAGAGATTGCAAAGCTTTCGTGTGAGGGCATTTAGAGATATCCATAGCCTGAAGGTCTTGTTTGGTAGGCAGGTCTGCAACAATGTCCCGGAGGGCCCCCTCTGGGCGGCCGCCTGTCCCCACCAAGCAGTTCGATACAGGCTGTGAGTCCGAACGGGGCAAAGCCGGGGATAGTATAGGGGATAGTATAGGGGAGAGCAGCCGATCCGCGAGAAGTTGCACGTCCCCAGCCACTGCCTGCATGCTTCTCTTACTGTTAGTGGTAGCGGAGCTCGCCGGGGTGACTCGCAGCAGCGCCATCTTGGGCTGGGCCGCGGGAGAGGACGCAGCATTTTGCCACAGAAAGTGGGGTCCTTGCGGTCCACGGGCATGAAAGAAGGACTCGTCTGAACAGTCCAAATGTGATTCCCGGCCTCAGCCCATGCAGAGCTCCAGAAAGCATGTCTTCACGCTACCATCATCAAGCCACGCCCCTCTTTTACCCTCTTCTTTTTTTGCCCTCTATTCTATTTTTGCCTTCTTTTTTTTGCCCTCTATTCCATTTTTGCCCTTTTCCCCCTTTTTTGTGTCCTGTCTTCTTTTTAAGCCCTTTCTTCTATTTTTGCCCTCTTTTTTTCCCTTTCCCCCTTTTTTCCTCTTGTCTCTTTGCCCTGTTTTCTTTTTTCCCTTCTCTTCTTTTTTTTCAGTTTCATCTTTTTTTGGTCCTCTTTTTTGCCCTCTCTTCTTTTTTTGCCTGACCTTCTATTTTTGATCTCTTTTATTTTTGCCCTCTTCGTTTTTGCCTTGTTTTTTTTGCCATCTTTTTTGCCTTCTCTTCTATTTTTTATTTTATTTGTCCTCTCCTATTTTTGCACTTTTTTTCCCCTCAGTTCTATTTTTGCCCCCTCTTCCTTTTTTGCCCTCTTTTCTACTTTTGCCCTCTCTTCCCCCCCCCCCCTTTTCCTCTTGTCTCTCTTTGCCTGGTTTTCTTTTTTTGACTTCTCTTTTCTTTTTTTGCACTCTTTTTTTCCCCTCAGTTCTATTTTTGCCCCCTCTTCCTTTTTGCCCTCTCCTCTACTTTTGGCTTCTTTTCTATTGTTGTCCTCTCTTCTTTTTTTGTCCTCTCATTCCGCCCCCCCCCCCCTATTTTTCCTCTTCTCTCTTGTCCCTCTCTTTTTTTGCCCTCTCTTCTGTTTTTGCTCTCTTTTTTCCTTCTCTTCTATTTTTGCCCTCTCTTCTTTTTTGCTCTCCTTTCTATTTGTGCCCTCCCTTCTATTTTTGCCCTCTCTTCTATTTTTTCCCATTTATTTTTTTGCACTTTATTCTGTTTTTGCACACTCTTCTATTTTTGCCCTTTCCTTTTTCCTTTCCCCTTTATTCCTCTTGTCTCTCTTTGCCCTATTTTCTTTTTTACCCTCTCATCTTTTTTGCCCTCTCTTCTATTTTTGCCCTCTTTTCCAGTTTTGCCCTCTTCTTTTTGCCTTCTTTTACCCTCTCTTCTTTTTTTGCCCTCTCCTATTTTTGCCCTCATTTTTTCTCCTCACTTTTATATTTGCCCCCTCTTCCTTTTTTTTGCCCTCTCTTCTTTTTTGCTCTTTTTTTCCCCTCAGTTCTAATTTTGCCCCCTCTTCCTTTTTGCCCCCTTTTCTATTGTTGCCCTCTCTTCTGTTTTTGCTCTTTTTTCTCTTTCCCCCCTCTTTTTTGTCCTCTCACCCCCCCCTATTTGTCTTCTCTCTTGCCCCTCTCTATTTTTGCCCTCTCTTCTTTTTTTGCCCTCTCTTCTATTTTTGCCCTCTTTTCTGTTTTTGCTCTCTTTTTTCCTTCTCTTCTATTTTTGCCCTCTCCTTTTTCCCTTTCCCCCTTTATTCCTCTTGTCTCTCTTTGCCCTATTTTCTTTTTTACCCTCTCATCTTTTTTGCCCTCTCTTCTATTTTTGCCCTCTCTTCCAGTTTTGCCCTCCTCTCTTTTACCCTCTCTTCTTTTTTTGCCCTCTCTTCTATTTTTGCCCTCTTTTTTTCCCTCACCTCTATTTTTGCCCCCTCTTCCTTTTTTGCCCTCTCGTCTTTTTTGCTCTCTTTTCCACTTACCTCCTTCTACTTTTGCCTTATTTTCTATTTTTGCCCTCTCTTCTTTATTAGCCCTCTCTTCTATTTTTACCTTGTCTCTTTTCCCGTATTCCCCTTCTTTTTTGCTCTCCTTTCTATTTGTGCCCTCCCTTCTATTTTTACCCTCTCTTCTATTTTTTCCCATTTATTTTTTTGGCACTTTATTCTGTTTTTGCCCACTTTTCTATTTTTGCCCTCTCCTTTTTCATTTGCCCCTTTATTCCTCTGGTCTCTCTTTGCTCTATTTTCTTTTTTTCCCTCTTTTTTTTTTGCCTTCTCTTCTTTTTTTACCCTCTGATCTTTTTTGCCCTCTCTTCTATTTTTGCCCTCTTTTTTTCCCCTCACTTCTATTTCTGCCCCCCTCTTCCTTTTTTGCCCTCTCTTATATTTTTTCTTTTTTGTCTCTTTTCCCTCTCTATTTTGCCCTCTCTTCTTTTTTGCCCCACTTTCACTTACCCCCTTCTACGTTTGCCTTATTTTCTATTTTTGGCCTCTCTACTTTTTTGCCCTCCTCTTTTTTTGCCCTTTCTTCTATTTTTTTTTTTTTGCAAATATAATTTTTATTGATGTTTTATAAAAGAGAGAAGGGGCAAAGCCCCGAACATACCAGAGCGGTATATAACAGTTCAAGGGGGTCGCAGCCTCCCGACAATATAGCATTACATAAGATAACATATATATAGAAAGACTTAGGAGATCCAATCTGTTAACATGTGATTGCTACTAAAAGGTATATTTTCCTGTAAAGACATGTAGAAGTCTTCTAAGTAGGTTTTCTAGCTGAATTCCAAGTCTTTCTTAGATATTCATTTATTTTAATCAAGAGGTAGCTACCCAAAAGGAAGGCAGAAAAGTAGAGAAGTTAGTAGTAGATAAGAAAGAGGGAAAAAATAGATAGGAGTGAGAGGGTAGGGAAGGGGAGGTGTGGAAGGAAATAGGGGAAAGTATTGAGGGGGGGGGGGGGGGAGTATCGGCGGAAACCTATATTTAAATAGATCTTTTATGTCGGAGATGTTATGTGATTCTTTAATGGTCTGGATTACCGAAAAGTGCTTTCCCTTCCTCAGAATATTTAAACATATTCCACAATGTCCAAGTTTTTGTATAACTTGCTTGTCTGTTTTGAGCTGTCAATATGAGGTCTTCCATCTTGTTAATATCTTCTACTTTCTGTAGCCACATTGAGGTGGTCGGTGGGGTTTGCTGTTTCCAGAGCATGGGGATGCAGGCTTTGGCTGCATTTATTAAGTGACGTAGAATGGACTTTTTATATGTTTTAAGTGGTATGGAGGATATATGGAGTAGGAAAAATGCTGGGTCATTTGGAATCTGAAAGTCCGTGAACTTTTGGGAGATAGAACGGACCTTGGACCAGAAATCTGTCAATTTAGAACAGGACCAGAACATGTGAAGTATCGTTCCCACCTCTTTGTGACACCTCCAGCAAATATTTGACGTATTGGGAAACATCAAGTGCAAGCGATTGGGTGTTAAATAACACCTAGTCAGGATCTTATAGTTTGATTCCTGCAGTTTAGTACATATTGAGGATTTAAGGGAGAGAGTAATCATGTTCTGCTTCTGTACTGTCGTAAAAGATCGTTGAAGGTCAGTTTCCCAATTAGTAATGCATGGCAAGTTAGGCAGTTGTGGGGGTGTGTTTAACAAGGTATACATCTTAGATAGGACCTGTGGTAATGGTTCTGTGTCTACGCAAATTTCTTCAAACGTAGTCAAAGGTCTAGAATAAGATTTAGGGTTTGGAATGGTCTGAAGAAAATGGTGTATTTGTACCGCGCTCCAAAAAGACAGATTAAACGGACCCGTCGAGTCTACTAATTCTGAAATGGAGGGCCATTTGTCTTGGATCACAAAATGTGAAGCACTAGTACAATTAGAGCTCTTTAATGATTGGAATTGTCCAGGTGTGAGTCCCGAGGGAAATTTGGGGTTCCCCAGAATCGGGGTCAGGGGAGATTCTTTAGTCGTTAAAGAAGCCTGTAACGTGGCATGTAGTCCTTGCTTAATAGTGTTGCCTATGAGGGGGTGAGATCTCAACTCCAACGGAAGGAGGTCCCAACACCACATTGCTGTTCATAAAGGTATTTTGGTTTGGTGTTGCTCTATTTGTGCCCATAATTTAGTTTCCTTATGTCTATTCCAATCGACCACTCTGCCCAAGTGAGCTGCCAGATAATATTTTTTTATATCCGGAAGTGCAACACCTCCATAATGTTTTGGTAGGAATAACTGTGATCTCAGGATGCGCGGTTTTTTATGTGCCCAGATAAATTGCATAAAGAGATTTTGCACTTGTTTAAAGTATGTGGTGGGTATCTTAATGGGTAAGGTTTGGAATAAATATAAAAATTTGGGTAATATACTCATCTTGATTAAGTTACACCTCCCAAACCACGAATGTAACCCAGTATCCCAGTCATCCATTAATTTTTTGATCTTGTCTAATAAGGGGGGGAAATTGTTGGTAAATAGTAGGGACAGATCTGACGGTATTTTCGTACCTAGGTAGGTCAAGGCTGAGTTAGTCCATCTAAATCCAAAGCTCGACTGCAAGTTTGAGAGGGCATTGGTTGGTATTGAGATTCCCATCGCTTCGGATTTGGTAAAGTTAATTTTTAAGTTTGACATTTTCCCATAAGTTTCAAATTCCTTTAAGAGGTTGGGTAGGGACACCCCCGGGTTGGTCAGGGAGAAGAGTAAGTCATCTGCGTAGGCAGAAATCTTATGTTGCATGGGTTCCGCCAAAACTCCTTGTATGTCGGGATTTAATCTTATCCTGGAGAGGAAGGGTTCCAGGGAGAGGGCAAAAAGAAGAGGAGAGAGGGGGCACCCCTGTCTTGTCCCATTCGTTATTGGAAAGGGATCCGACAGGACTCCATTCGCCTTCACCTGCGCTGTGGGATTGGAATATATACCGGCTATTCGGCTGAGCATCACCCCCCCCCCAAACCTATATGTCTGAGCACTGCGAACATGTATTGCCAACTCACCCTATCAAACGCTTTTTCCGCGTCAGTATTAAGGAAAACACAAGGTATTCCTCTGGATCTGGTGATATGGATTAGATTTAGCACCTTTATAGTGCCATCTCTAGCTTCCCTAGATGGAATAAATCCAACTTGGTCTAGGTGGATAAGCTGTTGGAGGTGTTGCGCCAGCCGAGTCGCCAAAATTTTAGTGAACAGTTTGAGGTCGAGGTTTAAGAGTGAGATGGGTCTGTAGCTACCGCAAGCCGCTGGATCCTTCCCCTCCTTATGAATTACCGAAATATGGGCCCCCAGGGTGTCTCTGGCAAAAGCTTTACCCTCTCCTATTTTGTTAAACAACGTGACCATACGGGGTCCTAGTGTAGGGAGAAGTGTTTTGTAGTATTGCAATGTGTAGCCATCGGGGCCTGGGGCTTTACCTGGTTTCATCGTTTTAATGGCTGTTTGTAATTCCGTCAAAGTTATAGGAGATTCTAGGTCATCTCTAATCTCCTGAGGGAGAGATGTCATTTGGGAAGACGTGATATAGTTTTCTATTTCATTCATGGAGGAGGTTGCCTGTGGTAGGTTGTATAATCTAGAGTAAAACTGTCTGAACTCTTCAGTAATTTGTGTGGGGAAGGTTGCTCTTGTGCCTTTAGAGGTGGAGATATGCGGGATGTAAGTCGCTGATTTTTGTTGTCTGACCATTTTGGCTAATGCCGCGTACACACGGTCGGACTTTCCGGCATACTTGGTCCGGCGGACCAGAGTGTGCCGGACAATCCGCCCATGTGTGGGCGGCGGCGGACTTTTCCGGCGGACTTCTTCCCAAAAGCCCGCCGGACCTAGATTTGAAGAAAGTTTCAAATCTTTCCGTCGGACTCAGTTTCGGGCGGAAAGTCCGCTCGTGTGTGTGCTGGTCCGACAGACCAAATACGACACGAGGGCAGGGTATTGCATCTCGCGCTCGCTGCAATAGGAAAAACAAATCTTCCTATTGCGGCGAGTGCGGTGCATACCAGGCCCTTAGGTCTGGTATGGATTATAAAGGGAAGCCCGCTACGCCGAAAAAACGGCGTGGGGTCCCCCTAAAATCCATACCAGACCCCGATCCGAGCACGCAGCCTGGCCGGTCAGGAAAGGGGGTGGGGACGAGCGAGCGCCCCCCCCCCTCCTGAACCGTACCAGGCCGCATGCCCTCAACATGGGGGGTGGGTGCTTTGGGGGAGGGGGGCGCCTTACGGTGCCCCCCCACCACAAAGCACCTTGTCCCCATGTTGATGAGGACAAGGGCCTCTTCCCGACAACCCTGGCCGTTGGTTGTCGGGGTCTGCGGGCGGGGGCTTATCGGAATCTGGGAGCCCCCTTTAATAAGGGGGCCCCCAGATCCCGGCCCCCCACCCTATGTAAATGAGTATGGGGTACATGGTACCCCTACCCATTTACCTAGGAAAAAAGTGTAAGTAATAAAACACACTACACAGGTTTTTAAAATATTTTATTAAACAGCTCCGGGGGGGGGGGATCTTCCTCCGGCTTCGGGGGTCTTCTTCCGGCTTCGGGGGTCCCTCCGCTTCATCTTCTCCCGGCGTCCGGTTGGTTCTTCTCCGCTCTCTTCTCCCGGTGTTCCAGTTCTTCGGCCGGCTCCTCTGCTGTGTTCAGGTAGCTCTCTTGCCAGCAGAGGTCCGGACTTCTGAGCTGCTGGGCTTCTTCTCTTCTCTTCTCTTCTCTTCTCTTCCCCCAGATGTTGACACGACGCTCTCTCCGGCTGGACTGGTCTCTGAGGGCTGCGTTGTGACTTATATAGGCGGAGACCCCGCCCCCTTTTGATGTCACAGTCCCTGGGCATGCTGGGACTGTGACGTTTTAGGGGGCGTGGTCGACCCCGCCCCCTAAAACGTCACAGTCCCAGCATGCCCAGGGACTGTGACATCAAAAGGGGGCGGGGTCTCCGCCTATATAAGTCACAACGCAGCCCTCAGAGACCAGTCCAGCCGGAGAGAGCGTCGTGTCAACATCTGGGGGAAGAGAAGAGAAGAGAAGAGAAGAGAAGAGAAGAAGCCCAGCAGCTCAGAAGTCCGGACCTCTGCTGGCAAGAGAGCTACCTGAACACAGCAGAGGAGCCGGCCGAAGAACTGGAACACCGGGAGAAGAGAGCGGAGAAGAACCAACCGGACGCCGGGAGAAGATGAAGCGGAGGGACCCCCGAAGCCGGAAGAAGACCCCCGAAGCCGGAGGAAGATCCCCCCCCCGGAGCTGTTTAATAAAATATTTTAAAAACCTGTGTAGTGTGTTTTATTACTTACACTTTTTTCCTAGGTAAATGGGTAGGGGTACCATGTACCCCATACTCATTTACATAGGGTGGGGGGCCAGGATCTGGGGGCCCCCTTATTAAAGGGGGCTCCCAGATTCCGATAAGCCCCCGCCCGCAGACCCCGACAACCAACGGCCAGGGTTGTCGGGAAGAGGCCCTTGTCCTCATCAACATGGGGACAAGGTGCTTTGTGGTGGGGGGGCACCGTAAGGCGCCCCCCTCCCCCAAAGCACCCACCCCCCATGTTGAGGGCATGCGGCCTGGTACGGTTCAGGAGGGGGGGGGCGCTCGCTCGTCCCCACCCCCTTTCCTGACCGGCCAGGCTGCGTGCTCGGATCGGGGTCTGGTATGGATTTTAGGGGGACCCCACGCCGTTTTTTCGGCGTAGCGGGCTTCCCTTTATAATCCATACCAGACCTAAGGGCCTGGTATGCCCCGCGACGGGGCTCGCAAGGTGTCAATCTCGCCGATAAAAGCGGCAAGATTGACATCCTTTGCTAGTCCCGTCGCACCTGAGTCACGTTCAAAATGAACGGACTTGTCCGTGTGTGGGCAAGTCCATTCATTCTGAAAGTCCGGCGAAAGTCCGTCGGAAAGACGGGCGGACTTAGCCCGCCGGAAAGTCCCGGCGTGTGTGGGCAAGTCCGTCCGTTTTAAAGTCCGGCGCACCTGGCGGACAAAGTCCGTCGGAAAGTGTGCCGGACCAAGTAGGATAGAAAGTCCGACCGTGTGTACGCGGCATAAGAGTTTCTCACACTTGTTCCCCGATTCATACGTCTGTTTACGACATATCTGTATGGCTGCTTTCGCCTTGTATTGTAAGAGGTCTGTTATTTTCCGTCGAACGGTCGTTAATTCTGTCTCAGAGGTCACTACAGGGGCATGTTTATGTCTGGCTTCTAGGGTGGCTAGTTCGAGTAGCAATTGGGATAGCTGTCTGTTTCTCTCTCTTTTGATACGGGCCCCGTGAGATATGAGAATTCCCCTAAGTACCACTTTGTGAGCTTCCCATAATATTCCCGGGTCACAGTCTGGTTGGTCATTTTCTTGAAAGTATAAATTAACTGCCTTCGTTTCTTCTGTCAGTATTTCCGGGTTTTGTAGCAGACTTTCATTTAGACGCCAAAAGCGGTGTTTCGGCGAGAAAGTCTCCGATAAGCGATAGTTCAAGAACACCGGTGCATGGTCCGACCATGTCCTGTTTCCTATAAAAGTTTGTTCCACAGCATGTAGCTGCGTATGGGGGATCAGAAAGTAATCAATCCTAGTGTATAACTAGTGTACATTTGAATAGAATGTAAAGTCTCGTTCTCCTGAATGTTGTAAGCGCCAGACATCAATAAGCTGAGATTTATGTAGTGTTTGAGCTATCTTTTTCAGCTGGTTTGGTGGGATCGAAGATTTACCTGACGATGTGTCTGCTGATGGGATTAGAGGTGTATTTAAATCCCCTCCCAGTATCAATTGACCTTCCCTAAAGTCATTTAGCTTCTCTAAAGTCTCTTTCAAGAATTTGTCCTGTTGTTCATTAGGGGCATATACAGTTGCTAGTGTTACTTTAGTCATACCAATTAGGCCTTTAAGAAATACATATCTCCCAGTTGGGTCTATTTTTGAGTCTTGCAATAGCCAATGGGTCTTACTCGAGACTAAAATGGAAACTCCTTTAGATTTAGAATCCGGGTTCATGGAGTGGTATGAAACTGGGAAGTATCTATTTTGTAGGTATGGTAATTTATTGGTCTTAAAGTGTGTCTCTTGGATAAAAGCGATATCCGTATTAGTTCGCTTTAAGTCATCTAACAACATGCGTCTCTTCTCTGGTGTGTTAAGACCTTTCGCATTTAGGGACATTACTTTAATTTTGCTAACCGCCATCTTGCAGTGGGATAGGGGAAGGGAGTGGAGGGGGAAGGGAAAACTGAGGGGAAGGTGAAGCGTGAAAAGAGGAAGAGAAGTAAGAAGAGAAAGAAAAGAAATCAGTACACAAAGAAGATACAGACCAGGCCTAGTGCCTTGTCCGTTTCAAAACCCCAAAATAGGGTACGTAGTTTGCATATGTCCCCCAAAAGGCACAATTTGTACCCCAGGAGGATATGCTACTCTAGGTGGGAGAGAGGAAAGACAAGGCTCGAAAAGGTGAGACTCCCGTCTTCCCCCCCACCCCAGCTTATCTAGAAAAAATCATTAAAGTATTAACTATGCATTTCTTCAAGGTAAAATCAGTCAAACCAGTCAGCTGATCAACCCAACAGGATTGATTATGATTAGGTAAGTAAACATTGTGAGTCTTCTTAATTAACGTCTGAACTCATCCTTTGGATCAGTACACTGCAAGCATCTAAGTTATTCAGTAACTCTGCCCAATGCTGCCTAACCGTATTGTAGAAGGAACCTGGAGCTATAACTCAACATAACTATCGTCTGAACACATCAAAACTTATTGGACTTTATTATACAACCTGACTCTTGATTCTTCTGCGACATCTAGCGTGATGTGTGACATCTGCTGGGAGAGCATTCCTTAACTCCACTAACCAGGAGCCAGAAAGACCACTCCCTTAGCCATTAAAAACTAGCTCTGCAGGTCACTACACGCATCAGGTCCCATATTGATAATGTCTCACAAATTCTCTGTTATCCTGAGGTGTCTGCTTCTGTGTTCGCATACTGGTACAAGTCACCTATTTGAGCTTGTATGACAGGCAGACTTATACGTTTATGTGATAAATCCTTTCAGGTAACATGGAACTGTCCAGGTCTGTCATCATATAAGTTCCAAACTCTAAAGTTAGTGTCACGTGACTTTGTGCTTCCTGCAACAGGTAGTGGACTAGTTCAAGTAGTGGGCTCCATCCACAGCAAACAAACTAATTTAGTGCATCCCTGGCAATAACAGAAATAACCAGGAGCAGATTCCGCTGTTCTTCGTTCCAACAGAGATAAAAGAAATGTTCACTTTACCACAGTTATGGCATGGTAGGATTAACTCTTGGGTAGAGAGAACAGTCTACCTCAAACAAAGGGGAACAAGAATTCCGAAGCAGCATTCCTTCATGAATAGCTATGGTGTAAGTAAATTTATGACTCAGGATTCACGTGTGTCTTCTTGAGAGGATGCCCTGGGTCGACGTCGGTTCCGTTGTTGCCTTGGTGGGAGATTACTTCCCAGTCCTGAGGAAGTTGGACGACCTTGTGTTCGCGGGAGATGTCCCAGCCAGTTCGGGATGTCAATAGGGTCAGTGTCCAAGAAAGTAAATAAGGCAGGTAGCGCTTCTGGGTTGCGCAGGGTGAAACTCCTCTGATCCTTCCTAAACGTTACCGACAGTGGGTACCCCCAACGGTATGTAGCTCCCTTCCGTCTGGCGAGGTCCAGTAGCGGCTTCAAAATCGCACGCCTCTGTAGGGTAGCGCGTGATAAATCCGGAAAGATTTTGATTGTGGCACCATCTAGTTCGGGATCCTCCGCTTCCCAGGCCTTACGTAAGATCTGTTCTTTATGTACGTAGTGATGTACCCTACAAATGACATCTCTTGGTCTTAGGGGATCAGTGGGTTTAGGGCCCAGTGCACGGTGTATTCTGTCAATGACAATACGATCTGGCAGCTCAATACCTGGGAGGCTGCGAAAAATGACAATCGCTGTGTCAGCTAAATCTTCCGGTCCTGTGGCCTCTGGGAGTCCCCGGAGGCGCAAATTGTTTCTGCGACTCCGGTCCTCCATTTCTTCTAAGCGTAGCTGTTGTTCTTGTAACGCTTCTGCCTGCATATTCTGGTTTTCCTCCATAGCTGACATTCGGCGTTCTAGGACTGACAAGGAGCTCTCTCCTGATTCTAATCTCACAGCCAGAGCGCTGACATCTGCCCTCACTGCTTTCATTTCTTTGCGGTGTGCAGCCTCTACTGTAGCTATAAGAGCTGCAATATCATTTTTAGTTGGAAGTGCCTGTAACAGAGCACGGAGCTCTGTGTCTACTCCAGGAGATTGACCTGAGGGCTGAGAAGGTTCTCCAAATGTAGAGTGGAGGTCCGTGGGGAAGCCGGCAAAGCTGTCTGCCGCTTGTGTGTCTCTCTGTAGTGGCGGGGAGCTGTTCATCTCCTGTCTCCCTGCATGTGCCGCCGCCATCTTTAGCTCTGGGGAGCCGAGGAGAGATAGCTGGAATCTCCTCCTAAGTTCACCCGAAGTGGGTGGCTGAGGGGTAGACTTGGTCGGCTTGCTGCTCTTTTTTGTGGATTTCCGTCTGGCTGAGTGCATAGTTTAAGATCATAAGTTAAAATAGCCGGGGTAGGGGTAGAACGGCCGGGAGCTCAGCAAATGCATGCCCTCAGCCAGCCATGTCCAGGCCACGCCCCCTAGAAGCGTGCCTTAAAAAAAAAAAAAAAAAAAAAAAAAGGGGGGGGGGGGGGGGGGTAAAAAAGCGTCCCTGCCACCAGATGATGGTGACCTCTGGAGATAGTCTTTCAGGCTAGGTTACTTTAACTTCAATGTAGGGAGCAGATCGTTTGCAGAGATGTAAGGGAAACTTCTATAATGCTGAAGTCGGGTGTAGCAAGATGGCCGCCTTGTAAGATGATGAGATCCGGGCTGCCGCTGCCATCTACAGCAGTCATAGGGATGAAACCCACCTCAGTCCTCTGCTGGAACACCACTCTATCTGGTAAAGGGGTTCTGGTGGTGGGATGGAGTCCTAATTGAAAGGATTGCAGTCCTTGAGTATCTGCTGAGGTGTACCAAGATGGCCGCACTTGCTAGATATTGGAGACACTAGGGCTTGGATCACAGTTCAGGTAAGCAGTGTCACACAGCTCCCTGGCCACAGCAGGGCCTTGGATGAGTAACAGGCAGATGCTGAAAGGAGATCCACGCCTCCGAAGCCGGGTCGGACCGGCCGCGATGCACCTCCACGGGGCAGCTGGCTCAGGAAACACCCACCGGGGATTCACAGGCTTCACAAGGCCGCACTAGGCCGCGGCCCCTACGGGATCCACAATTCAGGCTGCAATCAAGTCAGGAGAAGCCCCGGGACCTATGGGACATACCCAGAGGCTCACAAGGTTAGTCAGCGAAGTGGATGGCAGCAGATGGCGTGGGGGATGCAGGCGGCCTCGTAGGCTACAAGATGGCGGCGGGCCGCTGTTGTGGCGAGCAAGTCCCTGGGGATCTACAGGCGGCCTTCTGATGGTTCACTCCCAGTCCACCTCCTCTAGAGAAGCTGCCCTAGATGGATGATGGTGAAGCCGCCGCTCGCGGCACTTTAGTGTGGAGGATGAATGTGTTATAATAGGCCGCAAGATGGCGGCGGGTCCTAGCTGTGTGTAGCCGGCCACGGGCCAGATAGTGACACCAGTGGCCAGCCGGGGTCCGCAATATAGGCTGTGATTGTGGCAGGGGGTGCCCAGGGATCAATGGGGCTGATGTGGAGGCTCACCAAGTCGATCAGTGCAGAGGATGGCAATAGATAGTTTCTGGATATGCGGAGCTCCACAGCAACCCCTTTCTTCTATTTTTACCTTGTCTCTTTTCCCTTATTCCCCTTTTTTCTCTTGTCTCTCTTTGCCCAATTTTCTTTTTCCTTTTTTTTGCCCTTTCTTCTTTTTTGCCTCTTTTCTTTTTTACCCTCCCTTCTATTTTTGCCCTCTCTTCTTTTTTGCTCTCCCTTCTATTTTTGCTCTCTCTTCTATTTTTGCCCTCCCTTCTATTTTTTCCCTCTCTTCTTTCCTGACGGCTTCCATGGCAGCACAGCTGGGTATAGGCTCTGCCCCCCATGCCTCCAGGACTTAACTCATATAAATTTGAACCCACCTACAGCCTTGGCTTTTTTTTTCCTCCTATGCGCAGGACCTAGGTGTGCTCCTCTACCTGGCCGGTTTAAAGGGCTGGCTGTCTGTCCATGTGTGTGGATTAGGCTGGATGCAGTCCCTGGTGTCTCGGCTAAATGACCCATAATCCAGGGAGCCCCGCTGCTGGTCCTCGAGCGGCTTTTTTCAGGGCTAACAGCCTTGTCTGGGGTCCACTGGGTCCATGTAAAGTGGGCAGCGGTGTTGGCAGAGTTTCCCCTATGCACGGGTACACGCTCTGTGCCGGTGTTTGCGGTCGGATGACGGAGGATGGGTGAGCTAAATTTGAAAAATGCTTTGTATCCAAATGAATGCTGCATTGCTGGGTATTGTTGTGCCTTGCTCCCTGCAGCCACTATGCATAGCCTGAGCTCCTTCACAGGGAGTACTCTGCATAACAGGTACACAAAGTAACACTTTGTCTGTTCACACATGGAAATAAACTGTCGGTGGCTTCTCATGTTTGCTTTACTGTTGTGCCATTATGCCAACCCACTTTAAAAGACCAGCGAAGGTAGAGGAGTCACCTGTGGATGACTACTGGAGCCAGCCATGGCCTGTTGAGATATGGGATATCCTTTTATAATTTCCTGGCAGGGCAAGGTTTAGCTCATTAACCACCTGGTGAATCACTGCTGTAGATGGAGGCTTCAGTCTCCCTCTAGCAGTGGTTAACCCCTTAAGGTTTGTTACTAAGCAAACTATTTTACTGCATTTAATTATTTTTATGGGCTGGTTTGTTAATTGGCACGCAAAACCCTGTGGAAAGGTTATCTATTGATAATTAACAGTCTTAGGACAAAACAGCTCTCTTTAGACTCTATAAGAGGAATACACGGATGGGCATGACAGTATGTATCCCACTGGCTCAAGCAGCCAGGGATAAGGATGACACCTAATGGGATGTCACATTCAATAAACACATTGTCAATACACTCTAAAGGAGTGGTTTCTGCTCACCCTTTGAAAGGGTTATCTGCTCTGGCAATGAGAAGCTGCCTAGCCATACCAGGTGAAGCAGCCCATTTTTCAAATTTCTGGATGGACATGACTGTATGATTCTGCTTTGTTTAAGCAACCAAGAATAAGGATGACGACACCTAACAGGTTGTCACATTCATTAAGCCTGTGGTCAATACACTCTAAAGGAGTGTTTCCACTCACCCTGTGAAAGGGTTACCAAGCAATCTGCTTCAGATTCTTCCAAAGAGAAGACAGACGAGCATGACTGCAAGAATGTTGTCTTGTTCAAGCAACCAGGGATAAAGATGACGACGACACCTAACCGGTTGTCACATTCATTAAACATGTGGTCAATACACTCTAAAGGAGTCGTTCCCACTCTCTGTGGCAGGGTCATATATGGTGCCAATGAGTAGTCTCAGAACCTCCTCGGGCAAATTAACCCTTGTCAGCTTCTTCCCAAGTAGAGGTAGAGGTGAAAGGTCCAATAAGACGAAACGTACGTCGGAAGGTTGACGCGCTGACGTCATCGTTTTTCGTATGAACGGGTGCATGCGAGCCGGCCGGCTGTTTTATATCCTATGTGCCTTATTATCGTCATTTTACATGTAAGTGCGACCATTTCTTTTACCTCAATAAATGTGATACAGTTTTACGCTATGGAGAATTTGTTTTGTCCTTTTGGGTTCTCCTGCTATGCGGATTGAGTTCGATACACTGAAAGATCCCGTCCACCCCCTTCATTGGTTGGTGACCTGAGGAGCAGATTTCCCCTGAGTGGAGGTTTACTATTAAGCTGATTCACAGCTTACCTCTGGTAAGCGGACATCTTATTAGGTGGAGGATTTTTCACTGGGTGTCTCACGTCTGTAATTATTGAATACATCTACCCTTGGCTCCAAGGATTGTGTTACATGTCTACGATCACTGTTTGCTTCTGCCTTGACTCCAGGAACTGTGTGTTTTTGTGACGTCAGTTATTTTCCTACTTCAATTGGGACCTTTTTTTACCTGTATTTGGGACTTATTATTTCCAGTCATTTTTTCAATAGGGTTCTGGTGTTTTATATTTATAAACACATTTTCATTTTTGATGTATTTTTCATACACTTTATTATATTTGATTAGTCACATTTATGTTATTGTTTTTAGCGCGGTTGTTCTTGAATATTTGTGAATGAACATGTGATTCTTACTTTGTTCAGGCAGGCTGTGATTAAGATGATGGTGACCAAGTTGTCACAATTAAGCACATGATCAAGACACTAAAGGAATTGCTGAATTCATCTTCTGCAAGGGCCATCTATTCTGGCAATATTTAGTCTTCTATTTAGGGCCTTCTCAAGCCAATCAATCCTCTTCAGTCTCTTCTGAACAGGAAGATGAGGATGACCTTTGTCCAGATTGGTAAGGTTGGTGAAATGCCTCTAAATATAAGTGAAGCTTTGGAAGTATTTGAAGTACCTCCAGAGGACAGCTTGACAATTTCCTTATGTTGCATAGATCAGTGCTCGTTCTACAAGATTGTAGTATGTTGTCACAGCAGGATGTCAAAGTTATGCCCTTTTGAACTAAAAGATGTCCAGGGGTTGGGATCACCCCTCTGGTCAGTGTGTGTCCCTTGTGGGATTGGCCATATACATGACCTTACCATCAGAAGATGTTGTGGCCTTCAAGGACAAACGCTATCACTGCATTTGTTTTGATCGTAGAAGGTCAAGCCTAAATTTAATAGTGGTCAGTTTGGCTTCCTGCCTCAAGATGAATGTCTGCCGAGTTAACCACTTGAGCCCCGGACCATTATGCTGCCTAAGGACCAGAGGTCTTTTTCCAATTTGGCACTGCGTCGCTTTAACTGCTAATTGCGCAGTCATGCAATGCTGTACCCAAACGAAATTTGCGTCCTTTTCTTCCCACAAATAGAGCTTTCTTTTGATGGTATTTGATCACCTCTGCGGTTTTTATTTTTTGCGCTATAAATGGAAAAAGACCGAAAATTTTGAAAAAAAATGATATTTTCTACTTTTTGTTATAAAAAAAATCCAATAAACTCAATTTTAGTCATACATTTAGGCCAAAATGTATTCGGCCACATGTTTTTGGTAAAAAAAATGTCAATAAGCGTATATTTATTGGTTTGCGCAAAAGTTATAGCGTCTACAAACTAGGGTACATTTTCTGTAATTTACACAGCTTTTAGTTTATGACTGCCTATGTCATTTCTTGAGGTGCTAAAATGGCAGGGCAGTACAAAACCCCCCCAAATGACCCCATTGTGGAAAGTAGACACCCCAAGGAAATTGCTGAGAGGCATGTTGAACCCATTGAATATTTATTTTTTTTGTCCCAAGTGATTGAATAATGACAAAAAAAAAAAAAAATATTTACAAAAAGTTGTCACTAAATGATATATTGCTCACACAGGCCATGGGCCTATGTGGAATTGCACCCCAAAATACATTCTGCTGCTTCTCCTGAATATGGGGATACCACATGTGTGGGACTTTTTGGGAGCCTAGCCGCGTACGGGGCCCCGAAATCCAATCACCGCCTTCAGGATTTCTAAGGGCGTAAATTTATGATTTCACTCTTTACTGCCTATCACAGTTTCGGAGGCCATGGAATGCCCAGGTGGCACAAAACCACCCCAAATGACCCCATTTTGGAAAGTAGACACCCCAAGCTATTTCCAGAGAGGCATATTGAGTCCATGGAATATTTTATATTTTGACACAAGTTGCGGGAAAGTGACACATTTTTTTTTTTTTGCACAAAGTTGTCACTAAATGATATATTGCTCACACAGGCCATGGGCATATGTGGAATTGCACCCCAAAATACATTTAGCTACTTCTCCTGAGTACGGGGATACCACATGTGTGGGGCTTTTTGGGAGCCTAGCCGTGTACGGGACCCCGAAAACCAATCACCGCCTTCAGGATTTCTAAGGGTGAAAATTTTTGATTTCACTCTTCACTGCCTATCACAGTTTCGGAGGCCATGGAATGCCCAGGTGGCACAAAACCCCCCCAAATGACCCCATTTTGGAAAGTAGACACCCCAAGCTATTTGCTGAGAGGCATGGTGAGTATTTTGCAGCTCTCATTTGTTTTTGAAAATGAAGAAAGACAAGAAAAAACTTTTTTTTTTTTCTTTTTTCAATTTTCAAAACTTTGTGACAAAAAGTGAGGTCTGCAAAATACTCACTATACCTCTCATCAAATAGCTTGGGGTGTCTACTTTCCAAAATGGGGTCATTTGGGGGGGGTTTGTGCCACCTGGGCATTCCATGGTCTCCGAAACTGTGATAAGCAGTCAAGAGAGAAATCAAAAATTCACGCCCTTAGAAAGCCTGAAGGCGGTGCTTGGTTTTCGGGGTTCCGTACGCGGCTAGGCTCCCAAAAAGTCTCACACATGTGGTATCCCCGTACTCAGGAGAAGCAGCAGAATGTATTTTGGGGTATAATTTCACATATTCCCATAGCATGTTTGAGCAATATATCATTTAGTGACAATTTTGTGCAAAAAAAAAAAAAAATTGTCTCTTTCCCGCAACTTGTGTCGCAATATAAAATATTCCATGGACTCGACATGCCTCTCAGCAAATAGCTTGGGGTGTCTACTTTCCAAAATGGGGTCATTTGGGGGGGTTTTGAACTGTCCTGGCATTTTATGCACAACATTTAGAAGCTTATGTCACACATCACCCACTCTTCTAACCACTTGAAGACAAAGCCCTTTCTGACACTTATTGTTTACATGAAAAAGTTTTTTTTTTTTGCAAGAAAATTACTTTGAACCCCCAAACATTATATATTTTTTTAAAGCAAATGCCCTACAGATTAAAATGGTGGGTGTTTCATTTTTTTTTTTCACACAGTATTTGCGCAGCGATTTTTCAAACGCATTTTTTGGGGAAAAAACACACTTTTTTAAATTTTAATGCACTAAAACACACTATATTGCCCAAATGTTTGATGAAATAAAAAAGATGATCTTAGGCCGAGTACATGGATACCAAACATGACATGCTTTACAATTGCGCACAAACGTGCAGTGGCAACAAAATAAATACATTTTTAAAAGCCTTTAAAAGCCTTTACAGGTTACCACTTTAGATTTACAGAGGAGGTCTACTGCAAAAATTACTGCCCTCGATCTGACCTTCGCGGTGATACCTCACATGCATGGTGCAATTGCTGTTTACATTTGACGCCAGACCGCCGCTTGCGTTCGCCTTAGTGCGAGAGCAGGGGGCGACAGGGGTGCTTTTTTTTTTTTTTTTTTTTCTTTATTATTTTTTTGCTTTTTTATCTTATTTTTAAACTGTTCCTTTCATTTTTATTTTTTTTTAATCATTTTTATTGTTATCTCGGGGAATGTAAATATCCCCTATGATAGCAATAGGTAGTGACAGGTACTCTTTTTTGAAAAAATTGGGGTCTATTAGACCCTAGATCTCTCCTCTGCCCTCAAAGCATCTGACCACACCAAGATCGGTGTGATAAAATGCTTCCCCAATGGCGCTATTTACATCCAGCGAAATCTAAGTCATAAAATGCTCGTAGCTTCCGGTTTCTTAGGCCATAGAGATGTTTGGAGCCACTCTGGTCTCTGATCAGCTCTATGGTCAGCTGGCTGAATCACCGGCTGCATTCTCAGGTTCCCTGTTGAGACAGGAGAGCCAGAGAAAAACACGGAAGACGGGGGGGGGGGGCATTCCCTCCCACGGCTTGTAAAAGCAGTCTAGAGGCTAATTAGCCGCTAGGATTGCTTTTACATGAAATAACAATAAAGCACAGTAAACGGTAAAGTATAAAAAATTGCATACCTGAAAAGCAAACATGATAAAGCATAATAACAATAAAACATTGCAGAATAGAATACAGTAAAAAAGAGCAGAACAATAGAGAGAATAGAGAGAGAGAGAACAATAAAACGACAACTATTTTTTTTTATTTTATATATATATATATATATATATATATATATATATATATATATATATTTTTTTTTTTTTTTACACTTTTTTTTGTAACTGTAACTTTTATAACTGTAACCGGTTCCAGGTTCGGGTCTCTCAAAATGCGATGGCATCTTGGGAGACCCTGTGAAAGTGTGCCTAGTCTGTGCAATGCTGTACCCTACGCTAATACTCAACTAGTGTATGGTAGCGTTCAAAACATTCACCAATGCAAAGACCAGGATTGTCAGGACAGGAGGGACAATAATAGCGGGTGTCACGCCTATATCCGCGCTAGCTGCAGACACAATATCTTTTTTGGGGGCGTTCGCTGGGTAGGGGTACTCGGGAGGACATAAAGAAAATGCCTCTCATGCAGCCGACTGCATTTGGTTGGGGATGTGAATGGGGGAAGTACAGGCGCTGCAGAAGCGGTGGGTTCCCAATTAGGATTGGCGAATGCAGTAGGAAGGGCACTATGGGCACGACGGGCCTGTGTTTGTCTTTCTGGTGGCAGCGGGACACTACTTGTGCTTGCCACCTCGCCAGCTTGAACTGCACTTATGGGACTCGCCACGTCACCAAGTGTTACTGCAGTGCTGGTTTGACTACGACCGGGGTGTACTAGGCCGCTGGCGCTTGCCAGTTCACCAAAACGCTACCAAAAAATCTGTTAGCGATCGCAGGGATCAGGCCTGACTCTGCGAATGCTGCAGTTATGCATTTTAGTCTTTTGTAAGTGACAGTGATCGATCGATACTGCACTTGGGTGGGCTGGGCTGGGCCGGGCGGAGGGGCAAAACGCAGGTGCTAGCAGGTATCTGGGCTGATCCCACTAACACTGCGTTTGTGAGAACCCTAAACTGCTGGGGATGCTAGTATAGATCTGATCGGATCAGATATTGATCCGTTCAGATACTATACCACTAAGGGTGGTGTACGGTGCGTGCGTGGGTGTTAGCGGTACTGGCGCTAACCTGACGCTGCCTGGGGCTGGTGCTTGCCAGTTCACCAAAATACTACCAAAAAAACTGTTAGCGATCGCAGGGATCAGGCCTGACTCTGTGAACGCTGCAGTTATGCATTTAGTGTTTTGTAAGTGTCAGTGATCGATCGATACTGCACTTGGGTGGGCTGGGCCGGGCGGAGGGGCAAAACGCAGGTGCTAGCAGGTATCTGGGCTGATTCCGCTAACACTGCGTTTTTGGGAACCCTAAACTGCTGGGGACACTAGTATAGATCTGATCGGATCAGATATTGATCCGTTCAGATACTATACCACTAAGGGAGGCGTATGCTGCGTGCGTGGGTGTTAGCGGTACTGGCGCTAACCTGACCCTGCCTGGGGCTGGTGCTTGCCAGTTCACCAAAATACTACCAAAAAAACTGTTAGCGATCGCAGGGATCAGGCCTGACTCTGCGAACGCTGCAGTTATGCATTTAGTCTTTTGTAAGTGACAGTGATCGATCGATACTGCACTTGGGTGGGCTGGGCTGGGCCGGGCGGAGGGGCAAAACGCAGGTGCTAGCAGGTATCTGGGCTGATCCCACTAACACTGCGTTTTTGGGAACCCTAAACTGCTGGGGACGCTAGTATAGATCTGATCGGATCAGATATTGATGCGTTCAGATACTATACCACTAAGGGAGGTGTATGCTGCGTGCGTCAGTGTTAGCGGTACTGGCGCTAATCTGACGCTGCCTGGGGCGACGCATATCACCGCCGGGCGATCAGGGGGCTAAACCTTTATTCGGTAATAAACGGCGGGTGCCCTGACACTATAAAAAATAAACAAACTAACCAGCGTCAACCGTAACGGTTATACGGTGATCAGTGGTGAAAGGGTTAACTAGGGGGCAATCAAGGGGTTAAAACATTTATTCGGTAGTATATGGGGGTCCCTGACGCTATAAAACGCTGACGGCGAACCTAAATATTTATGTCCCTAACTAGCGTCACCAGCGACACTAATACAGCGATCAGAAAAATGATCGCTTAGTGACACTGGTGACAGGGGGTGATCAAGGGGTTAAAACTTTATTAGGGGGGGTTAGGGGGGTACCCTAGACCTAAAGGGGGGTAATACTCACTGTCCCAACACTAACTGTCACAAACTGACACCAATGCAGTAATCAGAAAAAAAAAATAAAAAAAAAAAAAAATAAAAAACCTGCTGGTGTCAGTTTGTGACAGGGGGGGGGGGGGGATCGGGGGGCGATCGGGGGGGGGGGATCGGGGTGTTTTGTGTGCCTGGCATGTTCTACTGTGTGTGTGTGTGTGTTGGTGCACTCACATTGATGTCTTCTCTCCTCGGGCCGGAACGGAAATTACCGACCCGAGGGGAGATGACATCATTTCCTTTGCTGCTGTTTAGCATACAGCAGCAAAGGAATGATTCGATTGGCCGGCGGCGATCGCGAGGGGGGGGCCACGAACGGATGGTCTCCCCCTCACCACCGATCGCCGGGGCACAAAGGACGACCGCCATCGGGCACCGGGGGGGGGTCCGATCGGACCCCCCACCCGCGGAAGGCAAATCACGTACACTGTACGTGATTTTGCCTGTCCGTGCCACTTTGCCGACGTACATCGGCGTGAGGCGGTCGTCAAGTGGTTAAAGGAGACCGAAAAACTCAAGAATCGGTTTCCACACTCACTCTCACTCCAGAGAGCTTAAGTTCTGCATTTCTGGCTGGGAGTCCAGCAAAAACTGGGAAGTCAACGCATAAACCAAGAAGTCAGTAAAGAGTTCCACGTCAGGATGCTTTCTGTTATTTTGGGATTGTGCCACCCATATATGCCTTATGGGCACTATGTGGCTCCTTTGTGGACATAGGTACGGTTTTGGTGATTAGCACGTGGTCCATTAAAGCAAGCATTTTAGGCCATATTTGGAGATCTTGCTCCCGTTCAAGTCGGGTTTCTGGACCAGTGGTCTAAACTTATGGTTGAAGAAACTAAAATTGTCTGCAATGTTCCGGGTTAAGCCTGTCCTGGTAAAGTAGGACAGCGCAACGACTGTGGCCTGCATCTGGAAACAAGGCTCAGTCTCTCCCTTCTGAAGGAGGTTTCTCTAATTATAGAATCTGCCCAAGTCAATCTTCTGCAGCTATCTGCGGCCTATGTGCCTGGTCAGAAGAAACTTCAGCTAAACTATTTGTACAGGACAAAGTCTGGACGACAATGAATGGTCCAGACTACTGCAAGTCTTTCGAGAACGAACAGAGCTTGTTTTTTTTTCTTCCAGAGGTAGACCGTTCACATCCCCAGTCAACACCAAGTTGCTGAAGTTCCATTCCAGGCCCCAGAATCCGCAAGCAATCTGGGTGAAGGTGCTGACTGCAGAGTGGATCTCCAAGCCAACTTATGCCTTTCTGCTGCTCCCTCTGATTCTCAGCTTCCAGCAGAGGCTGTGGCGGGGGAAGGTGACAGTTCTGGTGATGATCCCATATTGGCCGAAGGGGCCTTGGTACCCTTTGCTCATCCTTATACGTGTCATGGATTGACTCCCTCTGTATGTAAGATCAAATCTTCTCCAAAGTCCCATTCATCCAGCATCCGACAGGCTCAGGCTGATGGCCTGGGTCTAGAGAGGCAGAGGCTAATGGATCTGAATGCTCTGTGAAGATTGTAAATACTCCTACGAAAACAAAGTACAGCGCTAACCGTGCCTATAGTAGAATATGGCATACATTCCCAGTATTATTGATGATCAAGATTTTACGCTGGACTCCTCAGAAGTCTCTTCTGAAATGCCTGCAGGCGTGGCTTGATTTAGGTCTATGCATAAGTATGCTATAGGCATTCATTTCGGCTTTCTCTGCCTTCACCAGCATACAGTGGGCATCCAACACCTAATTATACTGTTTTTCAAGATGCAATTTGGTTGAAACCCCGATTTGTTTCCGAAATGGGATCTCCCATTGCTGTTGGACGTTATTGCATCAGATGCCTTCAATCACCCTGTGGTACCTCTCACTGAAAACTGCTTTACCGGTGGCAATAACAATATCAGCTAGAAGAGAGTCAGCATTGATGGCCTTGTTGCTTAAAGAACCCATACTCACGTACTTCCGAGCAGGGTGGTACTCATGCCCATGCTCAAATTTTGTGCCGAACTGACCTTCAGAGCCCATCTTACACAAGAGGTTGTCCTCCTATGTTCCTTTTGGGGAGTACTCAAGAAATTAGCCCATTGGATATGGGCCAAGCTTTAAAATGTTTAATTAAGGCGACTTCTGCCATCAGGAAGTCCAGGTGGAACACAATGATTTTACGGCTTCCAGCAAGATTATTGGCTCTTGGTTGGTAAAGCTCATCTCCTTGGCCTACAAGTTGAAAGGGTTGGCCGTGCCAGGAGAATCACGATACCCTTCACTAGAAGGGTCTCGACCTTGAAAGTGGCAGCAGGCCAAGTAAAACTTTCTGCAAGGCAGCTATGTGGAAACCAAAATATTTTTATCCATGGCTTAATGACAGTTAAGTTTGGCAGAGACATCCTGGCTTCAGTTTTTTAGTCAGAATTTAGGAGTGTGTAGCATTATCCCTTCCCTGTTTTGGCTAGTTAGTTCCCAGCTGTGCTGACATGGAGCCGTCAGGAAAACGGAAAATTGAATTCAAATACTTACCATAATTTTCCTTCCCTGACGAGCTCCATGGCAGCACAGATCCCACCCAGCTTGGTAGGACTAGTTACAGAACGCTGAGGCTGTAGGTGGGCTCAAATTTATATGAGTTAAGTCCTGGAGGCATGGGGGGGCGGAGCCTATATCCAGCTCTGCTGCCACGGAGCTCGTCAGGAAAGGAAAATTACGGTAAGTATTTGAATTTAATTTTCCGTTATTTTTGCCTTCTCTTTCTTTCCCTTTCCCCCCTTTTCTCCTTGTGCCCTGTCTTCTTTTTTTAGCCCTCTCTGCTATTTCTGCCCTCTTTCTTTTCCCCCTTTTCTCCTTGTGTCCTGTTTCCTTTTTTTGCCCTCTCTTCTTTTTTTGTCCTCTCTTTTCTTTTTTTGCCTTCCATTTTATTTTTGCTCTCTTTTCTTTTTTTGCCCTCTCTTCTTTTTTGCTCTCCCTTCTAGATTTGCCCTGCTTTCTATTTTTACCCCCTCTTTTTTTCCCTTTGCCCCTTTTTCCTCTTGTCTCTCTTTGCCCTGTCTTCTTTTTTTGCCCTCTCTTCTTTTTTCCCTTCTCTTATTTTTTCCCCCTTTCATCTTTTTTGCCCTCTCTTCTCTTTTCTCCTATTTTTGCCCTTTATTCTTTTTTGCTCTCCTTTCTATTTTTGCCCTCCCTTCTATTTTTTCCCTCTCTTCTATTTTTGCCCATTTCTTTTTTTGCACTTTATTTAGTTTTTGCCCTCTCTTCTATTTTTGCCATCTCCTTTATTCCTCTTGTCTCTCTTTGCCCTGCCTTGAAAAAGTATTCATACCCCTTGAAATTTTCCACATTTTGTCATGTTACAACCAAAAAGGAAAATGTATTTTATTGTTTTTTTTTTGTGATAGACCAACACAAAGTGGCACATAATTGTGAAGTGGAAGAAAAATGATAAATGGTTTTCAAATTTTTTGCAAACAAATCTCTGAAAAATGTGGCATGCATGTATTCAGCCCCCCTGAGCCAATACTTTGTAGAACCACCTTTATCTGCAATTACAGCTGCAAGTCTTTTTGGGGATGTCTGTACCAGCTTTGCTCATCTAGAGAGTGAAAATTTTTGCCCATTCTTCTTTGCAAAATAGCTCAAGCTCTGTCAGAATAGACGGAGAGCGTCTGTGAACAGCAATTTTCAAGTCTTGCCACAGATTCTCACCTGGATTCAGGTCTGAACTTTGAATGGGCCATTCTAACACATGAATATGCTTTGATCTAAACCATTCCGTTGTAGCTCTAGCTGTATGTTTAGGGTCGTTGTCCTGCTGAAAGGTGAACCTCCGCTCCAGTCTTTTGCAGACTAACAGGTTTTCTTCAAAGATTGCCCTGTATTTGCCTCTATCCATTTTCTCATCAACTCTGACCAGTTTTCCTGTCCCTGAAGAAAAGCATCCCCACAACATGATGCTGCCACCACCATGTTTCACGGTGGGGATGGTGTGTTCAGGATGATGTGCAGTTTTTAGATTTCCGATACACATAGCGTTTTGCTTTTAGGCCATAACGTTCAATTTTGGTCACATCTGACCAGAGCACTTTCTTCCACGTTTGCTGTGTCCCCACCTAACTTCTCGCAAACTGCAAACAGGACTTATAATGGCTTTCTTTCAACAATGGCTTTCTTCTTACCACTCTTCCATAAAGGCCAGATTTGTGGAATGCTTGACTAATAGTTGTCCTGTGGACAGATTGTCCCACCTTAGCTGTGGATCTCTAAAGCTCTTCCAGAGTTACCATAGGCCTCTTTGCTGCTTCTCTGATTAATGCTCTCCTTGCCTGGCCTGTCAGTTTAGGTGCCATACTCTCCAGTTTCGGATGATGGATTGAACAGTGCTAGGTGAAATGTTCAAAGCTTGAGAAATGTTTATATAACCTAACCCTGCTTTAAACTTCACAACGTTATCCCTGACCTGTCTGGTGTGTTCCTTGGCCTTCATGATGCTGTTTGTTCACTAAGGTTATCTAACAGACCTCTGAGGGCTTCAAAGAACAGCTGTATTTATACTGAGATTATATTACACACAGGTGGACTTTATTTACCAATTAGGTGACTTCTGAAAGCAATTGGTTCTGCTAGATTTTAGTTAGGGGTATCAGAGTAAAGAGGGCTGAATGCAAATGCACACACCACTTTTCACATATTTATTTGTAAACAATTTTGAAAACCATTTATCATTTTCCTTCCACTTCACAATTATGTGCCACTTTGTGTTGGTCTATCACATAAAATCCTGATAAAATACATTTACGGTTTTGGTTATAACATGACAAAATGTGGAAAATTGCAAGGGGTATGAATACTTTTTCAAGGCACTGTAAGTGCAGTAAGAGGTTCTGTATGTTTCTCCAATATAGCCCCAGTTCAGTAATGACTTCTGCAAAGAGCATTGATAGCTACTGTAAAGCCAGGGCAACAGGGAAATACAAAAGTAATTTCTGCACTTCCCTGTCACCTATTGTTGCTTTTGATTGAGCTTCATTTAGTAAGGTAGTTACATAGTTGGTAAGGTTGAATAAAAGACAACAGTCCAACCTGTGTAGGTGTGTGTGTAAAAATTATTTCCCATATTCCACTATATTGTTTTCGCTAAGATGCATGTCCAAGAGTCTTTTAAAACTATCCATACTTCCTCCTGACACCACCGATTGTGGAAGCGAGTTCCACATCCTTACTGCCCTGACAGTGAAAAACTCCCTACTCAGCTTAAGGTTAAACCACTTCTCCTCCAGTCTCATCGTATGGCCATGTGTCCTCCTACACTTCCTGGGATTGAGAAATTTCATACTTACACTGGGATCACCATTGAGATATTTGTATATCGCAATCAAATCTCCTCTCAATCATCTCTTCTCACAAATTTAGCGCTTGTAGTCGTTCCTCCTAATTGAGGTCCTCCGGTCCCCATATTAACTTAGTTGCCCTTCTCTGGACTCTCTCCAGTTCCAGCACATCCTTTCTGAGGATTGGTGACCAGAACTGGACGGAATACTCCAGATGTGGCCAAACCAGAGTTTTATAAAGTGGCAGAATAATCATCTTATCTCTGAAGTAAATTCCTTTTTTAATGCATGCTAATATTCTAGTGGTTTTGGTAGCCGCTGCTTGACACTTCATGCTATTTATCAGTCTGTCTTCTACTAGGACCCCTAGATCCTTCTCCATCCTAGAAGCCCCTAGGGGTTTCTCCCCCTAAAAAGTAACTTGTGTTTATATTTTTACCCCCCAAGTGCATTACCTTACATTTACCAGTGTTAAACTTCATTTGCCATGCAGTAGCCCATTCCAATAATTTATTCAGATCCTCATGAAAAGTTTCTATATCCTGCTGTGTTGTTATTGACCTGCATATTTTTGTGTCATCGGCAAACACTGAGATGGAGCCATTTATCCCACCCTCTATATTATCTATAAATAAATGAAACACAATTGGTCCCAGGACAGAGCCTTTGGGTACCCCACTAACCACTCTGAGTATACGTTATTTATCACAACCCTTTGGACACGCCCCGCAGTGATGGGAGTAAGTCACACATGTGCAAGTCACAAGCCTTAAACTTCAAGTCACAAGCAAGTCCCAAGTTACTGTGGTGAAAAGCAAGCAAGTCAAGTCCCTGCTAGAAGTCAAGCAAGTCAAGTCAAGTCATTTATTTTGGTCAAGTCACAAATTAAGTCAAAATACTGATCTACCCCGAAGCCGGGACATGGGGGGAGCTTTCTTTTGGGGGGGGGGGGGGGGCGGCTTTTGCCTAGGCAAAGACACAGCACTGGTGGTGCCAAGTCATTGCAAGTCAAAGTCAAGTCGCAAGTCATTAGTGACAAGTCAAAGTCAAGTCGAGTCATTTATTTAATTTTGTCAAGCAAGTTGCAAGTCCTCAAACAGGTGACTCGAGTCCCCCACCTCTGACGCCCCGTAACCAGTTTTCTATCCAGGTACCCACCTTATGGTCCATGCCTACAGACCTCAGACCTTAGATTAAGCGTTTGTGGGTGACTGTATCAAATGCTTTCGCAAAATCCAGATACACCACATCCACTGACTTACCTTTGTCCAGATGGCAGCTCACTACTTTGTAGAAGGTTAATAAGTTGATTTGGCAAGAGCGACCTTTCGTAAAACCGTGCTGATTACTGTTAATGATGCTGTTGTTCAGCTTCATACCTACCTTAGCTGCCTTTCTTGTCACATTACTATGGCAGTTTGGTTCCTGTTTTCTCAAAGCAGATTGGATAAGTGTATGTATATATATATTATATAGTTAGCATGATGATCAAACCACATCTAAAAAGGCAACCTACTGTACAATTTGTTTGTCATGACACAAAAAAATACCAGCACTACATGCCAATAAGTATTGCATTGTTTATTTTGTATACAAAGTAAAAAATCTGTAGAATTACAATGCTGGAAGCCCCAACACAAAAACATTAATGAACTTTGCATATATCTTAAAGTGCCACTTTACCCAAAACAAGTATTTCTGTATTGGCAAATGCTGGAGCACTAAGTCACCAGTCAAATTCTTATATCTTTGTTGGGAATTTACCAAACTCCCAAGTGGTTATGATCAGAATCAGTAAATGACAGGGAGATATTGCAGCTGGAGTACCTAAGATATGTCACAAGGCAGCTGCCTTAACCCCCTAAACTCTACTTATACCTAAAATATCACTTTTGGCTGAACCCCATAAAGTAAACTTGTCACAAACTCAAGCAGTTCAAACTAAACATGCTAAAAATATAAAGGCAGCAAATGTCCTTAGCAATCATTGACATTTTCCATACAAATCAGACTTGTCCCTGTCCCTCACCTTCTAGTTGGTCAAAGGGGCTTTCACATTATGGACTGAGAAAGAGGCTTGGGACAGAGTGAGGCCCAGTATAACATTTAATGGTCAAATTTGTATACAACTTCATTTGTCTATATAGCTGGCCCTATTAATGATTTTGAAATGCAATTTTTCCAAACACATGCTCAGCTTGAATTGCCAGTATTGTGGCGGGTTTACTTTAAAACAGTAACTCCAAGCCAGTAGTCCATGGGGCACACATGGGGCTAAACTACCTGTAATGCTAGTACCAGTTGCTCAGTCACTATGAAGTGCTTTACATGCTTCACTGAACATTCTGGAACTATGAATATTCATTCTTCCTCTTGATTACAGAACAAAAGCAGAAGCTGCATTATTTATAAGATTACATTAAAAAAAAGTCGTATTCAAATTCTCCCACTATTGCCAGGCTCATGCAACCAACTACTGCGTACATTGTGGATTTCACTTCCTATAAAGCACTGCACTGCTTATCCTCTCAACAAGTGTTAGGGCCCTTTCACATCCAATGCAGTTGGATGCATTTTGAACTGCATTCAAACTCCATAGACAGCCCAAAATCAAGGTAATCCTACGGGCATAGTTCACATCATTGCAGTGCAGCAGTGCAGTTCAACGCAATTAAAAAAAGTAGAGCATGCTGCATTTTTCCGGACCGCAAATGCAGGTAACAGGCTACAAACGCACTTCAAATGCATTGCACTGCACCCCTTTAAGCCAAGAAAGCCAAGCCCAAAAACGTATGGAAAAATGCCATGCAAACTTAGCACAAAATGCATGCAAAATGCATTTAAGCACGCGGCAAGTGTGCAGCAAGCGTGCGTCAGGTGCGCTTCAAAATGCCTGTAAACACGCAGTCAAAAACACGCAGTTATGTGCAGTTTCTGGTATGAACGGGCCCTCACAGCTGAGAAGGATCCTTGGCCATAGTGTATACAGGAGGTAGAGTTGGACAGGGGTCTAGATGCAAATCTTTACCTGACCCATTAAATCAAATTCATAAAGCTCTAAGAAGGCATAAGGATTTTTTGCCATGCAATAAATTTTCAAATGGGATTGAACACTTACAGCTTAATCTTGGTGTGTCAGCTTTGTGAAATAGGCCTTTGTATCAGTAGTATCATGAACTGTGATTGACAAGCTGACCGAGGACCTCTGTTTTTTGATTAAAAATGAAATTCCCTCTTAAAGCGGAGTTCCACCCAAAAGTGGAACGTCCGCTTTAAGCACTCCATGACCCCCTGACATGTCATATTTGGCATGTCATTTTTTTGAGGGGGGGAAGCGGGTAACTAGTTTTGACAGGCACCCAGCTCCCACTTCCGCTCGGGCCACCTAGGCGGCCCCTCCCTCTCTGCAATTTTCTGGGACACGTCACAGGTCCCGGAAGATTGGCCGGCCATTCAAGACACGCAGCGCGACTTGCAAATGCGCAGTGCGTGCACCTGGCTGTGAAGCCACAAGCTGTCACAGCCGGGTGCCCACAGTAGTGATGCCAGTGCCGCGAATAGGCGGGGGAGAGAACAGAGGGTTCGGGCAGCCGCATCGCTGGACCGTGGGACAGGTGAGTGTGTGTTTATTAATTAGTATTATTTAAATAATTATTTACACTTTTTGTAGCTGCTGACTTTTAATAAACACATAAACGACTGGAACTCTGCTTTAAGTTTTGTTTTTCAACACAAAATGGTCACATTATACATGTTGTTAGCTACACAGAAGTAAAACAAGATATTTACACACTAAAGACCAATTTGGTATTGCTGTCTGCAGCCTTGATAGACGGAATA